>OY728137.1:134939279-136189279 GCA_963277665.1 Viscum album
AATCCGACCAATAATACTCATGAAGGTCTCTCTCACTAAACAAATGTATTATTCCAAAATCAATTTACTAAAATATAATATATCAGGTTGTACAAAATGATAAATTCCAATATATATTAAATTTTATTGGTATGGATTTGGAGTACCAACACTTGTTTTTATCAACAGTTATATCTTTTGGTATTGATCGTTTAACACCAACAAATATTTTACAAATAGTTAAATCTATAGTTTGGTCATATAAATACTGACATTTTTTTACCAACAAATGAATCCATTACTATTAATTATTATAACTGACATTTTTATCATTATAAAAATACATTACAATAAATTATCCAGTATCATAAAAAATTTTACCAACTAAATGAATATATATTTTATTATTTTAAATAAGTGGTACAAATTATATATATTTTAATAAAATCAAATAATAATATGTTTTCATTGAATCATTATATGTTTGTGATAATATATATATATGATATAAAATTGATGATTTTTGGAGACTTCAATAAGATCGAATATAGTAAAAAATAATAAAATAAAGTCGCATATATATAATTTCATTATATGTATATAATACAACTTTTTATTCAGAATATATATAATTTTAAAAAGTTTTTCATTATATAATTTATATATAAATTTTTTAGATCATGATATTTATCTACATTATACCAATAATATGACATTATCTACCCTAAATTAAAATTCTTGAGCCATAATGATCGGTACATCGTTACAATGTCTTACATTGTCACACCCAACTCGATTAATTTTACTTTCTTGTAAAAAATATAGTTATTGTTATTATTTTATATTATTTTTCATTTTTAAACTTCTCTACTCCTATTATCCCTTAGTTAACATTACCCCCTCTCCCTTTATATTTACATCACATGCTCCATCCAGAAAGAACCATAGCATCACGACTCCCTCCTCCTACAACCCAGGAATTTCACCGTTTTCCTTCTGATTTCATATGTGGTATCCTCTGATTAGCATTCCTTCTCCTCCAGTATCTTATTATTCTTTTTTCATTAGTATTTTTCATCTCCTACTTATAGTTCACATGACCCATCTGAAAACTAACCCGATTTTGGACCTTTTATTTGTTGATTTTGGATGGTTATGGATTGTGAGCCTCGATTGTGGTCGGTTTTAGCTGCGGTTGTGGAGGATTTTTTAACGCAATTCATGATCCATTATTATTTTTTTATTATTGATCCTCCCTCTCATACCTTTCTTGATGTTTAATTCCTTAGAGTTTTGTTTAATTTTCTAAGATGATTGAAAAAGTTTTTAGATTTCAATAGAAAAAATCTACTACTACTGGTGTCACCAGCACAGAGTGGACAACCTGGGAGGTGACATTCTTAGCATAAAATTGATGGAGTGAGGACATCATGTCTTCATATTTTTATAGTATGTTCTTAAGGGTGATGTCATGGGTATTTTCATTATAGGATAATAACTGGTTTTGATTTTGATCCATATGTTTTCATATTCCATATTCATGTGGTTTTGTTTTTTTCAACCTTTTTGTGTGATAATATAGTAGAGGGATCAAATATATCAATCCTCTTTGTTCTGTTCTCTAAGATTTAGGTTCAAAATTTCTTATTTGTAATTTAATGGTGCATTTATCTATTGTTATTACACATAAATCTATTAATTTCTAGGATTCATGTGCGGTGATCTATGTTCATGTAGTTTTTGAGTATTTCATTGAGGAAGCTCAAAGGTTTGGGTTTTTTTAAGTGAGGAATCCATGTAAAGAATCTCTATAGGGATTGAAATTTGGTATTCACATTGGATTCCTTGTCTTCTCCATGTTGCATCTGGTTTTTTTGGGTTTATATGCATGCTAATCAGTTTGGGATATGAGTCTTCTCCATGTAATTCAATGCTCTTAATTGAAATCATTTATGATGATAAGAGTTCTTACATGATATGATGCAATACTAGTTTCTTCTCTTCAATAATTACTTATCATCAAGAATTTTTTCTAGTCTAATATATGGGATATGGATTAACTGCAATATTATTGTTTATTGGATACTTTGTGTCTTCTTTTGATGGAGAATAGTTGGGATGATTTTCTAAAATAGTGACCTTCCATTCTCCTTGATTTTTGTGTTAATATCATATATACTTTTAATATATTTCAATTCCATTATATTGAAATTTCACCTTGTGTGTACACAACAACTTTATTTTATTTAATAAATTATTTAGGGGTGTCGGGTGGAAACCAACTCATGTCTCATATAGTTTGGTAAATAATATAGAATTGTGAGTTATGTGTCACTATTAATTGAATTTAGGGTCATTCTAAATGGTTTGTTGTCTCATGGTAGATAATATTCTTGTTATTTTTATACCATGATTTTTTTATTTAATTTTTTCATGTCACTGGATATATTCTGTTCATGTGGTCACTTGTAATTTTTTTTTGCATCCATCTTTTTTTCTATTTGTTTTTCTTCTTATTGTGAACACTGGTTATTTTTTATCACATGTTACAGAAATTTATTTGGTAATCATTATATATTATTATTTTGGCCATGATAGATAATTTTATGGTTTTCTGGTATCTAGTCAAATTATCTTATGGTTGTTGTTTCAATGGGCTAGATTATCCTCTTTTTGTGATCACTAGATGATAGTTTTATATCATGTGTTATTATTTTTATTTTTTTTCATTTAAATGAAAACTATTTTCCAATTGTTTCATTTTTTGTGATGAGAACGTTTCTCATGATGGTGCATGTCTAAAGTGGAGGGAGTAGGGACAGTTGATGCTTCAAGTATTTAAGGGGGGTCCACTGTAATCAATGGAATTATGGTGAAGTTATGAATTTCTTGATCCACAATATAGAAAATATCTTATGTGAAATTATAAGGATTCCATGATATTGATGTATGCTATTAGAAAAAAAAAAGATTATAGATGAAGTTTGATTCAGTTCTATGTAAAGTCTTTCAGCATTTGAACATGTAAAAATATGTTTGTAATATTTTTCTATGAGTTTATTATCTTTTAATGATGTTTGAAAATGTATTTAATTAGTATTGGTACATGTTTTTTCAAATAAAGTTGTTTTTATTTGGTGTTTCATATAAGTTACTTTTGTTATTATTTTATAATAATATATTAAATATAATTATATTAATAAATAAAATATAAAATTTGAACAATAAATATTTCAATATCCACATTTATAGTATAATTTACAAAAAAATATTAATTGTTGATATTGATTATAAATTTTAATAATATTACCAAAAGATATATAAGTCGTATTAATATATTGCTAAACATTTTTACCATTATATATATTATCTATTGGTATTGCTATAATTTCAATTGAATTATTTTATCTGTCATAATTCCGTTTAGTGATAGAGTTTTTACCAATAGATTAGTAACAGGAAAATTTTTCTTGGTAAAATATTTTAACAAAAAAAATACACTTTTACCAATAGATATACTCATTTTGGAAAAAGCTAATTATTTTGTAGTGTATATAACTTTCTGTAGTTAGGATGAATAGAAAATAAGGAACTATGAGCTTCATTCAATAATTGTATCTTCAACTAGGAAACACAAGGAACACATAATCTCTTTCTAAATCTCAAAGAACTTTATTTTGTGAATATTAAATTTAAGAATGTAACACCCCGAGCTTCCACGATACGCTTCTCTTTCAATAATGCAATAGCTTGCATTGTACGCAAGTTCGAGATTCTAACGCACCGCGACCAATCAAAATAGGCATTATGAATAGTAATACCCACTTTTTGAAATTATATATATTTTATATTTTAAAATGGACTTCATTTGTGGATTCAGAATATCAAAATTAGCCTATGTTGAATTTTTTGTATTTTTCTGAGAACTTCCAATTTTTTATGAATAGTGAAAAATACTTAAAAACAACTTTTTTAATCAAAATAAATTGTCACGACCCATCCTCGGGGCCCGTGTCGTGACTACCTCAATCCCACCTTCCATAGGCCAGGGGCTGGCGACTAGCACCAAAGGCGTAAAATCCCGATAACTGGGAAGGCATTGCCTTTATAAAAGAAAACAAGCACCACAGAGTACAAGCGGAAACAAAACACTAAGTACAAAAGAAAAGCTGAAAAGTAAATGGGCTAGAATACAATCCCAAAAGAAAGTACAACTGCAACTGAACAAGGTACAACAGCAAAAAGACAAACAGCTGGAAGAGGGAAGCAGCTCCTGGGTCGTCCTCCTCGGGTCCTACCTGAAGGGTAGGTACAGATAGCCTCCTCCACGCTCTAGTCCGTCAACCTCCTCTGTGAGTCGTCTCATCGCGTAGTCCCTCCGGGTACTGACTCGTCGTGTAGTCCACCTCCGGGTACCGACTCGTCGTGTAGTCCACCTCCGGGTACCGTCCAGTCCTCGAACACTCGGCCTCCGTCAGCATTGCCCATCGTCTGCAACCAACACAACGAGGTGCAGGCATAGCCCGTGAAGGGGTGAGTATAACGATACTCAGTAGGGACCCCGAGACCCTCAAGGTATCACTAAACCAACAAGGATATCCACCAGAAGATCTCAACAGATAACCTCTACTTAGATATATGCCCATACATATACCTAAGTTATCAAGTAACCCATCTCAATCATGAGGAAACACAAGGATTGTGAAATCAAAAGATAACCACTACCCAGGTATATGCCCATACATATACCTAAGTTATCAAGTGACCCATCTCAATAATGAGGTAAATACATAGGATTGTGAAATCAACGGATAACCACTACCCAGGTATATGCCCATACATATACCTAAGTTATCAAGTGACCCATCTCAATCATGAGGTAAACACAAAGGTCAAAAGTCTCAGCTCAAACCAGGATTTTCATTATCGAAACCGTAACTGCTGAAGAGATCCGTCTCTGGAGTGTACAGTGGTCCTGTCACGACTCTGAGGTACTGCTCACTAACCTAATACTGCTGAGGTACTCCTCCTGTCGAGTACTGCGGGTTTGTGGCCAACTACCGGGCGCTCCGTCCGCTGAGGGTCTGTCGCCAAATATCGGGCGCTCCCACTAATAGCCTACAGAGGTACTCCTCCTGTCGAGTACCGAGGTTTTGCCGCCAAATACCAGGTGCTCCGTCCGCCGTGGGTTTGTCGCCAAATACCGGGCGCTCCATCCACTGGGCTAGTCGACTCACTCCAAGTCGAGTCGGTCAAGCAGTCGTCAGGTCTCAGCCTGCTACACGGTCTCTGTACTCCGCACGATCGTCTCCGGGAGGGTCCTCTCCACAAGCTACTGTTTGATACTCCAAGTATCACAAAGTCCCGCAAAGAGGTATGTCAAAGGACCACCTCGTCATAGGGGTCTCAATGCAACAGATGGCGCGTCAATCGGACGCCCGGTCTGTGAGTTATTAGCCTTTTCGTCCCAGGGGCCCGGTTGGTTTCATGTGCGAACCAATCCGGCCGTAACACAAATATACCCCCGAACACTCATAGGGTATACTCATAGGGACCGTTTCTCAACGAGATCACCAACGCCGCTGACGGTTCGTCAAACGAACGTTCTGTCAGAAAGGTATCAGCTTTTCCGTTCCAGGGGCCCGGTAGGATTTCGGTGCGATCCAACCCGGCCACTATCCAATTGCATCCAAATCTCGGTGAAGGATTCCTAAAGTTCCGTATCATCAACAGGAACTCAACGCAACAGACGGCGCGTCAATCGGACGCCCGGTCTGAGAGTTATTGGCTTTTTCGTTCCAGGGGCCCGGTTGGATTTCGGTGCGATCCAACCCGACCGCACTCCGTCAGCATCCAAACCTCGAGCGGAGTAAGCCAAAAGATCCGTCTCACTTAGGGGAAATCAACAAAACAGACGGCGCATCAATCGGACGCCCGGTCTGTTATTTATTGGCCTTTCCGTCTCACACCCACCCTGAGAAACTTCCCAGGAGGTCACCCATCCTGATCACTACTCTAGGTCAAGCACGCTTAACTATGAAGTTTTAACCACGTAGGCTCCCGAAAAGGAAGGTTCACCTTGAGTATAGTATACTGAAACGACCGTCTCGATCCAAGGATCGCGTTGCCGCTGACAGCGAGTCGTTTGGTGGCCCGTAGCCCAAGATACGGGCATTTGACCGAAAGTGGTCCGAAACTAGGGGTCTGGGCCAGGGCCGACCCGGCCCGACCCCCCCATGGGTCGGCCGAACCGGGTCGACCCGGCCCGACAACCCGGCCGGGCTCGGAAAACCCGGCCCGGCGCGGCGGCGCAGACTGGCACGGCGGCGCGGCCTGGGCGCCGTTATGGTGCCGCGCGCGGGGGGCAAAGCCCCCCCCCCCACTCTTTGAGAACCGCGACCCCTTAATTGGGGCCGCTTTTGAGACCCGGCCGGGGGAAATTAATTCCCCCGGTCTCCACCGTCCGGCCGGCCCGCACTGGCCGGCCGGTTTCGCCAGCAAGGACCGGCGACGGCCGGTCCTTCCTTCGCCGACACCGGCGGCCCGGTGCTGGCCGCCGGTCATCTTGCTCCGCCGCGGCCCGGAACCGGCCGCGGCCTCTGCCGTCCGGCGCGATGCGTCGTCATCGCTTCCCTCCGCCGCGGCCCCACTCCGGCCGCGACGCCTTTGACTTCCTTCGACGCGACGCGACAGCGTCGCGTTCTTGGATTTCTTCCCACGGCGCGGCGCGACGGCGCCACGCAATAATTGCCGTGCGATTCCCACGTGGTGCGGCGGCACCACGCCATCCCGTTCCATCCGCAAGGAAACAATTATGAACATAGGAGGGGGGTTCGGCCGTGTTGGTGCGGTCCGGGCCCCCCTCTCGTTAGACAATAACATTTAATCCTTTATCCTCGAAGTTCGACATTCTAGAATCAAGAATGGAAAATAAATAAATAATATATCAACAATCCCCTACCTCGGATTCAAGTGCGGAGCACACCAATCAAGCAGCGGAAGACTAGCGTCGCGGAGGTCGGGCGTCGCGGAAATCGAACGTCGTTTCCGTTGACGTCGAGGTGCGTCCGAAGAGGTACGTCGCTGGAGAAGCTTCGTAAGCTGACGGAGATAGTCCGAGGAGGAAACGGCGTCTCCTTTCGTTGACATGGGAAGAAGATCGAAGAAGCGGCGTCGTCAATCTTCGGAAACACACCGGCTACGAAGAAGAGAAGCGGTGTTCTTCGTCGGAGCGTAAGTGTTCTTCGTGTTCTTCGTCAAGGTTGAAGAAGATGGAGAGAGCTTCTCAAAATCTCTCAAGGTGGCAAAGGAGACCAACCCAAAATAAAATAAGCTTAAGCCTTATTTTATTTACACAACTAAACATTTGAATTTCAAAAGATAAGAAACGAACCATTAATTCGTAGAATTAATTCAACGAACGAAACAACTCATTTAATTTACGAAAAAAACTGCCCAATTAAATGGTCTGTTAAGAATTTAAGAAAACGTGTCAGTTTACTTTCATAAAGACGGGTTTTCGCGGGTGCGTTACTTAGCGGAAAGAAAAGGCAGGGCTCGTGCGGGCCCCACCTCACAAATATCCTACCAAGAGGGTAGGATATTTCTGGATAGTACCCTATCCGATTCAACTCAGATTAAGCCGCTTTTAAGTGGCTTCAAGTGGCTTCCAAGTGGCTTAAGTGAAATAAAATAAAGTTGTCGCAAAATTATTTTATTTCTTAACTTTAAGCCCAAAAATTAAAAACCACACCCGAGCAAACGCAACTCCGAAAGAGGCGTTTCTAAGAAATTACCGGCGCTGCGATTCCATCGGTGCCCTCAGAATTCGATTCTGAGCACCGGTTCAAAAGTTAGAAAAACCCGCTAGTCCGTTCACTGAACGTACCCGAGCCAATCTTCGGAAATTGATTCCGGGCACACCGGGCCTCGGAATCAGGCGCCGTCAGAAACTGAGTTCTTGTAAAATTCCAAAGAAAATTAAGAAAAAAATTTCCTTGGAATTTACGGGTCTTCACATTACTCCCACCACAGGGCTTTACGTCCCCGTAAAGCTTCACCACAAACTTAGGGAAACAAAGCGGTACTGAGCACGCATCTGAGCCTTCTGCTCCCATGTGCTCACATGGAGGTTCCCGCACTGCCAAAGAAAGTGCACAAGAGGAATCGACCTTCCTCCTAGGATCCACTCCTGTCGATCCTCGATCCCCATAGGAACCTCCGTAGAAGACACTCATCACCACCGTCCAGCTCCTCATGGTCGATGATATGCGAAGGGGTCGAGCACGTATCTCCTCAGTTGGGATACGTGGAAAACGTCGTGCACCTAGTGCAACTGAAGTGGATGGGCTAAGCGGTAAACCACCTCGCCTACCCAGCTGAGGACCTAGAAAGGTCCATTGAACCTCGGAGATAACTTGCCTCCCTGGCCACATCTCCGTAAACTTTGTCGAGATGAGACCCGTAAGAAGACGTGGTCGTCATCCTCAAACTCCAGAGGTCTCTATTTCTATTATAACTGAAACTCAAAACGACTGCTGCTACGAGGGTAAGGTTGACCGACTCAAGAGTGATCAGTCGCACCCTCCTATGCAAGAGTTACCCTGCACTGCCTGGGGTTTCCTTTTCTGCGGACCAAGGAAAACCCATCCCGACGTTTGCCTAAAACCGTCAATTTGAGTATGAACAGTTATTGGCCATTCCATACTCAAACTAACGTCGTAAGGCCTCGACGCTGCCACCAAGAGATTCCAACCAGAACTCTCGCCTCGAGGGTCTGACCACACCGTCGGCGTAAGTGTGATTATCGAGTCTCCTCCCAAGGTATCTCCAGACGTGAGGGTCAAGTCCACGACTTACTGGAAACTCTAGGTCTGGAACAAGATTTGTGAAAGTGCGGAATGATTCATATCGACGTCTGTTACTACAACAGCTAGTAGTGGACACAGACTGTCCCTTGAATCATTTCTAGAGCCATTGGGTCACACTTCTTGACCGCAAGCAGCCACACTCTTCCTCCGCCCTCCAGCTCCCTGAGCCTGGCAGGAATAACTAAGGCGGGTGGTTGTAGCATGTTAAGATGTACACCACCTCATGCTGCTCTCCTAGCTCTGCCTCCACATCTGCCGCTTCGCAGACTCATATCTATTTTAATCTACCTCTTCTTGAAACATTTAACACGCCCGAGTCTCTAAGACTGGCACCGGTTCCTTGTTTCTTACTGCACTGTGCAGTCTTCATCCGCTCCTGGATGAACTGCACCTCCTTTAGTCTCACAAGAGATGCTATGATTTCTTCTTTTCCGATAAGAGAAATCTGGTCTCATCCCCTAGATGAACCACATTCGATGCCTAATACAGTCAATCCTAACATAAATGATGCATTCATGCCATGGATGACGTCGTAAGGCCTCGACACAACTACTAAGAGATCCAACTGTCACTCTCGCCTCCAAGGGTCAAGTCACACTGTCATCATCAGTGTGAGGTCACTGGGTCTCCTCTAGTAGGAATCTCAAAAGTGAAGGTCAAGTCGACAGTTTAACCGAGACCACTCAGTATCAACCAAACAAAAAGGACAGGAAAACAAACAAAGATAAGTGTCTTTTTATTATTGCAGCTCATAGTACAAAGACACGAATACAAAAGCATCATGGAACTAGAAGTACAAAGGACGTATCCACTAGTTCCTCTCCTGTCCACCTGCTCTCGGAGCTCCATGACCATACGCCTCAGCTGCCTGAAGCTGAGCTCTCCCATGTCCTCATGTCCCCTGCGGTCGGGGTGGGCCTCCTGGTGGTGGTGGCAACATCCCGAAGCGTCGTCAACCTCCAGCTGCACGACCAGCTCCTCTGCCATGGCCGCCTGCTCCTTGCGGTCCACCCTGATCGAACCTCTGCCTTTGCCTCGGAGGTTCTTCATTTAACTGCTGGTCATCTGCATGGCGGGTCGGACAGTCACGTGCCATGTGACCAATTCCTCTGCAGGAGTAACATTGTCCACTCTCGGCACGTCTGGCTCTGACTCCACCCTGGTTTCACCGCACAACTGAACCTGAGTCGTGCAGTCGGCCACCGGTAGGTCTGGTCCTCTTGGACCTCCGTGTCATCTGTCTACTGCCTGCTGCAGAAGACTCTGCCGCAAGCCGGCTAGTGGTGGGTCCTTCTGCTGGAGACTGCTCATCAAGGAAACTCTCCACTAAGAGGGCTCTCTCCAACACCCCTGTCTGCGTCGGAAAGCTGTCAGAAACAACAGAAGATCTAATCACTTGCCTGAGCCCCTGCTCTAAGGTTTGGGCCCTGAAGAACGGGTCATGTACCATATCTGTGGAGTAGCGCGAGAGGTCTGTGAGTCTCACTGAGTACTGCGCCACTGACATGCTGCCCTGCCGTAGCTGAAGTAGCTCCTGTATACGCACCGCTCGAAGGGTGGCTGGTACAAACTCTGCCTGGAACAGGCTCTCGAAGTCTGCCCATAGAAGTGTTGCCTCTTCATGCATCTGAAGCATCAGGCTCCACCATCTGCCTATTGCTGCCTGAAGAAGGCTGGCAGCTAGGATCACCATGAAATCTGTCGGCATCCCCACTAGCCTGAAGACTCTCACCACAGCCTCCAGCCAATCCTCAACCGCCTGCGGGTCCGTCCCTCCTTGGAACCTGGGTGGCCTCTGGCGCTAGAACTCATGAAGTGCGCTCAAGCGACGTGCATCCTCTGCTGCTGGGGCAGGTGGCATCAGTGGCCCAACGGGTAGTAGTACCGATGGTGCCTCTGCTGGTGCCTCAACTGGGATAGGACCCTGTACTGAGGCCTCGTCGCTCGGCGGGCTGTCAGTACGTACCACTCTCGGGGCTCTAGCTGGTCATCCACGGGGAGGCATCCTGAAAGAAACAATGTGACATGGTCAAAAGATTATACCTGGTGAGATGACCTGGTTTGAGCTGACATTTAAATAAAACTTCTGGAAAACACACATGCAATCAGTGTTTTCGTGCACAAAGTCGGAAACCAGTTGTCAGGGTCCTGGTGTAAGGATAAGTCGGCCGCCCGCACCAACACTGGACTCCCTAAACTGAAAACCACACTTAGTACTCTTAACACTATTGCTTCATAGAAGGAAACATCAGAGTTATAAGTTCTGCGGTAGAACCGAACTCCTCTGATACCAATTTGTCACGACCCGTCCTCGGGGCCCGTGCCGTGACTACCCCAAGTCCGCCTTCCATAGGCCAGGGGATGGCGACTAGCACCAAAGGCGTAAAATCCCGATAACTGGGAAGGCATTGCCTTTATAAAAGAAAACAAACACCACAGAGTACAAGCAGAAACAAAACACTAAGTACAAAAGAAAAGATGAAAAGTAAATGGGACAGAATACAAACCCAAAAGAAAGTACAACTACAACTGAACATGGTACAACAGCAAAAATACAAACAGCTGGAAGAGGGAAGCAGCTCCAGGGTCTTCCTTCTCGGGTCCTACCTGAAGGGTAGGTACAGATAGACTCCTCCACGCTCTCGTCCGTCAACCTCCTCTGTGAGTCGTCTCGTCGTGTAGTCCACCTCCGGGTACTGACTCGTCGTGTAGTCCACCTCCGAGTACCGACTCATCGTGTAGTCCACCTCTGGGTACCGACTCGTCGTCTAGTACACGTCCGGGTACCGTCCAGTCCTCGAACACTCTCCCTCCGTTAGCACTGCCCATCGTCTGCAACCAACACAACGAGGTGCGGGCATAGCCCGTGCAGGGGTGAGTATAACGATACTCAGTAGGGACCCCGAGACCCTCAAGGTCTCACTAAACCAACAAGGATAACCACCAGAAGATCTCAACAGATAACCTCTACTTAGATATATGCCCATACATATACCTAAGTTATCAAGTAACCCATCTCAATCATGAGGAAACACAAGGATTGTGAAATCAACAGATAACCACTATCCAGGTATATGCCCATACATATACCTAAGTTATAAAGTGACCCATCTCAATCATGAGGTAAACACAAAGGATTGTGAAATCAAAGGATAACCACTACCCAGGTATATGCCCATACATATACCTAAGTTATCAAGTGACCCATCTCAATCATGAGGTAAAAACAAAGGTCAAAAGTCTCAGCTCAAACCAGGATTTTCATTATCGAAACCGTAACTGCTGAAGAGCTCCGTCTCTGGAGTGTACAGTGGTCCTGTCACGACTCCGAGGTACTGCTCACTAACCTAACACTGCTGAGGTACTCCTCCTGTCGAGTACTGCGGGTTTGCGGCCAACTACCGGGCGCTCCGTCCGCTGAGGCTCTGTCGCCAAATACTGGGCGCTCCCACTAATAGCCTATAGAGGTACTCCTCCAGTCGAGTACCGCGGGTTTGCGGCCAACTACCGGGCGCTCCGTCCGCCGTGGGTCTGTCGCCTAATACCGGGCGCTCCGTCCACTGTGCTAGTCGACTCACTCCAAGTCGAGTCGGTCAAGCAGTCGTCAGGTCTCAGCTGGCTACACGGTCTCCGTACTCCGCACGCTCGTCTCCGGGAGGGTCCGCTCCACGAGCTACTGGTCGATACTCCAAGTATCACAAAGTCCCGCAAAGAGGTATCTCAAAGGACCACCTCGTCATAGGGGTCTCAACGCAACAGACGGCGCGTCAATCGGACACCTGGTCTGTGAGTTATTAGCCTTTTCGTCCCAGGGGCCCGGTTGGTTTTGTGTGCGAACCAATCCGGCTGTAACTCAACTATACCCCGAACACTCATAGGGTATACTCGTAGGGACCGTTTCTCAATGAGATCACCAACGCCGCTGACGGTTCGTCAAACGAACATTCTGTCAGAAAGGTATCAGCTTTTCCGTTCCAGGGGCCCGGTTGGATTTCGGTGCGATCCAACCCGGCCACTATCCAATTGCATCCAAATCTGGGTGAAGGATGCCAAAAGTTCTGTATCATCAACAGGAACTCAACGCAACAGACGGCGCGTCAATCGGACGCCCGATCTGAGAGTTATTGGCTTTTTCGTTCCAGGGGCCCGGTTGGATTTCGGTGCGATCCAACCCGACCACACTCTGTCGGCATCCAAATCTCGAGCGGAGTAAGCCAAAAGATCTGTCTCACTTAGGGTAAATCAACGAAACAGACGGTGCATCAATCGGACGCCCGGTCTGTTATTTATTGGCCTTTCCGTCTCACACCCACCATGGGAAACTTCCCAGGAGGTCACCCATCCTGATCACTACTCTAGCCCAAGCACGCTTAACTATAGAGTTTTAACCACGTAGGCTCCCGAAAAGGAAGGTGCACCTTGAGTATAGTATACCGAAACGACCGTCTTGATCCAAGGATCGCGTTGCCGCTGACGGCGAGTCGTTTGGAGGCCCGTAGCCCAAGATACAGACATTTGACCGAAAGTGGTCCGAAACTGGGGGTCTGGGCCCAGGCCGACCCCCCCTGGGTCGGCCGAACCGGGTCGACCCACCCCGAGCGGCGACCCGGCCCGAAGACCCGGCCCGGCCGGTGCGGCGGCGCGGTCCGGCGCGGTCCGACACGGCGGCGCGGACTGGCACGGTGGCGCGGCCTGGGCGTCGTTCGGGTGCCGCTCGCGGGGGGCAAAGCCCCCCCCCCCCTTCTTTGAGAACCGCGGCCCCTTAATTGGGGCCGCTTTTGAGACCCGGCCGGGGGAAATTAATTCCCCCGGTCTCCACCGTCCGGCTGGCCCGCACTGGCCGGCCGGTTTCTCCAGCAAGGACCGGCGACGACCGGTCCTTCCTACGCCGACACCGGCAGCCCGGTGCCGTCCGCCGGTCATCTTGCTCCGCCGCGGCCCGGAACCGGCCGTGGCCTATGTCGTCCGGCGCGATGCGACGACATCGCTTCCCTCCGCCGCGACCCCGCTCCGGCCACGGCGCCTTTGACTTTCTTCGACGTGACGCGACGGCATCGCGTTCTTGGATTTCTTCCCACGGCGCGGTGCGACGGCGCCACGCAATATTTGCTGTGCGATTCCCGCGTGGTGCGACGGCACCACGCCATCCCGTTCCATCC
This sequence comes from Viscum album, assembly GCA_963277665.1. Taxonomy (NCBI): domain Eukaryota; kingdom Viridiplantae; phylum Streptophyta; class Magnoliopsida; order Santalales; family Viscaceae; genus Viscum; species Viscum album. Next base: position 134,953,288 of record OY728137.1, read on the forward strand.
GTAAGGAAACAATTATGAACATAAGAGGGGGGTTCGGCCGTGTTGGTGCGGTCTGGGCCCCCCTCTCATTAGACAATAACATTTAATCCTTTATCCTCGAAGTTCGACATTCTAGAATCAAGAATGGAAAACAAATAAATAAAATATCAACAATCCCCTACCTCAGATTCAAGTGCGGAGCATGCCAATCAAGCCGCGGAAGACTAGCGTTGCGGAAATCGAACGTCGTTTCCGTTGACGTCGAGGTGCGTCCGAAGAGGTACGTCGCTGGAGAAGCTTCGTAATCTGATGGAGATAGTCCGAGGAGGAAACGGCGTGTCCTTTCGTTGACACGGGAAGAAGATCGAAGAAGCGTCGTCGTCGATCTTCGGAAACACACCGGCTACGAAGAAGAGAAGCGGCGTTCTTCGTCGGAGCTTAGGTGTTCTTCGTGTTCTTCGTCAAGGTTGAAGAAGATGGAGAGAGCTTCTCAAAATCTTTCAAGGTGGAAAAGGAGACCAACCCAAAATAAAATAAGCTTAAGCCTTATTTTATTCACACAACTAAACATTTGAATTTCAAAAGATAAGAAACGAACCATTAATTCATAGAATTAATTCAACGAAAGAAACATCTCATTTAATTTACAAAAAAAAACCGCCCAATTAAATGGTCTGTTAAGAATTTAAGAAAACGCGTCAGTTGACTTTCATAAAGACGGGTTTTCGCGGGTGCGTTACTTAGCGGAAAGAAACGGCGGGTCTCGTGCGGGCCCCACCTCACAAATATTCTACCAAGAGGGTAGGATATTTCTGGATAGTACCCTATCCGATTCAACTCAGATTAAGCCGCTTTTAAGTGGCTTCAAGTGGCTTCCAAGTGGCTTAAGTGAAATAAAATAAAGTTGTCGCAAAATTATTTTATTTCTTAACTTTAAGCCCGAAAATTAAAAACCACACCCGAGCAAACGCAACTCCGGAAGAGGCGTTTCTAAGCAATTACCGGCGCTGCGATTCCATCGGTGCCCTCAGAATTCGATTCCGAGCACCGGTTCAAAAGTTAGAAAAACCCGCTCGTCCGTTCACTGAACGTACCCGATCCACACTTCGGAAATTGATTCCGGGCACACCGGGCCTCGGAATCAGGCGTCGTCAGAAACTGCATTCTTGTAAAATTCCAAAGAAAATTAAGAAAAAAATTTCCTTGGAATTTACGGGTCTTTACATAAATTATAGTGATAAATTATACTATAGAGTGGTTTTAAAGTATAATTAGAATATATTTTTACCATTTTATCCAATGTTGGTCATTAAAATTAATTTCACTTTGAAATTGGACATAAACAATTGTGAATCATTTGATATATATTGTTTCTTAAAAACACGCTATTTGTTGTGACAAGGGGAATTAATTATAAAATTAATTAATGAAACTTATATGTTTGTAATTTTATAAAATAGACATCATTTTTGAATTTGGGATATCAATTATAGATTTGGGTGAAATTTTGGCATTGTTCTGAAAAACTTCAGATTTTGATGAATAGGGAAACCACTAAGTGGTAGTTAAAAATAGATTTTTTGTTTAAATGCAACATTAACACTTCTATGATTTGATTTTCAAAAATCCGACATAAATGGTTTTCATTAGGAAGTAATATGTGGTTCAATGGGATTAAGATAATTTTTGGTGAATAGTAACTTTTAGGTTTAATTAATCGCGATTAAAGCTAATTAGTGAATTTTAAGGTAAAAATGATATTATAAAATATAAAATTACTTTTACACTTGTACTAACCTTATTGGATGAGTCATGGCTGACCAATACAATCCATGGGTCAACTTGGGGACCCTATGGAACCACTTGGGTAGGAAAAAGACATTAATAACTTTTTATTTAAAGTAAAACTAAAATTGTCACAAACATGTGTTGTTTTACTAAAACAAATATTACATGGGGTTATATAAGTTAACTTTTTTACTATAAATATTCATTGGAAATATAAAAATATCTCCTAAATCATGGTAATTTTTTAATATTTTTTAGACATTAAATAAATTAAATTTTTTTGACTCAATGATGATGCAGCGATTACCTCATTAATTAACGATTTAAATAAAATGAAGATATAATGTAAAATATAAGGCTTACACTTGTCAAAAACCTATTGAATGATAATATTTCGAACCCTTATCACCTTAGTCTAGAAATATATCATTTTGGGACATTTAGAATCCTAAAATAATTTCATAATAATGTAACATTTCAATCATTCCAAGAGTTCCCCTCCTGTCCACTTATAAAAGGCCCCCACCACTACCACCTTATTCACTCCTTCAAGCCATTTGGCTCGGCCAACCTCTGCCCAAATACTCTCTCAACATCCCTATATTACTCATATAATCCTCACTTTGGGAATAAGTCTTCCCAAGTAAGCCTTTGGCTCAAACCAAAAAGATTTACCCCATTTTAAGGTAATGTCTTCTCTTACGTTGTTTTGTTTTATTTTTCTTCTCCAACCCCCTAAAATCTTTTTACTCTTTTCCATTGTAACAAAACCAGTATCCTCAATATAATTTGATATTTTTATTAGAAGTATTTTATTTACACTTACACACACCTTCTTCTAATGGTTAAAGAACATACTGTTTCGGTGGGTGGCGAATTACTGCCTCACGAAATGATGATTGTTCAATCTTGTTTTAACACCACTCATGGTGGCCATTATGATGACACTATTTTTATATATGATATATATTATGTTTTTGTTTTCCTTATTTTTCATTTATGGCATACCATTATGATTTCCATTATGGTTAAACGCGATAATTTCATTTTAGGAAGTGCGGACTACCGCCCCCTCAAAGTGATTTGAATCGTTAATGCCATATGTGGGATGTATAAAGGATAGAGTAAATGGTATTATACATTATATTATACTGGAATTATAGTATAAATTTATATAATTATAATTTCATTCCATTAAATACGAAATATAAAAGAAAGTAGCATTCATGTGTACGTACGGCTTACCGTCTCCATGAATGGTGCATTTCATTTCTTACCTCTAAATGTTATGTAATATTATAAATTCAAGTATATACTGGATATATATGATATATATGATATCTACATCATGATATAATTTTTTATGTAATGGATATTTCACCACATGATCAACTTGTAATTATAAGAAGTTTATTTTTGACTCAAGTACCAAAGATCGACAAAAAGACCATTATTAACATAATAATTACATAATCATCATAACATGGTAATAAGTGATATAAAAGGAATAATAAACTTGAAAAAGGTTCTTAAGAAACTATTTATTAACTCTATTTTATTATTCAGGAGGTTAAAGAATGGTCGAGTCAAGTAGGACATGAGGTAAGGGAACTTCTTAACCCAATTTTCGTTGTCTGGGTTAATCTCCTACTTTCAAATTATGTCATGATATTATTATGTCCTATCTTGTATTTGTACTTTATTTATGTGTACTTATAGTGACTACACCTAATAGATCTATTTTATTTAAAAATTATCTTTGTAAGGGACTTCGTATCAATCTCCATTCATTGAGGCATATTTTGTTTTATATAAAAATTTCTTTTATACAGTGTATAAACCCATTTGAATTTTACGTTTATTCAAAATGAATATTTTTATAAGAAGCATTCTACTAAATGAAAAAAAGGAATGGTTTTCTTGTTGTAAGTATGCGGCGACAATGACTTCTCCGCCGTCGTGACCATTATTTGAGTTTCGGCTTCTTCTACAAGCCATAACCTTTTTTTAAATGAAAAATAAATACAAAGTTTTAATTATCTTTTATTTTGGTATTTAAAATGGTTTTGAAAGTGTTTTTATTATATCAATGTGTTGTATTGATATCTTGTGATTGAAATGTGGAAATTTTATGTTTCCTTTATGCATGTTTTATGTGATACGATTATGTTATGGTTTATGATATGTTTAAACCTTTTCATATGAGGAATGCATTGGACTTAATAAGTGACAGGTGGAGCCCATTATAGCTCCTCGATGCATCAGAAGGTCTCATGAGTCAAACTAGTGTTTTGGAACGAGGCCCTGACAAAATATTATTTGTGGTCTTGGCACGAGGCCTTGGCTACGTGGTTTTGATAGTCTGACATTATGCATTCCATCATTATGAAAGTGGTTATTGATATTGTATGTGATTATTCGACCAGTAGAATATCCATGTGAATGAGTAAATGACATTATTATATTTTTTCTTTTTCCATATTATGCTAAAGTTCATGTTTAAAAATCTTGTGTTTTAGTTACACATTGCCTTAAATGTTTATGTTTATTTTTGAAAGCTTCATCTATATTTTTATCCTTACTGAGCATCTGAGCTCACCCCTTTCAATGTTTTAATTTTTCCAGGATGTGATGAAGTATATTATGAATGACCTACAGGAATAGTATGAGGGGATATGAAGACAGAATGTTATTTTTGTTTTTGTTTTACTTTATGATGTCATGTAAGACTTTTGAATGTATCTAGTGTTTCCAAGACTACTAAACTAATCTGTCTTTCAAGACTTAATCTTTTCTGATCATGCCAATGTTATGCAATAATGTACCGACTCTGGCTAAATGGGGTCAGGGCGTTACAGTTGGTATCAGAGGTAGTTTAGTACTAACCTCAGAAGCTAGATTTAGATAAACTCTGATTAGAGCACATAGCCCTAAGATAGACTTTGAGGATTAGTATAGAAGAACTTCCTATAATTTTGGTATTATAGAGATTTTGTGAGTTTTCTGAGCAATACATCTCTTTCTGGATACGAGCAGGTAGAGGCGGCTCTGTCATAGATGTACCTAGGGGTAAAACCCGAAAACACCGCTTTGAGCTAGACTTGAACGGGAACTGCTGCACGACAATGGGTCTTGCTGCAATCTTGGTTACGACACTCCCGGGGGATATGATTAGGATAATTCTCATTTTTTTTACAAACCATTATGAAGGGTTTATATAAGGCCCCAGCCTTAAACCTTACTTAATCTTGAGTTATTACAAGATTACACATTGAGGATCTTTTCAGGTTTAGAGTTTTAGAGAATTAGATCTTGAAACATGCATTACATTCCACCTTTAAACAAAGTGGTTACATAAAAGACAGGATTCATTCTTCCCAACAACGGAAACATATTTAAAATAAAACATGGATTCTTTCTTGACACATCCTTGACACTATCACCACATCATGTACCTTTCCCTTGACCTGTGAAAAACATTTCAAAAACTTGGGATGATCATAAAAAGATTAGTAAGGGTTATAAAAATATGGAAAGGAAACATGAGTTCATATATACATAAGAATGAAATCATACTTTACCCATAAAACATATGTACTTTAACATACCTCATCAAACCATGAATAAATCATAGAAAACATAATACATAAAGGTAACTTGAGGCATTCATAACATTCTTACGTAGGGAGTAACCCTCTTGGTTACGTTTGGAATACCCATCACAGTATATTCCCTAAATCTCTTCGGAGAAACCTTAACGTTTCACTCCTTCGCGTTACCCAATGCATTGGAGAGCTATATCAGGCTCACCCGCCCTTAGTTTATGACGGAACCACCCGTTTTCATAATAATTCCCAAGAACCATAACATAAACGTATCACATAAAGCATGCATAAAGGAAACATAATGTATCTACATTTCAATCACAATATATCATTTTAGTATATTGAAATAATGAATCCGTTCAAAAAGAAACCATTTCCAAAACCATTTAAAACATTTAATAATGAGATTTTTGAATCAAAGTGTCCAATACCACCTTGAATATTTTAACATTTTAAACCATTAATATACATATAAATAAATCCTTAAAACCATTTTGAAAACATGGATATTAATAAGAACAAATCATTAAAACATTTAAAGCGATATTTTGGTTAAAGGGTTTTTACCAAAATTAGAGACTCTTGAATACAATAATTGAGGAATAACATTTAATCAGAACTTTATAACATCATGATAATTAATGGATTCGTGATATAATATTCCAAAGGACAGTATATACACCATATAAGAGTGAATTGGTGCATAACAATAATGAATTCTCAATTGAAATGTCAAATGTGATGAAATCCCTTATAGAGAAGGTATCCTTAAATTAAGGACAAATCAATCTCAAAAATATGTGTGAAAAATATAAGTACACCCAATATAAGTGTATATTAAGTGTAAAACAATAAAAGGTCATTCACACATATTAAATGGATGACATATTCAATGACTACATGTTGAACCCAAAGAAATCGAAATTGGGTTAAAAAGTTCCCTTGACAGCCTAACGACATCACATCAAAATGAGTTGATGAGAGATAAAAAGTGTATCTCATCACTTGGAAATAAAATTTACATCAATAAGGATATATTAGAACATATCCCAACATAACAATATGTAAATTAAAAGACCCAACAAAAGAAGACTTTTAAAAAAGAGGAGGGTGAAAGGTTCCCTTACCGACTTGGGTATCTTTCAAAACATACACCCCATGAAAGAAGGACAATAGATCATTGATGTAAATACTCATAAACTAAAGTATATTACACAAAGAGTAGAATAATGGTCAGTACATACACCACTAAATGGAATTTGTGTCAAATGTAGCATAAATCTCACAGGAATAAAAGTGAGATGAAAAATCCCTTACGAAAACTCGGCACCCTAATGGTGCCACATAAAACGTCCGAATATGGATTGATGAGATCAAAAAGGGTATCTAATCACATTACAATAAAATGTAAAGCAATAGTAATATAAAAGAACATCCCCCAACAATATAAAGAGGAGCTTAAAAGAAGTGACATAAAGGAGAGTACTTAAAAAGAAAGAGAGAGGTTAGATCTCTTACGAAAGTTCGGCAGCCTAACGGTGCCACTCAAAACATCCAAAATGGATTGATGATAGAGAATAGGGTCTCTCATAACATGAACATAAAAATTACAGTAAGTGTAATATAAAATATCATCCCAATAACAAGAAAGATTAGCTTTAAAAGGAATGACATAAAAGTGTGTACTTAACAAGAAACAGAGGAGTAGGATCCCTTACCTCGGGTCCGACTTGACTCGATCGTTCTTTAATCTCCTGAATAATAAACTTGAGTTAATTTCTACTTCCTTAAGAACCTTTTTCAAGTTCATAATTCCTTTTATATTACTTATTACCATGTCATAAACATTATGTAATCATTTAAGTTAATAATATTTGTTTTTCCGATATTTGGCTCTTAAGTCGAAAGTGGACTTCTTACAATTACATGTTGTTCGTGTGGCCAAATTTTTATTATATCCAGAATTGTATTAATGATGTAGATATCATATATGTCATATATATCCAGTACATTTATGCATTTATAACATTACATAATCATTTAGAGGTAAGAAATGAAATGCATCGTTCATGGAGACGGTAAGCCGTACGTACGCATGAACGCTACTTTCATTTCTATTTCGTATTTTATAGAATGGAATAATAATGATATAAAGGTATATTATAATTACAGTATAATATCATATATAATATCATAGTTCCATCCTTTATACGTCCCACATATGGTATTTAACGAATCAAATCACTTTGAGGGGGCGGTAGTCCGCACTTCCTTAAATGAAGATATCGCGTTTACCCATAATGGAAACCATAAAGGTATACCCAAAATGAAAAAAACAGAAGCTTAAGGAAAACATAAACATATTATATATCATATATAAAAATAGTGACATCATAATGGCCACCTTTGAAGGTGTTAAATGAGTATTGAACAATCATCGTTCCGGGAGGAAGAATTTCGCCATCCACGGAAACCATATGTTCTTTAACCATTTTATGTAGTTGTGTGAGAGTGTAGCTCGAATAAATCTTATAAAAACATCCTAGTATATTGAAGATACTGGTGTTGTTACAAAATAAGTAAATAAAAAGAGTTTAGGGGGTTGGAGAAGCAAAATAAAACAAATGAACATGAGGGAATGAATTACCTTTAAAATTCTAACTCCTTTTGATTTGAGCCTAAAGGCTTCCTTTTAAAGGATTCTGCCCAAAGGGAATCCTCTAGGATGAGGAGAGGGATGTGGAGAGAGTAAATGGTCCGGGGTTGGCCGAGCCAAAGGCTTGAGGAGTGTGTGAAATGAGCTAGAGGTGGGGGCCTTTTATAAGAGGAGAGAAGGGGCACTTTTGGAAAGTAAGAAATATTACTTTATTTGAAAATGTGTTTCGGTTTTAAAAGGTACCACATTAATATAATTCGTGGACAAGGTGATAAGGGTTTGAAATCCACCCATCCAATCAGTTTTGGACATGTGTAGGTCATAGATTTTACATTATTTTCTAATTTTATTTAAATCGTTAAATAATGATGTCATCGCTGCATCATCATGATGTCATGAATAATTTATTTTATTTAAAGTCTAAAAATTATAAAAAAAAATACTATGATGTAGGAAATCATTTTATCTTTCCAATGACTATTTATAATAAAAATTCTGATCTTTATAACCCCATGTAAAAATTGTTTTCGTAAAACATATGATGTTTGTGTCATTTTTACTTTTACATTAAATAAAAAGTTATTTATTTCATTTCCCAACCAAAGTGGCTCCATGGGGTCCCCAAGTTGACCCATGGCTTTTCTTGGTCTGCCATGACACAAACAATGAGTTTAGGACATGTTTCAAGTTCATTTAATATTATTAAAACATTATTTTTACCTTAAACTACACTAATTACCTCTAATCGCGATTAAAAACTTAATAAGTTACTATTCACCAAAAAATTATTTTTATCCCATTGAACCACATTTTACTTCTTAATGAAAACCATGTATGTCGGATTTTTGAAATTCAAAACACAAAGATGTCAAAATTGCATTTAAACAGAAAAATCAGTTTTTGTAAGTACCACTTAGTGGTTTCACTATTCATCAAAAATTGAAGTTTTTCAGAAAAATCCCAAAATTTCACCCTAAGCTATATTTGATATTCTGAATTCAAAAATGAAGTCTATTTTACAAAATTCAAAACATGTAAGTCATATTAATTAACTTAATAATTAATTCCCGCTGTCAGAGCAAATAGCATGTTTTTATGAAACAATAAGTATCAAAAGATTGACATTAGTTTAAGTCTGATTTCAAAGTGAAATTTATTCCAACGACCACTATTGGATTTAATGGTAAAAATATATTATAATTTTACTTTAAAACCAATTCAAAAGATAATCTAATCATATAAATAAATTAGATTAAAAAGAGGTTTTGAATTAAAATACAACATTTTACACTATTCATTAGAAAAAAATGAACATTATCGGAGAGATACCAAAAATTTACACAAAGTAAATTTTGATGTCCCGATTCTTAAGAAGAGTTTTATTTGGTCCAATATAATGTATAAGAGGGAAAAAACTATATTTAATGACGGTTCTCCATCAAAAGGCGATTAGTGAACCTTTAGTGAAAACTAGGGAATATAGGCCTAAAATTGAATTCTTTCCGTATTTTAAGCCTTTATCTTTTATTGGATAAATGTAAAAACATTTAAAAACATATATAATAATATATTAGATATTTCTATCCATTCCCACCATTAAAACGGCTACATGTTAACTACTATTTAAAATAATATTATTTTATTATTAGAGTGCAACGTAAGATTCCCAAGAAACTCGTTGTTGCGTGTTGGGTACGCCATCGAGCATAGCGTCCCCTTTAAAGTCATATTAATATTTTACTCACAAATATGGATAAATATGAAAATGTCATATTCTTTATTTAGCTGGGGTGTTACATCCTTCCCCCCTTTTGGGAATTGCGTCCTCGCAATTTTAAAATTGCGCTTGGAAACATCCTTGAAAGTCCCACATCGGAACAAGAGTCGGTAAAACAATCACTTTAAAATAAAGAAAGATAAATACAGAGGTCACCCGAGTTAACCCATACTAGGACCCCATGTAGGAAAACATGGACATGGAGGAGAAAACATAGGGTCATGTTCTGATGGAGAGTGATAGAAAACATGTTTAGGAGAAAGTTAACAATAAGAAAATCACAAACTTGTGATGGGTTAAACTGTGTTGGGTTCCCCAGTAGGAAAAGTTAATAGACAACATTTTTGTTTTAAGTTACTTAATATTGAGGAATTTATTCATAAGGAAGCATAATCACTTATCATGTTGACTTTCAACTTTTATTAGATTCCTTACACAAACTCATATTTTCTCCAAAAGACGAGTATTTAGTAAGACTTGTTCGCATTAATAGTACTATAATAAACTTCTAGAGAATCACCTAATCCACAAAAGAGAACTATATACATCCCATGTCTTTAGGATTTAACCAAAACCAAAACCAAAAAGGTTTGTACCAAGGTCAGATAATCCAGAAAAGGATAACCCTTTACAAAAAGAAAATCTATTCTTAATCTCCAAAATTTGTCCAACAAAACCCAAATTTCAAAGAGGACCATTCGATAAACAAATTGTCCATAAAATTCTTCAAAGTAAACCAAACTAAGGTTGAAAACCAAATATTTGAAGGATTTAGTCACATAGTCTTCCAAGTTAAATCGTAACATTTATCTCCAAACAACATATGTTGCTCCTAAAGTCTCGTATTGAAAAGTAATTAACCTAATCACATATCCTCCATGATAGGTTAATCATTTTCATAAATAACCCAAAATCAACTTACTCTTAATTGATAAAATCATATAACTAGAAAGAATCAGTCAAACTAACCAGGGACTTCACGTAGTCCAGTGGTAGGCGATAAATACCAGTCGCACTTTGGTTGTGGGTTCGATTCCCGCAGCATTGTCCGCCGCGACGGGTTGTCACACGGTCTGCGTGTTTTCCTTTTTCCAAAACTATATAATTCTTAAAACATCCCCCAAAACGAGATAAAATCTTCAAAAATGATCATAACATATTTTAACCTCAAGTTTATCTTATTCCTTTCATTTTCCATCATATCATAGAGTAACCCATAATTACCTAAAAAGTAAGGATCATATAAACCCAAATGGTTACCTTAATAATTATTACCTGAATTTCCACATCGAGTTGGCCATCTCGTACATGATGCATTAGAGAACTCACCAAGGTTGAAGTGGTTGATCATGACTCCTTGATAGTTGGTTTATAACAACTATGAGATTCCTCATTGAATCCCCCATCTCATCCAGTATCTTAATCAGAGAACCACCACAGTTTCCTTCAAACCCATTGTCACTTTGGTGCCTGCTAGATCCAGCCATTTACTAAAACCAAAAAGGTCAGTGTGAGCATATCAACAAAACCATCATGTACTACTGAGGAAGGTAAACACTAAGATATACTTACTCATTCACTTTACCTAAAACTAGGACTCTTTCTGAAATCCTAACCATTATGGTAATGTCACTTATGCTTAAATAATACCCTAACCTATAAAGTTATCTAAACCGACCTTTGATACCAACTATAAGGCCCCAGCCTTAAACCTTACTTAATCTTGAGTTATTACATGATTACACATTGAGGATCTTTTTAGGTTTAGAGTTTTAGAGAATTATATCTTGAAACTTTCATTACATTCCACCTTTAAACAAAGTGGTTACATAAAAGACAGGATTCATTCTTCCCAACAATGGAAACATATTTAAAATAAAACATGGATTCTTTCTTGACACATCCTTGACACTATCACCACATCATGTACCTTTCCCTTGACCTGTGAAAAACATTTCAAAAACTTGGGATGAGCATAAAAAGCTCAGTAAGGGTTATAAAAATATGGAAAGGAAATATGAGTTCATATATACATAAGAATGAAATCATACTTTACCCATAAAACATATGTAATTTAACATACCTCATCAAACCATGAATAAATCATAGAAAACATAAGACATAAAGGTAACTTGAGAGGCATTCATAACATTCTTACATAGGGAGTGACCCTCTTGGTTACGTTCGGAATACCCATCACAGTATATTCCCTAAATATCTTCGGAAAAACCTTAACATTTCACTCCTTCGCGTTACCCAATGCATTGGAGAGCTATATCAGGCTCACCTGCCCTTAGTTTATCACGGAACCACCCATTTTCATAATAATGCCCAAGAACCATAACATAAACGTATCACATAAAACATGCATAAAGGAAACATAACATATCTACATTTCAATCACAATATATCATTTTAGTATATTGAAATAATGAATCCGTTCAAAAAGAAACCATTTCCAAAACCATTTAAAACATTTAATAATGAGGTTTTTGAATCAAAGTGTACCATACCACCTTGAAGATTTTAACATTTTAAACCATTAATATCCTTATAAATAAATCCTTAAAACCATTTTGAAAACATGGATATTAATAAGAACAAATCATTAAAACATTTAAAGCGATATTTTGGTTAAAGGGTTTTTTCCAAAATTAGAGACTCTTGAATACAATAATTGAGGAATAAAATTTAATCAGAAATTTATAATATCATGAGAATAAATGGATTCGTTATATAATATTCCAAAGGACAGTATATACACCATATAAGAGTGAATTGGTTCATAACAACAATGAAGTCTCAATTGAAAGTTCAAATGTGATGAAATCTCTTATAGAGAAGGTTTCCTTAAATTAAGGACAAATCAATCTCAAAAATATGTGTGAAAAATATAAGTACACCCAATATAAGTGTATATTAAGTGTAAAACAATAAAAGGTCATTCACACATATTCAATGGATGACATATTCAATGACTACATGTTGAACCCAAAGAAATCGAAATTGGGTTAAAAAGTTCCCTTGACAGCCTAACGGCATCACATCAAAATGAGTTGATGAGAGATAAAAATTGTATCTCATCACTTGGAAATAAAATTTACATCAATAAGGATATATGAGAACATATCCCAACATAACAATATGTAAATTAAAAGACCCAACAAAAGAAGTCTTTTAAAAAAGAGGAGGGTGAATGGTTCCCTTACCGACTTGGGTATCTTTCAAAACATACACCCCATGAAAGAAGGACAATAGATCATTGATGTAAATACTCATAAACTAAAGTATATTACACAAAGAGTAGAATAATTGGCATTACATACACCACTCAATGGAAGTTGTGGAAAATGTAGCATAAATCTCATGGGAATAAAAGTGAGATGAAAAATCCCTTACGAAAACTCGGCACCCTAACGACGCCACATAAAACTTCCGAATATGGATTGATGAGATCAAAAAGGGTATCTCATCACATTACAATAAAATTTACAGCAAGAGGAATATAAAATAACATCCCCCAACATTACAAAGAGGATCTTAAAAGAATGACATAAAGGAGAGTACTTAAAAAGAAAGAGAGAGGTTAGATCTCTTACGAAAGTTCGGCAGCCTAACGGCGCCACTCAAAACTTCCAAAATGGATTGATGAGAGAGAATAGGGTCTCTCATAACATGAACATAAAAATTACAGTAAGTGTAATATAAAAGATCATCCCAATAACAATAAAGATGAGCTTTAAATGGAATGGCATAAAAGTGTGTACTTACCAAGAAACAGAGGAGTAGGATCCCTTACCTTGGGTCCGACTTGACTCGATCGTTCTTTAATCTCCTGAATAATAAACTTGAATTAATTTCTACTTCCTTAAGAAACTTTTTCAAGTTCATTATTCCTTTTATATTACTTATTACCATGTCATAAACATTATGTAATCATTTAAGTTAATAATATTTGTTTTGCCGATATTTGGTTCTTAAGTCGAAAGTGGACTTCTTACAATTACATGTTGTTCGTGTGGCCAAATGTTTATTATATCCAGAATTGTATTCATGATGTAGATATCATATATGTCATATATATCCAGTACATTCATGCATTTATAACATTACATAATCATTTAGAGGTAAGAAATGAAATGCACCGTTCATGGAGACGGTAAGCCGTACGTACGCATGAACGCTACTTTTATTTCTATTTCGTATTTTATAGAATGGAATAATAATGATATAAAGGTATATTATAATTCCAGTATAATATCATATATAATATCATAGTTCCATCCTTTATACATCCCACATATGGTATTTAACGAATCAAATCACTTTGAGGGGGCGGTAGTCCGCACTTCCTTAAATGAAGATATCGCGTTTACCCATAATGGAAAACATAAAGGTATGCCCAAAATGAAAAAAAACAGAAGATTAAGGAAAACATAAACATATTATATATCATATATAAAAATAGTGACATCATAATGGCCACCTTTGAAGGTGTTAAATGAGTATTGAACAATCATCGTTTTGGGAGGAAGAATTTCGCCATCCACGGAAACCGTATGTTCTTTAACCATTTGATGTAGTTTTGTGAGAGTGTAGCTCGAATTAATCCTATAACAACATCCTAGTATATTGAAGATACTGGTGTTGTTACAAAATAAGTAAATAAAAAGAGTTTAGGGGTTGGAGAAGCAAAATAAAACAAATGAACATGAGGGAATGAATTACCTTTAAAATTCTAACTCCTTTTGATTTGAGCCTAAAGACTTCCTTTGAAAGGATTCTGCCCAAAGGGAATCCTCTAGGATTAGGAGAGGGATGTGTAGAGAGTAAATGGGCAGGGGTTGGCCGAGTCAACGACTTGAGGAGTGTGTGAAATGAGGTAGAGGTGGGGGCCTTTTATAAGAGGAGAGGAGGGGCACTTTTGGAAAGTAAGAAATATTACTTTATTTGAAAATGTGTTTCGGTTTTAAAAGGTCCCACATTAATATAATTCGTGGATAAGGTGATAAGGGTTCGAAATCCACCCATACAATAAGTTTTGGACATGTGTAGCTTATAGGGTTTACATTATCTTCTAATTTTATTTAAATCCTTAAATAATGATGTCATCGCTGCATCATCATGATGTCATAAATAATTTATTTTATTTAAAGTCTAAAAATTATAAAACAAATACTATGATGTAGGAAATAATTTTATCTTTCCAATGACTATTTATAATCAAAAATCTGATCTTTATAACCCCATGTAAAAATTGTTTTCGTAAAACATATGATGTTTGTGTCATTTTTACTTTTACATTAAATAAAAAGTTATTTATTTCATTTCCCAACCAAAGTGGCTCCATGGGGTCCCCAAGTTGACCCATGGCTTTTCTTGGTCGTCCCTGAAACAAAAAATGAGTGTAGGACATGTTTCATGTTCATTTCATATTATTAAAACATTATTTTTACCTTAAACTACACTAATTACCTCTAATCGCGATTAAAAACTTAATAAGTTACTATTCACCAAAAAAATTATTTTTATCCCATTGAACCACATTTTACTTCTTAATGAAAACCATGTATGTCGGATTTTTGAAATTCAAAACACAAAGATGTCAAAATTTCATTTAAACGGAAAAATCAGTTTTTATAATTACCACTTAGTGGTTTCACTATTCATCAAAAATTGAAGTTTTTCAGAAAAATCCCAAAAATTCATCCTAAGCTATATTTGATATTCTGAATTCAAAAATGAAGTCTATTTTACAAAATTAAAAACATGTAAGTCACATTAATTAATCTAATAATTAATTCCCGCTGTCAGAGCAAATAGCGTGTTTTTATGAAACAATAAGTATCAAAAGATTGACACTAGTTTAAGTCTGATTTCAAAGTGAAATTAATTCCAACGGCCACTATTGGATTTAATGGTAAAAATATATTCTAATTTTACTTTAAAACCAATTCAAAAGATAATCTAATCTTATAAATAAATTATATTAAAAAGAGGTTTTGAATTAAAATACAACATTTTACACCATTCATTAGAAAAAAATGAACATTATCGGAAAGATACCAAAAATTTACACAAAGTAAATTTTGATGTCCCGATTCTTAAGAAGAGTTTTATTTGGTACAATATAATGTATAAGAGTGAAAAAAACTATATTTAATGACGGTTCGCCATCAAAAGGCGATAAGTGAACCTTTAGTGAAAACTAGGGAATATACGCCTAAAATTGGATTCTTTCCGTATTTTAAGCCTTTATATTTTATTGGATAAATTTAAAAACATATATAATAATATATTAGATATTTCTATCCATTCCCACCATTACAATGGCTACATGTTAACTACTATTTAAAATAATATTATTTTATTATTAGAATGCAACGTAAGATTCCCAAGAAACTCGTTGTTGCGTGTTGGGTACGCCATCGAGCATAGCGTCCCCTTTAAAGTCATATTAATATTTTACTCACAAATATGGATAAATATGAAAATGTCATATTCTTTATTTAGCTGGGGTGTTACATCCTTCCCCCCTTTTGGGAATTGCGTCCTCGCAATTTTAAAATTGCGCTTGGAAACATCCTTGAAAGTCCCACATCGGAACAAGAGTCGGTAAAACAATCACTTTAAAATTAAGAAAGATAAATACAGAGGTCACCCGAGTTAACCCATACTAGGACCCCATGTAGGAAAACATGGACATGGAGGAGAAAACATAGGGTCATGTTCTGATGGAGAGTGATAGAAAACATGTTTAGGAGAAAGTTAACAATAAGAAAATCACAAACTTGTGATGGGTTAAACTGTGTTGGGTTCCC
The DNA here is from genome assembly GCA_963277665.1 of Viscum album. Lineage (NCBI taxonomy): Eukaryota > Viridiplantae > Streptophyta > Magnoliopsida > Santalales > Viscaceae > Viscum > Viscum album. The sequence continues at coordinate 134,969,914 of OY728137.1, forward strand.
CAGTAGGAAAAGTTAATAGACAACATTTTTGTTTTAAGTTACTTAATATTGAGGAATTTATTCATAAGGAATCATAATCACTTATCATGTTGACTTTCAACTTTTATTAGATTCCTTACACAAACTCATATTTTCTCCAAAAGACGAGTATTTAGTAAGACTTGTTCACATTTATAGTACTATAATCAACTTCTAGAGAATCACCTAATCCACAAAAGAGAACTATATACATCCCATGTCTTTAGGCTTTAACCAAAACCAAAACCAAAAAGGTTAGTACAAGGTTAGATAATCCAGAAAAGGATAACCCTTTACAAAAAGAAAATCTATTCTTAATCTCCAAAATTTGTCCAACAAAACCCAAATTTCAAAGAGGACCATTCGATAAACAAATTGTCCATAAAATTTTTCAAAGTAAACCAAACTAAGGTTGAAAACCAAATATTTGAAGGATTTAGTCACATAGTCTTCCAAGTTAAATCGTAACATTTATCTCCAAACAACATCTGTTTCTCCTAAAGTCTCGTATTGAAAAGTAATTAACCTAATCACATATCCTCCATGATAGGTTAATCATTTTCATAAATAACCCAAAATCAACTTACTATTAATTGATAAAATCATATAACTAGAAAGAATCAGTCAAACTAACCGGGGACTTCACGTAGTCCAGTGGTAGGCGATAAATACCAGTCACACTTTGGTTGTGGGTTCGATTCCTGCAACATTGTCCGCCGTGACGGGTTGTCACACGGTCTGCGTGTTTTCCTTTTTCCAAAACTATATAATTCTTAAAACATCCCCCAAAACGAGATAAAATCTTCAAAAATGATCATAAAATATTTTAACCTCAAGTTTAACTCATTCCTTTCATTTTCCATCATATCATAGAGTAACCCATAATTACCTAAAAAGTAAGGATCATATAAACCCTAATGGTTACCTTAATAATTATTACCTGAATTTCCACATCGAGTTGGCCATCTCGTACATGATGCATTAGAGAACTCACCAAGGTTGAAGTGGTTGATCATGACTCCTTGATAGTTGGTTTAGAACAACTATGAGATTCCTCATTGAATCCCCCATCTCATCCAGTATCTTAATCAGAGAACCACCACAGTTTCCTTCAAACCCATTGTCACTTTGGTGCCTGCTAGATCCATCCATTTACTAAAACCAAAAAGGTCAGTGTGAGTATATCAACAAAACCATCATGTACTAATGAGGAAGGTAAAAACTAAGATATACTTACTCATTCACTTTACCTAAAACTAGGACTCTTTCTGAAATCCTAACCATTATGGTAATGTCACTTATGCTTAAAGAATACCCTAACCTCTAAAGTTATCTAAACCGACCTTTGATACCAACTATAAGGCCCCAGCCTTAAACCTTACTTAATCTTGAGTTATTACATGATTAAACATTGAGGATCTTTTTAGGTTTAGAGTTTTAGAGAATTAGATCTTGAAACTTGCATTACATTCCACCTTTAAACAAAGTGGTTACATAAAAGACAGAATTCATTCTTCCCAACAATGGAAACATATTTAAAATAAAACATGGATTCTTTCTTGACACATCCTTGACACTATCACCACATCATGTACCTTTCCCTTGACCTGTGAAAAACATTTCAAAAACTTGGGATGAGCATAAAAAGCTCAGTAAGGGTTATAAAAATATGGAAAGGAAACATGAGTTCATATATACATAAGAATGAAATCATACTTTACCCATAAAACATATGTACTTTAACATACCTCATCAAACCATGAATAAATCATAGAAAACATAAGACATAAAGGTAACTTGAGGTATTCATAACATTCTTACGTAGGGAGTGACCCTCTTGGTTACGTTCGAAATACCCATCACAGTATATTCCCTGAATCTCTTCGGAGAAACCTTAACGTTTCACTCCTTCGCGTTACCCAATGTATTGGAGAGCTATATCGGGCTCACCCGCCCTTAGTTTATCACGGAACCACCCATTTTCATAATAATGCCCAAGAACCATAACATAAACGTATCACATAAAACATGCATAAAGGAAACATAACGTATCTACATTTCAATCACAATATATCATTTTAGTATATTTAAATAATGAATCCCTTCAAAAAGAAACCATTTCCAAAACCATTTAAAACATTTAATAATGAGATTTTTGAATCAAAGTGTCCCATACCACCTTGAAGATTTTAACATTTTAAACCATTAATATCCATATAAATAAATCCTTAAAACCATTTTGAAAACATGGATATTAATAAGAACAAATCATTAAAACATTTAAAGCGATATTTTCGTTAAAGGGTTTTTACCAAAATTAGAGACTCTTGAATACAATAATTGAGGAATAAAATTTAATCAGAACTTTATAATATCATGAGAATAAATGGATTCGTGATATAATATTCCAAAGGACAGTATACACACCATATAATAGTGAATTGGTGCATAACAACAATGAAGTCTCAATTGAAATGTCAAATGTGATGAAATCCCTTATAGAGAAGGTATCCTTAAATTAAGGACAAATCAATCTCAAAAATATGTGTGACAAATATAAGTACACCCAATATAAGTTTATATTAAGTGTAAAACAATAAAAGGTCATTCACACATATTCAATGGATGACATATTCAATGACTACATGTTGAACCCAAAGAAATCGAAATTGGGTTAAAAAGTTCCCTTGATAGCCTAACGACATCACATCAAAATGTGTTGATGAGAGATAAAAAGTGTATCTCATCACTTGGAAATAAAATTTACATCAATAAGGATATATGAGAACATATCCCAACATAACAATATGTAAATTAAAAGACCCAACAAAAGAAGTATTTTAAAAAAGAGGAGGGTGAAAGGTTCCCTTACCGACTTGGGTATCTTTCAAAACATACACCCCAAGAAAGAAGGACAATAGATCATTGATGTAAATGATCAAAAACTAAATTATATTACACAAAGAGTAGAATAATGGGAATTACATACACCACTCAATGGAATTTGTGGCAAATGTAGCATAAATCTCATGGGAATAAAAGTGAGATGAAAAATCCCTTACGAAAACTCGGCACCCTAACAGCGCCACATAAAACTTTCGAATATGGATTGATGAGATCAAAAAGGGTATCTCATCACATTACAATAAAATGTACAGAAAGAGGAATATAAAATAACATCCCCCAACATTACAAAGAGGATATTAAAAGAAGTGACATAAAGGAGAGTACTTAAAAACAAAGAGAGAGGTTAGATCTCTTACGAAAGTTCGGCAGCCTAACAGCGCCACTCAAAACTTCCAAAATGGATTGATGAGAGAGAATAGGGTCTCTAATCACATGAAAATAAAAATTACAGTAAGTGTAATATAAAAGATCATCCCAATAACAAGAAATATGAGCTTTAAAAGGAATGACATAAAAGTGTGTACTTAACAAGAAACAGAGGAGTAGGATCCCTTACCTCGGGTCCGACTTGACTCGATCGTTCTTTAATCTCCTGAATAATAAACATGAGTTAATTTCTACTTCCTTAAGAACCTTTTTCAAGTTCATTATTCCTTTTATATTACTTATTACCATGTCATAAACATTATGTAATCATTTAAGTTAATAATATTTGTTTTGCCGATATTTGGTTCTTAAGTCGAAAGTGGACTTCTTACAATTACATGTTGTTCGTGTGGCCAAATGTTTATTATATCCAGAATTGTATTCATGATGTAGATATCATATATTTCATATATATCCAGTACATGCATGCATTTATAACATTACATAATCATTTAGAGGTAATAAATGAAATGCACCGTTCATAGAGACGGTAAGTCGTACGTACACATAAACGCTACTTTCATTTCTATTTCGTATTTTATAGAATGGAATAATAATGATATAAAGGTATATTATAATTCCAGTATAATATCATATATAATATCATAGTTCCATCCTTTATACGTCCCACATATGGTATTTAACGAATCAAATCACTTTGAGGGGCGGTAGTCCGCACTTCCTTAAATGAAGATATCGCGTTTACCCATAATGGAAACCATAAAGGTATGCCCAAAATGAAAAAAAACAGAAGATTAAGGAAAACATAAACATATTATATATCATATATAAAAATATTGACATCACAATGGCCACCTTTGAAGGTGTTAAATGAGTATTGAACAATCATCGTTTCGGGAGGAATAATTTCGCCATCCACGGAAACCGTATGTTCTTTAACCATTTGATGTAGTTGTGTGAGAGTGTAGATCGAATAAATCTTATAAAAACATCCTAGTATATTGAATATACTGGTTTTGTTACAAAATAAGTAAATAAAAACAGTTTAGGGGGTTGGATAAGCAAAATAAAACAAATGAACATGAGGGAATGAATTACCTTTAAAAGTCTAACTCCTTTTGATTTGAGCCTAAAGGCTTCCTTTGAAAGGATTCTGCCCAAAGGGAATCCTCTAGGATTAGGAGAGGGATGTTGAGAGAGTAAATGGGCAGGGGTTGGCCGAGCCAAAGGCTTGAGGAGTGTGTGAAATGAGGTAGAGGTGGGGGCCTTTTATAAGAGGAGAGGAGGGGCACTTTTGGAATGTAAGAAATATTACTTTATTTGAAAATGTGTTTCGGTTTTAAAAGGTCCCACATTAATATAATTCGTGGATAAGGTGATAAGGGTTCGAAATCCACCCATCCAATAAGTTTTGGACATGTGTAGATTATAGAGTTTACATTATCTTCTAATTTTATTTAAATCGTTAAATAATGATGTCATCGCTGCATCATCATGATGTCATAAATAATTTATTTTATTTAAAGTCTAAAAATTATAAAAAAAATACTATGATGTAGGAAATAATTTTAGCTTTCCAATGACTATTTATAATCAAAAATCTGATCTTTATAACCCCATGTAAAAATTGTTTTCGTAAAACATATGATGTTTGTGTCATTTTTACTTTTACATTAAATAAATAGTTATTTATTTCAGTTCCCAACCAAAGTGGCTCCATGGGGTCCCCAAGTTGACCCACGGCTTTTCTTGGTCGGCCATGACACAACCAATGAGTGTAGGACATGTTTCAAGTTCATTTCATATTATTAAAACATTATTTTTACCTTAAACTACACTAATTACCTCTAATCGCGATTAAAAACTTAATAAGTTACTATTCACCAAAAAATTAATTTTCTCCCATTGAACCACATTTTACTTCTTAATGACAACCATGTATGTCGGATTTTTAAAATTTAAAACACAAAGATGTCAAAATTTCATTTAAACAGAAAAATCAGTTTTTATAAGTACCACTTAGTGGTTTCACTATTCATCAAAAATTGAAGTTTTACAGAAAAATCCCAAAAATTCACCCTAAGCTATATTTGATATTCTGAATTCAAAAATGAAGTCTATTTTACAAAATTCAAAACATGTAAGTCACATTAATTAATTTAATAATTAATTCCTGCTGTCAGAGCAAATAGCGTGTCTTTATGAAACAATAAGTATCAAAAGATTGACACTAGTTTAAGTCTGATTTCAAAGTGAAATTAATTCCAACGACCACTATTGGATTTAATGATAAAAATATATTATAATTTCACTTTAAAACCAATTCAAAAGATAATCTAATCATATAAATAAATTAGATTAAAACGAGGTTTTGAATTAAAATACAACATTTTACACTATTCATTAGAAAAAAATGAACATTATCGGAAAGATACCAAAAATTTACACAAAGTAAATTTTGATGTCCCGATTCTTAAGAAGAGTTTTATTTGTTCCAATAGAAATTATAAGAGTGAACAAAACTATATTTAATGACAGTTCGCCATCAAAAGGCGATAAGTGAACCTTTAGTGAAAACTAGGGCATATACGCCTAAAATTGAATTCTTTCCGTATTTTAAGCCTTTATCTTTTATTGGATAAATGTAAAAACATTTAAAAACGTATATAATCATATTTTAGTTATTTATATCCATTCCCGCCATTACAACGGCTACATGTTAACTACTATTTAAAATAATATTATTTTATTATTGGAGTGCAACGTAAGATTCCCAAGAAACTCGTTGTTGCGTGTTGGGTACGCCATCGAGCATAGCGTCCCCTTTAAAGTCATATTAATATTTTACTCACAAATATGGATAAATATGAAAATTTCATATTCTTTATTTAGCTGGGGTGTTACAGTTTATGAGTATATACTTCCTCAAAGAAAACATTTTTTATGATTATGGATTATATCCATAAACTGTTCAATTTACATTAAATATTTTACAAGTTTGGAATTATTCATTGTAATTCATAAACTAATCTAGTTTAGGCCATTGTTTAGAAATGGAGCCTAGTGGGAGGAATGTAAACCTTATAAATTCACGCACTCCATGTAGGGATTTCCCTCCTGGTCAAGATAATTATTGTGGAGCTAGAGATACAACTGGTGCTGATCACCTTATCACCATACTAGGGTAACTCACTCAGGTTATGAATAATAACCTTACTCATATGGAGCACCCTGATCCGCAACATGGAGGATCAATGTAAGACCGATTCATGAGGCAATAACCACCAACATTTAATGGGGGTACAAATCCATTAGTAGCTGAGCAATGGATAAACTCCTTATAGAAAATATTCTACGCCTTGGGGAGTAGCGAACGGGAGAAGGTTGTCATGACAGTTTACCGCCTTACTGAAGATGCCGATCAACGGTGGTCACGGATTCAAAACACAAAGGAAGATAAAAAAGTATCAAGTATGGAATTAAGAGAGTTCAAAGAGATTTTCTTATAAAAATAATTCCCTCGTGACCATAGAGCAGATATGGAAAGGCGATTTCTAAGTCTGAGACAAAAGGAGGATGAGAATGTCGCAAAGTATGAGGCTAAATTTACAAGGTTAGCGAGGCATGTTGCAGATTATATACGCAACCCAAGAAGTAATATTGATCATTTCTTTGATGGGTTAAAACCATTTCTCCATCGAGAATTAGTCTTACAAACCTTCTTGTCATACGAAGATATTGTCTCATGTGCTATCAAGACAGAAAAGGAATTCTCTAAATCTTATGACAATAAAGTCAAGCAAGAGAAGAAGAGAACGGTGGAACAAGAGACAGATAAAGGGGAAAAGGGAAATTAGGATATTACATTATGCGATAATTGTGGGAAGAATAACCCTGGTGTTTTCCTAAAAGGAATGGGAGTTTGTTATAAATGTGGAGAAAAAGGTCACCAGGCTCGTGATTGCAAGGGAAAGAAAGAGGCTATCAATGTTGAATGCTACAATTGTAGGGAAATGTGGCATTATTAAAATTAATGTCCTAAGCATCATGGAAACTTACCTCAGAAAAGGCCAAGGGATCAAGGACAATATTATGCTGTTACTATAGTTGAAGTGGAATAATTAATGTATTGGTGCTTTTGGTCTCAAGGATTATATTTTGGTTATAAGGATAATGTGATATATATATATATATAAGGATTGTACTCCAGTACTTGTTGTTTTCATTAAGGATTTAATATAATGAATGTAATCATATTTTTAGTATGTGACAATAAGAGAAACTTTACTTTTTTGGGGAATCTGATGTTACAATTGATTTTGGAATTTAGAGACCTTTTAGAGAAAGTCTGGATAAAGGTATTTTGGATAACTATAATGGTTGGAATGAATTAAGTTGAACTTTGGATAGTATTGTTTAAGGTTAAATAATTCTTGAATATTATTTTTGGAATGTTATAATACTATACATATAGGAAAAGGACAACCTGTAGGTTGGGGGATAACCCGTCACGTCGGACAAAGCTGTAGGAATCGAACCCACAACCATAGTGCGACAGGCCTTTATTACCTACAACTAGCCTACATGAAGTCCCTGGTTATTACAAAATAGTTTTCCTAATCTAAATTGTATGTGTTAATATTTGGAACCTTATACAATTAGGATAAATAGAATATTTTTGAGTTCCGTTACCATTTGGAGTGAAAGATGGGTTTGTGGTAAAAATTTATTAAAGAATGAAAGCTTACATGACAAGTAAGTATATTTCCTTACATTCTTAGTAAATCTCTTAAATAAATTCCTCAACTTTATTAAAGATAACTTAAAACAAAAACGTTGTCGGTTAATTTTTCCAACTGGGGATTCAATGACCATTTAACCAATCACAAGTTTGTGATTTTCTTATGGTTAACTTTCTCCTAATCCTGTTTTCTACAAATCTCCATCAGACCTTGATGGTTTGTTTTTCCTCCATATCCATATTTTCATATAATCCTAGTATGGGCTATCTCGGGTGACCTTTGTACCTCTCTTTCTTTCTTTTAATGTTATATTTTTATTAACCCTATCTCCGATGTCGGTTTTCCAAAAAGGTATTTTCTATTTTCAACATTTTATTTTCAAAGAAAAATTTCAAATTGTGAGGACATAATTTATTGAAGGATGGGAGAATGTAACACCCCGAGCTTCCATGATACGCTTCTCTTTCAATAATGCAATAGCTTGCATTGTAAGCAAGTTCGAGATTCTAACGCACCACGACCAATCAAAATAGCCATTATGAATAGTAATACCCACTTTTTGAAATTATATATATTTTATATATCAAAATGGACTTCATTTGTGGATTCGGAATATCGAAATTAAACTATGTTGAATTTTTGGTATTTTTCTGAGAACTTTCAATTTTTTATGGATAGTGAGAAATACTTAAAAATTTTTTTTTAATAAAAATAAATTATTGTGATAAATTATACTATAGAGTGGATTTAAAGTATAATTAGAATATATTTTTACCATTTTATCTAATGGTGGTGATTATAATTAATTTCACTTTGAAATTGGACATAAACAATTGTCAATCTTTTGATATATATTATTTCTTAAAAACACGTTATTTGTTGTGACAGCGGGAATTAATTATAAAATTAATTAATGCAACTTATATGTTTGGAATTTTGTAAAATAGGCATCATTTTTGAATTCATAATATCAATTATAGCTTAGGGTGAAATTTTGGCATTGTTCTGAAAAACTTCAATTTTTGATGAATAGTGAAACCACTAAGTGGTAGTTAAAAAACAGATTTTTTTTTTAAATGAAACATTACCACTTCTGTGATTTGATTTTCAAAAATCCGACATACATGGTTGTCATTAGTAAGTAAAATGTGGTTCAATGGGATTAAAATAATATTTTTTGGTGAATAGTAACTTTTAAGTTTAATTAATCGCGATTAAAGGTAATTAGTGAATTTTAAGGTAAAAATGATATTATAAAAATATGAAATTACTTTTACACTTGTCCTATCCTTATTGGATGACTCATGGCCGACCAAGAAAATCCATGGTTCAACTTGGGGACCCCATGGAGCCACTTGGGTAAGAAAATGACATTAATAACTTTTTATTTAAAGTAAAAATAAAATTGTCACAAACATGTGTTGTTTTAATAAAACAATTATTACATGGGGTTATATAAGTTAACTTTTTTACTATAAATATTCATTGTAAATCTAAAAATATTTCCTAAATCGTTGTAATTTTCTTATAATTTTTATACATTAAATAAATAAATAAAAATTTTGACACAATGATGATGCAGCGATTACCTCATTAATTAACGATTTAAATAAAATTAAAAGATAATATAAAATACAAGGATTACACTTGTCAAAAACCTATTGGATGAGAATATTTAGAACCTTTATCACCTTATTCTAGAAATATATCATTTTGGGACCTTTAAAATTTGAAAATCATTTCATAATAATGTAACATTTCAATCTTTCCAAGAGTGCCCCTCCTCTCCTCTTATAAAAGGCCCCAACCACTACCACCTTATTCACACCTTTAAGCCATTTGGATCAGCAAAAATCTGCCCAAATACTCTCAAAACATCACTCTATTACTCATAAAAGCCTCACTTTTGGCAGAAGTATTCCCAAGGAAGCCTTTGGCTCAAATCAAAAAGAGTTACCCGATTTTAAGGTAATATCTTCTCTTACGTTGTTTGGTTTTATTTTGCTTCTCCAACCCCCTAAACTCTTTTTATTCTTTTCCTTTGTAACAACTCCAGTATCCTCAATATACTTGGATGTTTTTATGAGAAGTATTTTATTTACACTTACACACACCTTCTTCTAATGGTTAAAGAACATACTGTTCCTGTGGGTGGCGAATTATTGCCACACGAAACGATGATTGTTCAATATTCTTTTAACACCTCTCATGGTGGCCATTATGATGACACTATTTTTATATATGATATATATTATGTTTTTGTTTTCCTTATTTTTCATTTATGGCATAACTTTATTATTTCAATTATGGGTAAACGCGATAATTTCATTTTAGGAAGTGCGGACTACCGCCCCCTCAAAGTGATTTGAATCGTTAATGCCATATGTGGGATGTATAAAGGATGGAGTAAATGGTATTATACATTATATTATACTGGAATTATATTATACCTTTATATAATTATAATTTCATTCCATTAAATACGAAATAGAAATGAAATTAGGGTTCATGCGTATGTACGGCTTACCGTCTCCATGAACGGTGCATTTCATTTCTTACCTCTAAATGTTATGTAATATTATAAATGAAATTATATACAGGATATATGTGATATATATGATATATAAATAATGATATAATTGTGGATGTAATGGATATTTCACCACATGAACAACTTGTAATTATAAGATGTTTATTTTCGACTCAAGTACCAAAGATCGACAAAATGACCGTCATTAACTTAAATAATTACATAATGTTAATAACATGGTAATAAGTGATATAAAAGGAATAATAAACTTGAAAAAGTTTCTTAAGCAACTATAAATTAACTCTATTATATTATTCAGGAGGTTAAAGAATGATCGAGTCAAGTCGGACACGAGGTAGGGGAACTTCTTAACCCAATTTTCGTTCTTTGGGTTAATCTTCTACTTTCAAATTATGTCATGATATTATTATGTACTATCTTGTATTTGTACTTTCTTTATGTATACTTATAGTGAATACACATAATATATCTATTTTATTTAAAAATGTTCTTTGTAATGGACTTCGTCTCAATCTCCATTCATTGAGGCATATTTTGTTTTATATACAAATTTCTTTTATACGGTGTATAAACCCCTTTGACTTTTACGTTTATTCAAAAGGAATCTTTTTATACAAAGCATTTTACTAAATGAAAAAAAGGAATGTTTTTCTTGTTGTACGTATGTGGCGACAATGACTTCTCCTCCGCCGTGACTATTATTTGAGTTTCGGCTTCCTCTACAAGCCATAACCTTTTTTTAAATGAAAAATAAATACAAAGTTTTACTTTTCTTTTATTTTGGTATTTAAAATGGTTTTGAAAGTGGTTTTATTATATCAATGTGTTGTATTGATATCTTGTTATTGAAATGTGGAAATGTTATGTTTCCTTTATGCATGTTTTATGTGACATGATTATTTTATGGTTTATGATATGTTTAAACCTGTTCATATGAGGAATGCATTGGACTTAATAAGTGGCGGGTGGAGCCCGCTATGGCTCCTCGATGCATCAGTAGGTCTCATGAGACAAACTAGTGTCTTGGCACGAGGCGTTGACAAAATATTATTTGTGGTCTTGGAACGAGACCTTGTCTACATGGTTATGATAGTCTAGAATTATGCATTCCATCATTATGAAAGTGGTTATTGATATTGCATGTGATTATTCGACCAGTAGAATATCCATGTGAATAAGTAAATGGCATTAGTTCATTTTACTTTTTCCATATTATGCTAAAATTCCAGTTTAAAAGGCTTGTGTTTTAATTACACATTGCCTTAAATGTTTATGTTTATTTATGAAAGCTTACACTATATTTTTATCCTTACTGATCATCTGAGCTCACTGCTTTCAATGTTTTAATTTTTCCAAGATGTGATGAAGTATATTATGAATGACCTGCAGGGATAGTATGAGGGGATATGAAGACAAAAGGTTTTTTTAGTTTTGTTTTACTTTATGATGTAATATAAGACTTATGAATGTATCTAGTGTTTCCAAGACTACTAAACTAATTGGTCTTTCGAGACTTGATCTTTTATGATCATGCCAATGTTACACAATAATGCACCGACTCTGGGTAACTGGGGTCGGGGTGTTTCAAAGAAAGTTAAACTTCTCAACCAATTCGACCATTTCCTATAACTCATCATCTCCCTTCTGAAATTTCTTAATTTTTTCTTTCAATGCCAACTGTAATGAAACCTGAAACAAAATAGGTAAAGTTCCTACATCCACAAATTATAGGATAAAATTCATCAAATCATTAACCAAAGGGTCATTTACAAACATAAAATGGTTAATGAAACTTTATTTTTATAGCTCAATTCATCAAATACGTTGTTTAAATTTCCATAATGTTAATCAATCATGCATTTGTAATCCATAATCTATTCCATTCATATTTTATGCCTGTATTCAACTCTTTCTGAGTAAATATATACTTTAGACTTTTTGATCATTATATATTTCACACTTTAATCTTTATATATTATTCCTCCAAATTTTTATACAAACAACCCAATAGCTAATTCCAAATCAAGTTTAGATTAATTTAATTTATAAGGATTCAATTAATGTGAAGAATACGAAACTATTAGATCATCCTATATTTGAACACAACCAAACCCCTTCATTAAAAAATAATTGTAGATGATAAATTCCCCATATCTAGCAGGAAAGTAAAAATCTATAGATCTTAAGAAAAAAATAGCCCCTAAAAATCACCATAGTCTTTTGGCCATATGAATGTAACACTTTTTCAATTTAACTTAGTCAGTGGGTTGGGAAATTCAGAAATATTTTTAATGAAACTCTAGTAGTAACCAAATAATCAAAGAAAACTAAAAATCTAGCCAATATTTGTTTTCTTGGATAATCATAAAAAACATTATATTTAGAAGGGTCAATAATTATATCATTTTTGAAAACAATATGACCAAGGAAAGATATCAATTACAACCAAAATTCACACTTACTAAATTTTATATATAGTTTATTTTCTATTAAGGGTTAGTAAACAATCCTTATGAATCATTTATATCCTAGTGTATTTTATAATATACCAATATATCATAAAAAAACACAACCACAAACTTATCCAAATTTTCATTGAAGACTCTACTCATGAGATCCAAATGGTGCATTAGAAAACACAAAGGTCATAACTACGAACTGATAGTTCCCATATATAGTATCAAAAATCGTTTTCAAAATATCTACTTACTCCACCATAAACTGATGGTACCCTCACCTATGATCAATCATTGAAAAGTACTAGACACCCTGGCATTGACAAATAAATAATCGATATGAGTAAAATGGCACTAGTTATTAATAGTGATGTTATTCAAGGCACTAAAATCAATGAAAAGTCTCATTGAGAAAGCATTATTTTAAAAAATAATACAGAATAATCCAAGAGATAAGTTCTAGGGTGAATGAAACCATTATCAATAAACTCTTTCAATTTATTTTTCAATTTAAAAATAAATTTCTTGATCCATTCATTAAGAGTTTTTTCGAATTGGATTTTCAACAAGTACTAAGTCAATAATAAAATATACCTCTCAATCAAGAGTAACACATGGAAAATAATAAAGAGAAACATTCATATATTTATTAACTTTTGGAACATAATTAATCTATAGAATTTCTTTTAATTAAAAAAAATGTGATAGGTAACTTTCATTGTCACTTATAATCAATTTCTCAACTTCCTAGTAGGTTATCAAAAGTATGAAATCATTATCCAAAATATTCTTGGCACTACAATCTATATAATAATGATAAAATGAAATCCAATCCATAAACCAAATTATATGAAACTCTATAATGGGAAGTTAAATAATATTTTCAGGGAAGACCATCTCACTAATGACAATAGGATGATTTCTATAAATCATGGTTTCTTTGAAAATTCAACTAATAGTTATCACCCAGACTTCTATCATACTTTTATGAGGCGATAATCCCAATTTACAAGAAATTTTCTCTGAAATGAATAAATTCTCATATTCATAGTCAAATAGGGTATTGGAATTTATCAAATAAACAAGTAACATACATATCACCACATCCTTATATGACCTTACGTCAATTATAGTAGTAGTAGAATAGTTTTCTATACATTGTTTTTCTTTTGGCCTTGATGATTTTCATCCTTAGTAATAAATTTCATATACAAGTTAATATAATAAAGCAACTCATTACAAATAAACAATGTTACTGATTGATGGATAAAATTTATGTGATTCTTTGATTTTTCATGATTATTTTCTTTACAGTCACAATGCTTGTACCAAAATTACAACAGTGGTAACACTTCCCAGAATTTAACAGACATACCCCCAGATTATTTTTACCGAACTTATCACAATATAAGAACATTATTATCTAAAATATAGATTTTTGTGATGAATTCTTCCACATTACCTTCAATATATACCTTTTTCCACTTTTCATGAAAACCATGATCATCAAGAAACTCCATTTTTACCTTTTTAACACACCAAACAAGTTTATTATAACTTTTTAATTAATGAAAATATAATTCCCTTCAATATATTTTTTCAACTATGAGTAAAACTGATTAATATTAATATCAGGATCCTAAAAAATCTATAATATATGTGTCTAATCTTTATTTTTCCTCAAACACTAATATATAGTGTTCATCCTTTTTCTTCAATTCTGAGAATTGTTTCTCCATATCGAGTTAGACAACCTTAGGGAAATATTTGTCAAGGAATAAATTCATAAATTTTTCTTATTCCATGGAATACATCTTATATCTCTATTTAGTGTTCTTTACCAAAGGAAATCCTCGATCAACTTCAAATTAAAAATGATAGATTAAATGGGTTACCTTTTGATGTTCTAAACACATCATGTCTTAAAATATATTTTCTCATAAATTGATCCATCATTTGGTGACCAATTGATATAATATTCCACCAATATTTGGAGGGATCCTTTTCATGTAGTTCTCAACTATTTCCATGTTCCCCTATCATAAATAATGTTTCTCTATATTATAGATTCCACCACCATTTATATTTTTTTAACTGATCCATCACATCAAAAAACTACTCAATTCCAATTCCGAGCATTCTGGATTGCTGAGATGGAAGGATATCATCATCTTGATGCCTTCCTACTATACCTTCCCTATTTACTCTATAGAAAACCATTCTAAATATATATATTTTTGAAGAGGAAACATGGTAATATTAAAAAGATATATCATTTTATCTTAAACATAAATTAGAATCTTTTAATGGAATTATGTTAAAATTAATTTAACCTATATAGTTATCTAAACCTCTTTCTAACAAAAAATTCAATGACACCACCTTAAACATTGAATGATCAATCAGATTTAAAATATAATTCACTTTCTTACATCCCCAAATATGTTTTAGGTTTTGAGTTTTAGAGATTTAGGTAATAAATCTTACATATCAATCTCATGTATATACAAAGTGTGACCTTCAAATAAGTATCTATTTTTTCCAACAAATACAAATGTTGTAAATAAAAATGTTTTCTTTTCATGAAATATCTTCAAAATTTTGATCTTGACCTCATTTGTGTCGTTATTCATCCTTAAATACCCTTGAAAACATTCTTAAAAATGGTATCAGCATATAAAAACATAGTAAGAGACATAAAAATAAGAAAGATTTTATTTTATTGAAAAAATGAAATGTATGAAAAAAATCATTTTCTTAAAAACCTACATGTTTTCAGAAAATATATACATTTTCCTTTTAAAAAGAGATTTATCTTATCTTTTTAAATCAAATTATTTCCATAAAAACCCATTAGAAAGAATGTAAAAGTAATGTAAGTTCCTTGAGAAATAATCATCATAGAATCCTTATATAAATATTAAAATAACACTTATAATTAGAATAACTATATGACCAAATTACAATATAATTTTCTTGAGAACATAGTAACTACCAAATGTATTAGACTACTATCTTAGTTCACCCATTCTATAAGTGATATCGGTCTCACCCCTGAGATATAATAATCATGAATCATTAGTATACAATCTTTAAATACCATATCATTAATGAAACCCTTGAAAAACTATTTCAATTCCTTATGCAAAAAACATTTGGATATAAAAATACACTTTATTTAAAAAAATCAATACTAAAATAACTAGAAAAAGGAGAAGATGGTTTTTAATTTTAAAAAACATGAAGGCCTATAGATGTATCTAAAAATAAAAAAATGTTTATGGTGGAGAGAAAAGTCATTTTCACTGTATTTGTTAAAATAGAACGTTCCATTTCTATTTTATAAATAATTTGAATTATTCCGTAAAAAGGTTTTTTTAAAAACATTTAAATAAATTCAATTTATACATAAAATTTAATTTTTAAAAAATACTATTTCAATATAAAAAACTTATATAAAATAATTTTATAAAATATAAACATTGAATAAATTGATTATTTTAAAGGAAACATTAAAAAATATTTTTTAAAGAAAGTCTTTTTCATTGATTTAGACTCATCACATAGGTTTTTATCTACCTGAATAATAAAATTGTGTTAATTATTTACTTTCTTGAAAACCATTTTCAATCTTATTATTTCTTTTATTTCAATTATTACCATGTTATAATAATTTTGTAATTATTTATTTTCTTATCTAATGTTTTGATGATATCAAGTTCATAAGTCCAAATTGAGTTCAGTTGGTTGACTATGGTAAAATAATTCATTATTAAATCATCATAAAAATAATAATTAATTAATTAATTATAATTTTTATAATCATTTATAATTTTAAATAAATCCATTAACTATGGTAATGAAAAATTAACCACGTTACAATCATGGATATGGTAGGTCATATATACGCATGAGTAACATTTACATTTTTTGACGATAAGAATAGAAAGAAATACATTATTATTTTATTTATATAGAATGGTCATAATATCAAAACTAATCTATTTCTTCTTTATATATACTTATATATATCATCCATGTGATGTGGTTGTGAGAAACGAATCACATCGCCTCATGGAGGTAGTAGACTGCATGTATGCATGAATAATGTTATCATTTTTATTTGAATAGAATGATAAAAAGGTTAAATATATATTTTAATTTAATAATAAAAAAATATTTCATGAATATCATATTTATCATTTAATTCTATCATCATAATAGTACATGATATATGGTGATGGAAAAATAATTTCATCATTTCACGAGGCACAAGTCTGCCATACACACAAATAATGGTTTTGTTTACCATTTGGTGGAAGGGGATATGGATATAGGGTTGTACATTTAAATTAAAATACCAAATTATATGGAATATAATAGATTTATAATTTAATCATGGTTAAAAAATATTTGAAGAAGGTGGAATAAGAGATAAAACAAAAATAGCCAGTTAAGAACGATACCTCTTATTTAATAAACCTCTTAAGTATTACACCAAAGGATTTAATTAAATTTTTGTATTACATAAAAAACCCTATAAGATGTGATTAGGGATTAAAGTAAGGTATTTTGTAAGGTTTTTAAGAATGAAATATTTTTTTTAGTGGGATAAAATTAGAAGAAAATGTTCCCTTTTATAAGAGAGAGGAGGGGCACTCTTGAAATGTATTAAAATATAAAAATAAAATATATTGTTTTTTAATTAAAATTTGTAATAATATGACTTGTTTTAAATATATAATTATTAGGGGTTTAAATAATTCCATAAAATTAAATTTTGATTGGTTTTTACTTTTTTTACTAATATTTTTCGTTGTAACCACATTTTAATTGTTCTCAAACTTACTGCAACGATAGTGTTTTTTAATCTTTGAGTATCATCATGGTTACTATTAATGGAATTACGGCCCATATCATGATCATGGTTGAAATTAAAATCCATATTCTTATAAGTTTTCATAATATAATATTTTTATTAATTTTATTTCATTTAATAAATTTTTTTAGTGTAAAATATCATTAATGTCATTTTTAGAACTATCCATTACTTTGACATTAATAACATCAAGAAAACAAATAAAATTCAAAAAAATATTTAATTAAATATATAAACGTTTATATAATTATATAAAATTCATGGATCACATTAATTATCACTAATTATATTTCTTTTAATATTCAAAATATTAGTTTTTTATTTTTCCATTAATTTTTTAATTACTATATCAACTTTATGTAAGCATCTATGGAAATTATTTATTCACTAAAAATTAAAAATATATTATCCAGGTTAATATATATCATTTATATTTCCAAATAATATTTATAACTAAAAATATCCTCCAGTTATCCCTCTACTAAATATATTATAGTTATTAAAAATAAGAGTGAGAAAGTTTTTACTTTTCTTAAAATAAAATAGTATAAAGGTCATAATCACCTAGAAATAGAAAAACGGTCATATATTAGAAATATGGGTTATTATTGATGATATATATTCATAAAATAAAAGTCAAGAATATTTTCGGGTCCTTTTATGGAACCTATAATTTTATCTTTATCATTAATTACCTCATTTACCCTTTACCATGCTAACAAAATTTACAAAGGTTACTATTTGTGTTGATAAAAAATAAAAGGTAAAATTTAATAAATTTGAGCCTATTAATTCAAAATATACAATCAAATTTTTATGATTCAATTTGGGAAATAAATTAATTTAATTTAATAAAAAATTTTCAAAACATGATTAAAATGGATTAAATTATGAAATTAAATTTTCAAAAAAATATATCATTTCAAAAAAATATAGTATTTTTTACAATTCACTAAAAAATATATCATTTCAAAAAATTATCGAAAATTAATACAAATATAATTTTGACATGTTGAATTAAATTATAAAATTAAATTTAACATATTAAAGTTATTTAATTTGAAAAAATTACATAAAACTATATAATATGTAAACCCTAATTTTATTAGAATAATTCTTTTTCATTTTGACCAAAAAATTGTACAATATTCTATAATTTTCTAATCAATATATGGAAACGTTTTATATCAACATTACACGGATTGTTTCACTATATGTAATAAATATTTTTTAATATTCATTATAAAAAAATACATTTGGTCTATATTCTTATTTTGATAAGTGATATTTATCACTACCAGATACCACTTATTAAGAAACATAATTCAAGACATGTTTTGATCTAGTATGGATGATTTACTATTAAATTCATCAAATTATATTCTCCACATTTAATGAATTATATTTAAATTTATACTCACATTGATCCTTTATCTTTTTCAATAACTTTTATAAATTATTTTTGTTCTTTTTAAAGCTTGTTGATACTTCAAATTTTTATTCATGCATATCTTCTTTAATTAAACAATTTACTCTAAAATGGATTAAATTTTTCGGATTCAGTGATGTAGATATTTTTATTTCGCTTTCCCTTATATTTTTATATTAAAAACATTATCTTTTGTTACTAATTTTTAAACCATGTTACTTATCATCCACATATCTAGTTGTACTTCTATAGGATTTTTATTAATTTAATAAACCATTATTAAATTAATTGTCAATAAAAACTCTAATCCTCCCTATATCAGAAACTGGTTTAGAAAATAATATTTTAGGTTCAATAACATCAATTTTGTTTATTTCATCCACTTAACTCCATTATAATGTGCAACTTGAGAATTTACCTCCATTGAAAATATCCCTTTGATTTCAAAATCATTTTTATATTAATATTTATAAATAAAATTAAAAAACAATGTGTGTGAGTGAGCACACTTGTTGAAATAAAATTCATTATTATAGGGGATTTTTCCTTTTCTAGATAACATTAATCAATATTTGAATTCACAGCTTCAACTCCCCCAAAATTCGTTCATCTTTATCAAAATATCTAAGAAATACATTCATTGTGAGATTTTATATTAAAAAATATTACTATTCTAAAAACCATATAACAACACTTTTTATTAAAAAATATAAAAATATTGAATTGCTTCTTATATTTTGTTACTACACTATCATGTTCATGTTTCCCTCTTCGTTCATCATGTTCTAAAACTCAAAAGTATATATATAATATAGTATGTTCTTTGTTAATACCAATTCTTAAAAGGTTCAATTGGATACGAATTTCTTCGAATCAAATTAAAAAATTATATTATTTTCATAATGATCAACATCTCCACATGAATTTTCAAATGTGTCTTAATACCAACTGTGTTTCCAATTTTTAATACACCATTTTTCATATACTAACATGATATGAATTTTCCTTTTCAGATATGACAACTATTATGTTTCAAAGCTCAATAACTATTTATAGATTTATCATTCATATTAATGTATTCACTCCATGGACTATATCCCCCATTAATATACATATAGATTTATCATCAAGTTAGAAATAATAATAACATGCATGGGGAGACAGATACCTTCTTGTATTACTAAAGTAGATTAATGTAGCTAGTAATGATAAAACAAACCTTTCCCATCCCAATTATTTAATTTGTAAGAAATATTTAAAATAATAATTATTTAAATGATAACACTTATAAATAAAAAATATAAATTGTGTTTTTACTCCATTTATCTTCCTAGTATCATCAATATAATTTTAATTTAGATTGATCACACATATATTGAATATAAAATAAATAATTTGATTAGGAAAAGGTAATTAGTTTATAAATAAAGAAAAAGTAAACATCACAAGGGATGGAAGTGATGAATCTTGAGAGCATCACCACAAATAATATCCTTACCATCCCTAGGAATTGATCCCACACTTGATTATAGAATCAATGATTCCTCTTAAACTACATTATACACTAATCAATCTTCCATGAAATTCCCTGTAAAATAAGTATGAAGAGTGTACACTCCAATGTGTATCATACCATTCTCAGATCTGATAGTATTAGAAATAATCTAGTGGTAAGGGAAGATCCTGAGTAGGTACTGAACCAATACTTTTTTGTCCACTTCAATCCAAGATATAAAAATATTTATTCAATAGAAATTATAAATACTAGATAATATGGAATAAGATTCTTCAATGAGAGAATTATTATTTCTATAGCAAGATAATAAATCTATAATCATATATTCATGAAATTCTAAATAATACTTCATCCATGAATGATTCCATGAGCACCATAACCATTTGAATTAAGCTTGAGACCATGGAAAAGTGACTTCCATAACACTTAGTTTCCTTTTATTTCATTGGATGTGGATGTAGTCAAGACAATAGTGGGGGTCTCGATGTTATTAGGGATATCATAGTCTTTGACATGTGAAAAAAGAGACCAAAATAGTTGATTTTTTGTTGTATTTAATACTGTTTTTAATTGTTTTGGTTTCATTATGATAGGAATCATTGCAGATCTCCCATATCATCTAGTAGAAAACAACAACTAGGATGGTCTTATCATATTTATTTTAAGAATCACCCACATTGGACTAAAGACAGTTTTCAATAAAATGATTGATGGATAAGAAAATAATGTTTCCCTCCATAATCCATCTGAGATAGAACCAGATAAAACAATCCCAATATCCTTCACAAAAATATTCAATATAGATTCATTATTTATGCTTACCCAACACGTGAATTTTAAAAAATAATGATATCATTATTTTTTACATCTACATCCAATTAGAAAACACTATTTTGAATATAATGAAGGAGAAAATTCATCTTTCCAATAATGTGTTCACACTATAAATAGTTGTCCCATCCATCAATGATTTTATGTATGTGAATGAGATTTCATAAATAGAAGAGGATAAATAACCCAGAGGATGATGGAGTGAGTATACACGCATCAGGTTCCACTATTGGTTTATTGGTTGAGTGTAGGAGCCTTAAGTATGATTCTATCATAACATTAATGAACATAGGATGTATAATCACCTGACTATAGATAATGTTAGGAACTGGGATCCCTGAGAAGAAGTGAATATCACTATCAATTTTTTTTTAAATGGAATTTAATCACTACCAATGATCCGTCTAGAATTTTCTTGCATGATGGTGAAGGAGTTACAAATTCTTTTCCATGAGTGAGATCCCTTTATATCCTTTTTACGCTAGAAAATTTGTGAGGTTCCATAATTTTTAAAAATAAATCTATACCGAAGATAATTCCAAAATAATAATATCATGAGAGTTTATCTTGTATGTGTTGTATGATCCTATCAATTCATTTTGGATTTATTACTCCCTCATTAGCGTGTTTATCCATACTATACCAGTTATCCTAGTTAAATTTTCCTCCCTTTATAGAATCCCAAATGATTCCATTGAAAATGGAGTAAATTCATCTGATGATAGAAGGTAGGGTGACTACAAGTAAATTAATTGGGATGGAAGAAAGTACACAATTGATAATGGTGATCATTCCATAGAAATATAGAAAATGGATCTTACATTTTATAATTATTTAAAAAATTCTATTAATGATGACATTAATGTCTTGTATGTAAGATATTTTATATGATAATGGAGCTCCAAAATATTTAATTGGAAGTTGTTTTTTAAATATTCAATTACTTTATTTTATGTATTTGTCTTGCCTACAAAAATATTTACTAATATTTTAAACAATTATTTTCCCAACCTTGATACATTTTCCATTATTGGTACTATACTAAATTAAAATCTCTTTGATCCATCAAATTGAGTAGCATATTCCATTGATGGAGAAAATTATTTCATCATTGAAAAATAAATGATATATTCCAATAATGCCATGATAAACATTGAAAGGGTGAACCATACCTATTGAAATTTTAGATATTATGTTCCTACTAAGTACATCATGGTCCATGAAAAATATACCTGTGGAATGTGGGTCTCTTGGGAAAGTCCCCAGACTAACTTGAAGAACCCAACCTCTTTCCAATCAATGATATTTTAAACCAAGATGAGTATATTTAATTAAAATAACAAAATATACAAATTTGGTAATCCACACTTCCTAATAACTTTCCATGTGAATTATAGTTTATTATATTATAATCTTTCTCCATTTTATTCTTGACAATGAAATTGGATCCAACCAATTTTGATAAAAAAAATCCCTAAATTTCTTGAGCTAGACCAATCATCCCATGTATTCTACTAAATTTTGGAAATCATGATGTTCTTTTGAGTTTTGGAGATTTAAAATTTTATATAATCTCTTATTAAGGATTTTTTCAATAACCTTTCATGAGAAATTTAATATTCTTATAGGTTGGAATTCACCATTGCTACTGTAATGATTCACATTTGGAATAAGAACAAAAACAATGTAATCTGTAACTTGAGTTAGTAGACCACCCATGAAATAATCCCTAACTTCCACTATTATTTCCTTTATGATGATATCCATTATAGAATATAGACAGATCCTAAGAAATCATTAGGGATCAGTGCACTACCAGGCTTCAGATTTTTAACTCCATCAAATATCTCTTCTTATTTCAGGATGAATTTTAAAAAAAATAATTTTTATATACATCCTATTAAATCATGATATTTTAGAAAAAATATCATCATCTCCTCTAGAATAGTTATCCTCTCTCATTCTATGATTAATTTCAACTAATATCTCTATGATGTGGGAGGCCACACATGGTCTATTGATTTCAACGTCTATATTTAAGAATCCATCATTAAGATATATGTTGATCCTCCTAAAGAATATTTTTAACTTATGAATTCATGGTAATGTATTAAGTTTTTGTCTCTTTCCTCCAACGATTTTATGTGGGATCTATATCATTCTTATCTATCATCATAAATCCATCTATACTCTAAGAGTTCATGTTTAGTAAATAATATCAGAATGTATCATCATTTCAGGGCCTTGAAATACTACCATCATGCTAACTAATTTAAACTTTAATCTCCTCTATATATGGTCTATAATGAATTTTACTTTTCATCAATTATATAATGACTCCATCCAATCATAGTATCTTGTTCTGAAATATAATACATGCATGCCTTTTGAGGGATCATTTCTTGGGTTGTATACCATGGACTGGAAAGATACATCCTCTATATATCTTTGAAAAAATATAAGCCATGGATTTTTACTAGGGAACATTTTATATGATGATGTATTATAGAATTACCATATAATTACCAATCCATATGGGATACAACCATGCATAAAAATATATAAATTCATCAATGTTTTCCAAACACCAGTCCAACTGACTCCATATTCTACTACCTACACTCATGTTGTATCACTATATAAATATATCTCTATTATAACCAAGGTCCTTGATGAAACTATTATATATTAAATCATATAAATCATTTATATACAATATTGAATTAACTCCACCATATTTTCAAAAAAAATTGATAATACTATTAAAATCACCACTTACAAACCAAAATTTGGATCGAGGCTGTAAGAATTATAATTAATACCAAATTTCTTCCCTCACTCATTACATTCACTTATAATATATAATGGACAAGAAAACGGAGTTTTAAGATTCAATTACCTTGATATAAATCTATTGGTAGGTGGTTTTAATTAATTTTACATGATTCGTATTATTCCATAAGACAAAATTTTTTGTGTCCATTGTGTTAAAATGTCGTTGATTATCAATACATATCATGAATGAATTGTTTTTTATAGCTAATTCATCTTGTTTTAGTTCCAAAATAACAAGAAACAAAATTTATTTATTCTTGATCAATTTTTAAAAATAATCGAATTTGGATGGGGATCCAATTCCATTGACATTACAAAATAGTTTGGAAGTAATGGAGAGGAATATAATAAGGTTTAAATCCATAAGTAAATATTTTTGTGAGGAGATAGAGCTCTTGAGTAGGAGTTTTACTTTTATAGATATATTATATCCTATGAATAAACATAAATTTCATTCTTTTTCTCTAATTTTTCATCTAGTATTCAAAGAACATTTAATATATTCACTAATTGATACTAGAATAGTGATTTTATTCTAAGAGTAATGAAGTCCTTCTTGTGGAATTGACACATATTATAGCTTCTTGATCCTAGATTAACACTTGAATTTAATAAAATATCCATCAACATGATGTGAATTGATAACATATTCATTGAAATAGTTCATACACTAGTAAGGAACCATTTCTCTAAAAAATCATCAGTATGAATAGAAAACCAAATGTTGAGTATCATATAAGAATATTTCATTAAAAAGGAAACACTGATGATAATTTAATTAAAAATGGTTGGTGTTCCTATGTTAGAAAACATCACATGATCATGTGATTCATGATCAACAACATGGGATTATAATGAATAAACATTCATAGCATGATATGGAGTAATACCCATTAAATAGATCCTTATGACTCAAAAGAGTTGTGAATCCATGTAAGAATGATTCTGAATAGAAGTTGTTGTTATGATAGAAAAATATGTTTCTATATGGGATGTAGACCCTAGTTGTTTCTAGAATTTATTATGGGTGCTAATGGAAGGTTTATTTGAAGTCATATGGACCATGACTAGGGGTTCCTCCTCAAACAACAAAAATGAAAAGGGAGCTTGTATCTTAGAGGTATCAATAAAAAACATAGCCACCAATGGGTGGTAATTTTATTAATATCTTATCTTTAATTCCATGATATACAGGACTTGATAATGATATTGAAGGAAAAATTCAATATGGTTGTGATAGGATATAATGATATGTTTGGGCTAATATGTTAAAAAATATAGTCTATGAGAGGATAGTATAAATCAATTTCTCTAAATATATAAGTAGCCATGAAATTTTTCATACATTGTATATCTTCCTATACACAAAGGAAGCCACCTAACATGTTATAAATGGACATTGAAATAATTGGGATATATTAAGGTAGAGGGATCCTAATATGATTAATTTAAAGAGTTGATGATGATAAATCTGGACCCTCGTAGACATCATGGTGCCATATGAATAAATGGAATCAAATTCAATTATAGAAACAAGATTCCCATACCCATGATATGATGCAGTACATCAATGAGATGAGATTAATGCATAGATATATGGAATTTATGATTGAGATAATAGTTCACCCAAATAGGTTCCAAGATCCTATGAATTCTATTAAACATATTCTTAGGGAAATCTAATACACATATTGTGGAAAGAAATCGTTAGTTATATTCTTTAATAGATTTGATTTCTTACAGGGAATGAAGTAGTATCGATCTTCCCTATATTTTTTATCATTTCTTTAAAGATAGTGATATTGATGTAATTGTAGGTAGAATAGCCCTAGGAGGTGTGGAGGTTCTATATAGAAGGTCCAATTTTTATGGCATAATTCGAGGAGGTAGATAGTCTGAATAAAAATTTGGATAGATCTTTTCTTTCTAGACCTTATGAGCCCTTGTCTCCTGAAACATGAATATAAAATAATATATTGGGGATAAAACTCTGATATATTTCTTCTATATTAGATAAAAAAATTAATATCGTGATGGATATAGATTGTGTGCACACTAGAAATTTACGATTATAATGGAGGAAATTTTTCTAATGTTGTCTTTATCAAATATGACATGAAGGAGGGACCTCTATTAGTCTTCAAATTTGAAAAAAGAGGTGGGGTGTAAGGAATGTACCATGTTGAGTGATTTATCTTTTTCATCATTGATCCCACTTATACAAAATTCCTTTTTCTTCCAAATTATACATCCTCCACCAGTGAAATAAGTTTCTCTAGTTTATTATTATATATCATTCAACTAGGTGGGGTTCTGTCCATATATTCCTTATGGTACTTAAGATACTTTTCTACCTTTTTAATTGAATATATATTTTTCTTCTCTTTCCACATTGTATATTGTAATAAATAATCCATAGGATTATTTTTCACATTTATGTTTCATCCAACATCATATTCTTTCAAAATAATTAATGTATTTTTTAGATAGAAAAACTTGCTTTCCATGCAATAATAATTCTTAATTTGAAAAGGTTATTCAGTTTCCTTTTTTCACCATTATTACTAATTTGATATCATTCCAAATTACTAACATGATAACTATAAAAAAATATTCGAAGTAAATTATACCACTTTTATGCATTTTTAAGACGTGCTAATCCAAAAAATTTCACTCATTTGATCAATTATCTAGCCTTTAAAAAAATCCATAGTCTTTACCATAGCTCTATGATAGTATCATTTTTTTAAAACTCTTCATTAAGAATTATTCTGTATTTAGAAATATTAATTTTTTTCTTTAATTGATTTAAAATTTATACATTTCTAAACACTATTTTTAAGCATTTTGTATGAATAATATCTATCTTCCTCATTACATTTTAGGAATTAAACTCCATTACCAACTCCTTTGTCTTAACATCACATCCTTTTTTGGAAAATAACTATTTCACTAATAAAAAATCAAATTTAATGGATTGTATTCTCTTCTCAAGTTATGTATTGAAAGTGATAAGTTATATTTTAGTTCCTTGTTATTGATATTTATTTTTTAACATTGTGTGAATTTTCATTTAGGAAATCATGTTTTCCCTTTATTTTGTTGTTTAGTATTTCAACAAAACTCCCAATATTATCTCATCTAACATAAAACTCTTATTTTAAAATTTTTTTGCTATAAATGAAAAATAAACGGGTTCCCCGATTTCCAAATAACCCATTCGTTCTTGCAAGGTTCGGATCCCATTATGATTACTTGAAAAATATTCTCTACACATATTACTTAATACGACTGCATATTTTTAGTAAAAATAAATTTAAAATTCCAACTCCATTATGGAATCAAAATTTCCACAACTACAAGAAACATTCAAACTGGTGTTAGACTTAGATTTATCAATGAAAAAAATTAAATTCACCTTAATTAGAGTATCAATCACTTTCATCTTTTTATTATTATTATTCTTCATGAATTATTTCATGAGGCATTTTTCTTCTTTAGAATTTTCAAAAAACACTTTTTGATTGAATAATATAAACATCCTTGATATAGATTTTCCATATATATTATTTAACATCTCATATATCTTAGAAGGTGTAACATAATGAAATTTTTTAATTTCTCATTTTTCAATATAGAATATAGAATATTCTTTGGTTCATTATCACAAACACTTTTCCTAAGATTTTTTAGATTTATATCATAATGTATATATTTTATAACATGTTCTCTATGAGTAAGTGGTTAACTAAACGTCTATTATATAAAATATTTATAGAAAGAACCATTAAAAATTGTTTGATTAAAATTAAGTTATATATGTCGACGTTTTTTTAAATATTATATTCCAGATTAAATTCAAAGATATAAGCTTCAATATCTAATATGAATTTTATATATCATGATACCATATACACCCTAAGTTGTGGCAGATATTTTTTTATATCATCAAGTTATAGTCTTCTTTTTCAACACTTAACTTTATCTAAATCTTATTCCCATATTAATAAGAAAACCAATTTATTCTTTAATTTTTTTAATGAATATCCCCAAAAACAAAATAAATCAAGAAATTACAAGGGAAAATGAATATAATCCATTCAACTAAAATTGGATACATCCTAGAAGAATTAAACCATAAGTTTATCAATGTACCAATATCAATTAATCAGTGCTTGAATATAAGATTTAGGTAAGGCTAGTCTAGGATAATTCCCATTGCTCACCCAAGGGTCGATCCCACTTCCACTCTCTCCACCCACATATTTGAGGAGGGTATTAGACCTATTTAAATACATGTTAATTATCTCAAAATTACCATATAAAAATTGATTTCATGAATACATAAACTCAACATATAATTTTTTAATTAACTATTATTTTTAATTCTAATATTAATGAATTAGATTTTTATAACTCTAATAATTAGTTATTTTTATTTTCATCTTAAAAAATATTCCTTAAAGATTTTATAGTGATATAGGGTTATCCTAGCCCTCTTTAATTTATGATTTTTATTCTCAAGGGGTGTAACATAGTGGTCGAGCCAGGGTTGTATCTAGAAGTGGGATATTATTGTCTAAAAATATGTTTTCCAAATATTTTTAGTTCAAAAAATATTTAAAATTAGAAATATGGGGTAGTCATTGAAAATAAGAATGGATATCACAAATATTGAAAATGTAATTGAATTTTTTAGAAGGAATGGTTATACTCATTGTGATATTTACATATGTGTTCATTCCCTCTCTATTTGGTTAATTTGGATTACATTAAATGATCGCACTCAATATAATTATGTAATAATCCTCTTTATACCTACTAAACTCAATATAGATAGTACTTAGCAATCATCATTCACCTCACACATTAATCTTGTAAATCAAGAGAACTCCGAAACTCACCTCCCTTAATAACAATCAAACCCATCTGAAATTCAATCATTATTTCTCCATTTTCTGGAATTATGACTAAATGAATGGGAGAGAAGAATTATCGAAAAAGTGGAAGATCATCCAATAAAAAATAGAGTGAGGAAGAATTTTACAGCAAATTATCCTCAATTGAACTAAGAATAGAAATTAAATAGTGAAATATTATTGAACAGAGAATCAATATTATTATAATATATTCCTATGTGATCACCCATAGGTCAGATATCCTTCATTGGGGATATGAGAAAAAAAAGATAAATAGAAAATGATACATATAAGAAGAAACATAATATTATAACTAAATTTAAGAAAGGTAAAATAATATTGAACAATACCATATAAAAAATATTCTATTAGAGGACTCACCACAAATTTATATGCTCATCCTAATGTCAAAAAACCATATTTTATTTGAAATGGGATTGAATACTCATGATCTTACTTATTCAATTTCATTAATTGGGGCCCAAATAGTTAGTATGTTACCATATTTTCTAATTTGGTGAGGCAATTATGTATGGATATCCCATTATGGTCCCCTTAGTCTTGCATGTAGAAACCCTTACTCTAGTAGACCTAGGACGATGTTTCCTCTATTACATTGGTATAAGATACAAAAAATAAAATATATATGTTATGATCAGTTTAGCAGTTTTGGAGAACTAGATTCATAAATAATACATATATTACATTGGGAATAAAAAGACATAATACATAACATAATTAAATTAACTACATCCTTGAAAACTCATTCTAATAATATTTATGCATATCTTGGGGAAAGGAAACCAAATAAGGGTGAATTCAAATACTCAGTAAGGTTTACGTAAAATTGAAGCTATCATTAATATTTAATGAATAATAAATATTTAAAGGTAAATAACATAACAAACATTCTATTTAATCAATAAAATAAGAATGAAATGCATCCAGATAAAATATAATTTCGAAAATATCATGGATAATTATAAATGAATTCTTAATGCAAGTAACTCTTGATTATTGGATGTCATGTCTCAAGAACATGATAAATATACCATCAAGAACCTTCAAAAGTCAGTTTAAAAATACTAGGTACAAACAAATTTGGTTTTTCTAATTATATCTCTACTTCCATGACCATTCACTAGATAGTTTAAAACTACTAGTTTCAAACTTATAGCGTTTGGTAAACATATTTGTCTCATCGAACATGTTGATGCATTGATAGGCTATCTATAATAGTATTAACCCATTTATTTCATTACCAAATAATTTTTTATATATCTAATAATAAATTTAATTCCTTAATAATGTTCCTTATAGTCAAATATATATTTTAAATAATGGATTCGTAATTATCCATATTTACCCAGTTAATCAAATAAAATTCAAAGTAAACAAACTATATAGAAATGGTATAATGATTATGAAATAAAAATATCCATTATAAAATAATAATTATATTAAAGATAAATTTATTTTATAATAAAAAAGTTATTACAAGGAAGTGAATGTTTCATTATAATGTTAACAATCATAAATGAAAGTGTGCTTATATAATAAATTTGACCACTTCGTAATTTTCATGTAAAATCCTCTTGGATGAAATAATTAAAATTGAAACATAAAATTGCATTAATTATTAAGGAATAATTATATTATATTTCAAAGGGGGAAGTATATACCCCATATAAAGAAATTAGGTGCATAACATTACAATATGCCTCAATGAAGAGAAATTTAGATGAAGTACCTTACCTCAAGATTCCATTTGGTTAAACATTATTTAACATAAGGATTAGTGGTTTTAAACCTGATATTAACTTATAATAAATCCACTATAATATTTATAATATAATATATGATATTTTATAACATCTTATCACTCATAAATTAATAATCATTCATTGTTTTTATTGGTTTGAGTGTTAATTTCCTTGTTTTCTCATTCCTGATTTTTTATGAATATTATGATTCTTGTACATATTATATATTTCCAACATCTCCATAATAATAATAATGAATTAATTTTCATGTTTTTAAATAATTTTTTATTTTAATAACAATAAAGGGTTATTTTTTGTGAAATGATGTGTGTTACAATCATGGAGACGATAAGTCACACATACATATGATTACAATTTCCATTTTTCAATGATCATTATTATAAAGAAGGTATGTAATATATTTTCTTTAGAGAATGATAATAATATAATATGTACCATATTATTTCTTTAAAAATACTTATATATTTCGTTCATGCGGTGTGGTACAAAAAATAGAGTCACATCATTTATTGAAGGTGGTAGTCTAGAAGTACATGAACAATGTCATCATCTTTCATTAAGGAAAAATATATGAAAGAAAAATATCCATAAATTATATTTTCAGAATTATAATTATTTCATTAATATCATAATAATTTCATTTATATCACATATAACCATTAGCTTTATCCTTATCACTTCTATGTAATGAGTCATTGAAAGATGAATCACATCACTTCCTAAGGTTGTAGTCTTTCATACACACGAGTGACATTATCATATATTATAAAGAATGGAATGTAAAAATATATATATAATATAATGAAAAAAATTTATAATTATGTTGTAAAAAATATATATATTTCATATATCTATCACCATACCCAACCATCAGTAGTGGTAATGGAAAAATGAATGAAATAAGTTCAACATGTCGTAGTCTTCCGTACACATGAATGATGATTTCATATCTCAATTTATGGATGTGTGGATAGTTGTATTTCATCACCTTAACATAAAAAATATCAATATATTATAAAGTCTATTGTTATTATATAATATTATTTTAATAACTATTGAATGAGTTTGGGGAAGAAATTAAATAAAAATGCTTGTTGGAGAATGTTACCAATTCATTAAGTATCCTCCTTATATTTTCACCTAATCCATATTACGATGGTATTATGAAAAAAATGATTATAATAAGAAATTAGTGAAATATTTAAGGTAATTATTTGAAGGTTTTTTGAGCCAAAGGTCTAGTGAGGTGTGATTAAGTGAGGGGAGTGAGTTCTTTTTATAACTGATAAGTGGTCATATTTGTTTTAAATAATCAAAAGTATTCACTATCGGTAGGTCAAACATACCTCATGTGACTCCATCATAGATAAAAAATAGAGTGGAAGGATTATTATTTCGAGAAAAACCTCTAATAAATGAATATATTTTTTATCTTTTTATTCAGTAGTCATTGAGTTTACACAATTTTACACTTTTAGTTTCTCTACCACGATAAATAATCATTTTAGAATAGTTAATTTATACTTTAAGAATAAAACAAAATTTTCATCATGATATAATATGGACTCAATAATTATAAATATGAAATCAAATTTATCAAATAAAAATATTTTATGTGATAAAAATAAATTTTAACACAACCTCATGTAACGTGCAAAGACACCGTTTTAACCTTAATCGTGTTAACATAGTTTTTACTATTAGCAGTCAGTATAATCATTATTAAGGAATAATTATTCCCATAATGGGAAATATTTAATTTTAATTTTAATTTAAAAATAAATTTTCTGGAGACAATATTTTTAGTAATTTTAAATCATTTTATAAAATAACAATGATTATAAAATAAAATTAATGTCAATTTTAAAATTATTCATTTAATTTGAATTTAAAAATATTAAGATAGTGATGGAATTCAAATTTTTCATGCTCAAATCTATTTAACATGATACTATTATCAAAAAAAAATAATGGAATGTAATTATTCATTCAGTTTACTTAACTTTTAATAGTTTTAGTACTATTTATTTTATTTGATCATTTACTAAATAATTCATGCATTGGCATTTATTAAGAAATTAAAGTAATTATTTCATTTATAAAAATTTAAAATAAATTTTCATGATAAAAAATAATTTATATTTAAAATTAATATTTAAAATTAATATTTATAATTTAACATATAATGTTTTTCCTTATCCCAATGCTTTATAGATATTAAAGGAAAGGAATGTTCCTTTTTTCTTCTTTTTTTACTTAACATATTATATAGGTAAATTTCATTGTATTATGTCTTAAAAAATCATAAAAATAAATAATAAGGTTATAATGGTCTAAATATGTCCATAAAATGTGTGTTGGAAAATTTTTTAGGTCATGTTACCACTTATCTATTTTGTTTAACCCTCGTTAAACTCATTTTTTACCATAATTGTGGAAATTAATTTTAATTGTTTTCAATAATCATTTTGGTCACAAACTAAGCTGACATGATTAGATAATAAAAATTATTCTTATTCCAAATATAGATTCAATTTTTTCAAATGAATTCACATAAGTTTATTAATTTAATTTTAAATTGAACCCATAGATGCGATGAAAAAGTGGGGTTTTAATGTGAAAACGTTCAAATGTTTGCTAAGTTCTTATATCAAAATTCAATATAAAAATGATTCCAATGACCTGAATTAGAGTAATTTATATAAAATATAAATATTTTTTACTTTAAAGACAATTGTTAATATAATTTAACATTTTGAATAACTTAAACTAAAATGTATTTTTCAATTAAGAGTCAATATTTTTCACTATTCATCAAAAAATGAAACTTTTTAGAAACATACCAAAACACAACCTTATCTAATTTTGATATTATAATTTATAAAATAAAGTCTACTTTTTCAAATAAATTTTATAAAATTGGTAAATTTTAATTTTAATTCACATGTACAAAGTGTGATTAAACCGTCTTTTAGAAAAAAATACAGTTTTTCAGTAAAACATTCTTTTTCATTCAAATTGTTTTTATTTTACTCATATTCAATAGATAAATAGTGAATTTTTTAACTTTTGTAAACAACTTAATTTTCATAATTTATATAATCTTATCCACACCATTCATTCCACTAACTAGGAAATAACTATTAAATAATAATAATTGTATATTGTTATTTGGAAAAACATGGTCTTGCATGTAAGGATAGTTAATGAAGAAAATCATAATTGTGTATAACTCAAGAAAAAATTTATTTTTTTTGTCACATATTCTTTTAAAGACAATGTTATCATTTTATACTTTAGGTGTACGCATTCTCCCCACCAAAAAAATGAAGTCCTTATAATTAAAACTTGGTCTCAATATTCAAGGGATTAGTATTTGAAAATACCATTATTCAAATAACCACATTATAAAAGTGTTAATAAAACTAACTCTTAATAATAGATAAATTTATGTACAATGTTCATATGTAATGACACGTAACTTGGTTTCTAAGTAGGAGAACATTTTTGGTAAGTGATGAAATGGACATGGGAGAAAAGCGTAATTAATTATAGAGATTGATAAAGGTTATTGATTATAGAAATTTTAATGATAAAAATAAATTTAAGGAAATAAAGACTATAAATATGTGATTATTTAAAAATCATAATTTTAACATACATTAATTTATTAGGATAACATTTTTTTCCAAATTCTTTTACTAGAGTTGAGTAATTCTTTTACAATATAAGAATATAAATAAATATACCTTCTTAATATATTTTTACTTACTTATGTTAATTCTATATTTTTGTTCTTATTTGATTAATATATACTTCATCTCTTACTCCAAGAAATTAATATCCAAAAAATATTTTTTAAACCAAAGAAAATATATTATCTTTTATCGGATTGTAAGATCGTGAAAATAGTAACAATATTTTCTAATCGTCATTACATGAACCAAAATTAGTTATTAACATTTATCCAATAACACAAAAATTTCAAATTATTACCTTCCATAAATAGGTAAACAAAAGTGTCATCCAAAATATGTGTGACCAAATATAGAAGGTAGTTTAGTAACTCAATATTATATTCTACAAAAAATATAAATTGTATCTTAATGTCACATTCCAAATGTGTGAATACCTTCATCTTATATTATATTTCCACATGGTAATCAACTTTATTACTATCCAACATTGTTAAAAAAATTAATGCTTCCTTATTCCTTATGTAAAACATATATTATTGATTGTATTTTTTAAATCTAAAATATTCTGTAAAATCTATCAATTCAAGTATAAACAACATTGTTAATAAATAATTAATCTATTTAAAGGTATTAATTACTATAAAATTTACGTTATCTATATTAAATATATATTCATACAAATGTCATTATATCAACATAAATAACATATTAATGGTTATATGTCCCCCAATCATGTGTTTTTCAAGAAGTTTAACTTGTTACTAAGTCATTTTTTCTGGTTGTCGGTACTGTTAAACATAATCTTTCAAATCATTAATAAAAATGTCTCTTGTAAAAACCTTATACCTTTACTAATTAATACAACCTAATATCATCTATAAAATACTCAGGTCAAATAATTCGTCAATCCAAACACAATAATAATACTTATTCCTCTTTTTTAGTTGTAAAAGACAAATTTTGACCATGATACATTAGATTCTTTTTAGGTATATTCCTTTGATACATGATAAATTGATTTTTGTAGTGTCCCATATCCTTATATTTAATGTATATTATAGTAGAAACTCTTTCCATACCCTTGAAATCACAAGCATGGTATCCTTTCTCCATAAACTTATAGAAAACATATATTCCTTTTAAGTACAAACTATGGTGTTTCTTTCCGCAATTCTAACCTATTGGAAAATATTTTGTTCCCTTTTTCCATTATCCATCTTTTCTATATCATCCTATTTATCTTCTACTTCCCTTATAATCTATAATACATATATAATTCTTTCTCTATCTCATTATCCCATGATACTATGTCCTCATATGATGATAATTTTTGGGAGACTAGTTCCCTTTAAAATATTTTCTTAAGATCCTCAAAGAATTTATTATTCTTACTCTCTGGATTATGTTCCTTGATATGGTTAAAATTCCTTTTTTATGCTCTATTTTTAAATTATGGAATACACTAGATAAGATCATATTATTATGAAACATAATGTTTAATACCCAAAAAATTTAATTATTTAACATAAATTGAAAAAAATATGCATAGCCAATCTCATAATCATAAACATGGCTTCTCTAGGAGTATCTCTATTTCAAAACCTTCATAATGGTTTGTAATGGAAATTTGAAATATCCTAATTATATACCCATGAGTACCATGATAGGTTTATAGTAAGCCTCATTGTAGTGCACCAGGTGATGATCGGGTCATGCCTAATGTTCCCTTTTCAAAGTTATTACCCATATATACCTTTATTTCAAAACCATATCCATTTGTAATATCAAGATAGGGATTTATTTCTAGAAATAACAATATAATATCTTCCATACAAAAACTTTAATATGTTATTCTATAATTACCCTCAAATTATATCATATCATTTTCCTACCTAATCTATGTTTTTGTAAATATAGTTTCCATAGTTTCTACTAAACTTCCTCTAATATGAACTGTAGTGACCTAAACTCTATTATCTCAGTGCCTATGTATTCTTTATTAAATTTTCATAAGATACTGGGAATAAAATCCCGAAGAACTGATTAATTTAATATTTTATAATAACTAGATACATACATGATACCCATTTTAAATTGGGAATAGAAAATAAAACATAATACATAACATACGTAAATGAACTTCACCATTGAAAACTCATTTCAAGAATTATTCTCTATATTCGTGGAAAAAAAAGAAAACAAATAAGGTTGAGCTCAAATTCTAATTAATAGTTACATATTGTGAAAGTTATCATGAATCAATAATTAATAATAAACATGGAAACATAAATAATTGAACACATATTCTATTTAATAAATAAATTGAGAATGAAATGCATCCAGATATAATAGCATTATGAAAATATCAAGGATAATAATAGATGGATTATTAACGCAAGAAACTATTAATTATTAGATATAATTTATTTCTCACATGAATCCTCTACTATCAACCCCATTAAGAAAATGGTTTAAAACTACAAGGTTAAAACTGATTCAGTTTGGACAAGTATATCTTTACAGTCAAGACCTTTCATAATACAATTTAAATTTGTTGGGTATAAACTCATATGGTGTGGCCAACTGATTTTTCCAAAGAGATATGTCGATGCATCAATGGATATCTATAAAGGGCTCCACCTATGTCATAAATTTTTAAATCATTACTCATATATTCATTAATTAATTTAATTCATGAAAAATGTGTCTTATTATCAAATATCTATATTGAATAAAGGATATAGACTCATTAATATTTCAATAGTTAATTAGCTAAAAATAAAAGTTAAAACTGTATATAAAATATGGTATAAATATTCTGTAATAATAATAAACTTTATTCTATAATATGGATATTTAAGAGAAATTTAATGTAAAATGAGGTGTTATTATAAACAATTAATTTTTACAAGGTAAGGTTAACAATCATAAAAGAATGTGAGATTATATAATAACTTTTACCACGTGGTTATTTTCAAGTCAAATACCTTTAGATGAAGCAAATAAATTTGATTCTTCAATTTAAATGAATTATTAGAAAATCATGATGTTTTACTTGAAAAGGGTAGTATATACACAATATAAATAAATTATGTACATAACAATACTATATTCCTCAATGAAGAAAATTTTAGACGAATTCCTTACCTCGCATTTACTTTCCATTGAATGTTATTTAGCCTAGTATATTTTGGTTTTAAACATGTTATTAAATTATTATATAACTGTAATAATATTTATAATATCATATATATTCAATTTATAGCATCTCAACACCCATAATTTTATAATCTTGCATAATTTACATTGATTCGGGTGTTAATTGGCTTGTTTTCTCATTCGTGATTTGTAATTAAAGTTTCTTTTCATATCCATAATATAATGTTATGTAATATAAAAAACAATAATCATGATATAATTATAATATTTTTTCAGAAATTATAGTTTTATGAAC
Organism: Viscum album; assembly: GCA_963277665.1. Classification (NCBI taxonomy): domain Eukaryota; kingdom Viridiplantae; phylum Streptophyta; class Magnoliopsida; order Santalales; family Viscaceae; genus Viscum; species Viscum album. Next base: position 135,008,320 of record OY728137.1, read on the forward strand.
AATCAGGAATGATGTTTTTGAGAAATGAAGTATGTTCTGATCATGAAGACTGTAGGTCATTTGTACGCTTGTTTAACATTTACATTTTCCATTGATCATTATGGAAATATGGTATGTAATAAATTACCATTTATGAATGATAAAAATTTAATATATAACATAATATTTTGTTAAATATACTTGTATATATCATTAATGTGGTACGGTGATGAAAAGAGAGTCACATTGTTCAATAATGGTGGTAATCCCCACGTACACGAATGACGTTATCATCTTTAATTGAGTGAAAAGTTATGAAAGTAAATGATATATATCTATATATATTTTCTTTTAAAAATGATAAATATGTTAGTAATATCATAATTATTTCATTTATATTACATATAATCTTTAACCCTATCTCTACCAACTTTTATGTAAAGCATTAGTGAAAAACGAATCACATCACATCGCAAGGCAGTAGTTCACCGTACACACGAGCGATGTTATCATATCTGATATGGAATGGAATGTAAAAAATTTATATATTATATAATGACAAAAATATTATAGTTATTTTATAAATATCATATATATAACCTAGATCTATCATCATACCCAACCATGAGAGGTGATAAAGGAAAACCGAATTACATCGGTTCACGAGGTATTAGTCCACCATACGCATCAATGATGATTTCATGACCCATTTTATGGAAGTGGGGATATTTTTAGGTCATGACCCTAACATAACAAAATCTCATTATATTAATATATTTTAGTTACTATGTAATTCTATTTTAATAAAAATTGATGGAGGTGTAGGATTAATTAAAATAAAAAAGCTTCTTGAAGAAAGTTATATCTTCTTCGGGTATCTTCCTTAGGTTTGCACCAATTCCATAATAGGATGGATTATATTCCGAATATAAGGATTATATGATTGAATTAGGGAGTCTAGGGAGTTATTTGGGCTGATTTTGTTTAAGAAAAAGGGCTTCAGAGGTGTGAGTATGTAAGGGGAGTGAGTGTCCTTTTATAATTGAGGAGGGTGTCATTTTTGAAAATACTCAAACATGTTCATTATTATGAGGTTACTATTAGAAAATGTTCCTCTAAAATAGATAAATAATGTATTTAAGGTATTAAGTGATCAATCAAAACCTCCAACACATAATATAAATAACTTTTTCATTATTTTAGTCTTTACTCTTTATGTTTTCTCAATTTTACCCATTTAGGTTTTTTACCATGGTAACTAGTATTCTTAACATAGTTAATTTATACATTATTCCTAAAATAAAATGATCCTTATTAGATAATTTTAAAATTCAAAATATAATTATCACATCCAATTTTTATGATCCTGGACTTAGTGTAGGTGTGTCCTTGTTTAAAATTTTGGTTTATGCCTCTTAATACTTATAATGGAATGTTTACTAGATGTATGAGGAAGATTAGGGGTGTTCTGGGGACTCAGGACATGAAATAATGGGGATTTTGGCCATCCATTTCATATTTCATTATTTTCTAATTGTTGGGGATAACTGTGTACCCTAACCATGCTAGCCAGAATGAGGAGTGCATGGTTAGGTAAACTGTGCAAGGGGGGAAAATCCAAACTGTATAGGCCTGGGCAGAGGCATTCCACATGGTTGGCACAAGTTTTTTCAAACCATAAAATATCCCTAGTTAACTATGTTAATTGGACCCCTCTTGGAAAGATTATTGTGCATATTTTGGAAAACCATACCGCCAAACCATGTGCCCCATTAAAAAGTGTGAATTTACCAAACTACTCCTCAGGATTTTAAGACTCTCACCCGAATTTCTTCTCCATTGTCCACCTTGGAACCCTAATGACTAACTGAAGCTACCAAATCATACCAAATATGGTTCTCTTAGGATTATAGGTTTTTTGGAGTATTGTCGGTTGCTGATTTATGCTCTGAGTAAGTCTAACTCTCTTACTTCTCTTTTCTATATTCGGGCATATAGATTTGTTCTTATTATTCTAAATCCCTAAAATCCTCTTTTTCTAGTGGTTCTTAGGTTGGGGATTCAAATTATTCTTGAATCTCGATATAATTCTAAGGTTATGTGTTCTTTCATCTTCAGATTATAGGTAGGTGGTCTACAAGTTATTTATCATAGTCTTAAGGTTGATTTGACCATGTTTGGTTGCAATTTTACTTTTTCATTATTGTGTGTTTGGTTCCTCTAGTACTTTTTGGTAAAATGGTTGGTTAAATGATGAATTAAACCCCTCATGATCATTATGGGATGTTTCGTGGTTTATTATACCAATTTAGTGCTGCCTATGGGGTGCTCCTACATTTCTGAACATAGAAAACTGAAATTTTTACCATAGAATTACCTTATGATAAAGTAGAGCCTGTGTTGAACTTATTGATATTATTATTTTAGTTAAAAGTTGATTAATGATATTTGTTTCTAGAATTTGGTAATATATTAAGGTTTTGTTTCTCTTAACATGAAATGGGTTGGATGTAATTAAGTAATTTCATTATGTGACTTATGAATTGTACATTAAATGATTAAGTGGGTTAAATCATGTGAAGTTATGGGTATGTTAAATGGATAATGCTCATGACTTGATAAATATGATAAATGGGTTAACATTTAGGAACTTACGAATATGTAATTGGTCTAATTCATGTAAATTATTAAATATTCATAAATGTTTAAGGAATAAGGAAGTGAAATTTGTTAATTGTGATTTGCAATGAAAATTGTAATTTTTTAATGGGATAAGGAATAAAGGTGATATATGTGTTAAATTAAGATTGAAATATAATTTTTATGTGTTTTGGATCATTTTTTGTTTTGTGACATTGTATATGTGGTAAATGGATAAGTAAGCATGTGCACGTGGCTTGGTTTAAGTGGGGTATTTGACTTGAGGATCTACGCCCATAGGTAGAGTTATACCGAGGCTCTAAACCCCATCCCATAATGCATTGTTTTGGGAAGTGGACATCTATTCTATACCTCTAAAGGATGAATTTTATGTAACTACTTGGACTGAGGATCCAAGTTTAGTGTGATGTATTTGAATATAAAATGTTATCCCTGGTGAGATATTGAACTTGATTTATCACCTTATGCATGATAATTGACCAGTTTAGGCTGTTGTTAAAGTAATATAAATGCCTAAACCATATAACATGTGATGAAAATGAATTGGTTAATGAAGATGTTATATGTGATGAAAATGAAAATAATATTGGTAATGGTTAAAGTGAACATTGTTAACTAGTGTCATCTGAGTTGTCTTTGGTTTAATTTCTCATTTATTCCATATATTAACGCACTATCTATTTAGAATTTATAATTTGTAGACATCATTGGTGGTGGCATATTGAGTTTTACACACACCCTACTCGATCTTCTATTGGTTACCTGAGAAGCTTTCATGGTTTCAGGTCAGGTTAAGGGTAAAGGCCCTATGCTAGCAAGTTGATTTGGTCTTGGAATGTTCAGGGATGAGAATTCATACATCGATTGAGGAACCATTTTTTGGATTCATATGCTTCTAATTATTTTGGTTTTTCTTTAATTTTCGCACTAATAGTAGTATATGGCATATTTATTATTTTGTGGTGGTTGTACCCTGTTTTAGAATTGGATGGTAATTACTGTTTTTTATTATTTGTTATTGTTTATGTTATTTATTTTGGTTATCTATTGTGTATTACTCTAATAAAGTGGTTATAGTGTCCCAACATATTACATTAGACCATTTCAATAAGTCGTAATCCTCTGGAGTATGGGGAGGCACGCTTTAGGTCATATGGTGACCTGGCTCGAGGCACCCATTTAGTGACACTCGGGTATGGGATATTACAAATTTGTATCGAAGTGGTTCTTTTCTGTGGTATTATTGTCTGGGATAGTAGATAAGATGTTAAGAATTATCAGTCCTTGGAAATGAGCTTAGGCATGGGAGTATCTAACCCTTGTACGAGAGAAAACTCAAGTGTCTAGTGAAGGAATTTTTGTTCATAATGTGTTTTGTTATAGTTGATTGATATTTCACCATTGGGTTTTGTGCTTGTTTTGTGACATGATTGTTTTGTGATATTTTTCTCATGGCCTGAACAATATTTTTTTGTGCATTCATGCATTATTAATGGGGCCTAGGGCTATAAGTGGAATGAATCATGATAGGCACACATGGGATGTGTTTGTGATACATGAAGGGTAGAATTCATTTTACCTTTTTTAAATATTGGATGAAAATAGTGTCTAATGAAGATGATGAAAATGTGTAAATGGAAAGAATGCAAATGAATTTTTTAAGAATAGTGTGTTTTATGGAAATTTTAAAATGGGTTAAAATTTTTGGTTATTAAGAATTATAAACATGGAATGGTTTATAAAAGAAAAATATTCACATCATGATGGTAAAATGGTTAATGAATTATGATTTCTGAGAGTTCTGGATGAGTTTGAATAATGGTTGTAATAAGTTGTAAAATGGGAAAGGTGCATAAAAATGGGAAATATTTTCATTATGAAAGTGGATATGGTTTAAAAATAGGGCTTCTAATGATAGAATCATATCTATGATTGTTGGATTACCCAATGTTGACCATGACCCGTGGTTGGAATGGTTGAGGGTAGTATTATATAAATGATCACACCCATTGGGATAGTGTATGTGGAGTGGGATGAGCATGGTAGGTAGTTAATTTTTTATTTTGGTCTTTATTGAGTGGAATTTCGTTGAAATGTTTGGTGATGTAATTTTTTTTAAGTATGACTCCAAATAAAGTAAGTATTTTTTAAATGCATGTTAAATGTAAAATTCTAAAGTGTTAACCATTGGGTTTTCAAAAAATTTGATTTTAATTTTAAAATATTTTGTAATGAGAAAATGTTCTCTAAAGACCGATACTAAGTATTCATGTGTTTTTTATCTGGCCTTTTGTCGGGGTGTTTTGGGAAGTGATAGTACCCTAGGAGGACACCTTGATTATCTTTCAGGAGACCTTGATGAGTCTTGATGTGGGTATAAATGGTTATTCTTTATTATTCTTTAGGTAGTGATGTGATCTTGATTTTTTATGATATTTTTTAGGTCCAAAAGGTACTAGATACCCTAATATGGAGGTGAAACAGGTTATGGATATTCTTTTATAAATTCTTCCTTCCCCAATAGATCTTAACCTCTTTATTATAAGGGTCAATTTTTTCACTGAAATATTAATGTTGATCTTATTATATCTTTGTTTATCTAATTGTTCTTTGAATGAAATTTAGGAAATAAATCATAAGTACACAATGATTTTTACTTGATTTTCCCTCACTGGGCTACATCCATGGAGTAAACAATGACAATGTGTCGATTGTAACAAATTAACTAAGGCTTGATACCAATAATTATTGTTCAGGCTGGATCTCATATATACTAAGGATCACTACCATTACAAGGTTTAGGGTCTACTCACTTCATTCCCAAGGGTCACTCCTTATGTATCTTTCTCTGGATCACTATTGGTAGAAAGGATCACAGTCTTCCTCTACCTTTTCGTACATCTTCTGGAAGGGATTCACCCATAGTTTATGGACTTATATGTCCCTTCATTTTCATGAATTCATATATCCACAATTTTAGGTAGATGCTCTATTGAATTTTCATTTTCATCTAATTGATGAATACAAATTTACCATATATTTAATAGGAAAACCATTTGAAACAAATTTTGTGATGCACACTACCTTCATGAAGCTCCTCTTTCATGAAGCACTAACTACCTTATCTAATCTCTGTCCTTTCACAAAGCTCACTTAGCCTACCCTAAGAACACATCTTTTTTGAAGCTCAACCAGCCTTCGTGAATCTTTTTCCTTTTGAAAATCTTACATATCCTTCATGAATTCTCTTACATTCATGATGCTCAAAACATTTGGATGGATTTTATAGTATTTTATAACTTCTTCACATATTACCTGCATGAACCACCTTTCACGAACCACCCTTCATGAAACACCTTCGTGATTCCAGAACCTTAATATTTTCATTGAATGAAATTTAAATTTTAATTATTCAAACACTTTTAAGGAAAAAGTGAGAAAGAATTCATTAAAGCATTGAAGGATATAACAGAGCCATTAAAGGATATCTTAATACTACCATAGTTAATATCTTTAAAAATATTCTAGGATATAGAGGATACCTGAGTGTTTGATTCATCCCTTATCCGCTCTTCAAGCTCATAGGCTAGCTTATCTAAGAACTTGAAGTATTCCTCTAGGTTGATCTTCCCATTTTTGAAGCCCCCAATGAGAATCAGATCTTTCTTATCAATCCAGGTGTATTTATCCTCATTAAGAGGCAGCCTCAGAGGCATCCCCATCATTTTAGAAACATCCTCGATAGTGGAGTTGTGTAACAGAACCTATTCAACCACTTCCTCCTCCGAGCACAACAGTAATTCCAAGGGTTGTTCGCCCACACCACCTAACTTCCCCTGGGAAACGACCTCTTTGTCCATCTTATAGGCGTTCCAACTATTCCCGAACCTTCTGAGCCACATCATCACCATTTCGTGAAGCTCCTTCATTTCCTTCTTTATGATCCATTTTTCACAGAGATATATTGAAATTTTCTTTTCTCAATGCTTGTTTTACTCTTGAAGATCACCATAAAACTCTTTGTTCCACCATGATGCTCCACTCATGATGAGCCTCACCTTTTTCATCCGTTATTATCATCGTTGTTCGCATAGATCACCATGAAGATTATTTGAACTTATGCTAAACATTCTTCATAAATCCCATATTTTAGAAATTCATGACATTACCATATTTTCATATGTACTTCAATAAAATCTAATATTCACAATGAAATCAAAACACAAAATTTTGGACCCCAAAAATTTGGTAAACAATGGGGAAAAACATCACATTATGTATGCACATTTCTATTCGGCTTCTAGGGAATCCATTCCTTCATCTTGGATCTTTTCCCACATACCATTTCAACCATCTCTCTAGAATCCACAACTTACCATGGAAACCAAATTTTTCTATAAACATAATCAACCTAAAAATACAAAAATGTTACCTTGAGGGATTTTTTCCCATAAATGTTGCCTGATAATGTGAAAGGTGTACTCTTTGTGGGTTGTAATCACATGGTTTGTACATTAGACATAATAATGAGTGTCCTTGTTGTGATTTTTTTAGTAATGGGTGTTTGGTTGTGGGTGTGGTGACCTAGGTGGGTTTATACCTTCAAATATGTGTTTTTCACTCTAGAGTGGTAGTTTTGGATCATGGTACTGTCGTATGTGTGCGAGTATATTTTTTCAAAACATGGAGTGAATTTTTAATAGGGTGCATTGGATTTAGTGTTCTAGAATTGGGATTGGGGAGCCTCTCATGAGTGGAAAATTATCAAAAGAATGATATATGTGGACTAGATATATGGTCTAATGACTTGTCACCCTACCATATTTCTGAAGTCGGTATTGTTCGGCCCTTGAGAGAGAGTTTTGAGACTGATCGGAAGTTTTTTCAGCGCTTTTGGGTGCGTGATGCATGAATGGATGTTGTGGATTTGGATAGGTTTGGATTATCCTAGATGAATCAATTTAAATGTCAATGGTTTTGGAGACACAACTTGAGTTGTGATGAAGATTTGGCCATCATGGGAAAATCAAGGGTGACCTCATGGGGGGATATCCTAGAGTGTCTAGTTTCTTAGAATACGAATCATGGTAGATTCTTGAGGTGTGGAACTAATTCATAATTAGTACCATCATGTTTTGATAGATGGTATAGTTGTTCCCTAAATCTTTCAAAAGGGAACCTGAGTGATTGTGGTTGATGTAAGTCTCATTTCAGAGGGTTGTATTATTTGGTTGTCTGGACCAGATTTTTGCATGAAGATTAATGGAGGCCTTTATGTTGATTTCGGGTGGAAGATAAAATAGTGATTGAAGCATGGTTAGATGCATTTGTTAGGAAGGTGATGTCTGGGGTGAGGGTAATTATGTGCTTGAGAACGTTTTCATGAATGGTATGATTTCTGGGTGTGATTTTTAGGATTCCTTGAGACTAATGGGAAATAAAGACTTTGAGGAATTATCATATGAGTAAGAGAGAATTTACTCCTTCCTCTACTGATGTAAAAATCATGTGATCTCGAGTCGGTTTCAGATTGTGGTTGTAGAAGGGGAGGAGACTTCAAGGACTCTTGTGAGGACTGGATATTGGATTAAGTTGGGAAGGTATGATACTATTATAGATTGGTGAGTATGTGGATTGGTATGGATATTTGTCTTTCTTCTATGTGATCACACGGGGAAGCTTAGGTTATACACATGACAATTTGGTTATTGATTGGTGTGGTGGACTATTCTTTTTCGATTTTTAACTACTCAGGTAGTGCTTGAAGATCATTATTGTAGTGTAGGTAGTGGTTCCAAAGTAATATTGGTACATGGGTGCTTGGTGGATGGTTATGGAGAATTGGTGAGTCTTGGTTAGCAATCATTCTTAAGTGGTAGTGGTTAAGGTATGATGAGATGTGTACTTGAAGGGAGGCCCAAAATTCTTGGAAGGTCTTGGTGTACCATATTGAGAGGTTACATTAGTTATGAATAAGTTGTGGTGGGGTTATTTGAAAACATTTAAGCATACTTTTATCTATTCATGATCATACTCAACATCTTGACATTATGACGAGTACACTGAGAAATATATGAATTTATTCTAAGCGGATTAAAAGTGATTTTGTTTTATTTGGGTCATTATGTATTTCACACACTTGGGGTGGAATATGTGGAGTTTTATGGGGGATGTACATCAGGAATAGTTTATGGGTGATTTCCTTGAGATGGATAGGGTGTTAATGAACACCATAAGTGTCATTCTCAGAAGATGTGAACAACTGCTAGGTGATGTCTGTTCCGTTGTTATGGAAAAATCTAGATGGAAATGTACAAGTTTTGGGGATCAGATTATGTTCTATGAATGAACTATGGTGTTTGTAATTCCTTAATAAAATTGAAGGTAATAAGACTCTTAAGGTATGGAGTGATAATTCAATCATTGATTTGTGGAGCTATGTGTGGATTTGATGCAGTGGCATCAGGATATTAATGAGAACCCTATTAGGTGCATGTTGGGTCTTGTAGAAAGTCCAAGTTGGACTTCATTGTGGTTGTTGATTTAGCCATGTATTGTCTTTGGGTTCAGGGTGGTTCCAAACGAATTTCGAGATGCATGCATAAATTTCAAAAAAGGGCATGGCGAGACATGACAATGGTTGATGGAAAGGGAGGTTGGTTTCTATAACTCCATAAAAAATTGATCATGGACTCTGGAAGAAGTATTTGGATAATATTTTAATTACCTTATGTGTTAAGGCCCCTTGGTCATGTGATGTAGTTTCGTGCCTATAGTGAAGCTAATGGTGTTAAGGATAAGTCATCTTGGGATAAATCAAGTAATCTTGGGTCATGGCATGAATGTGGTGAGTCATAGATCACCTTCAATGGGTGTATTGGAGAAAGAAGTAAATTTCAAATTTTATGATTGTTTTGAGTATGAACATATCCATCTTTAGTCCTTTTATGGGTGGTAGGTGTGCTTTTTTCTAAATATTAGTGGATATGGTGGAGCACGATGATGGTTTGGAGGATGGTGGATGATGTGATGTTGGAGTTTTAATAGAAGTTGGGGAAGGACCCTGGTAGGTTCGTTTGATAATAGTGATAGGCCTCAAGTAATTATGTGCCTTGGTAAGGTGAGAAAAGGTTAGTATTTCAATAGTGGAATATGGATGTTCTTGGAAAATCCCGTTAGGTGAGGCCCGACATGATATGGAAAAAGGAATGGATGTGGTAAGTTGTGATCCACCTATGATTCAATGTCTATAGTGGAAAGGGATTTTCAGAAATTAAGGTGGACTTGAGTGAGGTTAATTTGTTCTTAGTCTGAAAATAGTTAGATTTGGGTTGTTCATCTAGGTGGTTTAATGGAAAGGCTGGATGCCAATGCGTGATGAAGTCCTTATGGATTTTGGGGTATGATGAGTTTTTAATTCTTCAGGTATGCTGTGAATATTAAGTTAATGTTTTGGTGGTCTTTTTTTATATTATAGGTTCCATCCAATGGAAGGTGGTGGGGTTACCTAAGGCGAGAGGTGGGGATCACCATAGTGGGAAGGTGGTTCGTTGATGATTTGATCGGTGTCTCAGATTGAAGGTACCTGAGTAAGAACCATTTTAGTGATTTTTTCATGATAATGGGCATTGAATTAGGCCTAGACAATAGAGTTACTTGAGTTTTTGGTGGTGTCTTGGATTTTAAAAAATGGAATGTAACCATCAGGCCTGGATCTATGGATCAATGTATGTTGGGAAATGTGGCTGGAAAGATTGAGTTTTTTCTTCAATTGGTCTAGAATTTGGGCCACCATTAGAGTTTATAAATAGGTTTAAATAGATCCATGTTATTTGTACAATGAGTTGTGAAGAGGATCAGATTTATGGAGTGTTGATTGCCTCTTCCACAATGGTATTATGTTTTTTGTGGAGTTTAGTTGTCTTGAGATTTAGGTAATGTTTATCAAGATTCCATATAGGGTTATGGTTGTTGATATATGGTTACAAGTTGACGTGTCTTTTCTAGAGTATCTGGGTTGTTTTTTGGGTCATATTGATAATGTCTTACGGGTAATGATTGTGCCTTTGGTTTATGTTTTGTGGCAACATGGTAGTTTCTAGGATAGAACATGTGGAATAGAGTGGGATATGCAAACCCATTGGCCCGATCTATTTACTTTGGAAGCTCAGTGATGTTGGGAGTACAGCTCGAGGATATCTCATTATAATGTGGGGTGGTTTTAAGATCATAGCATTCATGTAGGTAAGTCCATGTTTAAAATTTTGGTTTAAGTCTCTTAATTTTGGCTAGTGAAATGTTTACTAGATGAATGAGGAGGTCTAGGTGTGTTCTGGGAGATCAAGACCCAGAATAAAAAAGGTTTGGACCGTACTTTTCATGTTTCATGGTTGGTACATGGTTAGGGATAAACTTACACCCAAATCATGTTATCCAATAGGATGGGTGCATGGTTAGGTAAACTGTGAATGGGGGAACATCCAAACTATGTATGCTTAGATAGAGTCACTTTACACCGTTAGACCATGGTCTTTCAAACTATGTGAGATCCCCAGGTAACCAGGTGACTTGGACCCCTCTTGGATAGAGGCTTGTGCACATTTGATACACATTTTGGCAAACCATGTGCATAAACCATGCACCCCATTAAAAATATTTAATTTTCTAAACAGCCCCTTGAGATTTTAAGACACTCACCCAATTTTATTCCACATTCGCCATTTAAACCCCATTGATGAACTCAAGCTCCAAAATCATCCGTAGGGTGGTTCCCCTTTGATTATATTTTATTTTGGGTGTCGTTGGTTGCAGATCGAAGCTCCAGGTAATTATAACACTCATGTTACTTATATTTCTGGATTAGTGCTTGCAGATTTGTTATTCTTCTTCTGTAACCCTAAAACCCAATTTTTCGGGTGGATCATAGGATAAGAATTCAAAGGGTTATTGGATATATATCTAAGGATTTGGTTAAGGGTGTGTTCATCTTCAGATTCAAGGTAGGTGGTCTATAATTGTATCCTAGATTCTTGATCTTTATTTGTGCATGTTTGGTTGTGCGTTCACTTCCCTATTAATGTGTGATTGGTACCTTTATTAATGTTTAGTAAAATGGTTGGATAGATGATGAATAAAAACCCTCACGATCCCCATGAGATGTTTTGAGGTTCATTAGACCAATTTATGGCCACCCACACAGTGCTCTAATATATTGGAACATGGGAAATTGAAATATTAAGCATATATTTTCTTTTGGATAAAGTACATCCCGTGTTGAACATGTTTATATGATTAGTTGAGTTAAAAGGGTAATAATGATATTATTTATAGATTTGGGTAATTTATTAGGTGTTTATTTGGAATAAAATATTATTAGTTGAATGTAATTAAGTAATTTTGTTATGTTACTTGGGAATTCTACTTTAAATGATTAAGTGGGTTAAAGAAAATGAAGACATGATCATGTTAAATGGGTAATTCTTATGAGGTGATAAATGCATTAAATGGGTTAACATATAGGAATTTGAAAATATGTAATTGGTAAAATTCATGATAATTTTTGAATATGAATATATGGTTAAGGCATAAGGTAGATAAATGGATTAAAGAGGCTACATAATAAAAATAGAAATTTTGTTAATGGGTTAAGGTATAAGGGTGATTACTGTTTTAAATGAAATGTGAAATATAATTGTTATGTTTTCTGATTAATGTATGGTTTTTGATATGGTAAATGAGTTAAATGGATTAATAATCATGGGCACATCGATTGGTTTTTTGGGTATTGGAATTGAGGATCTACTCCCATGGGTCAGATCAGACTGAGTCTCTAAACCCCACAATATAATGCATGGGTTAAAGAATGGGAATAAGGCTCTATACATTTAATGATTAATTTTAGGAGACTAACTAGACCGAGGAAGCATGGTAAGTGTGATGTATTTTATTATGAAATTGAATTCCTAGTGAGATAGGGAACTTGATAAATCACCTTTTTCATAATAATTGATTTGCTTAGGCCATTGTGTAAATAATATAAATGCCTATCCCATATAACATTTTATGAAAATTAATAGGGTAATGAAGATGGTATAGGTATTGAAAAAGTAAATAATGTTGGAAATGGTTAAATTGGACATTGTTTTCTAGTGGAACCATGGTTTTCTTTGGTTTAATTTTTCATTTATTCTACATTTTCAAGCACTATATTTTTGGGATCTATATTTTATAGACACAGTTGGTGGTAGACTAAAGAATTCTACTCACACCATGATCAGGGAATCATTGGGTAACCAAGATGATTTCATGGTTTCAGGTCAGGATAAGGGAAAAGGTTCTCTACTAGGGAGTTGAGTTGGGAATGAGACGTCCATGGATGTAGATCCATACTTGGATTCAAGATCCGTTTTGGGGATTCAACAATTTTTATTTATGTTGGGGTTTTCTTTACTTTTGGAACTATTAGCATTACATGGCATATTTAATATTTGGTTATGGTTGTACCCTATTTGGGAATTAGTTAGTAATGAATGTTTCTTATTGTTTCTTATTGTTTCATTATTTATTATGGTTATCTTCTATCTCTTACTTTTAGGAAGAGGGTATAGTCTCAACACATATTACAATAGACCCTCACAACTAGTTAGAAACCTCTAGCATACAGGGAGGCATGTCTGAGGTCATGTGGTGAACTGACTTGGGGCACTGATTTAGTGGCTCCCAAGCTAGGGACATTATACAATTTATCTAGTAAAGATACTATGTGTTGAAATTTAATTTTATCACAAGTGCATGTAACATGGAAAAATTATGTTTCAACCTTAACTGCGATAATATAGTTTTTTACTATTAGTGTTCAATATAGTCATTATAAAATAAAAATGGGTCTTTGACTGGAACATATTTTATTTTTTTGAAAATTCAATAATCACTTTCTATATGATATAATTTTTATTAAATTTAAATAATTTAATAAAATAACATTTATTATAAAAAAAAATTAATGTCAATCTAGACATTATTCATATTATGTTAATTTAAAACTATTAATACAATGATGAGATTGAAATATATTTTGTTAAAACTTGTGTAACATGGTATTATCATCTAAAAAATTAATGAAACATAATATTTCATTCAAATTGAATCACTTTTAATGTTATTAATATCATTTATTTTATTTAATTGTTAACTAAATAATTTATGTGTTGGTGTTTCTTACGCGTTTAATGTAATTTTTTCATCTCTTAAAAATTAAAAAATCATGATAAGAAAATTCATTTATCATTAAAAATAATATTTATAACCAAACATGTTATGCTTTTTCTTATCCCAAATATTTATAGATATTAAAGTTAAGGAAGGTTATTTTTTTGTCTTTTTCGTTATATAATGTATTATATTGGTTACTTTATTCTAATATTGTCCCGAAAACTCATAAACATAGATCCAAAGGTCACAAGAGTCTAAATATGGTCATCCAATGGGTCATGGAGAAGTTGGTAGGTCATTTTACCCCTGGTCTATTGTGTTTAATCCATGATAATATCATTTTTACCTTAATTGTGGTGATTAATATTAACTATTTTCACTAATCATTTTGAAAAAAAATTATTTTTACTTGATAAGATAATAAAAAAATCTAATTCAAAATATGGAATCTATTTTTACAAATTTAGTTCAAATAAGTGGAATAATTTGATTTGAATTTAATGTCACAGGAACAACTAAAAAGTTAGTTTTTAAAATGAAAATGTTCGAATGTTTACATATTTTTTATATCAAAATTCAACATTAAAAGGATTCCATTGACCTAAATTGTGTTAATTGATATAAAATTTAACTAATTTTACTTTAAATAAAACTCTAAATATAAATTAAAATTCTAAATAATTTAATCGACAAATCAATTTTCAATTAAAATTACATATCTTTCTGTATTCATCAAAAAATAAAACTTTAAAAAAAAACCCCAAAAACTCTACCTAAGATAATTTTTTTTCAGATATCGAAAATTAATTTTATTTTGTAAAATAAAATTTTTAAAAGGGGTAAAAATTATTTTTTCATCATGTGCGCGAAGCTCTATTAAACATTCTTATAGAAAAAATAAACTTTTTCAAAAAAATATTTTCATTTTCATTCCAAAAAATCTTATTATTTTCCTACTCAATTGATGAAAAATATATTTATTTTACATGTTAAATCCACATATGTTAGATAATTTAGTTAATCCCATTAGTACCTGCCATTCTAATGGCTATGTGATAACTATTAAATAATAATAATAATAATATTATTATTATTATTATTATTTTTTGGTAAAACATAGTCTTGTGTGTAACATAATCTAATGAAGAATTTAATTTTTGTGTGTAATACAAGATAAACATGTTTTTTCATGTCACATTTGATATCGAATAAAATTTTCTTCTTCTAGGATTTCATATTTTTACATTGTATGTATACAATGTGGCCTTGGGATTGTATCTATAGTTACACTTTCAACCGCTTAGTCCATCATCCTTGATCAACTCACTTGCATTTGTGATCAAGTGAAAATTGTTTTATAATTAGGTGTATAAAAGTATGAGATGTGAGATCCAAAGTTTCTTATTTGACCTATTGAACCGTTTTTACACATACATGAATTATAGTTATTCTTACATGAGTATAATTTTATCTCATACATCCTTTAGTATTTCTTATTTAATCTTATGAGTTTGAGCCATGTATTCAGCTCAAAAATAATATGTAGAATATTTACGTAGTTGTATTTGGAATGAGTTCTATGTTTTGTAGATCCTGATTATTCTTAATTAAGTACTAGTTATTCTAATGAATTTTCTTGAAAACTAGTTTAATCACTCATAACCTATGAAGCATAATTTTATTATTATGTGAGCTCATATTTTCATGTATTATATATGTCATTCAAATGAAAGAACATAAAAAATATGTTTTTTCCAATGTAATTTAGGCATTAATATAATCAAATTATTTAAAACAAAATATTAAATTAATTTTAAAACAATATAAAAAATGTCTTAATATACTAACTATATAGAAAATTCCCTTATAATGTGAATTTTATAGAGATATAATCAATGAATTAAACAATAAAAATATTAAAATTTTGTTCTTTTTCACTCCCCACTCTACAATTTTATTTACATAATAATGGGAAAAATCTACACTACAACCAAATTAAATTCTCAAAATAAAGAGTTTCAATGCATTGTTTATCCCATTATTTAGTCCATCATATCGTATATATGATTTATTCATCTTTATCATTTTCTAATTATATAAACTTCACTATCATATTCCAAACATGTTTAGTTCATACCTAACTACCCATAAATGTATCCCTCGCCCATGGAATAATATTTTTTCAAGGTCTTTAATAGTTTTTAAAACACTTGATCTTTCCATTGTCATGTTTCAGTCCACATTACTCCACTCAAATGGGAAAATAAGATTGAATATGTATATATATACTTTATTAGGTTGGTTTTTGAGCTTACAGTTGGTAGTTTAATGATTAAATATAATGTATTTAAATTAAGAATCTATAATCATAAATAAAAGTATATATTTTAAAATTTTATCTTACTGGAATTTCCTCCTCAATATAACATTACATGACTCTGTCACATTACACACTATTAACTTTTATAATTAAAAATATTTCATCCTCATTATGTTTTCTTCTTAATTATATTCCTTTTTAATTTTATTTTTATATTCATTAAGGGAAAAATCTATTTCATTATTTTTTTTACTCTACTTCCATATGGAAAAATTTCTTTTCTGATACACTTCCTAGCATTTTTTCCCTCCAAATATCCATAAAAATTTATCTCCCTCACACTTAGCTTTTAATGTAGATATTATTTCAATAAAATGAATTTTGGGATTGGATTTTGTTTTGAATATGGATACTAAAAAGGAAATATATGTTATCTAAGGATTTAAATGTGTTCAAACTTCAAGGTTTTATATTTAGATAAAAAAACATTATGAAAAAAATGTTTTAATCATTTTAACACTTTATAAACAACAAGAATATTGAAAAAATAAAAATAAGGTCTACATTGATAATATGATAATTGAAATGAATATAAAATAAAGATATTGGAATCCTATAAAGTGTGTGGTTTTTTATTGGGAAATGATCATAAACATGGGATTTATGTTAAAAGAAAATTCCTTTCATTATTAATCAACAATAAAATAATAAAATCACTTAAAAATTCACATGAATGTGACAAAAATAAACAAATATTCTACCAAAAATCATTCAATTCTCAAAATGGATGTTAAAATAATATCAATTCCAAATAAAATATAAAAAGAAAAGAAATAATAAACTAAACTGTAGGATATACTCCCCCATAGTTATATTATTCATTGTTTAAATTTGAATCAAATAATTATTTGAATATTCCAAGAACATTATGATAGAGAGTGTATGAATAAAATTATGAAGAGACATAACTTAGATTATTTGAATGAATATATTATGAAGTGACATAATTGATCTCAAACATGTACTCAATTGCATCCACCTTTGAAAAAATAAAAATAAAAAATAAAAATTTTATAAAAAAAAATAAGCAAGTAAAATTAAATAAAGAAAAAAAGACAGAAATCATTGGTCATCCCCAAAGTGGTAATTTATTTTTACATATTATATTATAGTATTGGAACTGGTCATCCCTATTCCAATGGTGGATGGATATTATGTGATAAGAACTAACATATTTAATTTTCTCTAGGTTTTTTATTAATGTTAGATGTTGGGGCCCTGTATAGAGTACTTCTAATCTCCCTCTTTATCATTATATCTCTTTTGAACTTTTATAGGTGGGAATAAGATGCGGGTAAGGACTCCATATTCTTAAACATGTGAAGTGGTGTTCATGGGTTGTTAATTATTCACATAAGGATTTGTATTATCTTCTGATTTACCTTCAAAAAATAATTTTTTAGTAACATATAGCTTGATACCATCATTTTTATGTGTTCTAGTTGGAAATACCTCAAACATATCCATATTATCTTATAAATAGATTACCTATCCTATGGAATTATCATCTTTATATATTAGTGAATTTTTTTTGGAATGTTGAGTCTATTGAAGAATAATTTAGAGTATTTGTTTTCAATTGATTTTAATAAAAGATAAATAGAAAGGAATATAATGTTATTTTATATCCCTCTGAAGTCTCAAATGGTATCTATTGTTTCTCATTGATTGCCTTGGTAAGATAAATAGAATTTTTGATAAGTGGGTGAACTTCAAATTCATTCTTATACTATAGGTTTTCATCATTATCCATGGGTGTTAATTAAAGATGATATAATTATAATACTATCATATTTGGTTAAAATTCCAAAAATTACGTTTCTAGATCACTAATTTAATTGAATAATTCATTAAAGAATTGAGTTTCCAAATTTTATTTTATATCCTAAATGATTACTAAAAATATCTCCACTCTATAGTAAGATATTAAACTCCACATACCTTTTTAATAATCAGTAAAATTGTTTTACCGAAATCATTGGGTGAGTCCAAAATAGATTACAATATTTAAATTTGTATATAATATTTTTTATATTTTTTAATCCATATTGTCAAAAAGAACAAAATTTATGTGTCTCCAAAAAAATGATTCCAAATATGATATATGGTTTTCATTGCTCTATTCAAATTATAATTTTTATTATCAAAGGGTGTAGCCTATTTGTAAGTATCACTTTCACTCAATTATCACACTCAATGTCATTTATCTAATCATCTTCTCTTACCATAATGATATGAATCTATAAATTACTATAAATCTAGTAAAATTTTTTCATATTTACCTCCTCCTTCATTGGTAAGATGATGAGATCCTCGATCAAGAAAACCCCCAAACTCGCCATATTGGAATACAATCACACCCATTCAATATTCAATCACCATGGCTCCATAATATGTTGTGATGATGGAATTAAAGGAGGGAAATAATTGAAGTAGATGGGGAAGATAAACTATAAACAATAACAGTGAAGAAAATAGTCGCAAACCCCCATCTCCACCTATCATTAGTTAAATATAGAATAGATATTAAAGAACAAATATGATTTTATAAGGACATTGGATCATCCCAATATCTTCCCATATTGTCACCCTCAAGTTATATATTATTCATCATTAAGATAAGAGATCATAGTAAAGAAGTGGAAATGATATAGATAAGAAACACAAATACTATATTATAATAGAATATAAAATGTAAAAAATATATTTGAAAAATCGCCAATAGGGAACCCTTATTACCGAGAACTCCCCTTATATTTATAAACACCCCCTCAAACACTCTACACTATTATTTATTTGGCATGGGGTTCAATGCCAAATATATTTATTCTTCTGTTTCCACCATCAATCCTCACATGGTATATATGATACACACTTTCTTGGTTGGGTTAAAGTGGTATATAAATTGATCCCTTCATAGTCCCCTATGGAATTTATGTGTGACACGTGAAATTAAAGATGATTTGTACAACTATATCTACAAATTATTGATCCATCTTACTCGATCAACTACCTTAATCTTGTGATAGATTTAAAAATATTAAATTGGAATGGCTAGAAAATCAATCATATATAAGCTCCAAAATCTCATACATAGTCTTTTGAAAACTTATTTGACTCTTATATAGATTCTTTATATTCTAAAATGAGTCACATTTAATCTCATGTGCACTTCAATATATCCTATTTAATCTTACATTTCTAGACATAATTTTTAGCTCCGTTACATAATGCAAAATACTTATATAGTTATCTTATGAATGGATTTAATATTTTTTAGATCCTATTAATTCCTATTAATGTAATTGATACTCTTATATAAATTCATAAAAACTAATTTTTATCATCCACAACCTATAAAACATCATTTTATTCTTACATGGTCTCATATTTTCACATATATTTATATTCATTCACCAAAAAATCCTTAAAACACAAAATAAAATTTTATCCATGGAAATTTGTTAAATAATAAAATAAAATCATGAAAATAACAATATTAGTTCATTTTTACAAACAAATCTACAAAATTTCATAAAATAGTAAATATATAGAAAATACCCTTATAGTGTTTAATTTATTGGGTTATAATCAATGAATTAAAAAATAAAAAAATAGAAATATTATGCTCTATTAGAAATATATGATCAAATTCTTTGTATTGGAGTTTAACTAGTTTTCTTAATGATTATCCACAGTATCGTCATCTTTATTTAATAATGAACTATAATATAACATTATTGGTTAAGAAAACCAATCTTTAGCTTCTTTTAGAAAAAACTACTTTTTCCAGCTACATCGATGACAAATAGTTTCTATCCTTTCTTCATTTTTCACTGTATGTATCGATGATTAATTAATATATTTATTTTATTTTATATATGATGTTTATATGATTCATGAGGTCTTAACCCACTGTTTATAATCCCACCTCATCTTCTTATTGAAAAATTTATGAAGATAAAGAAATAATTTCTACATCAGTCTAGATTCCTAATTTGAATATATGCGCTATATATTTCACTTTCAAAACATAAAATATGGAAATATATATTTCCATTAGACCATCTATAAACCCAAATTTATCTTTATTTATATCTCTATGAATGTATCCATGTAAATTTAACAAATAATAATTTGAATAATTATTAGGATTTAATTCTACAATTACATATCTAAACTCCCTTATATATCACTTATGGGAGTTGAGGAAATCATGACTCAGTTGTATACAGATATTTAAATTTACATATCAATCATGTGAAACTTATTTAATATCTTCTCTAATAATACACAACCAGTTGAGTCTTTAATTTATTATTACATCACCAGATAAAACATCGGTTCAGTCAAAAATTCAAAATTGTGAAATTTTTTCAATCATACACCACTTGATATATAATAAATTTTAATCTTACTTCACTTCTTAATATTCCTATTTAATATTACATTTCTATTTAACACTTATGAAACAAGAATATATTCTTACATAGCTTTTTTAGCTTCTCTAGAATTTACCAATTATTTTTCAAACATTTTACACACATTAAGAAAATTTTATTCAAACAAGAATAAGAATTCATCACTTAGGTACTTCACTTCAACACAAATACTTATATGATCTTCCATATATACATATATCAATAAAATTAAGTCTAGGAATTCAATAAATGTCTTATAACATAGATCGTGTTAATTTTGTTAAAAAAGTGAAATTCAACATCTTCTATATCCAATTTACAACATCTTATTTGAAACAAATCTCCCCATTTAGAAACTAACATAAATATAATTATAAATTAATGACCTACTATAATTTAATCTAGATATAATTGAAAAAAATAAAACATTTAACGTCTTGGTTATAGAATCATCAATTATACATATCTTCTTGATACCAATTTTTCATAATTATAATTACAAAATATCTATAGACATTTTAAACACTATAACCAACCTATTTGAAATTTTATAGCTTCTAAAAAATTTCATGAGTTTCACTCAATATAAAATTAACTTATTTACTAGTAATAATGAATTATAATTCCATTAAAAAACTCAATGTGTCAATTTGAATATTAACATTGAAATTTAATCAATTAATTACCCAATATTACTTTCTAGATATATTATTTATATCCCATGAAATTATATGACTTTTTAAATCTTCATGATACAAAATTAACTAACATGCACCATTTATCTTGAAATTAGTCTACCAAATAAATTTAATATAATTACTCCCAATACAAAATCATTCTAATCCAAAGGTTCATGAACCAAAATATATTTACAAAAAAATAAAATCAAGATCATATTATAGAAACGCCTTTCTAAAATTACTATTAAATAAAAACATATCATATATCTTCAAAATAGTTCTAATAATAACCAAAAAAACCTTAAAAATAAAGAAAACCTATTCCACCCAAAACACATTTATAAATCTGAAACAATTCTTTTTTAATTAAAACCACTATAACCCAAATATCCTTATAAATATTAAAATATTGATACTAACCCAACATAACCATTTCTTATAAAAAATCACATTAATCCAAAAATGGAATTAAACCTCAAATAAATTCATGTACAACCAAATAACCCTTTGTAACAAAATTATTACCCGCTTCTAAAACTCATTTGGAATCAAATCAATAAAACCAAAATAACAGCCGATTTAAATAAATTCCTACTCAAATCATTCAAAGTCAACTCAAATTAATTTTAAATTAGTAATAATGAAATAAAACCAATTTTAAATTCATTTTAAAATAGTAACAAACAATACAATTTTTCATAAAAAATTATATCTTACATTTAAAATCACATTTAAACTAGATAAATGAAAAATAAAAATCAAAGTAATTTTCAATATAGAATCATTCAATAATATCTATTTAATAAATTAATATAAATAATAATTACACTAAAAATAATTTTTTCCTAAATCATTCTACATGTACAACATAAAATTATATACACACATCAAAACCCTAAAAAACCCTCTAACCACTTATAAACCATTAAAAAGAGAACAATAATAATTGGAATCACTAAAATATCATAAAGATAGTAAAATAAATATACATTAATAGAAAAAAATTAAATTATATATGTTCCACCTGAATATAATATATTCAAAAAAATATCACACAAGAGTTATTTTTTTGATGAAAATTCCAAAACCATTAAAGTCAGAATTTTCAAGAAAATAATATTATAAATTTTAAATCGATACTATAGGTTTCTATAATCTAATAGATAATAACCCTCTATTTCTATGAATACTGAAAAGAAAAATTTTACCCATTCGAGTAACAATCTATTTTAGGGAAAAACTACCCGATAGTTAAAAAAATGATACAATGAAATTTTCTAAATACTTAAAATTAAAACACATGATTGAGAATCACATTCAATTTAGTTCCAAATACTACAAGCATAATTTTTTTCAAAAAATACCCCTAAAAAATTAATTAGTTTTATAAAATATATATGTATTCAAATTATAGTTTAAATCCATTATTCTTTCTAAATAAACTCAAATAAAATACTTTTTTGGTATAATATATCACAAAAGGTATATTTAAAAAAAAAATTAAAACATTATATTATCCTAGGAATTTTTTATCATGAACAACAAAACACCATATTTTAGAAAATAATAAAGAAATAAAAGAATTCATTATTTTCTACTCGTAAAAAAACTCAATAAAATTAATTATATCAATCACAATTATATAAAATAAGCACACTGACTATAAAATAAATTAATACCCACTAACAAATTATTTTTCTTATAGTTTAACCTGAGTTTTAAAAAAATCAATGAATTTTATATTGGTTTCATGTTCATCCAATTTTAAGGTGTCATACTATATATAAACTAAAATAAATAAACATGTCGAACAATATAAACTGCTAACTTGACACATCTAACGAACCCATTTTCAAAATCACACTATATAAATGGAATCATTCTACTATAATCTAATCATATATAAAATTATGAAAAAATAATAAAAGAAGGAAATATAAATAGTTATAAGCTACTGAAATCAACACCTCTGGAAAACCAAAGTATTTTCCAATAATACCAATCTTAATGATTTGAATTACTACACGTGATTTAAAATAAAATACCGACTATTATTTCAATTCAAATTAAAATACCCAAATATTTAAAAAAATTATTAAAACCAAAAATTAAACATAATTCTTTTAATTTAACAAAAATTTAAAAACTCCCAGTTGATCATTCATTTCATATAAACATGAAAATTTAATTTTAAAATCATCTATCCCAACCAAAAAATAATAATTTCAAATTATAAAAAATTATATTCAATTGTTTATTCTATTTTATAAACCGATAAAAATACAACCATTATAGCTATTAAAAACTAGTTTAAACACTATTTAGAACAATAATTTCTAAATCCCATTTTAATAATTAAATTTAATTAATACAGAAAATAAATTTCAATAAGTATCACTTACTATTTATATATAATAAAATTCAATAAAAATACATATCCAAGTTATTAAATCAAAAAAATCAATTAATATGTGTCAATTCAATAACCGCCAACTGAGTTTATTATAAATTCACATTCAAATCAGTCAATCAATCAATCATCACAATAACATAGAACTATTAATAATCATATCAAAACAATATCCTTATATTTTATAATCTATTAGATTACCATAAATAACCATTTCGGAAAATACTAAATACTTATAAGAGGCTTCCAATCCATTAAAAAAATCAGTGTACATAAGACTCAAAGTAACTTCTCTTTTCCTAAATACATAAATTCTCAAGATACCTCATCATAATAAAATAAAATAAAATAGAACAATAACCCATTTCTAGGTTTGCTGAGAAAATAAATATTATGTGCATCAGTTCTATCCCCAATATAGACATCTGTTAGGTTTAGGGGTGGTGGGTTTGGTGGAAGCCACCACAACGGGGTTTAAAAATGAATAATGATGGATCCAGTAACTTAGGTGTCATGGGAGGATGAGGTATCATAAGGGACAAGTGGGGATCAGTTCTACTAGACTTCTCTACATTCTTCGGAGAAAGTGACCCTCTCCCAGCTAAAGCTCGGGCTATGCTCATAGGTCTACGATTATGTAACCAGTAGAATATCATTCTTTGAGTTGTTGATGATGAATCATTGATTATTTACAATGTGATTCTTAGAAAATGTACCACCCCAAGTTCCAATGAATACACAATAAGGATGTGTATAGAGTTTGTGGAAAATAACATCTATATATCCCATACATGGCATGAAGGTAATACAGTTTCTAACTTACTAGCTTCAAATTCGACTCAATGTGGATGGATATCCCATTTTTCTAGCCTGTGATATATTCCTCTAGAGAGGGTTAAATTTTTTAGAAAATATGCTATAGTAGTAAATTATTTTAGACCTATATGAAGTGTTTGTCTAGTTTTAGTTACTTTTTTATTATTTTGATAATAAAACAAAATATTTGGTGGGCGGTGGGATGACTGAGACAATCTTATACATCCCACATAACATAAGTGTCAACTATAAATAGGTTAGTCAGGGCATATTTATGGGTTACTTATAATGTTTTAACGATCCTAACTCTAAATACAATAAACATAATATCCTTCTCATTACCTGATATCATTTTATGATAAACAAACACTGTTTATCTAACTAAATACAAAAATTGTTATTTTATTGACCTATAGTGAGTTCTGAAACCCCGTAGACTAAAAAAAGTAACAAGGGTATCAAATATAAATGAAGAAATTATTTTATCTCATTAATAAATAAATAAATAAATAATGTATTTCAACCAAAAATCTAACATGAAGCACCCATACATTGGGCGTCTCATGTAATATGAAAAATATATCTTAAAAACCCAAAAATAGTATAACGAATAAAATAAACATCCAACTATATAAATGATAACATAAAATAATAATTGCATGATATAATATGAATATTAATAGCCACAAATGAAAAAGTCTGTATGGATAATAAAAATATTTTTATTTTAAACATTAAATAAAATAATATTTTATCTATATGTGACACATGGAATATCCCTACATGCCACCATATCCCCATAGCTATATATATGATTCATTGGTCCACATTTACCAATGATAAAAATATATTCTCAATCTTGTATGATGTTTCAGAATAATACTATACATGTTAATCTTTAGTTTAAATATAAGACATCATTATATGACTCCTTAAGATGCCTTTAAATATTCCATAAATTTCTTTTAATAAGAAAAACTAAAAACTTCAGTTAAAAATTATTGAATAAAAAATTATTAAAGAAACATTTAATACTAGAGAAGAATGTTTTTCATCACATACTTATACAAAGGGTTATTTAAAAAAATAAAAAAATATATTAAATATTAATAAACACAACACCACACTATTCAAACAAAAACATTTCATCGTGGAATAAACTTGAAGGATAAAAGGGTATATTAGGACCTAGATCAAAAATATATACATTCTACTAGAAAAAATGTGATATCACAACCAAAAATTATATATCAAAGAATCATTGAGTGATCTAACCAGTAAATGTGAATTCATAACTCTGAGTAACATTACATAGAGAAAATTATAACTAATGATTCTAGTTAGATTAAAATCATTACTATCAAATACTATCTGTATAATTTCCCAATTGGGCAGTTATAACTTTCATGGGGTCTTAAAATTAAGATCAATTAATTCAAATAAAAAATTTATAAGGTGACTCATGTAATAATTTTAATTCTAACATGTATACGAAACTCTTTTTAACATCAATATTAAGTTGTTCTATACCCTATAAATCCAACAAAAAAATATACATAATAAGGGAATAAAAATAAGACATAATAAAATAAACACTATTTTAGATAACAATTTATATCAAAAATAATTCATTACTAGAAGAAATTAATCAAAATACATATGAGATTTTGTGAACAACATACATATTTTCGAAGTATAGTAGTATCATACACCTCAATTCGCTCTGAATAATCCCTATTGGATTTGTAGAGATAAATATTCAATATTAAATTCACATGAATGGAAGGCTATGTCAAATTAAATGAATGGTATAAAATCACCTAACTCATAAGTTCATTATGATATGTAAAAAATATTATCAATATAATACCACTACTCATGACATAGAAGAATATAAAAATGATACATAAAACTCAAAACACATAGATAATTTAATGCATCAAATTTTTAATAGATAAATGATTATGGTTTGTCTATATAATGATAATACTACTACCAAAAGAGTATGGAAGTCCCTTATAAAACTTCTTTGACATTACATGTGAAAATACATCTACTAATATTATGTTCCACTAGACATGGAGAAACCCCCAATTTTAAAATCCAAAAAATGTAGAATTTATATACATGATGATAAGGGGGGAGGAATAATTAGAAGGAGATGAATAAGGATAAAGAATAGGGAAATTACATGCATATACCCCATAATAATATTATCTTCCATGGTTGAACAAAAGAGGAATATGACCTCCCCTAAGACACTAGGGAAATAACTAGAAATGAGAGGGGTGGGGGAGCTTACCCAATTTTCTAATCACCCATGTGAAAATATAATATTAATTAAATAATTTTTTCATAATAATTGTATAATAATAATAATATCACCCTTAATTCACTTCATAACTATTTTATAATAGCAATACCCAAAAATCATATATAAATAGAAATAATACAATAACAAATCAAATAATATAAAAATTGATGCATAACATATAAAACATACATTTTAAATAAACATAAATTAAAATATAAAAAACTAAATTCATCAACAATAATATCATTTCTAAACATCCAATAATAACCTTATATTAAACTATATATCAATAATGAAAAATATTAAGAAGTTTAGAAGTGACTAATGATGTTTTAGGTGGCTTTTCATGAATGCATTGTTGATGTAAACGATCCCTGAACTGTGCATCAAACCATAAACCAGAAACCAAAAATCACATTTCTCATTTATTTGATTTATGATCTTTGAACCATAAACCATATCATGAAACTTCAAAAAGCTGTTAAAAATATCAAAATGATCTCTATTTTCATCCGAAAATCATAAAATAGTTAAATATATACATAAGATAAATGGGGCATTCACATTGAAACATTTTAGTTTATCCCTATTTGAAAAACATTTTAGATTTAAGGGTTCTGAGGTGATTTTTATATGAGAAACTATTGTTTAAAATTTTATATACAATGTAATCTCATATGATACATGTGTGACATGAAGAAATGGATGTGACTTGAGATGGGGCACATCATGGGGTTTTTTCCATTAATTCATTTGGATCATCTTTCATAATCTTTTAAACATATATCTTTTTATAGATAGGTTCATGTTATTACTTGTAGGAAAAAATTCATTCATATAATTTCATACTATGTTGTTTTCTAATTCAATCTAAAAAAATAGTTTTTAGGTATATTAAAAATTATGTGTGTGATATCACCTGAATTTGTATTGTGATTTTACTATATATAGGTTTTTTGTCGAATCATTATCGTTGACTGAGTTATAATGAGAAAGTGTATAAAATTTAATCATATATTAAATGTAATAATGTATTCTATTAAATTAATGATTCAAGAGATACAAATGAGTTGAATGATATGAGGTTGGCTAGAATATTGTATTATTCTTGTAATTGATGGAATGTGAAAAATGTAAATCTTTTAGAATTTTTTGGACATAATTACTTCATAAATTTTGGTTTTGGAAAAATTTTAAATTTTAAATTCCGTACCAAAAATATTACGTGTTTCATGATTTACAAACCATTCCATAAACTATGAAACTCATTTTATGTATTTTAGTTTTGTTCATAACTCTTTGGGCCATGCTATATATTTTAAATAAAAATTATAGGAAACATTTATTAAGTTTATAATTTTATCTAAAATGTTAATGTATATTAGGGGATTTAAATGTTTTTTAAGTTAAAAATGGGATATTTTTAATTTTATTATCTTTTGTTGTTTTGGTTTTTTTTAATGGTTAATATAGAGGAGGATTACCCCTCCTTCATGTGGTGTATTTTGGGGGTAAATATGAAAAAACTCCTCCCCCATCCATTATCTTTATCCTCCTCCTATTCCATTATAGGAGGTAGTCATAGAAATATGAGGTAATTACTTCTTCACTTATTCTTCTTCTTCATCTCTTCTTATTCTTCATCTACCATTCTAATGAGTTGTCTTCTACTTTTTCAAATATTTCAACTTTTGGGGTTTTTTCAAGATATAAAAAACCCTCAATACTGATGGATATTTTTTCATAGAAGGTTTGATATCATTAAAGAAATTCTAATAGACCATATTTGAGGTTTCATTGTCACTGTACAATATTCTAGTATGTATTATTCATGTAGTACCCCCAGTTTCTATTATGTACCCCTTGCTTTATACTTTTCCAGAATATAAATTTTAAGTGTGATGATTGGAAATGTTTAGGGAACTTTCAAGAAGTGTTTGTGGCTAAAGAAGAAGGGAACATGATTCACATGGTCTATCTAAACTATGTGAAAATCATAAGAGAAATCGTGCACTTGGGAAGATGTTGGATACTAGATTTGGAATGGTGTGATAATGGTTAGTGAGGTTATATGAGGAGGTCGTGTGAGGGTCTTCCCAGACCATAGCTAATGCATGATTAGTGCATGGTTTTTCTAACCATCTGAACTAACTGTGCACAGGGCCAAAGTGATATCCTTAAAAAGTGTATCTCAAAAGTTTTTTACACTAACTCCATCGTTTTTTGTCCTTCATGGCCCTAACATATTATTCTTCTCTATTTATGGCTGGAGAAGTTCTCTCAATATAATTATAATTGATTTGGATCCTTTATTTGGCATTTAGAATCCTGATTCTTGAGACATGTCCTCATTCTTCTTCGTTCATGTCACATTTTCTTAGATCTACTTAGATATACTAATCCTCTCCTCTTGGTTTCTTAGATCTACACCTTTTATGGGTATATATAAGTTTTTTAATGCCAAATATATTGAAATTTGGTCTATTTGTTGATAGGATAAGTTATCTAAGGTGGTTTCATGAAATTCTTTCCCGGTTTCATGAGCGTTCTTCATCCGTTTTCTGTTTTCTCCAAAACCATCAAGGAAGGCGGATTCACTATAGAATACTCTTCTTAGAACTTTTTGGAATGATTTCAAATTTAATATCTTGTGTTGAGTGGATTTTTAATTGGCTATTTGGAAATTTTTGGAAACCATCTTTTGTGACAGTTTTGTATATTGTGGAAATATTGAAATTTATTGTCATTGAATAATGTTCTTTGATTGTAGACTTTAAAATGCTGGTTTTAAAAGGGGATTTTTTTTTTCTACAATTGTTGTAATTGTATTTGATTAAAGTTTTCTCAATAAAATTAATGTTTTTATTATAATTAAATGGATGATTAATGGATTTCCAAAAAATAATGGTTTTATTGAAATGGTCGAAATTTTATTATTTGAATGATTTTGGAATATATGGGTTGTGTGAGTTCATCTTCGATGTACCAATGAATAAGGGAAGTGTACCAAGAGGGAATAAGGTGCATGGTCCTGGATCAGAGGTGTCTATCATTGGAAAACAAAGTAATTGGACAACATACCACTCATGAGTATGGAACTGTCAAAATGAATCATGCATGGGTGGGTGTGTAAAAAAGTGAAATGGAATGATTATGAAAAATGAAATCAATAAATGGTTTTAAATCCTTGTTTGGTTGTTTTAATTGAAATTTGACTTACTGGAAATTTTTTTGAAAATGGAACTTGTTTACTCTTGGATATAATGGTTGGTGGAACTTGTTTATATTTTGTTATAAACTATTTTGTAGAATTTTTTTATATAAATGGTTTTATATAAATGATAATAACTTTTATATCCTATTGGTATGAGTAGGGAAGTCATTGGGGAAATATTACTGAGTTTTATACTCACCCCTTCTTTGTCACTTTCTTCTTTTTTCAAATTTTATCTTTTGAAACATGGTAAATGGTAAAGTATCACATATATTAAGCACCACCTTGTGATAATTGGGTGGTTTGGTGATGTTAGAGCATGAAGCTTATGTTGTATGGAGTATTGTGTTTGTCTTGAAGTTTCTTCTAGTTATCTGTCTCTATTTACATTGATAGTTACTTGTTTTTTATTGTAGTAAAATTTGGTGGGGTTTTGACATTAATGAAGTGGTTGAGTTTTCTTACATTTATTCATGCATACTATAGTGAGTTCTATAGTTATGGTTTCTGAATCAATGTTTTTAGTTATTAAAGTGTAAACCATCCATCAATCGCATTTGAAACCCATCAACATTTATTTCTAACCACTTGCATCTTGTGGATGTCGCTTAAGGACTAGTAATGATTCATCTTATTCGCAAGCCAATGATAATAAGTGGGTCATTACATGTGATATCAGTCTGTTTGATCCAAAATCTTGTTTGAGTTAACTGGTATATTCTTGTTCCTTTCCTTATGAAACAAGTAGTCATCAGTGTCCTTAATCTTGGGGTTGAAAGTCATTCTTATCTAATCCTTGGGTTTTGATCTTATAAAGGAGTAGGATTTCTGGGACATGAAATGTAGAGCATAAAAAGATACAGCTAAACTATTTTTTGTTGAACATCAACTTACTTGGAAGTTTGGTACATAAGTGTTTTCGATACAATTATAGGATATTGGAATCACATTGTCATGGGTTTATCCAATGATACAAGCATGACATGCATTGTAGAGGAATAAATTTCCACTAGGGTTTCATATTTCATTTTGAGTAGTGATTTATTATTTTTTTTTCAAAAGGTGATTTTTTTTCAAATGTTACATTTATTTTCAAATGAATTGTTTTGAAACGAGAATGATTGATGCATTTTGAAAATTTTTTAATTTTCAAAAGTATGAGTGGGTTTTTCAAAAATAGTTAAACCTGTAAAAGATTTTTTTGGAAAACAATGTGTGATAGTTGATGTCATATAATTTGAAATGCTATGAATTTAGTTTCTAAAGATTGGTACTTACAAAGTTTGTTTTATATTTAGAAAATGACACCTGATAGTTGTCGTAGAAAACAAACAAAAGAAACTATGGAGAATTTGGTTGCACATGAGCCACAGGTGAACCAAGAGCTGGTTTAGAGTATCATCCAAGAATTCTAAGCTATATGCACAGGGAATCTGAGGGATGAACCAAGACATGTGGATCATTACATAAATTTCATGAAGTTTAATCCACTCTTCTTCCTATGTTATTATGAACCAGAAAAGATAAAGGTGTGAATGAACATGATGAATTGTATATTCAATTTCAGCAGCACACTAGCAGATATGAAAGATAAAATGGAAATGTATATGCTCGAGGATCTTTCATGCTAGTGGCGGTATCTAGAGATTCTGGTTAAACTAGACCATGGTCTTAATTGGGAGGATTTTGATGAATTTTATAATAAATAATTTCATCCTCGCATGTTCAGGATCTAGAGAATGATATACTTCTTCAGCCTGAAGCAGTAAAATCTATCTTTCACAAAGTATGCGTCTAAATTCATTAATTTAGTTTTTTTCATACCCAAAGTTGTTGGGAGTGTGTAATTGAAAGAACACATATTAGAATTAGTGCTAAGGTTGGAGATTCTATCAAATATTACAGTGCTGTATATTACATATTATACAGAGATAGTGAATTGAGAGATAGTGTATGAATGTGATATCTCAAGAACTATAAGAGGAGTAAGTAATATGATACCTATAAGAAATGGTGGGAACATAAATGTTGGGAGTGAGTGGAAGAGGAAAACGTACTTCCAAGGAGGTAGAGGGAATCAGAATCAAATGGTTGGATCAATGAACCTTCCTCTACGACCCAAGAGAAAATTGGGCTATTTCCTGTGTGGTTCATCTGACCACATGAAGAGACAATGTAGGACAAAAACTAGAGTGTTCCATAACTTCAAGAAGATGGGGTATCTTCAACATTATTGACAAAATGCTCTGAGGTCAAGTGATCGAGACACTTTATAGGTGTCTCAAGCACCACATGCTTCAACAGAGTGAGGAAAGCTAAATCAGACTTGTTATAAGAATAGATCTAGAAACAGTGATTCTAAGAACACCATGACTCTTCATCAAGGGGAATCTCAAAAATGCAACAAGAAGCATAGTGTATCAATAAAGAAATTGAATATATCTAAGCAGGTGATTGTGGATAAGTAGACATGGCCATCTATGGTGATAGGTATGATTCTATTTAATTCTACCCTTATAAAATTATTGCTTGATATTGGTGTATCAAGTTTCTTCATTTCATTTCATGATATTTAATTTCTATGTTTAAAACATAAGATGGTGTCTTCTATGATAAACCTTAAAACTCCTCTCAGTAAAAGAGAATTTTGAGCCTTTGTGTGTAGATCATTTTCTATAACTGTTGATGGAACTAAGATGAAGGGGGACTTCTCATTGATTGAGATAGATGCCATTTATGTAATTATGGGTATGGATTGGTTAAAAATGATCAAGGTTTTCATTGACTTTAATAGAAGAATGGTGAGTTTTACAACTGGGGACAGAATCGACCATCTCTTTTGAGGATAAAGGGTTGTAAAGATAAGTGAAATAGGATGGTTGGCACTGGCAGTGGGAACAACCTATTACCAGATTGTTGTGTTTCCCTTAGCATTGATAGAATAGATCAAGGATATCAGTTTTCCACTAGTTGTTCTCAATTTCCAGACGTCATTCCTAAGAACATCTTAGGGTTACCACTTATAAGGTAAGTTGAGTTTATGATTCATATACTCCAGAGTACTAGTCCTATTTTCCTTCCATGTTATAGGATAGAACCAATAGAGTTATGTAAATAGAAAGTGTAGTTGTAACACTTGGAAAGAAAAGTATTCATTCACCCGAACGTGTGTCTTTGGGAAGCACAAGTCTTGTTAATGAAGAAAGAAGAAGGAAATCCGTGGTTGTGAGTGGATTATCATATTCTTAACCAAGTTACGATAAAGATTCAGTATCCAAATCCATGCATTGATGATCTGTTTGATCAATTGAATGGAGAATAGTGGTTCTATAAAATTGAATTGTGATCAGGATATTAGAAATTTCTATTTGGAAAGGAATATATTCTGAAGCCCACTATCAAAATTAGATATGTCCACTATGTATACGTATTCATGGAATTCAGTCATACAAATACAGTATTTGTATTTATAGAATTGACGAATTGGGTATTTCAAATATATATGGATTATTTTCTTATGGTTTTTGTGGATGAAATATTGGGGTATTCAATAACAAGGGTTGATCAAGTGAAACCCATGATGATAGTGTTGGAAATTTTGAGAGATCATTGTTTCTCTGAAAAATTTTCAAAGTGTGACTTTTGGGTATAAGTGGTATGCTTTCTTAGCCATGTAATGTCTGAAAAAGGTGTTTCTGTGGATCCAATGAAGATAAAAGTTGTTATATCTTGGAAAGAACTGAATAATGTCTTGGAGATATAATTTTTTCTTGGTCTAGATGGTTGTTACCAATGATTTTTTCCTGAATTCTCATGACTAGCCTCAATAATGATATCTTGGACAAAGAATAATGATCTATTCCAATGGACTAAGGAATTATATATGTCCTTCTAAGAGCTAAAATTTCATCTTACATCAATTCCTATCTTGATTTTCCTAAAATTAGGATAGGGGTATGTGGTGTATTGTGATGATCAAAGATCTGGGTTGGTATGTGTTCTAATGAAAGGATACAGCATGATTGATTATAGTTCAAGGCAGTTGAGAGTGTGTGAGAATAATTACAAAACACAAGATTGTGAGTTATCTTCAATCATCCATGCTTTGAAGACCTGGAAACACTATCTCTTTGGTGAGAAATTTACTGTATTTGTGGATCATAAGATCTTGAAACATATTTTCCTAAAATTATATTTGAATATGAGGAAAAGAATATGGATGGAGTATCTTAAAATGTTCAACTTTTACTTGATGTGTAAACTAGAAAAGTTAATTCAGTTGCTAATGAATTAAGTAAAAATTCATATGCTTATTTGGTGAAAGAAGAATCCAATGAATGGCAGTTGATGTAAGTCCTAGCTGACATGCATGTGTAATATGAAGAATGTGGTGATTTTTTAGTCTTATTATCAGTTTCTATAGTTCATGATTTTGTAAATATGGTTAAAGAGTCACAAACATCTAATACAGATTCTTTGGTTGTGAGTTCAAAACTCAATAGTTTGGAGAATATTGAGAGCTGAAAACTTAATGGGAGTTTAGTTTTGTGGTTCAGAGATTGGATAGTTGTACCTATGGCTTGTCAAGAACAACATCTTCATTTTTACCACCATTCAAGATGGGTTTTACATCTGAGTATATAGAAGATGTATAAGGTGTTGAAAATGTAGTTTTTGTGGATAGGTATGAAATGGAAAGTGGATGATTTCATTTCAAGGTTCTTAACATTTCAGAAATTTAAGGAAGAACATCCACTAAAAATAGGTAGGTTGCAGTATTTATCTATTCCAGTGTGGAAATAGGTCTTTATTAACATGGATTATGTTTCATGTCTCCCAAAAATTGTGTGGAAACACAATTCCATATGGGTGATAGTGGATCGGCTCATGAACTCGACTCATTTCATCCCCATTTTTGAAACTCATATGGTGGAGGATCTATCCAAAATATATATCCAAGAGGTTGTAAAGATATATGGTGTACAAGTTTCAATTGTCTCAAACAAAGATATGAGGTTCACATCTCATTTCTGGAAATCATTATTGAAATCCCTTAGCACTCAGTTAACTATGAGTATGGTGTATCATCTTAAGATGGATGGAAATCCAAAAGGATGATATATACAATGAAATACATTTTCTAGGCTTTTGTAGTATATTTTTGTGTCTTATGAGAAGTACATGTACACTTAGTGGGGTTTTCATATAATAACATCTAGCAGGACATAATACAGATGGCTCCTTTTGAATCAATGAATGGGACAACATGTCGTTCTAATTTGGATGATCCTTGTCTAAGAAACAAAGGATAAGATTCCTTTGAATAGGGAATTGAGGGGTATTGATAAGAGTTATCATAAATTGTATACATATCATCATCTAAGACCATTTTCATTCCTAGTGAGTGATCATCTGTTCTTGTGGATTTTTACAATGCTTGGACATCGTCGTTTAGGGAAGCAGGGAAAGTTATCTCCTTGATAGAGTGGACCTTTTGAGATTCTATAATGGGTTTGAGAGGTGTGATATTGTTTGTAATTGCCACCATGGCTTAGTTTAGTGCATAATATGTTCCACATATCTTAGTTGAAAAGGTGGCAGCCTGATCCTGGCCATGTGATTAGATGGGATCATGTTGACCTAGAGCTGGATTCTTCATGGTACATATCCCGGTGCAGAATGTGGATAGGAAGGATGAAGTATTGTTTGAAAAAATCATCGATCTAGTATGGTTTTTATGGAAACATGGTCAATTTTAGGAAGATACTTGGGTTCACGATATGGAAATGAAGGAGAAATGGATAGAACTCTTTCAGGGCAAGGATGGTTTTCAACTTTACAATGTTGGAAAGAACAATGGTGGGGAGAATTTATTACCCCCTTTTTTTCTATGTAACTATTTATTTTTTCTTTTCATGAATATATAGTTTAAGGGTGAATATTGGGAAATTTTGGGGAACTTTAAAAGGTTTTCGGGGCTAAATAGGAAGCTCGTGGGATGCGCACAATTTGTCTAAACCATGAGGAAATCCTTGGAAAAACTATGCACTTTGGAAGATATAAGACGGTATCATTGGCACGGTGTGTGAATGGTTAAGGAGTCCATGTAAAGAGGCTATGAGGGGGGATACATACATAGTATCTAATTCACGGTTAACACAATGTTTTTCTAACCGTGTTAACTAACCTTTTTCGAGGCCAACAGAAAATACTAAAAAAGTGAATGTCAACCATTTTTTACTATAACTCGCTTTTTTTATTCTTTTCAGCCCTAAATTGGTATTACTTTCCATTTAAGATTGTATAACCTCTACTAAATGAATTGGAAATGATATGGAGACTTTCCTTAGCATTTAGAAGCCTGATTCATTAGTTATTCCATCATTCTTTTTTAATTCTTGTCACATTTTCATAGATTTACTTAGGTCTACTTCTCCTCTACTCTTAGTTTCTCAGATCTAAACCTGTTATGGGTATATATATGTATTTCCAAAAAAATATGTTAAGATTTGGTGTTTTTTTATAAGAGAATAGATTGAAGGTGGTTTCATGAAATTCTTCTCCTGTTTCATAAGCATTCTTCATTAGTTTTCTGTTATCGCAAAAACCATCAAGGTTGGTGGATTCACTATCGAATCATCTTAGTAGAATTGATTATAATTATTTAAAATTTAATATATTATGTTGAATTGATTTACTATTTTATTTTTATCCATTTTTGGAAACCCTCTCTATTGAAGGTCAGGTAATCTGTGGAAATATTGAAAATTGGTGTCCTTGAATAAAGAGATTTGATTATTGATTTTAAAGTGTTGATTTTAAAAGTGTATTTTATTGGAATTGTTGTAATTGGATTTTATTCAAGTGTTTTAAACAAAAGTAATGGTTTTATTGAAATGAAATGGTTGATTGTAATTGGTTTTTAATGGTTTTCAATAGAAGAATATTTTTTTTGAAATTGTTTAAATTTGTTTATTTAAATGGTTTTAGCATATATGGAATGTGTGAGTTCATGTTGGAAATTACTCTAAATAAAGGGCGTGTACCATTAGCATACAAGGTGTGTGACCCTAGATTTGGGGTGTGTTTTAGTGGGACACAAGGTAATTAGATTGGTGACCACTCAAGAGTATGGAACTATCAAAATGAAGCATGTATGGTTAGGTGTGTGAAAAATTGAAATGGAATGGTTACGAAAAATTGATATTGAGAAATGGTTTTAAATCATTTTTTGGTTGTTTTTATGGAAATGTGACTTACTATAAAATTGGTTGAAGATATCACTTGTTTAATATTTTTTATAAAGGTTTTTGGAACATGTTTATATTTAGTTATAAACTATTTTTCATAATTTTTTTATATAAATGGTGTTTTATAAATATGATTAACTATTTTATCATGGTGGTGTAAGTATGGAATTCATTGGGGATTGATTACTGAGTTTTACACTCACCCCTACTTTGGAACATTGGTTATTTGGTAGATACTATCTTCCGGCACCTAGGAAAAGGTAAAATATCACACGTATTTAGCACCACCTCATGATACATGGGAAGTTTGGTGATGTTGGAGCAGGGAGTCTTATGGTTGTTTTGAAGTTTCTTGTAGTTATATTTTCCTATTTAATTTTATAGTAACTTCTCTTCTATTTTAGTACCCTTTGTTGTAGTTTTGAGCTAAATAAAGTCGTTGAGCTTTCATTCATTTATTCATGCATCCAATATTAAGTTTTTTGGTTATGATTGTTGGGATAATGGTTTTAGTTCATAAAGGGTAAATCATCCACTAATTTAATTTAAAAAACTTAGGCATTTATTTCCAGCCTTTTATGACTAGAGGATGTCACTTAAGGCCTAGTAATAATTCATATTATTCTCAACACAATTAGAAAAAGGGCTAATTTAAAATGGTATTTGTTTTTTCGATACAAAATCTTGTTTGAGATAAGTGGTATCAACTTGTTCATTTCCTTATGGAATAGGTAGTCATCAGTTTTCTTGGTGTTGGAGTAAAATTCATTCTTGTTTATTCCTTAGGTTTTGAGCTTAGAAAGGAGTATGAGTTTCAGGACTTGAAATGTAGAGAATAAAAAGACATAGCTAACCTTTTTATGTCAAACTACATGTTACTGGGGATTTGGGTACATAACTGTTTTGGATACACTTATAGGATATTGGAATCTCATTATCATGGTTTTAACCAATGAGACGAACATGAAAATAATTTTAAAGGAATGAATTACCAATGGGGTTTCATATTTCCTTTTGAGTAATGATTTAAGATTTTTTGAAAAGGTGGAAATTTGTGGAAAATATTTCAACTATTTTCAAATGAAATATTTTGAAAAGAGAGTGGTTTATGCATTTTTGGAAATAGTTTCATTTTCCAAAATAGGAATGAATTTTTCAATATTTTTTAAACTTATAAAATATTTTATTTGGAAAAAAATGGGGGATATTTGATTTGATATAATTTGAAATTCTAAGAATTTAGATTATAGGGAGTGAGGCTTATATTGTTTTTTGTCATTTTTAAAAATGGAACTGGGTAGATGTCGTAGATACCAACAGGAAGAAGCTATGGATAATGTGGTTGTGCCTAAACAAAATGTGAACCAAGAGATGGTTCAGAGTATCGTTCAATCATTTCATGATATAAGAAAAGGGAACATGATGGATGAGCCAAGAAATTTGGATCATTCCATCCAATTAATGAAGAAGAATCCACCCATCTTCTGAGGTGATTTCGAACCTGAAAAGGAAGAGGTGTGGTTGAATAGGATTAGTCATTTAATCATCACACTAGTGAATTTTAATGTTAAACTAGCAACATATATTCTTGAGGATCTTGCATGCTAGTGGTCGGATCTAGCGATGTAGGTTAACCATGATCATGGTCTTAGTTTGGAGGATTTTAAGGAATTGATTAATAATAAATTCTATCCTCACACCTTCAGGATCTAGATAATTCCATACTTATTCAGCTTGAAGAAAGAAAATAATTATATCATGAAGTTTTCATCTAAATTCATTAATTTAGTGTTCTTTACACCCAAAGTTTCAGCAAGTTCAGCCTTGAAGGGATGTATCTTCGAATCCAGGAAAAGGTAGAAGATTATCTCAATGATTAAATTTCTTTATATTATGAATTTTATAAATATGGTAAATGGAATGATAATTTTTGAATGGAATATCTTAGGAAATATGGGAGGAGGAAGTATGATGATGCCTATAGGAAATGGTGGTAACACAAATGTTGAGAGAAAGAAGAAAAGGAAATTCTTTTTCCAAGGTGGGATCGGGAATTAGAATCAAATAGAAGGATAAATGATCCTTTAGTATTGCCTCTTTCACTTTCCCTTTGTAGAAAAGCATCTCCATCATCATGAAAACTCAACGAAATTTCATTCCATTTAGAATTTCACTAGAAAAAAATTATTCTCAAACAAAGTTTTTCTTGAGAGATCTAGATAGGCACAACATTATTTCTCCTTTGGAATCTCTAGAAAGGAACAACATCTTTTATCATGAAATATCCAAAAAGGCACATCCTTTAACAGAATGACTTCTTTAGTAGCATCATCATAAATTCAAAATTTAATTTTCCACCCAATGTATCACCAAATGAGGTATTACACCCCAAGACATATTCCCCCACACTTAAGTTCAACTAGATCAAGCAATTTCACATCAAGATAAGGTTGTATAGGAAAAAATGAATTGTAATGTGGCTAAACTAATAGGATATTCATGGTTTATAAGGTAAACAAGGATGAAATGCATAATAAAGGACATAATAAAATGGATTTTTTTGAAAAGGGGGATTTAAATCCCAATAAATTCTTCAATCACTTAAAAAAAATTACCTCAAACCCTAAATTTTTGATAAGATTAAATCAAATTATAGTTAAAGAAATCATGGTCTGGTTCTCTCAAGAATTTAGGTGAATGTAATGGATATGAAAAAAATGCTTTAAAATCATCACAAGTAAGTGACTTCAAAAAAATAAAGATAGTGAGATGTGGTATGGGATTCAAAAATTAGCTTACTTTACATGAAATTCACAAATATTTAAACTTCAAACAAATTCATTTCCATCATTCATTTATGCTTAGTTTCGTGGAATATATTGGTTCACTCATTATCAAGGGTTTCAAAAATTTCAATGATAATCATTTTAGCTGAATTTTTTTGAAAACCAACTAATTTTTTAAAAGAAACATCAAAAGATCTGAAAAAAAAAATTGTTTTTAGAACAATAGTAAAACAAACAAAAAATGAAAATCCAAAACTACAAAGGTTCCATAAACCATAATTAAATGATTTAGTGTCCTTGGTGCATTCAAATGGCTTTAGAATGTAAAAAAGATTTGAAAATGTATCATAGCATGCAAGAAAATTTAAAGGAGAGGTATTACCTGATCTCTTTTATTGATAAATAAGACAGAGGAGTGTGATCTCCTCCACCAGCTCTGATGGTATGGTCCCAAATAATTTCTTCAACCTATAACTATTAACAGAGATTGGATCCCTCTCTCCATCCTTCATAATCTACACAACACCAAAAGGATATACCTGAGTCACTATATATGGAATTTACTATATTGAACAAAGTTAACCTAGAATCAGTTTAAGTCTTGATTTTAATAATAACACTATGTCTCTAGGATAGAAGTATTTAGGTTGAATCATCTTTTCATGGGACACTCTTGTTATTTTATTAAAATCTTAGATTTTTCAAATTCATCCCTTCTAATTTCCTCTATATCCTACAACTTTTATCTTCTTTCTATCCGAGTACTATATAGTTCCAAATTCATCTTCCCCACAGCCCAATGCACCTTATTCTCCAATTCCATAGGTAGGTGAATGGTTTTACCATAAATTATTCTACATATACTCATTCTAATCCAGGTTTTTTAGGTCTTCCTATAATCTCATAATGTATCTTCTAACATTTGGCTCAAATCCTTGATATTTGGATTAATAGTCTTATCCAAAATTCCACTAATTTCCCTATTGGACACTTCATCTTGGCCATTTGTTTTTGGAGGATAGGGATTTGATGTTTTATGATTCACCCCATACTTATTTATAAAATCCTCCATTCTATAATTGAAAAAGTGAGTCCGCTAGTTACTAATGATGGATCTAGGAACTCCAAACCTACAAAATATGTTATACCTAACAAAATCACAAACAACATTACCATCATCTATCATGGGGGATTTTACATCCACCCATTTGGAAACATAATCAATTGCAAGAAATATATAATAATTTCAAAATGACATCAGAAAAGGTCCCATAAATTATATCCCCCATACTTCAAAAATCTCACAAAAAGTTAGTTGATTTTGAGGCATTTCTTGTCTCTTTGAAATATTTCTATAAAACTAACATTTTTCACACATTTTTCAAAAATTATTGAGCATCTTTAAAAAGGGTGGTCCAACAAATTCTAGATTCAAAAACCTTTCTTGTTGTTCTTTGAGGTCCAAAGTGGCCTCCACAAGCTAATGTGTGACAAAAATCAAAGACATATTTAACTTCACTTTCAATAAAACATCATCTTATTACATGATAATAGAAAATATTCAAATTAAATGGATTGTCCCAAATTTATTATCTATATTCAGCATTCAGTTTTTGAATTTCGTGAGAATTAAAATGAGATGGGACCTGATGTGTTACCAGATAATTGACCATGTCAGCATACCAAGGAACTTCTCCTTAAATAAAGTACAAATTCTCTCCTATAATTTGATCATTAAGTGGGTATTTTTTTTTGGAATTTTAGTTTCAATTGTGTTTGTAAGTCTACTTAATTGATCAGCCACATTATTCTTAGATCCCTTATCATCCTTGATTTCTATATTGAACTCCTAAAGCAGTATTATCCATCTCAATAGACTTAGTTTAGTATCATCTTTAATCATCAAGTACCTAAGAGTTTCATGATGAGAAAACATTGTGATTTTAGTTCCAAGAAGATATGATATAAATATTTCTAAAGAAAAAAAATGCTAAGAACACATTTCCATGGTTGTGAAATTGAATTGGGTCACATCTAAGGATCTCAATGCATATAAAAGGACTTATGGACATAACTCAATTCACTGAGAAAAGACATTTCCAATGGATTGGTTTGATGAATCACAAAGTATCTCTAATGGTTCTTTCCAATTTGGTGGTTGCATCACAGGTGGTGAAATCAATCTCTTATTCAACACATTAAAGGACTCTATACATGCACCATTGAAATAAAAATTTGCGTCTTCTAAAATTAATCTAGAGATCGGAAGATAAATCTTACTAAAAACTTTGATAAACCTTCTGTAGAATCCTATATGTCTTGAAAAGATAAAATAGGTTTCACACATGTAGGGTAAGGCAATAAATTTATCACTTCAATTTTTTATTTGTCCACTTAAATGCATTTTTGATAAATTACATGCCCAAGTAAAATTCCTCTCTCAACCATGGAATGAAACTTCTAAAACGTAAATACAAGATTCTTTTCAATGTAGTATTTTTTAAAAAAAAATTCCATATTTTTAAAAAAATGATGAAAAGAATCTCTAAAAACTATGAAATCATCTAAGAAAACTTCCAAGTAATTTTCAATGTGATCAAAAAATATGCTTATCATGAACATTTAAAATGTACCTGAAACATTTGATAATCCAAATGGCATCCTTTTATATGCAGAAGTATGAAAGGGACATGTAAATGTCATGTTATCTTGATCCTTAGGAGAAATGGGTATATGTAAATAACCTAAAAATCTATCCAAAAGCAATAATGAGTTCTCACTACCAATCTCTCTAACGTCTGGACAGTGAATGGGGTGCGGAAACAATATTTTCATGTGACCTGGTTTAATTTCCTAAAATCAATCCACATGCTCTAGCTATTTTAAATTCTCATGAGATTTACTCATTCTTTTCATTCCTCACAGTGGTCTGTCCAGTTCTTTTAAAACTACATGAATGGGTCTAACTAACTATGAATCTAAAATGGGATAGATGATCCAAGCCTCTAAGAGATTCTTAGTAACCTTCATCACGACCTCTGAAAAGGTTGGATTTATCCTCCTTTGGGACTACCTAATAGGTTTTGAATCTCCCTCAATAAAAATTCTATGTGAGCATATTTTTGAGTTTATTACTAGGATATCACATAAACTCTACCCTACTACTTTAAAATTCTCTCTAAAAAGCTCAATCAAAGATTTTTCTTCATTCTTATAAAGATTGTTTTCAATTATCACTGGTAATTTATCTCTCTATCTAGAGTACAAATATTTCAAATCATTGTGGAGTGGTCTTAATTCCAATTTAATGGGATTATCAAGGGATGAAATTAATATGATATTCTCTACTTCCAAATGATGGACCTCCTTCACACATGAAACCATATAATATTTCTCATCACTCAATAAATAATCAATGAAATTAGATTGAACCTATTATTCCAACATAAAATCACAATATCCAGTGTTTTGGGAATTCACATATTCATTAATGAAAAAATTCTCTCCAAAGTCTAAGAATTCATGACAGATACCTTATTATTTGATGGTTTCAGTACCAAATTCATAGGATAGTGAAAAAAGGGAGTGATCATATGATGTGTATCTCAGGGATTCAAAAATGATGAAGTGGACAGTGCAATATCCAAATTCCATAGTGATTGTACATTCATGAACATTGATAAAGGTTTTGGTCATCTTCAAGAAAGGTATCCCTAAGTTGATGGCTGAGTGTGAAGGGATCCTATCTTATTCTACATTCAGAAAATATAAGTTAAATAAGAATAATATATATTTGACATTCACCAGGACATCCTCCAGGAACTCCAGCTGGAAAAACTGTGGATCTGTTTGCAAGATGGACTAATTCCCTTGTGGGATTTAAGTGTCCTATATGCAAATAAGTGCATAGTAAGTGAAAAAATCATTAATTAAAGCACCTAGATCACATAAATTATTAGATAAATTTAATGAACCAATGGTTCTTGGAATTGAAAATGTATCTGGATCTTGACATTTGGTTGGAAACTATGGTTTGATAAGGGTTGTGACACTTTTCCCCAAGTCGATTATTTAATTCCCATGAAGTCTTCTCCTTTTGGTGTAAAGATCTTACAAAAATTCATAACATGGAATTTTTTTGATAGCTTAAAGTAGTGGGATATTGATATCCACTATATGAAAGGTGTCCAGAATTTCTTTTCGAAGTGTTTCTTCATGAAATTTCATTAATTAAATCATCCTTGATGGAAAT
This sequence comes from Viscum album, assembly GCA_963277665.1. NCBI lineage: Eukaryota > Viridiplantae > Streptophyta > Magnoliopsida > Santalales > Viscaceae > Viscum > Viscum album. The sequence goes on from OY728137.1 coordinate 135,052,694, forward strand.
GGTTGGGGTATGTCTTTCTTATCCCGTTGTTTCCTTTTCATTGGATTTTATTTTATTTTATTCCTCAGTCTATCCTTCACTTTCTCCTCTTCCTTTTCTTATTCTTGGTTTATTTTTACAATATTTTCAGAATTTTCAACATCATTCTCCCTCAGAACAAAAGGTATTATTTCTGGTTCATGGTTGGCTGGAGGTGGAAGTTATTTTCCACTTATTATTTTGATTTCATTGACATTATATTTAGTATTTTGAACTATTTGGGATAGAAGCTACCCTAGATTCTTGGATATAATTTAGAAAACATTTTTTAACTGGTTGGATAGGTCTTTCACATTTTCATTAAGACCATCAATATTTGATTGTATCTGTTTGTTCTCAATTGATGGTTGTGCACTGGTGGATGGTTTCTGATATGTATTTATTTGGAATAGTGGTACCTAAAAGGGTTTTTATTGTTGAAAGGGATTTTGTTTTTGAAACAGTTTTTTATGGGACAGTTGGAATGGAGGGGGGTTCTGGTATTTCTGTTGAAAAAGAGGTATATCTTAGGTCTATTAGAATCCATATCCTAGTTGGGTTTGGGGCTGATGTGGTGGATTTGGCTGGAATTCCCTTTGCTAATAGGTAGAATCAAAAAATTCAATTCCCTGCACTTTTGGACACTGGTTAGGGTAATGATAATTAGAATATCATAAACCACATACCTGATTCGGTTCTTTTTGTTCCTTCACTTGGTTCATAGCCATCTGTCACACTAACCTGGTGAGTTTTCCCATTTCAAATATAATTAATTCTGTTGAATCAAATGTTCTCACCTCTTGGATTCCCCTTGTTCCTAACTCTCTTTTTCCAAATTTTTGAGAGTTTTGATAAATCATCTCAATTAGTACTCTGATATATTTAGGTGACTTGTCAATCAGAGATCCCCTAGATGAGGCATCTGGACGATTTTGACCATTGTCTAGAATTCCTTGGTAGAATAATAGAAGTAATTGGTGATCCTATATTTCTTGATGGGGGTAGCTAGAACAAATATTCTTAAAATTATCCCAGTACTTGTAGAGGGTTTCTCTAGTTGATTATCATATGATGTAAATCTCCTTTTTGATATAAGTTCTCCTAGATGTGGGAAAGAATATTTGCATAAAACATTTTTTAGGTATTCCCAATCACCTATATCCTCTAGTTGTAGATTTTAAAACCATTATTAATCCACTATTTTGACTAATAAGGGGAATTCCCTCCATTGTAATTGGTCATCAGGTGCTCCTCTTGGCCTGAAGCTTGAGCAGACGAAGTTAAATTCTTGGATATTTTAATTTGGATCTTCTCCATCAAGACCATGAATCTTTGAATGAACAGGAATCATATTGAAATTTAATTACAAATAATTTGGTGTATTGGGTGCAATGAGTTGGTTATTTTGAATAGAAAATTAAGGTGGACATAGATCACACAAGGTTGGGTTAGGATTTCAAGCCATGATTTTAGGTTTAGAGTGAAAATTAAGAGTTTAACAGAAATATTTTTGATCTATTTCTTCAAATATTCCTAGTAGGTTTATTTTTCTTAGTTGGGTTGATGTTTTTTCATTTTCTAGATCAAATTAAATTAACGATTCTTTTGAGTTTCCTGTCATTCAATTTTGAATTTTTTTTTTGTTGCACTACCTCCCAGGAAATGGCACCTAGTATGAAGCATGCCTACCATTGGGCATGAAAATAGTTTTTATATTACCTAATTATAGTGTAGTTATTAACCCTAGGAAGACTCTTTAAACAGAGGGCACAATTAATATTTTTTCACTTTAGAATAAGGGTAATAATGTATTATTTTTAGAATAAATCAATTAAAAAATGATTGAAATGAAATTTGAAATTCAAATTATTTAAAACTATGATTTTATAAGGGTTATTAGGTCAGGGTCAGTTTCTCAATTTTTATGTTATCCTTCTGAAATTTAATTCAAACCTATTCTTCTCAGTTGATTAAAGTGAGATTCCCAAATCATTTCCTCTCATTTACTTAGTGAAATTGTGATTGTGAGAGAAACCCTTACCAAGATCTCAGTTCGGTCTACTCTTTTTCCATATGCAAAAGTGTTTCAATGAATAACCTCAATTGACTTGCACAATATCCAACCAAGTCTTTTTTATCCCAAACAATCAAGAACATCAACCAACCCTTTTACAAGTAGTAGTGATTGTCAATTACTTCACCACTAATCCTTGGCATATTCCATCGTATATAAACCAAAAATCAGTGGCGGGATATAAAGATCATTTAACAAATAAAAAATCTATAATGGAAATAAAAATAATGAATGACCTCACATGATAATAATATTGGTGATATGAATTTGAAAAAAACTTTTAAGAAGAAATAAATTTCATTCAATCACATCCAAGAACTCAAGCATTACAAAATTGAAAACCTAACCTTCCCCAATCAGTCAAAAATGTTTACCCCACCATGGTAAGGGTAATCTATACGAATATAAAAGAAGAAGGAATTAAAAATATATGTAAAATAAAAATAATAAAATAGAGAAAGTTGAAAAGTTCTCCGCCTTGTTGTCCAAGAAGGAATGGGATGGAATGAGATGCTTTGAGAGGGAGGGTCTCCCCTCATTTTATAGGTATATTTTATCCTTCTAAAGTTTACACATTGAATCCCAAATACATAACCTCTTAACATGTTTCAACCTTCGTGAATGTTGTTCAAAAATATATTTTTCGTCTTCCTCAAAATTTCAGTGTATTTGGACATGTATTCCAAAATTTATTCCCATTATACTCTGATAATTTATTCTGTCTTGTCAGATTCTCCAAATTCCAAACATCTTGATTAGAATGTTTTAATGACCATGAAAACTGTAGATTCAGGCATCCAAGCCTTTATAAGAGATGTTACAAAACATATTTCACATGCACCCTCTAAATTTCACAGTAATTTGGCCACGATGAAGGTTTTAGTTACCCAACACCAAAAATCAATAGATTTTTAAACAATTTTCAAGTGAAAACTTGTGGGCTTCTTTTGAGCTTCTGTGTAGTTGATTCAAATTTCTATCAAAGAGGATAAAATTAATCACTAGTTGTGTGGAATCCTAAAAATAAATAATTTCATAATTTAGATTAATATATAAAATTTGATGTCCATAATACAGAAATAATTTAAAAATGTTAAAAATTCAAAATGGGCCATTTTTACATTTAAGCTCAAAATACCACCAATATCATAAAATATTGAAATTTATATTAAAGTATCACTTTGGGAGGATTTAAAACAATAAAATTTAATTTAAATTTGTTTAAAATATTTTACCAATCACCCTTATTTGGTCATTTGAAAGTACAGTGTGATTCATGAATTAATAAGGTTTTGTGGTCATAGAAATGAAGTTTTTCATTCAATAATCCTTAACATTCAGTTTCTCCAAATGAAAAAATTTGCATTTCCTAATGAATTAATCATTAAAATTTGTTTCTTTGGGTTCCTTCCATTGAAGAAAACCATAAATCATATCATGAGAAGCACTAATCATAATCGTAAAACCACATAATCAAGGTAAATTACATATAAAATTCACATCCATGACACCTTAGTTTTAATTCTAGGTAATTCATGATCATTGATAAAATGCTTATTATTGTATCCTATACTTAGAATTACCCTTATAGATCTTACTAAGGTTTTGACATCATATTTTAGAAAGGTTGACTAAAATATTTCTCTTATACTAACTATAATGACAAAGGATTTTCAAACATGAATAATATATCTTTTTAGACGAATATTCATTATATAAAACAAACACACATTGAAATACCTTCTTAGTTTAATGCATTTTGAATCATGGAAAAAAATTCTATTCTGGTAAAATATCATCAATTTTTCACACTAAGAACATTCCCTTTAGTATTCCTATCTAAAAACATTATTTATAACCTAGGGAATATAAACATATGAAAAGGGCGAGTTCAGATTCTCGGTAAGGGAAACAATGAAGATATCAATCACAACATAATCGTAAATCATAAGTACATAAACAAAAAATTTGAAAATAAAATCATGTATATCGAAGATCATGAAATTGTGTCATAAATAAATCATAGAATTTCATAAATAATCAAAGAACATATTCTATCAGATCATAACATAAGATATGAAATTGTGGTATACACATAAGTATAGAAAATAGTTATCATATTAGTCAAGGATTACTGCTAATACATTCATAGAAAAAAATTTCCCTTAATGAACTAATTTCACTCATGATTCTAGTTCTGTATACTGGAACCAAGTTTACTCCTCTTCCAGCCCTTTATTATTGAACCATGTTTACTCTCGTTTTAGTCCTGTATTACTGAACCTGGTTTACTTCCTGTACTAGTAATATCTATCTCATGAGATATAAAAATATACCATTTCATTATAGGGAGATATATATACCACCAATCACATAATTAAAATCATGCATATGTATTGAAAATGAATATAAATCATATAAAAACCCATAAAAAGTGGGTTTCATAAACATTTCATCATAACAAAAGTCATAGAAAAGAATAAAAATTACTAAGCATCAATCTATCATAAGTATAAACCATTTTTGAGATTGAATAATAATGGTAGCATTGAATCATATCCCTAATAAAACATAATTACCAACAAATTACATTATCATAGATAGAAAATAATTAGGAGAGACCACATCAAATCATTCTTGAGGATAATATCCTTTCTGTTTTAAAAACATTTTTTTTAAATGCTAGGAAATTTTAAAAGAAAACATTTTCTTTGAGAATAACATTGTATTATTATAAGTTAATCCTAAAGTAATTAATGAATCATTAAATAATAAAAACAATCCATGCCATATAAGTTAAAAAGGCATTCATTTCATACTTTTTCTGGAAAATCAACAAAGAACCTCATTTGGGAAATGAAAAAAAGAATCCTTTCAAACCATTCAACAAAAATATATACATGTGTAAAAATAAATTTAAACACTATTATAAAAATAGTAAAAATATTTTTTAAATCTATTTAATAAACATGGACATTGAAGGCAAATATTCCCTAGTAGTCACTTATGAATAAACAATCCCGAATAATAATGTGATTAGGAAATTAACTACTACAAATATCATATCATTGAAGTGAGAATTAATAAAATGAATTTATTATGTTTATTAGGTATAAATCCACATAAATAAAATAGAAATAAAATATAATATAATCGTATGTCATTTCACACATAATCGTATAACGGTATAGTTTATGAACTAAGAGTTTAACCCAATAAATGGAAATTGAGTTAAAAGTTCCATTAACTCAAGTATTTTCTATCTTTTTTCACATTAAAACCACTTATATAACAAATATGGATATATTATACATTTATTACATAATATTATCATACAAAGTATTATTTATTTATAACATATCATACCCTATTTATTAATAATGTTTTATTAAAAAACTATTTTAGGTGATAACTACTTCGTTTTCCAAGCATGTTTCAGTTCAGTAGTATTAGTCCTTATACTTTGATCATGGTATCATCATTTATATATTTTTAATCATGGTATAAAAATAATATATATGCACTATATACATATTTGTAATCATTCATGAAAATTAGTGATAGAAAAATGAATTACACCATTCATGGAGATGTTAGGTCATATGTATGCATGACCGCTGATTCCATTTTTCGTCAAATGGAATAAAATAAAGGTAAATAATAAGACGCCTTTAAAGAATCATTATTATATATATACATATATTACATTTATTATTTCCATCATTATACCCATCCAAGTAAATTAGTGATGAAAAACATATTACACCATGATGTGGATATGATAATCCATATATACACATGTGTACTGATTTTTTGTATGATGTATAAAAGGTGTAAAATGGTTGTTCCATAATAATAATAACATCTAAAAACAAATTTTATACTATATTTATTAATTTTTAATATAAAAAACATTAATATTAAGTAGAAGAATAAATAATCTTGAAATAGTTGGTAAAGGCGATTACCTCTTCTTTGGTGAACTTCTTCTACATATTCATTAGGGAAAATAGAGTTTTCCATTTATAAAACCATAACCTATATAATGTGTCTAGGGAATTTTATAAGATAAATTGTAAGTGTATGGTAGAGATTTAAGGCTCAAATATATGTGAATAAGTGAGTAAGGATATGTCCTTTTATAATTGAGGTAAGGGGAACTTTTGGAATTCTCAAAAGGATAAATTACAATAAATTTATATTATATCCAAATGTTAAAAAATGAATATGTATTATAATATAAGATAGGATAAGGTTTTAATATCCAAAACCAATATATTTTATACATATTTTGGTATTATTTAAAACCATGTGATTTTTTATTGACCATTATTTAACCTATTTTAATTTTAAAAATGGTAACAACTTATTTAATATTAAAAGGACTTAATATTTAATTATGTGATTTCAATTTGATAGTAAATAAAATATTTATGAAATTTTAGACAATATTATAATTATTTTGTATTTTTAAGTATTTTTAATATTTTTAAATAATTTAATAAAATATTATATTGATAATATTTCATTATAGTCAACTTTGACAGTATTCATTAAATGGACTTCTAGAAATATCAAGAGAATAAGTTAACATAAAAAAAATATTTTATTATATCTTTAGGAGGTATATTTATTCTATAAAATTTTTCAATCACATAAATTATCTAAAATTATATTTTTTAAATATTTTAAATAACATATGATTGATATTTCCATTAATAAAATAATTACTGCAATACAGTTTGGTATGATTTTAAGGTTATTATTTATTCAAATAAAAATTATAAATAAATTAAGATGATGTAGATAAATATTTTATCTTTGAAAATTGTATTTATTATCTAAGATATCTCTTTGTTAACCATATATAAAAAATTTTATAATATTTAAAACATGAATATGAAATCATTGAATTTTTATTAAATAAAATACAAAAAATATCATAATCACATCCATTTTTTCCAAAAAAGTAATAAAATAAATTTATATTATGAAAATATATTTATTAATTTAGAAAATTACATTTATATTCATTCATAGCCTAGATTTTTTCCCACGTGGATGTATATAGGATATTTAAGCTGATGAATGTTACATTTTGTGACTTTGATTTAAATATTATATAAGTCTTTTTCATGGACTAGTTTCCATTAAACAACTTAATTTAGATTTTTATGTTTAAAGGGTATAATTTTATTCATCCAATAAAAATTTTCAAAGTTTTAGGTTTATTTTTATAATCCATATTATTTTATTTTTAAACTAAATTACACAATTTACCCTTTTACCACAGTAACAAAATTTAGCAATGTTACGATTCATATTGGCCAAAAATAAAAGTGACCAGTTAAATAAATTTATACTTTATGAATCCAAATTTTGAATACATTTTTAAAAATTCAAAACAAATAATTTGAAAATTTTAATTTAAAATAAAACCTGTAAAATGCCATGAAAAATAGTTTTTTTGAAAAATTACATCTTAAAATATAAAACGTTTTTATAATATATAAATGTATAAAATCCTGTTAAAAATAATAATTTGATTGGTTTAAATAAATATTAACTAAATAAAAATTAAAAAAATCCAAAACATAATCTTACCTTGTAAATACTGTAAAATAAAATTCAATTTTCAATTAAAAAAGAATTTTCATTATTAATCAAAAGATGAAACTTTTCTGGGAAAAAAAACCCAAAATGCAAAATAGCATAATTTTGACATTATTTTTTATAAAAAAAATTCATTTTTTAAAATATAATTTATAAAAATTTAAAAATTTAGTATTAAAACAATTCTTCCATTAAAAGGAGTCAAAAATTCCTTTTAGAAAAATGCATCTTTTTATACTTAAAATGGTTTTGTTCTAATTTTATACCTATAAAATATATTGGATAGATTCTAAAACGTTTCATTGAATATAAAATGTATAAATTTCATTAATACTATTCAGTAATAGTTATTAATTTAATTTATTAGGATAAACACCTTTGTGGGAATAAAAATAGTGTTTCCTAATAACACATCCTTTATTTTCAATTCATTTTTATCTTCATTTATAATTAATTGGTATCCCAATAATTCATTTAATAATTCAGTTAATAATTATTCATTCCCTCAATTCCAAAATTTATGTGATAACTATCAAAGTATTTTTTTCAGTGAAACTCAATTTTTCTTATAACACAAGCTATCGAAGGAACTCGACATTTTGTGTAACACAAGAAAAATAGTGTGTTGTGTGTACCAAAAGCTTATATAAGTATTTCATGCAGTGAATTCTTAAAAGTTTGTTCCATATAAACCATGCATAACTTGGTGTAGCATGCAACACAATCCATCAAATTATTTAGATTTATAAAAACTCAGGGTGTTACAACCATAATTACCAACATTATTTCCCAAGTGATCCCCCATACTTCATGTATTCAAAAATTTAATAATAGGTGCAACATTGGATACAACGTACTCACTATCATCACAAAAATCACTCTTAGATGAAACTACCAAATTTTATGTATGGTATAATCCAAAATATATCCTAAGAACTCTTTATTCTAAGAGATGTAATTTTCAAAATCCAAAAAGTTCAATTTAGAAATGATAAACCAGATATATATTAAGGAAATTCTTTCTAAATTCTTATTTTTGACATTATCAATATGATAAGAAAACATATTTTTTTAACTTATAATGTTAAATAAAAATATATATATTTAAACTCAAATTTAACATTCTTATCTTTAGTTGGGTATTCTAATGAGACAAATTTTAATATCACGGGATTTTAGTTAGAATGAACTAAACATGGGTTTGAAGAAAGAGAAAAATCAACCTTACAATGAGAGGACTATGAATAGGGAGATATAACCTAAGAATCACTATCAATAGAAATTTTTGATTTTGGATAGAACACTTCATAGTTCTTAGTAATGAGTTTCATGATTTGTATCTCATGTAACCCCGATATTTATAGTTCAAGTATGGATGTTGTAGTTTCCCAGAAATATCAATGTATCACTAAGAGGGGGATGTGGTGAATCAGTGATAAATTTTTATTTAAAGTTTCATTTATTCTGTAAAAACTTTCTCCTTGTGTTAAATAGTTTTTAACTTTCTAAAACCAAAACCAATTTTAAATACAGAAGATCATAAGAATTTACATGGTTAAATATTCCTTTACACTCATGTAGCACTATGTTCAATAAAACTGTTCATGTGCTTCAAGTGGCACGAAAAGTTGTAATACAAGTTTATTAAAAAGTTAAAAAAACTTTCACAAGATTCTTCAAAACATGTTATTATGCTTACATTTTAACTTTCAAAAATATGATATTCAAAACAATTATTGACTTCCTTACACATCAATAGGTAAAAAAACTTCCTTGACTTCATAATGATACTCAATATGATTTCCTCGTCTAATTTTACTATTCTTATTGCTTAGTTTGATAATGAATCTATCAAAATACCACCAAAACCAATATGAGTTCCTTCGGTCTGAGTATAGAAATCCTAGTCCAATTTCTTGGCCTAATCTGGAAACTCAAAATACAATCTTGTCTCTTCTATTTTTATTCTTTAACCTAGAAAACTACCTCAGGAATGTATGATCTAGAAAATTATTCTCTCTATAAACTTTTAGTCCTCCACCTTATCTATTCACCCATAAATAGTACTTTGAAAAGATAGAAAGTACAATGTAATTGCACTATTTATCATTGATCCACACATGCTTATGTGGGATTATGGAAACATTTTCTAGTCAACCAAATTTCCCAAAACATCAATTCACCATGAATGTCTAAAACATATATATCTTCCTCAACTCTTCTTGAATCTTATCACATCTTCATATTTCATAACACTTAATCATCAGTCTAATTTCCATTACCCATCCTGATTTTATCAATACGATTAATACATAAGATTCTTAATTATGTTTCCCCTCACCAATTGAAAAAACATATGAAAAATAGATGTATTCTCATTATGATTCTCAGAACTGACATCCCAATCTGATGCTCTGTACCAACAAAAAATCTCATTTTCATGCTCCCTGAAAACTTGAAAGATATAATACAATCAGCTCATTATAATGCCTGTGCCAACTGATAAATGAATATTTGGAAAAAATTATACCATAATCATTTTTCTACTTTGTTATACTTCAGTCACCTTTTCTTTTTTTCATTAACATAGAGGAATCTTCTAATGATATCAAAACTTCTCAGAAACTATTCATCATTGGATTCACCCTCTTAAAAAAATTTATCTCAAACATTTTCAGCGTCAATCTTACCTTGTCAACACCTTTTTAGAATATTGTAAAAATTGTTATTTTCTAATTTTTCTTAAACCAATGATCATGTGTCTGATGATGTTATCAGTTTCATAATTTATCTTTTACATCTGTCTCTGCTTCACTCTGATGGATCAATGTCATCTCTATTCTGATTCTATTGACCAATTGAAACAAAACGCATCTGATCTTTTTATTTCTCTTGAACCAATTTTAAAACAAGAAAAAATTTATCATGATAAAAATGTTTCACTAATTGTTTTATAGGTCTACGAATTTATTATTCACATTGATCTCAAAAAATATTATTCTTATCTTATTAATTGGTACCAAAACTAATATTATTAAAAATTCTACCATAGAATCCCTTTTTTAGACATCAATTCATATGATGATCAGTGTCAGTGTAACTTTGATAGTCAGTGGAACACTACGTCAATTAACTGATGTCAACAACTTCATCTTCAGCATCTTCTCTTCTTATCTGATTACAATTCACAACTCTTCATTATCTAAATATTTATATCTTATGTATTATTTGTCTAAATTAAATCCACTATCTTAATATTTTCATGTTTTCTACAAAACTTTCCATCCTTCAAACTATTCTTTATTTAGTGATCTCGCACTGATGAACTGGGACCGAACCATTTTCCTTCAAAAAAAATTATTCTTCTTTAAACATCATCTTGTATCATGACTTCCTCATGATATTAAATATGTTTAAGATCTTATTCATCATCTTTTGACTTATAATGTGATTTTTTGTAAATTCCCATCTTTCTAATAACTTCTTTCTTTCCAAACCTCAATATGATTGGAAGAACATTTTCTCCCTCTTTCTTTCATAAAGATTGCATAAAAAGTTTTTAGATAACTTTTGATTTGTGATATTTCGAGAATATGAAAATTTTCATCAAATTTATATCATATTCATACTAACTTTGATCCGATACATTACCTTTGTATGATCTTAATTCCATTCCTGGCCCAAGGTGAGTCTGATGAACCTTTTCATCCTGAAAACTTCATCCCAAACTAATGGACTTTCTTAATCATTTTAATTCTAATTTCTTAAATATGATTGTGAGTCTGATCACTAATAAATATGAAGTGTGGTTATTTTTCTTATTTATCTTCATTCACCACAAAATATATCACAAACATCTTCCAGTATCTAAAAAAACTTTTTTTCCAACTTGGTCACAACAATCCCACTCTTTGGATTTGTTGTCAACCAAGTTTCATAAATCACTAAAATTTGTGACCTTGAGTAATGAATACTTACCAAAAAAATTAAGCCAATGTGATCTAACTCATTATAGGAAACAAGAATCATTGATAACAAAAGTGACTCATATAAAATATTTATCTTTTCTTCACATTCTTCTTCATTTATTACATTTTCCTATAAAAAAAGTTTCTTACAACCACTCCAATAAACTATTATAATAGTTCATGCATTTACATGATGCGATCATAGTTTACCCATATCTCCTCGAACATAAATTCGTTCCTTAAATGGTTTAACACATATCAATGGATAGATTTATAAAAAAATTCAACCCATTGACAACACTATTCAAAGACATGGTATCTCAACATTGATGAGAAAGTGGTTGGACACCCATATTCAACCTCAATTTTGAAAAAGGATCCTTTGGTAAAGGTTTTGTGAAAATGTCAACAACTTGTTCTGATGTCAGAAAATACTCCATATTCAATTCATTATTCTCTACCTACACTTTGATAAAATGATATTTGACATAAATATGTTTTGAATGAGAATGTTGTACCATATTTATTGTAATGTTGATTTCACTTTGATTGTCAAATTCTAGGAGAAATAGTAACTTCACTATAATAATTAAATCATCCAACTGAGTTTTCATCCACATAAACTGAGTAGTGGTAGGAATGTAAACAACATACTCAGCATCATCCATGCTAAGATTTACTGATTTTTGTTTCTTTTTATTCCAACTAACAAAACTTTTACCCAGAAAGAAAACTCCACAATATGTGGATATTCTATCATCAAAATTTCCTACCAAATTATAATTTGAATACCCAAACAAGTCAATAATTTATGAGATTTCATAAATGATTCCAAAATTTGGTTTGGCTTCAATATATCTGGGAATTATTTTTCCATCTACCAGATGTAATTCTTTTGGATCACTTTGAAATATCAAATAAAATGTAGTAGTATAAACAATTTTTGGTCTTCAGGAATTCAAATATAAAAAACATTAAATCTACTTAATAAATTATTTAGAATCACCTTCCATATCTTCTCCGTCTTTTTTCAACTTGGTTCCCACTAAATTTTTTTGTAAATAGGTTTTGAGTTCTACATACCAAACTTATTAATAAGTTCCTTAGAATTATTTTCTTGAGAAAAAACATGTGTTTCTTCTTTAGAAAAATGTGTAACCGAGAAATTATTTTATTTCACCCATGATGGAAATATCGATTAAATTTTTCATCTCTTTAGAAAATAATTAAAATGTTATTTCATCATTCCCCACAAAGATAATGTAATCAACATAAATAATTAAAATGATTGATAACTACTGAAATTCTTTTATGTATAGATTAGTATCAACACTTCCATTCCTAAATATCATCTTTAAAAATTAGGTATCAAGTTTGTAATACCATTCCATTGGTTTTTTTTAGACAACAAGAAGTTTATTCAATATTCATACACAACTTTCACCTTTAGCAACAAAAAATCCACATTGTTTTTCAATTTAAACTACTTCATCAAGATCGACATTCAAAATATTCTAACATCACATCCATATGAAATATTTTGTAAATTTATAGTCCATAAATAACAATAATGATTTGGATAGTTTATAACCTTGTCATAAGAGAAAAATTATTATCAAAATCAATTCCTTCAGTCTATGAGTAAAGTTTTCACACTAATCTTTCTATTTTTCTTACAACTTCACCATATTAATTCAGCTTTTTCCAGAAATCCCACTAAGTACTGATAACATTTTTTCATTTTTTATAGGTATCATTTCCCACATATCATTATTTTATAACCAATCCAACTATTCATTCATAGACTGAACCATTTTTGGATGCTCAAAAACTTCATTCACATCTTTCAGAACAACTTTTAAATATAAAGAGGTATGTGTAATAACTTTTGATTTTATTATTATTTGAACCTTTTAATGTTGATTAATAATAATATTTTGATATTAAACTTTCTTCCTCATATTGGGATAAGAATCTAGATATTATTCCTCATCAATGTAAATGGATGAGTATTATTCTTCTTCTTGAGTAGGATTAAAATTTCTGGAATCCTTAGTATAATTGTCAACAAAAATTATTTCACCTTGTACATCTTCCTTATTTTTGTAAGTATGTTCAACATCCTCCCTGTATTTGTCAATAACATTCACATCAACTGAATCAACTAATTTTACTATTTTTTTTTTGAAATATCTATATCCTCTTTCTTCTGAAGCATAGCCAAGAAAAATTCCATTATCATCTCTCTTCACAAACTTCACAAGATTTCCACCTTTATTCATTATGATGCTTGTTCTCCTAAAAAAACTCGAGTGTTTCTAACTCATTTTTTTCATAAAAAATTTCATATAGAGTCATTTATGAAAATGGTCTATAAAAACATCATTTTTTTAATATAAACAGTATTACTCATGACTTGACTCCAAATGTAATTAGAGAGACCATGTTCATGTTACATAGTTCTTCCCATTTCAACCATATTTATATTCTTCCTTTCAGCAATACCATTGTGTTGAGGATTTTGTGGTGTACTAAACACATGTCAAATTCCATTCATCTTAATATAACTTTAAAATCATTCATTTTTTGAATCCACCACCATTTTCAGTTCACAAATTATTCACTAAATACTCACACTCTTTCTCAGCTTTCCCCATGAAACTTTTAAATATTTTCATAGAGTCTAACTTATTTTTCATATAAATAACACAAGTAATGTGAGTAAATTTATCAATGAAAGAAATGAAATAATTATCTTCATGAGTTTATTGTTTGTTGATCAGCCCACAAATATTTGAATAAAAAAATTTATGGGGTAATTTTGAACAAATGTCAACATTCTTATAAAAAGAGTTTTGTATCTTTCATTTCTGAAAAATCATGTAACACCCATATCTTATTCTTGACATATCAGGAATACCATGAGCATTGTATTATTTGTGAAACATTCTCATGTTTATCTAACAGGTGTTTTCTAACCTTATATTCCATAAATGTCTTTTTATCCCACCATTCTTAAGTAAAAATAGTTTTGAACATCACCAAATTGAAATAAGTTTACATTCATATGTTGGCCTCATGTAACTATGTTTCCATCTTCTTCACTTTTCAAAAGGAAACCTTATTTTCTAAAAGTAACATTTTTCTTTCATCAAAAAATTTGTGAAACACGTAAAAAGCTGTGTTTTAGCCCATAAAAAATGTTTCTAGTATTTCAAATTTATTTCCCTAATGATGGATGATCTAAAACATTTTATTCTTAGTGATTCTTCAGTTCCAACGTAATATCTTCCTTATTTTAATTCTTTCAAATCATTAAACAATATTATGTATCTTCTCATATTAGAATAACACCCACTATCCATGATCCATGGTTATTGTCCTTGGATTCTTTGAGAGCTGTTTTATGTAAATTAATACTTTTCTTTCACTTTATCTTTCATAACTTCCATCTTCTGAGAATTGTTAGAAAAATTTTGTTGTGTTGGTAACAAAAAAAGAAAACTTTTTTTTGATATTTCCAAGTTGTTCAAATATTTCACAAATAGTTTCTAGGGGATGGAACCTATTTTCAATTTTTACACCAACCTTCTCATTTTTCTTTTGAACATCCTTCTCAAAATTATTCCTTTGAGGGAATCGACTCCCTGTCAAACATTGCCTTATATAATTTGTGGAATAATAATAATGTTGTTGATTAAACCAACATATATTTTTTATGTTCTTTAATACACCACGATACCATTCATATCAATAGAAATAATATTTTACTCTAAAACTTACATATTATCCAGAGTTGTGAATGTGTCTCTCAACAACCTTCTAATCTTTCTTCTTAGAACTATGTTCACCGCTGACTTTTCTATAATCAACCAAAATCTTCCTTTTTATCTCAGTTTTATATTCAGCCTTATTGATACAAAAAGTAATAGAAATTGTTTTACACTCATAGTTTTTAGAAACATCTTGGATTCATGACTACATTGGTTTTGGATGCATATATAACTTTCTAATATTTATTTTTCTTATAAACAATTTCAATTTTTTCTCAACCTTTGAAGGTAACTTCTACTGATCCTTTTCAGGTTCATCCTTCCAAGATCTTTCACCAGCTTCAAAAATAGAATTGTTGAAACATGTAACCATATTTTCAACTTTAGAATTCTGTTGTTGGATAATTTACAATTCTTATTCTTTATCGTTCACCTTAACTTCCAGGTGATCATTGCAATTATTTTCATTATTAACAAATTTCTAAAAATCATCGATCCCTTCCAAAACCTTGAATTTATAATAAAGTAATAATTCATGAATATTTATTGAAGAATATTCATTTTTCAAATTCCTAGTTTCATTCTCAAGTGTCCCAATATTTCTTAGGCATTCTTTCAATTATAGATTAGGATGAAATTTTAATTGATTTTCTTATTCTTACAAATTGCTTCTTCTGGACTCTTCATTATTCACTATTGCAATGTAAGTATTTTATCCAACATGCTCAATATATTTCTTAGATTCAATGTCACTTTATTCTTCTTCATCACCTTTATACTAAAAACTATCTTTCTGAATTTGGATATTTTTTAATCACTTGAATTATATTTTTCCTTGTTACACAATTTCTTCCAAGATCTTCCCTACCTTTTATCATCTTCCTCAATATTCTCTCATTTATTTCTCTGGGGAAACTTAGCCACAAACTACCTAATGACTCTACATTCAAAACATTTCATGGTAATTTTACCCATATTTTTATCGGTACCTCCTTTCACATTTTTAGAAAATAAGAATAAAAATCCATCGATATTTTTACATACATCGTTATTTGAATCAAAATCAATATATTCATATTAAATAATCATCTTATGATTTTCTTTAATGGCCTCCATGAAATACATTTCATGATCAACTTTTGTTTTTCCCATTATAGCCTTTTCCCATCTCATTTCATATGTAAGGACAATAATATAAAAATAATCCAAGGACAATGTTTCTAGATCCCTATCTTACAATGAAGAAACCTTTGCATCAAACTTATCTGGAATATTTCTCAATAACATCTTAACAAAATTTTAGTCTTCCATCTTTTCACAGAAAACCGAGAGTACTAACAATTTCATTCACCCCGGTAAAGAAGTCACTAACGGATTCATTATCTCCCATATTAATATCGTAATACATTAATCTATAAAATTATAGTTATTCCTTCATTAAATATTTTATTTCCTTCATAAAATTTTTTAACTTATCGTAGATACCACTGGTAGTGGAAACACCCTTCACTCTTAGAAACTCACTTTTATACAGTGATGAGAGTAGTGTATTCTTATACCTTCTATAATTCTCAAGATAATTTTGGTTAATAAATGTAATGGAAATTTTTTTATCAATTAGAGGGAGTCCATGCATCAAATCTTCTAGAACATCGTACCCAAGATACATAAGATAAAGCAACATTTTATATTTCTAGATATGATATTTTTTTCCATCAAAGACAAGAATCTCATTATTGTTCACAAAATTCAGATTCTCCATAACAACTTCTATTTAAAAACTTAATCAATGAGTAAATTAAGAGAACCTTTGCTCCGATACCACTTTTAATTTCCTATTAAGATCAATGTATCTTTTAGCGGGGAGGGGTGAATTAGTGATAACTTTTTTCTTTTAGGATTATTTTCTTTCGAAACAAACTTCACCTCATGTTAAAGAGTTGCTACCTTTTCAAAAACAAAACCAATCACAAAACCCATGGAACATAATAATTTACAGGTTTCACTACTCAAAAGGAGTATCTACATCCTTCGTATGGTTTGGAAACTATCTATTACCACAAAATAAACTAGAAAAAAAAATCCTTTTGTGTGGATAAAATGAGTAGGATATTCCCTTACATTCGTGTAGTACTATATTGAATATATAAGGCATGTTCTTCATATATCATGATATTATGTAATATATTTTATGAAAAAGGTTAAAACACATTCTAGAAATGATTAAAAACATGTTACTATGCTTCCTTTTAAACATTCAAAAATATGATCTTTAAAATAATGCTTCATTCTCTTACCCAACTGTATGTAAGAAACTTCCTAGACTTCGTAATGATACTCAGTTTGAATTCCTAGTATGATATACGCAATCGTATTTCTCATAATGGTAATAACTCTATTGGAATGCCACTGAAAAAAATCTAAACTTCATTAGTCTGAGATCAAAAATCATAGTCTGACTTCTTAGTATGTTCAAGAAACTCTAATTAAAATCTTGTGACTTATTAATTTCTACATATTTATGAAAAAAATTCCCTAGGAAAGTACAATCTAGAAACTTCTACTCTCTATAAAAACTTGTAACTCTACCTTATCTCTTCACCCATGAACAATGCATCGATAAGATAGAAAGTACAATGTACATCCATTATTTATATGTGAGCCAAATATGGTTTAGGTGGGATTTTGAAAACTTTTATGGCTCAACCAAATTTCTTGAAACATGAATTCCCCTTGAATTTTAGATACATCTTTGACTTATTCAATTCTTATCAACTCTTCTAGACTCTTATTAAATATTTTCACATCTTCCCATAGCTTCAAACTTTCTAAACAATCTTTATTTGATTATGATTCCCCATAAAAATTTCTCATTATGGTAAATAAAATATATTATTAATTATATTTCTCCAAACCAATTTGAAATATGTATTCTCATTACAATTCTCAAAACCAAATACCCATTCTGATGCTCCATACCAACACAAAATCTTATTTTGATGCTTCAAACAAACATGAAAGATATAAAACAATATTCTCATTTTTATGCTCCATAAAAACTGATAATTGAAAACATTGAAAACATTCTTCCAAAAACATCATTGCTACTTTGTTAGACTTCATTAACATTTTCATTTTCCTTAAACATAGTTGAAATATCTAAAGACATCAACACTTCTCAGAAACTCTTCACCATCAGCTTCAACCTCTTAAACAAACATTGGTTCTCAAATTTTTCAAACTACTTGCTTCCCTTGAAATCACTTTTGTGTCTAGTGGAAACAATTCTATTTTTTTTCTTATACAGATGATCATGTGTCCGATAATTTTATCTCTATTATACTAAATCTGTTTTATTTCTATCTACTTCACTATGATAGATTAGTTTAAGCTCTAGTCCAATTCCCTGGACTCAATTGAAACAAAACACATCATAACTGCTCTTTTCTCATGACCCAAATGTAAAACAAACAACCATTTATCTTGATGGAATTTTTTTACTACATTATAGATATGTCTCCAAATTTATTCTTCATGTTAATATAAACAAACAATAATACTTTTCTAAATCATTTATCCAGAAATCTCCCATTAATAAAAATTCTACCTTCGATTCCCGTTTTCATCCATCACTGCATCTGATGATCAATGTCAGTGTAACTCTGATAATCAACAACACATAGGGTCTGATGAACTGATGTCAGTAGCTTCAAGTTCAAATGAATATCTTCTTCTTTTATGATGATTCATACAAATTATTTCTTCAAAAGGATTATATGTTATGTTAATTGTTTGGACTGGAAACTATTATCTTCAAATTTTCATGTTCTGGACAAAACTTTATAGCCTTTAAATTATTCTATGTCTGGTGATCTCACACTGATGAACTGAGATTAGAGAGTTTTCACTTAAAAAACTTTTCTTCTCCTTGGAACAATATATAGTATCATGTCTTTATCATGACTTTGAATATGATTATGATCATCCTCAATATCGTATGACTTATAATAGAATTTTTTATAAGTTACCATCCTTCCAAAAAACATCTTCCCAAACCAATAGACTATATTGGGTATTTTGAATATAATTTCCTAAATATTATTATGGTTCTGATCAAAAAAATTATTAAGTGAGCTGATATTTCTTATTTATCTTCTTTGACAATAAAAGTCAATAAAAACATCTTCTAGATTCTAAAAATAACTTCTTACTAACTTGGTACCAATAACTATAAACTTTACATTAAGGCTCTAAAGAGTTCATAACTTGGTTGATGTAAATCCATATAAAACTGAACGTTAAAAATATTTTTAGCAACATCAATTGTTTTCCAACTAAACTCAAGTATGGTTCTCTCAAAACATTAAATTATTCTAGATTATACATATCTTGGAGTTTCATTTTACCCTTGGATACATCTAAAATGAAACACTAGTAGTTAAGAAGGGTCCACATAAGACAATTGGAAACTTATCATCACACTCCATTACAAGAATTAGAAATTCAATAAGAAAATAAATCCTTCGTAATTTGGCCAAAAATTCAATCACTCTTCCATAGGGATGACTGAAAAACTTATCATCCAATTTAAGAGACAGAGAGGTTGATTTCAATTACCTTGAATCCATCATTTGAAATAATGAAAATGTACTAAAACTAATATTATCACCCAAGTCACACAAGAAATTTATTTTCCCAAATTCTCATATTATATTTTAAATAATTATATCACTATTATCTTTAAATTTTATAGGCAACTTCTTTAATAATACAACACTAAAATCTTCAATCATATTGATGATGGATAACTCTTACCAATCTATTTTCATAGTTAAAAAACCATTGATGATATTTATTATATAATGGATTTTTCTTTAAGGATTTAATGAAGTGAATGGTCAAATTATAGGCTTTAAACAATTGAAGGAACATCAAGTAGTCATGTTCATTATTATTTTGTTTGTCTCTTTAGTGAAAATGAATAAGAGAATAATAATTTTGTAAAATATGTTGACTTATCACATTATCCTAAAAGACTACTTTCTATGATAATAAATTTGGGAATTAATCAACACTGAGATGGGGTGAATCAGTGTTGGGAACCTTATAACCAATTATAACATTTTATCCCTATACCTCTTAAATCTATTTAGATATCGACTCTCATATTCTATTTTTCTTATCATATAAAAGTATATAAAATAAATTAAAATATGAAACATGATACTTTAAAAAGGTTTTATAATCAATAGTAGTTACTATTTATCTTCATATATGATTTTGAATAGTATATAGGTTACCCAGTATAATGAGAAACATGTTATTATTGTTTGGCTATAAAAAATCCTTAACATATGTGTAGTTTCCTGCACTTTAAGAGGAGGGATAAAATAGTAATGAATACCCAGAATGGTAATAACCTATTTCAACCCATTTTTATTTACTAATTATTTATAATTCCTATGTAGATAGTCCTCAACCTCTTTAGTTACTTTGTAATTCTAAAAAAGTATTCCACCAGATAAGAATTGTGTTTTATGTCCTAATGTTGTGTTCTTCTTCCTTCTTGTTAACTTTCTACTTTCATATTTGTTGGAAATTAAATTTCCCTCTTATTCTTCCCTTGTTCGAATCCAATAAATTCTATCCTTATTAGGATCCTACCATTTTTATCATTTCCATTTAATGATTTTTTTCTGTGATTGTTATCCTATTGAAAGTTTATATGATCCCTTCTTCTTCTTCCTATTCAACTGATTTCCAATTCATAGAAAAACTCTATCCAGTATCTATAGAATATATTCTTCTTTTTCGTGTTCTTACGATTACTAATTAATAAGAGTACTATGTATGATATCTGGTTAATCACTTTTTCTTATTCTTGATTTTGTGGCTACCAATTTTTAGGAAATCTCTATTTGGTATCTATAATATCCCTTCTTCTTCTTCTTGATCATCCAACACTTCTTCTCTGTTCGATAACTTTTTATTAACCTACTTACCATATTTCAAATCATTTATTCTCTTGTTTAACTCATAAATGTTCTTCCAGTGCTTATTTTCTATTTGATACATTTTTTTCTCCATCCAACGTCCTCTAAATACTATTCATATGATGGCTTCATCATTTTCTTAATCAGGTGCATTGTTTCTCCATCTTATTAATTCATTCCATCCAGTACCGTTTTGATGTCTTGTATTTATTTTACCAAAAAATGACCTAATTGAGAATATCAACCACCCATTATAGTCGGATCTTCCTTACGATGCTTCAGTTATTTTGAAAAATGCACAGCTTCACAACTATATTCTCAATTTTTCTAATCATCCATTTAATTTTACAAGGCTTTTCCTAGGTATCATAATTTCACACTAACTCTCAATGATCCAACCACCATTATATAGGTAGATTTCATATGAGTTTATAGGGTGTGGTGTGAACTTCTAATTTAAAATTCCCACATAAAATCCCACTCAAATCCCATTCAAATCTTTAAAATCCCACTTCAATCCCACTTAAAATTCCTCCCTTTTTAAAATCCCACTAAAATCTTTAAACATTTGAGCAGATTATGATTTCTTAAAAGATATAAGTCAAACTATCTTCATAGGAAACTAACTTAGTTATCAATATTAGTGTTATTTTTCA
This sequence comes from Viscum album, assembly GCA_963277665.1. Classification (NCBI taxonomy): domain Eukaryota; kingdom Viridiplantae; phylum Streptophyta; class Magnoliopsida; order Santalales; family Viscaceae; genus Viscum; species Viscum album. The sequence continues at coordinate 135,074,789 of OY728137.1, forward strand.
ATCCAAAAATATTATTGAGAATCCATATAATCCCGTTATCATTATTGAAATGTTGATTTTATAACTCAACATCTCTACAATTAATGAATTTATGAAAACTTTATAAAGAACTTCAAATATTTTGTTTGGTATAAAATTGTAACATATCTTCCATCCAAAAAACTTCATCTGGTGTTACTACATAACTTTTTGGAAACATATTAGAATTCTAATACAATATTATTCCTATTAATGACAAAATGATTCTAAAATCTTTGTATTCTATGTTAACATGAAAACCTTGGTTAGGTGAACCTCATACAAGACCATTTATTTGATGACCCTATAAGTGCTGATTTGATGGATATACAACCTTTCATATTCATTCAAAATCTTCTATCTGATTCCAATATATAGAATATTTAGTCTAGTGAACTTCACTTGGAAACTTGTGTTCGATAATATCTGCATCATTCCCTAACTATTGTTTAGAATCTTCAATCTAATCATTTTGAAACCTTTATCAGGTACACCTTCATCATTCATTCACTTCAAATTATTCAGATTATTTTCTTTGCCTAAGTACATCTACTAGAATTCATAAAAAAATATTATTCTAACCTTTGCTGCCTGTTTAATGACTTAACTGGTTTGTGTACCAGACACCATACTTCCTTTATTTAGCTGCAACCTCATAATCTGTTCTCCTTATTCATTCACCATAAAAACATAAATTTACATCATAAACTTGTATAATTTTTTCCAAATTAATTCATATAAATCTACATTCAAATTTAATCTACACTTTACAATTGTGGGATTTGGTTCCCTAGAACCAAATTATATTGTACTCTATGATAACATATATTCATGGTTTTTTAATATTAATAAATTAGGTATCACATCATGACCATTATTTTGTGTAACATTGTATGTGATAATGTTCTAAGGGGTATTATCGCACTAAAAGGTCATAGCAGATCCCTACTATGAAGAGAACATGGAAGTGCTTTGATACTATTCTTTAATATATGTTCTATAGCCAGATGATGTCATTTGAGGGACACAATTGATGCATGCTATCATGAGTAGTGACTCAAAGGAATTTGTGGCACCTTCTCATGGTGTATAATCTTGTGATATCGACTAGGATATTATAAGAACAAGACTTTATAGTAAGAAATACAAATTTATAAGTGTCATTGTATTTTCCTATCTGTGTATGTGTTTTTAGTCCATAAACGTTAATATTTTTATTAATGGATATTATGAGTCATGCACTTAGATGTATTGATGAAAATCGTGATGTCAAGTATTCATGGAATGGTAGGATATGTTGGGTGTGTAATGAGTAATATTGAATTACTGAATAATGATAGGAAGGATTTATCACTTATATTCTTTAACATAAAATAATATCACAGGCCATTTAATGGAAATGATATATCTTAAATAAATCCATGTACATGTTGATCAATAAGCATGTTGTATTTCTAGAAATTCAAATAAAGAGTTATTGATCATATAGGTTTATGGCACTAGAATTCATCCTTCTCAATTAGAGATGTTGTGATAAAGGGATTATATTACACAGTAAGAGTTTATATGTGGTGTCAAGTCATTGCGTCATAATCTAATTTCTCTATGGGTGCCTTGGTGTGTTGTTAAATGCTAACTTTGGACTTTATACAGGTTCACCTAATGCTTCTGAGAAAGAGACCTAAAGGGTCACATAATATATATATCTATTATCTTAGTTAAATAATTTATTATTTAAAAAGTTGAATAAATATTATTCCCAATCATGGTTTGATAATTTTTCATGTATTTCTTATCACATTTATTCTGCCACTAGTTGTTCAAGAGGATAAATTGTGGTTGATGTAATTAATAAATATTGATAAGGATTGGAGTACCAAGTTTAATGGTCCAATGGTAAATAATAATATTTAATATTATTTGATTAAATAATTTATAATTATAACTTGCAAGTTAAGATCATGTTAGGGAATAATAATATTATTGTTATAATTTGACATGGAGGTTTCACTAGGATTAAGGAATTAATTAAAGGAACATGTGAACATTATTTATTATTATCCTAGTGAAATAAATGTATGGTTATATTATTCTTTTATTATCCAAGGGAAAGATACACAGTGCCGATTCAGTTTTGCACAATGAATTTGAGAAAAGAACTCGATCCTAGATAGTTTTTCTTCTCCAAGAATTATCTCTAGAATGAGAGAGATCCTCATCCACCAAATCAAAAACAATTATTTGGAAGTAGTTCTTAAGTTGATTGAAGGCGAACACGCAAGCACAAGGATCTTCTGTGATTGCACCTGGATACTCCTTCAGTGATGTCTGGAGATACGTGGAACATGTGTGGATCACCTCTAGAGGAATCCTACACTTGGATTCTATAACGCAATGGCGGCATAATAAATATCTATTGTCAGAGGATTAAATGAATAATGAATAACCTTTGATGGAATTATTATTTAATTAACTTAATTTTAAACAACATGAGTTGGTTTACTCACTATTGTTTCTATTTTTTTATCCCTTGATTTCTCTTTCATTCCATTATATTGGTCATGATGTTCTTCATTAGAATATACCTTGGATTGATTATAAATTACAAAAAATCAAATTTGGGTATTGTCCCTCTCATGCTTCTACTATTCCCAGAACCTACAAGTGGTATCTGAGTGGTCACATCATTATTTATAATTATTTCATTTCTTTGGTGATTTATGAATTCATACTTCAGTTTTTCAATTCAATTTAATCATTATTTAAATCTAAATTGTGAGATCTATTTATTCCTCTATCATTTCTCATTTTTCTAATAGAAATGATTAATTTTATAACTAAAATAAAATCAAGGAACTCATCTGGAGGTGCTAAGGATTCTGAAAAGATAGGACAAGAGTAAATGTCATGTATTCAGAATTACATGCCATGTACTCATGTTCAATGCACAAGGAGTTAATTCCAAAATCACTCACTATGTGAATTAATAAAACATGGTGTAGTTATTTATTACACTGTGAGTTTACCTGGATAGACTGGTGAATGGTCATCTAGACTACATGTCGTTTGGATCACTGCACATGGCGTGTAGTCCCTTTGGGTCAGGGTCGGGCTGTGTATTCCACACACAGCCTACTTTACCGGTGATTATGTAACATAGATTCAACATGGCTTGTGGACCACTCGACACATCGTGTACTCCATGATTACAAATGTACGCCTCACACATTTATTCCCTAGGTGTGTACTTCAGATACACGATGAAGAATGTATACTCTATGTAGATCAGATCTACAAGTTGTGTACTTTTACCAATTATACAAATTTAAAATTTTTTATATTATATAACCCTTGAGACATGTACATGAATGTGGGCATAAATATGGGACACTACATGTGACAGTATTTGATAGATATTTATATAAATTTTATTAACAAATATATAATATTCAATATCTACACATCATGTATGAGTTGTATTATAGATATTATTCTATGTGCATACTATATATCACAAATAAATTGTATTCAATTATATTACATGTTGGATGGTTTTAGATGAGTATTCATCACATTATCTCTAAGGTACAAGTTATTTACATAGTTAATTTTAAATTACTTTATTAATTTGTTTAAAATTAAAATAGATGATAATCTCAAGGAAATTCAAAAAATGTTTAATATAAAAGTATTGATTAATTAAAGATAATAATTAATTGGTTTGAGTGTGATTTATCTAAAATAATAATGTTTACAGAGTTCAATTCATGTTTTATTAAATGCATAATTCATTGCATTCATGTGAATGATCATGAGCAAGACCAGACCATTGTATGTGATTGGTTTCCTTTTAATTTATTATTAAATTAAATTGTTGTTATGTGTGCATTATCTCCTCATTATTATATAGGGCCTGCATGACCATGGTTTCTTTTAAGTAAATCACCTTAAACCCCTCACCTGCATGTGAATAATGACATATGTAATGGATGGAACTCCCAAGCTAGTGGAGGTGGTTCAAGTTAGGAGTTGCGATAAAACCAATCCAAAGAGATACAAAGATGAATAGGTGGAAAGCTTTAAACAAGAACCTTAAAATGGTTCAAGGTGTTTCTCCCCTAGGTTAATGGTTAGTTTATAAACTGGTAGATAAATAACCAATAGAACAATCTCATCGTCATACCCTTTATTTTAATTCTTTTAGTTGCATGGTTATTTCATTATAGATTTTTTGTCACTATCACATAATTAATCAGTTAAGAAGCATGAAAAGATGGAACTAAAATAAACTAGATTATGAGTAAATATTATCTAAAGACTTGGTTAATTAACTAAGTAACCACACTTAATATTAATAATAATTTTAAAAGATAGTAATTGTAAATTTACACATAAAGGATAAAATACCTCAATAAAATATTAAGTTGGTATAGCCTTCCATTAAATCGGTTGGAATCGAACCATAGTTCAAAGTGCTTGACCAGCCAAAGTTGGGGTGATTTCAATTACCGGGGAATTATAATTTGTGGTTTTGGGTTGACATAATGTGGTAGACATCAGGGGTTGACTGCCAGAGCAGGTGTTGGTGTAACTAAGGGGAAAAAGTTGAGGAAATTTAAATTATTGATTTCAGGATTGGGGAGTACACTCAACGGATCAAGGAACTATGAGTTAATGCAGTTGGAATTCAGAATGCCTACCTAAAACCATTCGAATTACTTGACCATCCAATATTGGAGTAATTATAATGGAATATGGATCCTTTCCAATATAATATCCTAGAAATATGATATTCTGAATCCAATGGGGAGTGCTATTGGGTTTCAATAAAATAATTGGAGCCTAATAAATATATTTATTTATTTGTCTACATTTTATCAGATAATGTAATAAAATTCTGATAATATTATTTATAGAAACAAAATCAAAAATGAAATCAAACATATCATTGTGATCCATACTCAAGAAGGAAATTCTTCTCACTAACACTAATTTCCAGGAGTGGCAAAGGCGCTTAAGGTCATCCTTTTCCATGAAACGAAAATGTATGTGCTGGAAGAACCTTTACCAGTTGTGACTAGAAATGAGGAAAGTATTGAAGATCTTTATATGTATAAGAAACATATGAATGATGCTTAAAATGGTTAGTTATTCACGTTATCATCCATGTCCAATGATCTCTTGAAGAAACATGAGAAAATGGACACTTATAGCAAGATGTCTCACCTTCGGGATCTCTTTCAATATAAGGAAATACAATAGGGTCATGAGATCTCCAATGCTTTCTTGATAACGATTCTTGGAGAGTCTATTCCATCTAGGACTCATGCAGTCAAGCTTATAGACTACATTGAGTGTTTTTACATCTTAGGGATTAAATTCATGGTTGAGTAGCATACAGATCTCATAATTTCATCACTACCCAAGACCTTCTCTAGTTTTATTTTGAATTATAATATGATAAGTATTGAGAATATTCTATCAGATCTTCTGACCTTGATTCTCTAAGTGGATAAGGACATGGGGTGTGAAAAACTCATAGTCTTTATGGTTAATATGAAGAGGAAGGAAATTTAAAAGGGTCATAAGACTTATAAACTTTCTAAATCCCCTAAGAACTGTCTAACCAATAAGTAGAAGATCCAAAGGCATGGTAAGGAAAAGGATTAAGTATGTTTTGTATGTATAAAGTTAGTCCATTGGAAGAGTAACTACATATAGAGTCAAGGGGAATCCAATGGTGTGTTCATTATCAAGTGAAACATTTCCATTTCTACAAATTGGGTATTAGATACATCTGGGGCTTCTCACATCTGTATTCAAATTCAAGAACCAGGTAGATTTTAAATAATTACCAAAGGAGGGTTGGAGATACAAGCTACAAATGGTTCTATGATGGATTCTCTATCCATTGGTGACTACCACATGTCATTTCTGAAAGGGGATAATTTTGGGTTTACATGATTTTTATTAGGTACATACTATTACCAAAAACAAAAATTTTGTATCATGTTTAGATACAGATGGGTTTATTTACTAGTTTGGAAATAAAAGTTGTTTCTTTTATAAGGAAAACATATGTTATGGTATTTCATAGTTAAATAATGGTCTATATGTATTAAATTATGAGAACCAAGTGTCAGAAATTGATAATGAATCAAGTTCACATGAATCATATAACACCCAGTTGTGACATTTTCATCTTGGCCATGTAAATGAGAAGTTTCTAACAAATCTCAAACAATATGGTTGTTTATACACGTTTAATATAAATCCACTTAATATATATCATGCTTTTTTACAAGGTAAAATGTTCAAATCACCATTTGGTGGACTGGGTGAAAGGGCCACAGATCATCTAGGATTGGTACACATTGATGTGTGTGGACAGCTTCCAATAGAGGCTAGAGGTAGATATTCTTACTTTATAATTCTTATTGATGACTTGAGTAGATATGCCTATATTTACTTGATAAGTTATAAGTCTGAGTCATTTTATTAATTCATGGAATTCAAGAATTAAGTAGATAATCATCATGGGTTGAAGATAAAGAATATTTGATCGGATCGAGGTGAAGAATATCTTAACCAATAGTTCATTGAATTTTTATGAGATTTTGGGATTCTATCTCAAATAACTTCACCTTAAACAACATAGTAGAATGATGTTATTGAAAGGAGGAAACATAATTTGTTGGAAATGGTAAGGTTGATGATGAGTCATGCAGATATTTTGTTTTCTTTTTGGGGATATGAATTACAAACTATAGTTTATACATTAAACAGAGTTCCAACTAATGTGGAAAATATAATTCCCTTTTAGGTATGGAGTAAAAAGAAACCCATTTTATTACATACATTTGTATTGGGATGTGAGGCGTTTGTTAAGGCTTTCTGAGGAAACAATCTATCACCCATAAGCATGAATTTTATCTTTATAGGGTATTCCAAGGAAATAAAGGGATACTACTTATACAACCACTTTGACAAGAAATATCCTATTTCCAAAAAAGCCATATTTCTTGAGAGGGATCACATCATAAAAAGTATATTGGTAGAAATATTGAATTCGATGAAGTTGATGCTCAAGAACACTAGAGTTGGTACAGGAACAAGTTCCACAAGTCCCTATAGAAGACATTGTTCCTGAAACAAAAGTACTGTGTAGGATCTCAAAAGAGGTATGGGAACCAGAGAGATATGGGTTTCTAGTCACTGAGAATGGTGACTCATTATTGTTGGATAATGATGAAATGATCTCCTACAAGGAGAAAGTAGAGATATCAGAAGCTACAAGATGGCTCGAAACTGTGAATTCTAAGATGAATTCCATGTATCAGAACTATGTTTTGTTTCTAGTCAAAGCGCTAGTTGATGTAATTCCTATTGGGTTTAATTTGGTATTCAAGGAGAAAATGGACATGGAATGTAATGTAAGTACCTATAATGTAGGGCTAGTCACTAAATGGTTTAAACAATGTCAATAAATTAACCATGATGAAACATTTTTCTAGTTTTCGTGTATTAGTCCATCAAAATCATATTTTTCATAGAAGCTTACCATGACTATGAGATTTGGAAGATGGATTTCAAAACTAAAATATGTAACAATAATTATCCAGATGATGCCTATATGACACAAAAATAATGTTTTGTGACACTATGTGATTCCAAAAGGATTTTCAAGTTGTAGATATACATTAATGGATTGAAGTAAGCATCTAGGTCATTGAACATTTGATTTGATGATTCCATAAAAAAAATTGTTTCATTAAAAATTAATGTGAGCCATGTGTTTACAAAATATTTAGTTGGAATGCATTCATTATCCTAGTATTATATGTTTATGACATAATTCTTATTAGAAATGACCTACCAGTATTACAATCTATTAAGGACTGGTTGAACAAGTTCTTCTCCATTAAGGACTTAGGAAAATTAGCCAACATTATAGGTGTCAATATCATTCAGGATATATCCATGTGAATTAATGGATAACACAAAGTATATATATTGACCAGATACTAAAGATATTTATTATGGAATAATCTAAGAGAGGATTGGTTCCTATGTAACATGGTTTACATATTTCTAAGAAAAGGTGTCCCCAAACACAATAGGAGAAATCTAGATTGATTACGATCCCATACTCTTCAATGATAAGATCAATCAGGTATGTCATGTTATGTACTATACTTGACATTTCTTATGCATTGAAAATGGTAGGAAGATATCATGAAGATCAAAGGTAACATCATTGGAATTCTATTAAGACTATCCTTATGTGTCTTAGAATAAATACGGATATGTTCCTGGTGTATGGAGGAGGCAAAGATCTTATCATTAAAGGGTATAATGATGCTGGTTTTTAGACAAATCAGAATGATCTAATGTAACAATCCTGATAAGTTTCCTATCTCAACGGAGGATCTATGAGCTAGAAGAGTTCAAAGCAGCCATTTGAAGCTAATTTTACAATGGATTTTGAGTACATAGTGGTTTATGATGCAGCCATGGAAGCCATATGGATTCGGAACTTTGTTTAGGGGAATGATGTGGTACGTAGGAGTAATGACCCAAACACATTGTATTGTGACAATAATACATCAGTGGATCTTTCAAAAGATCCAAGGTCACATCAATGAAAAAAGAACATATTTCAGAAGTATCACCTCTTAAAGAATTTTTATTAAAGGGGTAAAGTTGCGCTGAGTAGAGTATCCATGGAATATAATGTGTTGGACCCCTTGAACAAATGCATATGTCAGTAAAATCATGAGTATCATGTGAGAGATAGCAAACTCAACGTTGTTAGTATATGGTTCTTGTGAAAGTTGGAGCCTTTTGGAGTTGGTGACCTAGAACCAACTTATTTTTTACCTTATAAAAACATATATTCATGGTATTGAATATTAAAAAATTCCATTTCACATCATGATTCTTCTTTTGCATAACATTGTCTGTGATAACTTCCTAAGAGTAACTATCACACTAAAAGTTCATAGCAGAACCCTACTATGATGATAACCCAGAAGTGCTATGAAACTATTCTTGAATATATGTTCTATAGCTGAATAGTTTCATTTGAGGGACACAAATGATACAGGCTATTAGGGGTGGAGAATCATCAGACTTTGAGTCACCATCTCATAGTGTATGCCCTTGGGGATAACTATTAAGATATTATGAGAATTCGACCCGATAGTTGGAAATCCACATTTGTAAGTTTCATTCTTCACTCCTATCTATAGACATTTTTATTAGTCCTTTGACTTTAATATTATTATTAATGTATATTATGAGTTGCAAACTTACTTGTATTGATGAGAACTATAATGAAAGATGTTTGAGGCATGGTAGGATATATTGGGTGCATCACGAGTAATATTACATTAATGAATAATGAGATAAAGAATTTATCCATTACTTTCTTTAATTGAATATAATATCCCGGACCAAAATAAATCCATGTCCATGATGATCAATAGGAATGTTCTATTTACGGAAATTCAAAGAAAGAGATATCGAGCATATTGGTTGATGGAACTAGAATGCAACCTCTTCGATTAGAGATATTGTGATAAAGGTATTATATTATATGGTAAGCATCTGTATGAGGTGACATGTCATTGCGGCATTTACTTATTTCTCTATGGGAGACATGGAGTGTTTCTAGATAAAAACCTTGGACTTTTGGCAGGTTCTCATAATGCCATTGAGAAATAGGCCTTGGTGGTGACACACTAAGTGTATCTAGTATCTCAGTTAAATAATTTATTATTTAAAAAGTTAACTAAATATTATTACTAGTCATGGTTTAATAATTACTCATGTATTACTAATCGCATTTATTCAGTCACAAGTTATTCAATAGAATATATTATGGGTGGAAAATTAATAAATCTTGAGGAGGATTGGAAAACTGAGTTTAATGGTCCAGCGAGAAATAATAATATTGAATATTATTTGTTTAAATGATATTTAATTATAACTCACAAGTTAAGATCAATGTTAGGAAATAATAATATTGTTATTATTATTTGACATGGGTTTTTCGCTTGGATTAATGAAATATTTCACTTGTGAAAATTGTTTATAATTACCCTAGTGAAATAAATTCCAAGTTATATTATTCTATCATTAGTCAAGGCAAGCCAAACAATACCAATTCGGTTGTGCAGAACGAATTTGAGAAAATATCTCAATCCTCGAGAGTTCATTCTTCTCTAAGAATTATCTCAAGAATGGGAGAGATCCTCATCCTCCAGAACAATGAGAACACTTTGGCAGCGGTTCTCAAGGTGATAAAAGGTAGACATCACAAATGCAAGGATCTTCCATGCTAGCACTTGGAGACTCCTTCAAATAAATCTAGAGATTTGTGGAACATGTGTGGATCACCGCTAGAGGAATCCAACACTTAGATTCTACAATGAAATGAAGGAGGACTATAGATATGTGGCCTAATGCATCAATGAAGAATGAATAACCATAGAGGTAATTCTTATTTAATTAAATTAATTATAAACAACATGTGTTGACATACTCCCTCATGATTTCAAGTTTTCTATCCCTTTATTTTTCGTTGATTCAATTATGTTGGTCATCACGTTCTTTATCTGAATAGACCTCGGATTGATTATCAATAATTGAAAAAAGAAAAGTTGGCTGCATGATTTTCCCCACAGTGCCCCAACAGTGCACACCCTACTAGAGAGAAGGGACACTTGTAAGGTTTACCCACACAGTTTGGGAACCATGCACCATGAATTTTTCAAAAATTGCAGAACCCCTCATACACTTTCTTCAAGGTTTCCTCTAACTCTACACAAGATATTCTCCTTGAACCTGACACTAAAAGGATCCACGATGTTTCTCCTGGGACTCACAAAGTTTGGAAAAAACCATGATCAATATATGGAAATTCAAAATATGATATAATTATTTGAACTAAAAACACCCTTAGCAAATAGTGGATTCTTTTTAACCCCAATATTTTGCACACAAACTATGCACAAGCCAAAAAATCCATTTGGAAACTCCAAAACTAAATATTTCTCACTGAGAACTCAACCCAAAGCCCAATAAAAATATCCAAAACCAAGAAAATAATGAAATAAAAAAACATGGAAGTGTTCTGACCAGAATACTCTAATGATAATTATCTAGAATCACTAACTTCATCCTTATTTTTTGAAACTTATATATATTTCTTCACAAAAATTGGAGAACAGAATTTCCAACTTAAGACATCTGATATTTAGATTTTTTTTCTAATCATCAATCATAATCATAATATATTAACAGCCCTTCTTCATTTTTTCATCTTACAATTCATATATCATAACATTGTTTTTTAACAAAGAGTCGTTTTCCTTTATATTCATGGATTTTACTTCGAATTGAAAATCCTTGACACCAATTCTATTTTTTATCTTTTCTTTAAGTGCATGGATCTTTTAATCTGAAATCTTATTGGATAATTTTTTCTCTTCAATTTCATTAATCCATTTTTACTCTATAATTGAGGAACTTATTTCAAGATCAACCTTTCTTGCTTCAAAGGCCCCAACATGTTTAGAGGTCTTTATACCATATAGTACATTTTGTCTTAATGCATTCTCTATATTATCTACTTATTCTTCTTCTTCTAGATGGGTGATATATTGACTCATGATTAGAAAGAATCCAAAAATAATATATTTTTTCTTTATGAAATCAATATATATAATATCTTCCGATATATTAATAGATATATGTTGATAAGTTGTAGATCGATCATCATCACCAATTATTCAGGGATATTATTTATTAGGATAGTTTGGCCAAGATTTTTCAAATTCCTCATGATCAATTAACTTTTTTTATTCACTTGATGTTGGAATCTTTTCCTTCACATTTTTTGTATGTTGGACCATAAGTTCATTACTTTCCCAGTTGGAAAAATCTTTATAACTAACAAGGCATAGAGAAGCTTATGCTTTCTCTTCCTTAGGTGAGAGGGATATCTTCTTCATTTTTTTCAATTTATTTATACTATTCATCATGGTCTTGGTAAAAAATGAATAATTTTAAGAGATAAATATTAACTAAAAAATATTTCACTGTAAATATAATAAATTAACTGAAATCTTCAACATATAATAACTTCACTATAGAGAATCCAAAGAAAGTTAACCAACACTCTGATACTAAATAATAGGACCATTATGGGATATAATCAACACTAATATTGGGGTGATTAATTATTGGTAACTTTTTATACAATTATAACTTTTACCCCTTTACCTGTTAGACCTGTTAGGATCCACATTCTCCAATTGTCTATTTATCATATGATAGTATATGAAAGCATGTAAAAGATGAAACAAGGTATTTTTTTAAGGTTCAGTACTCAATAAGAGTAGTTTGTCCTTACTACATATGTTTATGACCAGTACATGGATTCCCAACTAAAATGATATTCCTATTATAGGGGTTTGGGTATAAATTTTTTTATCCCTAGTGTATTTCCATTCACATTAGGAGGGGATGGAAACATTATTGAATCCCTAATATAGTAATAATATTTTCCAAATTATAGCTCCTCACTAGTACTTTATATAATATGTTTAGATTGTTTCCAAAAAATTTAGTTACCCTACACGAACATGAATGTCTTCCACCAAATGAGACTTCTATTGATGCCATAGTTCTATGTTATTCTTCTTCCTTCTTCTTCGCATGTTACTTGCATAGTAGCATCCAAGAAACATTCTTTATACTTTTTTCTTCATCTAAAACTGGTCCATACAATCCTCCATTTGATTCTATTAGTTTGATATTATCCATCAGATAATGATCACCCAGTGATGGGTTTCATGATGAAAATTCATCTGATACCTTATTCTACTTCCTGATCATTTGATCACTAATTGATATAAAAACTTAGTCGGGAATCTAGTTAATCCATTTTTATTGTACTTATTCATAAAATCAAAAATTAGCAAGAAAAATATATCCAGTATCTGAATAATCCTATTTTATTCTTGATAATCTAATCACCAATTTTTAAGAAATATCTATTTGGTATTTTGAAAATACCTTATTCTTTATCAAGATCATCTGATACCTCTTCATCCTATTATTTTTCTCTATATAATAACTTCTACTCAGTTTGGTACCTTTAAATTTTTTCACATAAATACTTATTCATTTTGTACCAATTTATCTAGCATTGATGCACTATCTGATACATTTTTTTCTCCATCTGATGGCTTCTTCACATTGTTCGGCTAATCCCTGCATCTATTTATTATTCATATGGTGCACTATTGCACCTTTCATTGCTTTTTCTCTGTCCAGTACCCCCTAAAAAATCCAATTATCACTTTAATGAAACATAAATCAAGATAATAATATCTCTTAATCATTTTGGTTAGAACAACTGTAAGACACTTCAATTCTTCATCATAATGCGCAATAGGGAAACTATTATTTTATTTTTTCTGAACTTCTACTAATTTCTAAACCACTTCACCCAGTGATCAATAACTCCATAGTAACTCTAAATCCACCAAAACATTTTATATAAGGAAGGTTCCTTTGAGTATCTAAGGTGAGGTGTACAATTAAAATTAAAAATTCTAGGTAAAACATTTAGATTTCCACTCAAATATTTCAATGTTCGAACTACTTCAAACTTACTAAAACATAGGGGTCAAAAAATATTTCTTGAAAACTTCCTTATATCTCAACAATAGTATTATTTTTCTATGCTTCTAAAAATATGGATAAAATAAGGATTATCCATTCATGATTATTGAAACACTGATCGTCTAGATAAACATGTCCATAATTAACAACTTTAAAAATGTTTTATAAAGACCTTTGAATATTTTTTCCAAGTACAACTTCATAATATCTATTTTATCAAGGAAAAATCATTATGTGTTCCTTCACAACTTCATAGGAACATCTATGAGGTATTTCATAATACTCTTCCTCTAATCAATGAAATTAAGTTTAAATATTTTTATGTTTTCTTATATTATAAAGATCTTATAAAAGAACTTCACACAATACAATTTGTCTAATGATGTTGAAAGTTCTCATTTAGTTGATGAGAAACCCTTATTCTTAATTCAAAATCATCAACCTAATTCCACTTCTCTGGTAATTTAATCTAATTAACGTCACCAAAAACATATATTTTATGATCTCCACATATTTCCTCTAACTATTTTTAGGAAACTTATCTTTGGTCATTCATAAACCACTATTCGCTACACTTACTTCATTCATTTTCCACATCTTCTTCCCATCATGTTCTTTTCCAAAATCCAACCATTGAACATCATACACAAGAAAACATTATTCTAATTGATGAATTCTACTTGATGAATCTCCATGTTCATATTCCATATGTCATAATTCCTTCTATAATCTATTATGTCATAAATATCTTGCTTCATTCATTATTCGTAACTTCTTAACATTTCATCTTGAACTTTTTTGAACTCTTTATGATGGAATTCATACATATAATCATTTAACTTAAATAAGAACTTTATAATGTTTGGGAATATAGATTCTTTGAAACCCTAGGTAACTTTATTGTCCTCATGACATAATCATTTCACAATTTCTCCCAAATCATTATTTTGGACTTCTAATGATTAGAATATCTTTCTAAGAAATTTTATTTTTCTAAACATCATCTTAGGATCATAACCATAAGGTATTATGATGTTTGGAAAATAAAAAAACATTATGTAGAAACCTCTAATAATGTTGTTCTGATCATTATATGTCATCTGTACACATGAATGAAATCAGTTAAACATTTGTTTCCACTAGTTGGCTAGTCGACCTTGTCTATTCACTATAGTATACTATCATAGTGAATATTCCTATGATGGTCTCCAAAATTTTCATCTAACTGATAGGACTTTGTATCTTGATTCATTGGATTGATTTTGTTAGATGACTTTGTAAAGATTCATCCACTAGACACTCTGTTTGAGGTCACAATACATGAAACACAATCGAATACAGTTACTCCGAAACTTTTGACTAATTACCATAGTAATATTTACTTGATCTGATCACCTTGTTATAATGGACTCAACCTTCAATGATCCGTTTCGAGGCTTCCTTATTTTATTCATCACAAAATTCTTGTTTAGTTCGTCTTCACAAACCTATTCATAATGATGATTAAAAAATGATTCTCCAATCATCAAACAAATGTTTGAGACATTAAGAATAGCTCATCAATCATCATAAGTATACTCAAATTATTCAAATAACTTTACCACGCCATGTATTGAATAATTTTTATCTCCACTAAAAGAAAGAACACAATTTATATATGTTTTCAGATAATAATACATGATCACTTCAACCACAACCTCAAGAATATTCTTCTTTATAACTTCTTCAATGTATTAAAATTAATTAAATTTTTCATTTTCATTTAAAACCATTAGCATCCATTTAAGAAAACTCACACACAAAGGGATCTCTTCACATTTTATATCCTTTTTAATAACCTTCCATATCATTTTATTTTAATACATAGCTTTTTAATGTGAAGAATAATCATTTAGTTTAGGTTGGACATTTCTTACCATGTTTTCGGATTTATTATTCTTTATCTCTTAATTTTACGATAGAGTTAAATATTCTATATCATTTTCACTATGCTACATCCTAATGTTTTCATGATTATTCAAGCCAATTATAGTAGAGAAAACCATCAAATCTTCTCTTGGGTTGGTTTTAGTTGTACTGGGAAACATACTATTATCTCTTTCACCTAAACCACATTCCAATTTAGTAACATAGTTTTTCTAGTTCTCTATGATAGATTATTGGGATTATATATTTGTGATCAACTTCTAGAATAATCCCTCTAAATCAAAATTAGAATTTGATGGTCTGTCTATTTTTTGAAATATATTTCTTAGTGGGTTAGAGAACCCAAGGGTTGTAGCATATTGTTTGATCATCCCTTGGTCTCCCTAAGACAGATTTGGGTGATATTTCTAGTCATAATGAAATTGATTTGAAAATGGGTACTTGTTCCCATATTTACTAGAAATGTATTCAAAAAGTTATGTACTCTCATCATACTAAAAATTTTATTCATATTTAGGACAATAGTTCATTATATGACCATGAATTCATCAATTATTAAATTTATCTATTAGTGTGTGACCATTAACTTAAGAAATATAAGGTTTTATTTCACTCCTATAAATTTTTCTATTCTTTGAAAAATTATGTTGTGAATTTTAAGATTTATTTTCAAATGTTAGTTTAAGTTCATCATTATCCATGTCTATGAAATCAACACAACTATATTGATCAATTAGATTTTAATTGTAATAGGTAATACTATTGTATAATGTATTCATAAGAGGATGGGGAGCCAGATTTTGGTTAATACAATCTATAAATAAAGATCTATAACTATCCCTTGTTTCATAAAAGATCCCTCTATTAACCAAGAAAAACATTTGGATTTTATGATTCACATCAATTGTGGTGTTTCTTAGATAAAACATAATAAAAAATAAATTGAAATTTTTTTCATGTGTGTCAAATATTTCACCATTCACATTATGGAACCAGCTCCTATCCCTTCCCATGAGAGAAAATGGGAACAAAATAAACC
This sequence comes from Viscum album, assembly GCA_963277665.1. Lineage (NCBI taxonomy): Eukaryota > Viridiplantae > Streptophyta > Magnoliopsida > Santalales > Viscaceae > Viscum > Viscum album. The sequence continues at coordinate 135,091,467 of OY728137.1, forward strand.
AAATATCTTCCTTACTCAAACAATGTAGAGGTAAATATTTTAGATTGATAAAAAAATATCTTATGAAATTTAATGAATCCTCATTAGGTTATCCATTAAAATAATGGAAACATGAATAGGTAAGACTATTTGAATTTTATTTTCATAGAAATCGGGTGAGTCCTTATGCAAGGGGGGTTTCTAGAAATATTAGGCAACTTGAACGCCTTATGTTTAAGCCTATCAGGGGCTTGATTTATTGGTATGGGAAACTCAAATTTTGATTTTAATTTACAACTCTTTGAACATAATAATTTTAAATTTTGTTTTTTTTAATCATTGATCTTCGTTTATTAATATAGGGTATAAAATTAATTATTTTATATGTTAAGGCCCTACTATGAATTTATGTTATATTTTAAACATGTTTCAATTTAATTAAACTAACAAAATGAAACTATATTACCCTATTTTCAAAAAAAAATTATTTTCACATTTTACAAGATTATATCTTTTCTATGTTTTTCATTTTTTTGGATGTTTTTTTATTTTTACAATGTTCCATATTCAAAAATGGTGAAAAATTTTAACAGTTCAGTCATAGACACAATCAACTTTTTTATTTATAAAATGTAAAAACTACTACAATTTTTTTACAAGAGGAAATCCGCATAGAATTATTAGGGTGCTTGACCAATCAAAATAAAAAAATCAAGAAATTGATAATGGCCAATGTTATGGAGTTGTATTGGAATCGTGGTTTTGAATGTGAGGAAGCAGTTATAATAGTAACAAAGAGATATAATAGTTGAATAGTTGATAGAGTTAGGGGAACTGTACTGGAAAAATAAATTGATAGAAATGGATAATGTTATAACACATAATTAACCATAAAAGTGTTGTAGTTCTGTAATTTATGGATTAAAATACATAATTTTAATCAGATAAGAAACCTTTCGTGAGAAATATTCTAAGAACTGCTATATCAAATAGAAATTGGGATGATGATTTTCCCATGGATAAAAGTAGAAACACAACCTTTTTCCTTTAATTACATTGGTTGTATTTTTCAAGGGAAAATGAAATATAATATTTTATTATCAGTACATGAAAAAATTTAAAAAAATATTCTCATGAAGAATAGAATTAGAGAACATTTAAAAAATTAATAATATAATTCTGATTTGAACATAAGAAAGAATAGGTAAAATGGTATTCAATTATGATAGTCCAATTAACCTAAATTACTCAGTTACAATTAAAAATAGTATTAAAAATAAATATGTTTAATTTAAGTTCTTTGATATAGAAATTATAGGATTAAATAGTGGGGAAGATAAGTGGAAAATTCTCAGTGGATATTACCTCATTTCCCCAGCTCCATCCCTTGATCCATAGCATTGAGTGCTCTACTTTTGGTCTACCTCTAGATCAATCATGTGCCTCCCTACCCTGATAGATTATTTCCCCCCAAACACATCCTCATTATCCTCATAGTAACCACTATCTCACTTTGATCGTAGGTCCTCATTAGTTAAATCATAAACTAACCCCAACATCATATACATCATCACTAACATCAATTTTAGTTATCATCTCAATATCCTCTATATGGAACACCTTTATGTTCGTCAATTTCCTTTAATTTGACTCCTAAAACACTTCTCTATTAGAATTATCTCCCCATGTAAGAATTTCTTCATCTAGAGTGTGATGGACTTGGATGAGTTCCTAGATCAGTTCAATTTTCAAAATTTTCAAACATTATCCAAAAAATATTCACTGTTAAAGGTTAGATACCCCCTTGGCATGAAGTTTCGATTAGAATTGAATTTTGGATGAATAATCCAATTCATAACATGAAAACAAAATAATTAATTAATTTATAAACTACACAACGTAAGTTAGAAAAAATGTTCCAATGATTAATATTCAGAATAAATCCATGGAATTTGAAAGATTTAAATCTAGAACAAAATTTTTTATACAAATATTTATTAAATTGAATTTACATCACAGTCAGAATAATGTTTTTTTATTATAAAAATAAAGTAAATTTCTTTATATAAAAACAAATATTTCCAAAAAATTGATATCCAAAAATTTATCAAAATTAGGTCAAATTTTAGAAAAAAACACTTGTAAGTTAATTCTGTGCAAATAATGAAAATAATTTCATCAATGTATATAATCAAAATTAGTGTTTTTTTGGTCAAATACCTTTATATATAGATTGTAATACACTCTTCCTATTTAAAATTTCATTCTTTTTAAGCTATTATGAACTGTTCAATTCAATGCTTTGGGATCTTAATTAATCCCATATGAAGTATTATTTATCATAAAAACTCAAGAATCATCACCATCAAGGATAAAACCTTTCAATTGTTCAATTTAAACCTCTTCCTAAAAATTTAATAATGAAGACTTTTAATCCATTTGGAATAATTTATAATATCATTGAAGTTATATCATAATAAATATTTGAATAATATAAAGAATTTCAACTTAGAAAAAAGTCTCATAAAAATTTATACCCTCAATTTGAGAAGATTTTTTTGCACATAAGATTAGAGTTATTTTGTTCCATTTCTTCCTTCTCATTGAGTTTTTTAAATACACTTTTCCAGATATTATAATTGCCTTTAGGTCATGAAACTAACTATTAGATTTTATTCATCTCGATTTTATTATACTTTTTTTCCACCACTACTATTAAATTGTCAAGTTAGAATGTTTTATCAACGCTTTTTTATGTAACTTGAGAAACAATGCTTTAATGAATGGAATTTTCTATACATATCTAAGTTTGAACACACTTATTGTTGTCTTCAGGGATATTTTAATGATAAAATTTTTTTATAATACTTTTTTTCTTAGATACTCTTAGCTCAGATCCTTTATTAGTTATAAAAATTTAAATGTCAACATTAAAATTTTGAAAATATGCTACTATATTAAAATACACCCCACACATTATAACACTTTCACTAAATGTTTCATTAATAAAATCATAAATAGAGAATGATATCTGTAATGAATATTTATTTTATAAAAAATAGCATCATGTCTATCAATGACATACTTCCTACATTTATTCAAACCTCAGTGATTCCTTTCATCAGGTAAATATCCAAGAAATATTTCCTTATTAGATCGATCATAAAATGTTTTAAAATGTCTTACATATATATTGATGTAACATGGGACACAAAAGACCTTTAATATTTTTTATTTTTTATTCTTCCAAAACCATATTTAATAATGATTATGCACTAAATATAGTATAATTATTCACTAATTCAAATTATAGACAACCATTGTGGTTTCTTTTCTTTAAAATAATCATAATGTTACACGCTTCGATGAAATGGACCTTATAATATAAAAAAATCCAGTTTTTCATTTATATAATCAATTTTTAGGGTTTTTATAGAGTAATATATCCATGAATTGTTAGATTCTTCCCAAGATATGCCTAAAAAACTTCATTATTTCAATTAGATCCATTACCAAACTGAAATATTTTGATATCACATGTAATATAATTTTTAAAATGAATTTTAAAGTTTTTGAACCGCTTGTGATCTTTTTATTTACTAAATATGAAATAAAAATAATCTTTATGAGTAAAATAATTGATAAAAGTATTTAAATACTTATCTTTATTGGTTGACTTAGTATAGCGACCCATGATAAATTATACATTAGTCTCATGATTTAAATTATACATCTCACAACATTCATATAATAAAAGGACATTGTGGTTTAGTGTATTGGATATTATCTATATATGTTTAATATTTTACTATACATGAAAAAATTTATCCTTGATTTTTCACCTTTAGACCTTTTTAGAAATCTTGTATAATATAATCATATCCATAACCTGGGTTGGAAACAAAAGAAAAGGGTGAAATCAAATGCTTTGTAAGGTAAAAAATATATCATAATCTATTATACCATAAACATGATAGAGAATAAGAGGAATACATAATCATATTAATAATAAAATAAAATTCCATGGATGATAATCATAAAAAGTTATAAAATGACATAATTTATTTAAAATGTCATTAAGGAATCGTAAAAGTTATAACTTGGATCAAAATAAATATCAATAACTAAAAACATGTAATTATGACATAATAGTGTGGAATACATTAACAAAAGGAATAATCCTAAAAACATGGAATAGGATGATAAACCACTTTAAATGAGTCACATTCATAAACAAAGATAAATTCTTGTATTATGAATGAACTAAATGTCCCCACTTCATATTGTGAACTAGAAAAATTCCAACACTTCATGGAGTGAACAAATAAAATAACCAAAATTCATGTTTTGAACAAAAAAAATTCCAATGATTCATGTTCTAAAGAAACAAAATTCCTATATTTCATGTTGTGCACATAAAAACACCCACTCATCATATTTTATAAAAAAAAATCCAATGACATATTTTGGACAAAAAAATGTCTACACTTAATACCTTTTTCTCATAATGTATAAATATTTATCCAATGAATTTTATGGAGATATAGGACCCCAATGATAACCATTCATATATATATATATATGATTTTCATTAGAAAAGAAAACATTCATCATCTCAAAAATAATCCATGTAAAAATAACGGGGTTTTGTAAACATTCAAAAACACCACAAAACCCAAATAAAAGAAACCATATAGTATCAAAACACTAATTTTTTTAAAAAATAACATCATAATAATGTATAAAAAGTGATCAAAACATATCTTCATGAAAGATAGACCATGGATGTAAAGACCTGACCCCAGTTTCCCAGAGTTGGTTCCTTATTTGATTACATTGGCATATAAATAAGGAATATGCATCCTGAAGGACCATGTAGATTAGTATTATTGGAAACAAGATACATAAATAATTTCAAATTTACTTCATGAAGGGAAATACAACACTAATTTATTCCATTATAAACATCCATGCCTCCTAGATTATGATTTCAAGTCATTCATAATTTACTTCTTCTTATCATGGGAAAATTAAACATTAGAATGGGGTGAGATAAAATTCTCAGTAAGGGTAAGAAATATAGTAGAAGATATCATAAACATAAGACATGGTGAATAATTGAAAACACATGCCTTTAAAAATAATAAACTTGAACACATTATGGCAGGAATAAGAGCTAAGTAAATAATGTCATAATAAAACCTAATCATGGGTATTATACTAGTTGAATAACCACATGAACTTTAAATTGCAAGATTCATAATGAAGTATGTTTATATTCCGGAAATTATAAAATAATTTTGAAGGCATCGGCAAAAAAGTATAAAAATGATTAATGCCTCGGCCAAAACCATATATCACATTGGGAAAGGCCTCGGCCAATTCCACGTTTATTTGTCTCATGAGACCTACCGAGGCATGGAGGGGATATAGAGGTACCCAACCATCACATAATAAGTCCAATGAATTCCTCATATGAGTGGGGATAATTATAAACAACATATAAATTAATATTGAAACAATCATATGAAATGTAACTAACTTTCCCAAATCATTGATCATAAAACAATAACCATTCCGAGTAATGTGGTGAATGGTTTTAGGATAGCATATATATAATAAAATTAGTCATAAACCATTCATTAAAATATGGTATATGACATCATAAATTATTAAACCCAATAATACATAATAATCAACAAGAGTGTTGAATCAGATGAAAATACTCTTATAGAATCTTTAAGCAATTCTTGAGATCAATAATCTTTATTTTGAAAAGAAGAGTTATTTTGGAAAAAATATTTGTATAAACCCATATGTGAATTAATATACTATTTTAATAATAAAATTATTCATTTTAAAAAGATAATGGTTTCCAAAAACATATTATAAAGTGCCCTTGAAAATAGATGAGAATTTGAGAAATTCCCTTGAATCGGGCTTGTATTTTGGAACCAGTTTTGAAAGATTCTTTTAAAACATGTAACTATACATTAAATGGGGATGGATTCTAGTTGGTGTACCTATATAGAATAATCACATGGAATTTAGGAGGAGTACATAATAATACATAATAATTTCATTGAGGTAATTAGATAATGAAAGTAACCTAAATGAAAATGGAAGTTCGGGTGGAAAACCCTAACCTTAATTCCAAACGTGTTCTGCTCATGAATTTATGCTCCTGGAATATGAAATTAGATTTTTCAATAACATATTTCAGAGCCTATTATAAATTTATTTAGTTTATCATAATTCTTTTTAGTTCATTTATTCCCTTAGTGATAATTTAATATATTGAATTTCATCATTCCAGAGTGTTTGTTTTCTTTATTTTCATAATCGGTTCTGTCACAACCCGTCCCCCGGGGCCAATATCATGACTACCCCAAGCCCACCTTCCATAGTCCAGGGGCTGGCCACTAGCACCAATGGTGTAATTCCATAAAACTGGGAAGACATTGCCTTTATAAATGATAAACACACACAACTAGAGTACAAGAAGAAGTAAACACTATGAAAAAACAGTATAACAAGAGTACTGAAAGTAAAGGGGGCCGGAATACAAGCCCAATAGTAAAGTACAAATACAACTGAAAACAAGTACAACTGAAAAAGAGATAAATAGCTGAAAGGTGGAAGCAGCTCCTGGATCATCCCTTGGAGTTCCTACCTAAAGGGTAGGTACTGATGGCCTCCTCAGCACTTCACGTTTGTCAGACTCCACCATGTACCGAAACATCGTAAGGTCCACATCCGGGTATCGTCCTATCCTGGTGCTCTCGGCCTCCGTCAGCATAGTCTGTCGTCTGCATCCAACACAATGAGGTGCAGGTGTAGCCCGTTCATGGGTGAGTATAACGATACTCAGTTGGGACCCTGAGACCCTCAAGGTCTCACAAAATCCAACAAGGATAAACCACAAAGTATGATTTCAACAGATAACACTTACTTAGGTATATTCCCATACACATACCTAAGATATAAAGTAACCCATCACAATCATGAGGAAAACACAAAGGTCAATGACTCAGCTCAAACCAGGATTTTTATTATCAAAACCAGGGCTGCTGGAGAACTCCTCCTCTAACGAGTATAATGTCCATGTCATGAATATGAGGCACTAATCATTAAACTTAGACTACTGAGGTACTCCTCTTGTCGAGTATCGCGAGTCTGCTGCCAAACTGGGCACTTCGTCCGTTGTGGGTCTGCCGCCAAACTGGGCGCTCCCCCAATTAGCTATTAGAGGTAATCCTCCTGTCGAGTACCACAGGTTTGCTACAAAACCTGGTGCTCTGTCTGCAATGGCTCTTCCACCAAACCGACCACTCCATCCACTGGGCTAATCGAATCACTCCGAGTTGAATCGGTCAAGCAGTCATTAGGTCTACAGCTACTAGGTATCTGCACGCTGTATGCTCATCTCCGGGATGATCCACTCCACGAGCTACTGGTCGATACTCCAAGTGTCACGAAGTCTCATGTGGAAGTATCTCAAAGGACCGCCACATCATAGGGGTCTCAACGCAATAGACGGTGTGTCAATTGGACACCCAGTTAGTGAGTTATTAGCATTTTAGTCCTAGGGGCCCGGTAGGATTTGTGTACGAACCAACCTGACCGTGACTCAACTATACCTCGAACACTAATGGGGTATACTCAAAGGGACGACTATTTTCCTTGAATACCGGCACCGCTGACTGTTCGTCAAACGGACGTTCGGTTCCATAGATATGGACAAAGAAAGTAAAGGGAGCGGTATGAGCCCGGGTCCAGTCCGACCCCGTCGGACAGACTCGGCCCAACCCAGTCTGGGTCAACCTAGTCTGGGTTGACTCGGATTGACTTTTTGGGTCTAACCCGGCCTGTTGGGCGGGTTATATTTTTCAGTTAGGTCCAGTTCGTTGGGCCCGGCCCAGCGGACTACGTGGACAATTTGAGCCGAAAGTCGCCACGTGGGCGACTCGGCCAGACAGCCAGTGGCAGGTTCGGCCAGAGCTGTGAGGGCTGCGGCTCGGGTGACTCGGCCCGAGAATCCAATGGCAGGCCGCACGGGAAGTGGGCAGGCCGCCGGTAGGCTACGGGGGCTCCCTGGCTGGTTGGGCAGTGCTCTAGGGGGTGCGGGCAGTGCGCCGGTGAGGTGTGGATAGTCGGGAAGCGCGCCGGGGCATGGGCCGGACACCGCATGGTCAGCGGTGCTGTTCGTGGATATCGCGGGTAATGCGGCCCTATTTCGCTATCTACGTCATCTTCTCCTCTTTTCCATGTCATGTTGCCGCTTCGTAGAGTATCACAAATAAAAAAATTCGACGGAGGGTGTTGCGCCATGTGAGGTTGGCCCGAACCCTCCGCGTTTATGGTGATAGCAGTTGGTTCATCAAAGGTACGATTAACAATAATTTAATCACAAAACTTCGCAACGATTACTTTCAAAAGAAGGTGAGAAAAGAAAAGGAATACTTCTTAATGTAAAACCCCCAACCTTGCTTGTCGGTGTCGTTTGACGGAGTCGCGAGAAGGCGGTGTTGTTCCTTTAACATCATAAGAGGAAGAGAGGTACTCATCTTTGGAGACGTTCTTCGCTGGAAGGTGGCGTCGTTCCTTCAACGTCATAAGACGAAGAGAGGTACTCATCGTTGGCAACGTTCTTCACGGGCGGTGTCTTCTACTTTGATGCGGATGAAGGAGGAAGATGACATTGTCGTTCTTCGGTGGCGAAAGCGACATTCCCTTCCCTGCCCTGGTTGAAGAAGGAAGAAGTTGATGTTCATCGTTCTTCGGTGGTTCTTTGTTGGAAGATGAAGATCTCCAAGAACTCCCCCTCTCTGTAGTTCTCACAACAAAAAGAAAGAAGCATGCCAACCAAATAATAGATAGAAATGACATCTATTATTTATTGGCACCATAACTTGAAAAGTTGTGGTTAATTGAAGGAGACAACCCATATAATTAATGGGATGGATGGTTCAAATTACAAATAAGGGGAGGTGAGGAGTTCTAATTAATTAATGGAGAGAGGTTTCCAATTAATTATTTGGGAGGTGTAGATTTTTATCCATAAAAAAGAGGGGGTTAGAGGTGTTAAGGAGCTCGTGTGGGCCCCACTTTTCATACATGAATTGGGGTTTAAGGGGGTAAATATCATGTGGTACCCACCTAAAAATATCCTCCCAAGGGAGGTTATGTGTGGGTGGGCCCCACCTCTAACCTCTCCTTGGAGGATTCAACCGCCACAAATAAAAATAAATTTATCACTTTATTTTTACTCAATTTAATTAAAACCCCCCAAAAATTAACTTCCACTCACATCAGAATGCATCTACGGTGAAGGTTTCACTAAGCAATTACTAATTTTGTGTGTTCAACGGTGCCCTCAGAATTCGATTCCGAGCACCGGTTCAAGAGTTATAAAACACTGTCGACACCTTTACTGAACGTAACCAGAAAAAAGTTCAAAAAAATTATTATCAGACACCCTCGACCAACTGCCATCGAGGTTAGGCTCTACCTTAGTGAAACGCACCCCAATGAACCCAACGGTACTCTCGGATTTTTAATCCGAGTTACCATTTACAGGTTATAAATTTTACAATAAATTAACTGTCACTTAATTATTTTATTTACGGCCAAAAACTAACTTTTTCTGGTGGCCCGTGCTGGCCAATGTAAGTATCTTCTTAAATAAAGAATGACCTCATGAGTTCAGAGGTGGTCTCAGATTTATAATCCGATCTACTGTTTGTGAGTTAAAATAATTTGAAAATAAAATAATTATTTTAATTATTTTATTTACGGTTAAGAATTTTTTTAGATTTTTCACAGGAGGCCCGCGTCGACTAAACTTAAGTCGCGCATAGGGTAAACCTGCCATCCTGAGCGCAACGGTGCCCTCATATTTCGGATCCGAGTAACTTTTTAATAGTTATTACAATTTTTTAGTAAAACTTCTTATGCACATTAATTTAAACTTAATAAAACTTCAAAAATTGATTCCGGGCACACCGGGCCTCGGAATCAAGCACCGTTAGAAACTGTGGACTCGTAAAATTTCCATGAATTTAAGAAAATAAAATTCATGGAAATTCCGGGTCTTTAAATTCTACCCACATTAGGTATTTACATCCTCGTAAGCTACAACTCGAACTAAGGGAACAAATGGGGGTACTGGGCACGCATCTGAGCCTCCCGCTCCCATGTGCTCTCCTAGAGGTTGTCGTACTACCAATGAATGCACACTAGAGGTATCAACCGTCCACGTAGGACCCGATCCTTTCAATCCTCAATCTCCACTAGAACCTTCGTGAAAGTCGCCCTTTCATCAATGTCCAGCTCTCCATGGTCGATGATGTGGGACGGGTCATGCATGCATCTCCTCAACTGAGATACGTGGAAGACGTCGTGCACCTGGTGCAACTGAGGTGGAAGGGCCAGGCGGTAAGCCACCTCACATACTCAACTGAAGAAGTGGAGGAGTGACTGTAAGAGACTATAGATAGGCTACACCATCTATATCCACAAAGGATATATGTATGGCAGCCAGCTGCTCTATCGCCTCTCCTAGTAGCTGAATACCAGTCCTCCTGCTGAGTGCATCCGCAACAACGTTCCCCTTACCAGGAGTATAGAGTATCTCAAAGTCATAGTCTCAGATGAACTCAAGCCATCTCTGCTATCTCAAGTACAGATAATTCTAAAATAAGACACACCGATGACTATTGAGATTAGAGTAAACCATAAACCGTTTTCACAATGAACTATGGGTGAGACTAGCCAATTGTAAGAACTCTACATTACCCTTCTTCGCCTACGTTCTACAAAAGATGATAAAATTTCTCCTTTTCCGAAAAGATAAATCTCATATCATCCCATGTATTAACCACATCCTTTTCCTAATACAGTCAATCCTACCATGAATTTTACTAATTCATGTCATGGATGACGTCGTAAGGCCTCAACACTACTACCAAGAGATCCAACCGTTACTCTTTCCTCCAAGGGCTGAGTCACACTGTCAGCATAAGTGTGTGATAACTGGTTCTCCTCCAGTAGGAATATCAAAAGTGAGGGTCAAGTCAATGGTTTTAACCAGGACTTCTTATTATTAACCACACAAAAGGTTAAAGTAAAAAGACAAAAATCGACCACAAACAATGATATCAATGAAGCTAGATGCATCATGAACAATGGACTCTATGCCTGGAACTATTCCCACTCTTATCTACCTGCTTCCTGAGCTCCATGGTCGTATTCTTCAGCTGCTTGAAGTTGTGATCTCCCCTATCCACTCATTCCCTACGGTTGGGGTGGACCTCCTGGTGGTGGTGGTGGCAACACCTTGAAGCATCGTCCACCACTAGCTGCATGGCCAGCTCCACTTCCACGTCCACCATTACCCTACATACCATCTCGATCGAACCTCTGCCTCTGCTTGGGAGTTTCTTTCATCTATCTGTTGATCGTATGTATGGAGGGTCGGATAGTCACGTGCCATGTGACTAAGCCCGTCGCAGGATTAACAATGTCTGCTCCTGGTATGCCCGGCTCTATCTCTACTCTGGGTTCCCCACACAACTGATCCTGAGTCGTGTGGTCAATCACCTGTAGGTATGGTCCTCTTAGACCTCTGTGTCATCTGTCTACTTCCAACTACAGAAGAATCTACTTCATGTTGGCTAGTGGTGGGTCTCAATAATGGAGACTGCTCAGCAAGGAAACTCTCCAATAGGAGGCCTCGCTCCAACACCCCCATCGGCATCGGGTTGCTTTGGGAGACAACTGAAGCTCTAATCTCTTGCCTGAGTCCCTGCTCGAAGGTCCGGCCCCTGAAGGATGGGTCTCGTACCATATTAATGGAGTTGTGTGAGAGGTCGGTGAAACTCGCTGAGTACTGCACCACCTTCATGCTATGCTACTGTAGATGCAGTAGCTCTTGTATACGCACCGCTCGAAGGGTGGATGGTACAAACTCTGCCCGGAATAGGCTCTCGAAGTCTGCCCATAGAAATGATGCCTCATCATGCATCTGGAGCATCATGCTCCACCATCTACCTGCTGCTTCCTAAAGATGGCCAGAAGAATGGATCACCATGAAGTTGGATGGTGTCCCTACCAGTCTGAAGACTCTCACCACAGCCTCCAGCCAATCCTTAGCCACCTGCGGGTCCGTCTCTCCCCTGAACCTGGGTGGCCTCTAGCGCTGGAACTCGTGCAGTGCGCTCAAGAGGTGTGCACTCTCTAATGCTGGGGCCGGTGGCATCAGTGGCCCAATGGGAAGTGGTAGCATTGGTTCCTCCATTGGTGCCTCAATTGGAAGAGGGTCCTCTACTGAGGCATCATCAATTGGTGGGATGTTAGTATGTACAACTCTCGAGGCTCTAGCTGGTCATCCTCAGGGAGGCATCCTAAAAGAAACAGATGTGACACGGTCAAAAGACTATACCATGTTAGATGACCTTGTTTGATTTGACTTAAAGAAAACTTTTGAAAACACACAAGCAATCAGTGTTTTCGTTCACTATGTTGGAAATCATATTTCAGGGTCCTGGTGTATGGATACGTCGGCCGCCCGCACCAACACTAGACTCCCTGAACTGAAAACCACACTTAGTACCCTTAACACCATTGATTTATAGATAAGAAATATCAGAGTCCTAAGTTCTACGGTAGAACCGACTCCTCTGATACCAATTTTTCATGACCCGTCCCCTGGGTCCCGTATCATGACTACCCCAAGCCCTCCTTCCATAGGTCAGGGTCTGGCGATTAGCACCAAAGGCGTAATTCAGTAAAACTGGGAAGGCATTGCCTTTATAAATAATTAACACACAAAACCAGAGTACAAGTAGAAGTAAACACTAAGAAAAAACTGTGCAACAAGAGTACTGAAAGTAAAGGGGTCCAGAATACAAGCCCAACAATAAAGTACAAATACAACTGAAAACAAGTACAACTGAAAAAGGGACAAATAGCTGAAAGGTGGAAGCTTCTCCTAGATCATCCTCTAGGGTTCCTACCTGAAGGGTAGGTACATATGGCCTCCTCAGCACTCCATGTCCATTAGACTCCATCGTGTACCGAAATATCGTAAGGTCCACCTCTGGGTACTGTCTCGTCCAAGCGCTCTCGGCCACCCCCAGAGATGTTCGTTTTCTGCATCCAACACAACGATCTGTGGGCCTAGCCCATGCAGGGGTGAGTATAACTATAATCAGTAGGGACCCTGAGACCCTCAAGGTCTCAAAAAATCCAACAAGAATAAACTGAAAATTATGATTTCAGCAGATAACCATTACTTAGGTATATTCCCATACATATACCTAAGTTATCAAGTAACCCATCTCAATCATGAGGAAAACACAAAGGTCAATGACTCAGCTCAAACCAGAAATTTTATTATTGAAACCACGGCTGCTGAAGAACTCCTCCTCTAACAAGTAAAGTGGCCTTGTCATGACTCTGAGGCAGTACTCACTATCCTTGGACTACTGAGGTACTCCTCCTGTTGAGTACTGCGGGTCTGCTATCAAACCAGGCGCTCCGTCCGCTATGGGTCTTCCGCCAAACCGGGAACTCCCCTTAATAGCCGTCAGAGGTACTCCTCCTGTCGAGTACCATGGCTCTACTGCCTAACCAGGCGCTCCGTCCACTGTGGGTCTGCTTCTAAACCGGGCACTCCATCCACTGGGCTAGTTGAATCACTCCGAGTCGAATCGGTCAAGCAGTCGTCAGGTCTACAGCTACTAGGTCTTCGCACGTTGTATCCTCATCTCTTGGAGGATCCGCTCCATGAGCTACTGGTTGATAATCCAAGTGTCTTGATGTCTCATGTGGAAGTATCTCAAAGGACCGCCACATCATAGGGGTCTCAACGCAACAGACGGCGCATCAATCGGACACCCGGTCTGTGAGTTATTAGCATTTTAGTCCCAGGGGCCTAGTGTGATTCAAGTACGAACCAACCTGACCGTGACTCAACTATACCCCAAACTCTAGTGGGGTATACTCAAAGGGACAGCTATGCTCCATGAATATCTTCGTCACGGACGGTTTGTCAAATGGACATCTGGTGCCAATGATATGGCCAAATAAAGTAAAGGGAGTGGTATGAGCTCGGGTCTGGTCCGACCCAGTCAGACCGACTCGACCCAACCCTGCCTGGGTCAACCTGTTCTGGGTCAACGTGGACTGACTTGCTGGGTCTGACTCGGCCTATTAGTTGGGTCAGTCTATTCAGTTCGTCCTAGTCCGTTGGGCCCGGCCCAGCGGACTGTGTGGAAAATTCGGGCTGAAATTCGCCACGTGGGTGACTTGGCCTGAAGGCCAGTGGTAGGTTCAGCCAGAGCCGCGAGGGGCGTGGTTTGGGTGGCTTGGCCCGAGAAGCCAACGGCAGGCCGCGGGTAGGCCTCGGGGGTGCGGGAAGGCCACGGGTAGGCCGTGGGGGCGCAGGCAGGTCGTAGGGGTGTGGGCATGTCGCGGGGGTAGGCTGCCGGGGTAGGGGCAGGCCGTGGGGAGGCCGCGGGGGCACGGGCAGGCCGCTAGGGCGCGGGTAGGCCGCAAGGGCGCGTCGGGCAGCAGCGCGGGGCCGCCGGGCTAAGGCGCGGGGGCACCAGGTGGGCCGGGCAGTGCGCTAGGGGGCACGGGCAGTGTGCCGGCGAGGCGCGAGCAGCCGGGCAGTGCGCCGGGGTGCGGGTCTGGTGCCGCTTGGTCGGCGATGCGATTCATGGAGACCGCGGGTAGCGTGGTCATTGTTCTCCATCTACGACATTGTCGCCTCTTTCCCAATCCATGTTGCCTCTTTGTAGAACATCACAAAGAAAAAAATTCGATGGAGGGTGTCCGGTCATGTGAGGTTGGCCCGAACCCTCCTTCTTTATGGTGATAGCAGTTGGTTCATCAAAGGTACGATGAACAATAATTTAATCACAAAACTTTGCAACGATTCCTTTCAAAATAAGATGAGAAAAGAAAAGGAATACTTCTTAATGTAAAACCCCATACCTTGCTTGTAGGTGTCATTTGACGGAGTTGCGGGAAGGTGGTGTCGTTCTGTCAATGTCGGAAGAGGAAGAGAGGTACTCGTCAATGGCGACATTCTTCGCGGGCAGCGTCTTCTCATTTGATGCTGATGAAGAAGGAGGAAGATGGCATCATCGTTCTTCGGTGGTGGAAGAGATGTTCCTTTCCTTGACCTGATTGAAGAAGGAAGAATTCGATGTTCTTCGTTCTTTGGTGTATCTTTATTGGAAGATGCAGCTTTCCAAGAACTCCCCCTCTCCTTAGTTCTCACAACAAAAATAAAGAAGCATGCCAACCAAATAATAGATGAAAATGATGTCTACTATTTGTTGGCACCACAACTTGAAAAGTTGTGGTTAATTAAAAGACACAACCCATATAATTAATGGGATGGTTGGTTGAAATTTCAAATAAGGGGAGGTGAGGAGTTCTAATTAATTAATGGAGAGAGGTGTCCAATTAATTAATTGGGAGGTGGAGAGGTTTATCCACAAAAAAGATGGGGTTAGAGGTGTTAAGGAGCTCGTGTGTTCCCCACTATTCATACTTGAATTGGGGGTTTAAGGGTGGTAAAGCTCATGTGGGCCCCACCTAAAAATATCCTACCAAGGGAGATTATGTGTGGGTGGGCCCCACCTCCAACCTCTCCTTGGAGGATTAAACCGCCACAAATAAAAATAAAGTTATCACTTTTTTTATTCAATTTAATTAAAAACCCCCCAAAACTAACTTCCACTCACGTCAGAACGCAACTACGGTGAAGGTCTCACTAAAACATTATCGACGCTGCGAGTTCAACGGTGCCCTCGGAATTCAATTCTGTGTAGCGGTTCAAGAGTTATAAAACACTGCTCGCATGTTTACTAAACGTACCCAAAAAAAGTTCGTAAAAATTATTATCAGACGCCCTCAACCAACTGCCATCGAGGTTAGGCTCTACCTAGGTGAAAAACGCCCCAACGAACCCAACAGTACTCTTATATTTTCAATCCGAGTTATCGTTTAGAAGTTATGAATTCTAAAATAAAATAATTGTCACTTAATTATTTTATTTGTTGCAAAAAACTAACTTTTTCTGGTGGTTCGTGCCGGCCAAAGTTAGTATCTTCTTAAATAAATCATTCCCTCATGAGTTCAGCGGTGGTCTCGGATTTTTAATCCAGGCTCCCATTTCTGAGTTATAAGAATTTGAAAAATAAAATAATTTATTTAATTATTTAATTTTTGGTTAATCCATTTTTGAGATTTTCCACAGGAGCCACGTGCTGACTAAACTTAAGTCACGCCTAGGGTAAACTCGTAATCCTGAGCGCAACGGTGCCCTCAGATTTCTGATATGAGTAACCATTTAAGAGTTATTCCACTATTTTAGGAAAAATACTTATGCGCGTTAATTTAAGCTTAACAAAACTTCATAAATTGATTCCGAGCACACTGGGCCTTGGAATCAAGCGACGTTAGAAACTACGGACTCGTAAAATTTCCGTGAATTTAAGAAACAAAAATTCCATAGAAATTCTAGGTGTTTACAGGTTCACTTGTTTATAAGTAATGGAGTGGAATGGGTGTAAATCTCCCGAATTTAAATTACATATTATTTATGAAAATCCAGAAGTGTTTATGATCATTTCTATCATTTGGTTACATGGAAAGAGGATGAATCATTTGATGAAATATTTATGACATTCACTTAGATTATTTAGCGGTATTTTGATTATTAGAAACTATTTTGGTCATACAATTTAATAATATGTACGTATACCAGTTTTGGAATCTTAATTAGGTTATAAAAAATCTATTAAACTATAGTTCAACCATAAAAATGGTTTCATGACTAGTAATGAAGGAGAATTTTAAGAATGAAACTTCGTTGTCCCCAATGGTTATAAATTGGAACCTCATGGACGCTAATTTATTTTATTAAATAAATGAGAGAGAGGATATTTATGATGGTTCTTCAATTCACATGACATAATTCTAGTATATAGATGATAATAGATCTATCATGGTCATTTTGATAGAGTAAGTGAGGATAGTATTACAAAAGAAAGGAATTTGAAATGAAACTAAATAAAAAAGAAATGTGCTTTACCTCTTGATATAACCTCCTTGGGACCCCCCTTAAGGGAAGGGTTATTGGTCTTTCAGCAAGACCAAGAGCATCTTGGATGTGGGTATTGACCAGGGAAGGCTATTTGGGCGAACTTTGAGGAGATTTAAGGCTTAAAGAGTTAAGATAAGAGGGAGTGGTGGGTGTTTTATAGTGGAGGAGATGAGTGAATTTTGAATATTTAATTCGTTATTTTATTATTTCCCTCAAGACAACCAATAGTGTTATTTCATGTGAATTATAATATTAATAAGTGTATGTGAGTTCGAACAAAGTGGCCTTACATCACTTTTGCTGTCATAAATAGTGTATTTGACTGATAATTTTTACATACAGTATTTTAACGTATTTCACTATTCATAAAACATTCTTGAATTTCAGAAAAATCCCAAAAATTCAACCCTACCATTCTTCGACGTGTAGAATTGAAAAATGAACTCCATTTTTCAAAAAAAAATTTCTAAATATTATTAATTTAATTTTTAATTAAAATCATTGTTAATTCGAAAAATAACAATTTTAAAGGTATAATTAGTTTTATATCACATTGAAAAATCAATTAAGATCTTATTATATTATTACCTTAAGAAAATAAAATAATACCATTATTTACTATTTATAAGTGTTATATTACTATTCATAATGATATGTTACTATTGACCAAAAATCATGTTTGTTCTATCAGACTCCAAATGATTTACTGATCACAACTCTAGATGACCGTTTTTCAAAATTCAAAACATAGAAGAGGAAAATTTGTGTTTAATGTCTATATTATAAAATGCATTTATTTTCAAAAACATGCGGTGTTACATTATCCCCCCTTACAAAAAATTCTTCCTCGAAATTCAAAAAAAAATTACCTAAAAAGATTCAGGTATATCTTTAACATAAGCTCCTTAGGCTCCCACGTTGCTTCCTCCATCTTATGGTTCCTCTAAAGAACCATTAGCAGACGACTCATTTGGTTTATTAATACATTTTCTCTAGTATCAAGAATCTTGATAGGCTCTTCCCAATAAGATATGCCAGGATCATGTTCTATTTCTTCATTGGTGATTACATCTGTTGGTTCTGGCATGCATTTCCTTAACATTGATATGTGGAACACATTGTGAACTTTGGAGAGACATGGTGGTATTGCCAAACGGTAAGTTATGGCTCCAATTCGATCTAGAATGTCAAAAGGTCTGATGTACCAGGGACTTAATTTTCCCTTCTTACCAAATCGTATAATACCCTTCCTTGGATATTCCTTTAAGAAAACATGATCTCATTCTTCAAATTCCAAATCCTTCCTTTGGTTATCAACATAACTCTTTTTCCTACATTGAGTTGTTTTGATATGGGTTTGGATAATCTTTACCATTTCTGATGCTTCCTTAACATGTTCTCGGCCTGAAAGATTTCTCTCACCAATATCATCCCAGCATGTTGGTATACGACATCTATTTCTATATAACGTTTCATATGGTGCCATCTGAATACTTGAATAGAAGATACTGTTATAGGAAAATTCTATGAGAGGTAAATAATGATCCCACATACCTTGAAAGTCAAGAGAACAAGACCTCAATATGTCATCCAATGTTTGAATAGTCTATTCAGATTTTCCATCAGTTTTTGGGTGGTAGGCAGTTCTCTAACAAAGATTAGTATCTTGGGCCTTCTAAAGACTTTTCTAGAATTGAGATGTAAAATGGAGATCATGATCAGAAACAATTGATAAAGGTACACCATGACGTCTTACAACGTCATTAATATATATTATTGCTAAACTTTCACGTGGTAAATCTTCTCTTATATCAAAGAGATGTGTTGATTTTGTAAGACAGTCCACAATGACCCATATCGCATCATTCTTTCTTGGAGTCTTTGGTAGCCCAATGAAAAAGTCCATTGTAATATCATCCCATTTACACATAGGAATAGGAAGGGATTTCATGACTCCTCCAGGACATTGTCTTCCAGTCTTCACCTGTTGACACACCAAACATCTCGATATAGAATCAGCAATCTACCTCTTCATGTTTTCCCACAAAAAATGTTCCTTTAGATCTCTATATATTTTTGAGCTACCATGTTGTATAGAGAAATTAGAGCTATGATCATCATCCAATAGTTCTTTTTTAGATCAGTAATAGTGGGAACACAAAGCCTCTTTCAGAATTTCAAAATGCCACCTTTATATATGAATTCAATAAAATTATTATTATTTATAGCTTTAATTTTCTTTTGAAACTCCTCATCATTAGCTTGAGAACTTTTTATCCATTTTAGTAAAGAATGTTTGGAAACTATTTGAAAAAGTAGTGATGTGTTACCTAGCTTGATAATTCCTCTATCCATCTTTACTAGATCCATGAATAGAGGATCCCTTTCAACTCTCATCTTGTTTAGAATTCCATGGTCCTTTCTACTCCAAGCATCTTCCACCTTATTTTCCTTCCTCAGGTGGTAGTTTATTGTGCAATAATAGTCTTTACGTAGCTCTATCCATCTCTTTTTTCTTATGTTGAGTTCTTTTTGTGAGAATATATATTTCAACCTCTTATGATTTTTATATATCTCGCATTTTTCTCCATAGAGGTCATGTATCCAAATATTCAGAGAAAATATTTCCACTTCTAACTCAAGATCATGAGTTGGATAGTTTTTCTCATGAATTTTTAGCTTCCTAGATGCATAGGCAGTCACTCTATCTTTCTGCATAATGACACAACCAAGTTCTTTCTTTGATGCATCGCTATATATAACAAACCCATCATTCCTTGATAGTAGGGTTAGGATCAGATCATTCACTAACCTATTCTTCAATTATTCAAAACATTTTTCACATTCCTTTTTTCATATGAACTTAACACATTTTCATGTGATATTGGTTATTGGGTTTGCTAAACGGATGATGTTATGAACAAAACACCGATAATAACCTGGTAAACCAATAAAACTACAGACCTCAGTTATGTTTGTTTAAGTAGGCCATTATTTCATAGACTTTTTCTTCATTGGATCTACAAATATTCCATCCTTAGAGATAATGTGGCCCAGAAATGAAATTTATTAGATCCAAAAATCACATTTGTTAAACTTTCCATATAATTTATTTCTTCTAAGTGTCTTCTGAATAGTGCGCAAGTGATTTTCATGATCTTCATGGATTTTAGAGTATACCAGGATATCATCAATAAACACCACTACAAAGTAATCAAGATATTCCTTGAAAAATCTATTCATTACATCCATGAAAATAGATGGTGAATTGGTTAGTCCAAAAATAATTACTCTAAACTCATAATGCTTGTACCTCGTTCGAAATGTTGTTTTTGGAATGTCTTCCTTCCTCACAAGAAACTAATGATATCCCGATTGAAGATCAATCTTCGAAAAATATTGGGGTCCATTAAGTTAATCAAATAAATCATAAATTCATGGAAGAGGATACTTATTCTTTATTGTAATATCATTGATCTCTTGGTAGTCAATACACAACCTTATAGACTGATCTTTCTTCTTAACAAAAAGAACAGGGGTTCCCAATGGAGAAATGCTAGGGTGAATAAATACTTTATCACTAAATTCCTCTAGTTGTTTCATTAGTTACACTAACTCCACAGTGGCCATTCTATAAGGGGTATTTGATATAAGCCTTGAACCAGAAATTAAATCAATGGAAAACACAATTTCCCACTCTGGGGGATGTCCAGGTAAATCCTCTGGAAATATTTCAACATATTCTTGCACAATAGGTACGTCCTCTATATATACATTATTCTCCTCACCCATATTTAATTCATTCCCTTCTTCCCCAATAATTGAATTCAGTAGAGCTACTGGGAGTGGATCAAGATGAGAATCAAATGGTAAGATTTCTGCTTTAAAAATAATGGATTCTACACCATTCTCAAAAATTGTATCTTCTTTATTCTTGTAATATATTTTCACATCGTAATTTGAAATCCAATTCATATCAAGAATTATATCATATTCAACCTTTGGTATGATGATAAGGTTAGAAACTAAAGCACGTTTATGTTTCATGAGGGGGACTAACTTACATGCCTTTATTGCAATGATACGTCCATTATGATTTTTGACTGATAACTCCTTTATTAATTCAAATTGTACATATCTAATTTTTGTGGAAACTAGGAAGATATAAATTAATGTGATGATCCAGAATCAAATAATGCATTGGCTATGTTTGGTGAAATGATCAAATTACCTTCCACCACATCATTCGTAACTTTAAGCTCTGCAGTTGTGATCGCGTAATCTTGTCCATGGTCCCTTGGCCTTTTCTGTTTCATGTTTCCTTGACTCTATGGAAAATCATTAGTATAGTGTCCATCTCTCGAAAATTATAGCATTGAACATTAATGGATTATTTATTCCCCTTGAAATTACAAGCAAGATGTCCTTTCTGACCACATTTTAGCATACTCCTTTTCCCTTTAAGCATACACAAGGGTGTTTCCTTCCACAATTATAATAGGGTGGAAATTAAACTCTTCCCTTCTTCTATGTTTCCTTATTTACTTTACCAGAGTTTTTATTAGCCCTCTCCTTTTCTTTTTTTCCCATAAAGTCATTGGACGTAGATAATTCCTTTTCTATCTTGATAGCACATTAAATTATATCCTCATATGATGATAAACATTGGGAGACATGTGCCTATCGGAGGAATGGATGTAGGCCATAAAAGAATCAATCAATTTATCTCCTTGGATTTTGTATGTAGTCCACAGTATGTCTTTCTAGCCTTGTAAAGTTAGCATCATAATTCTCAACATTCCCATCTTCATTTAGCCTCAGATTCAAGAATTGCATCTCTATATCCACTCTATGTTCACTCGGAAATTATTTCTCTAGGAATATTTCCTTTGAGTCCCTATATTCTATCTCCTCCATTTATTCCTCCTCATTTTTTTAGATTAAAGACCACCACTTATCTGCATCTCCCGGTCGATGATAATCTTCCATGACGACATTCTCTCTTTCATTACACCCCAAAGCGAGAAATATTTTCCATAGGGAACTTATCCACTGCTCAGCTACAAATGGGATTGTAGTCCCATTAAATGATAGTGGTTGTTGTCACATAAACAGATCTAACATAGATTCTCCATGCAGTGAATAAGAATTCTCCACATGATTAAGGTTATTATTCATAACCTGAGTATGTTTTCCTAGTATAGTCATAAGTTTTTCAGAACTCGTCACAGCACCAGATCCAACATCATTATATTGCATCGGAGGGAAATCCCTATAGGGGATATGCGCGTTCATGCGGTTTCCATTCCTTCCACTATGCGCCATTTCTAGATGATGAAATACACTATATTAGGTTATTAATCATAATTTATAATCTTAACATAACAAAATACTTATCATAAATAGAGATCCTATGCATGGTAAATCACATTATCAAAAAATGGTTTCTTTGTGGAAATATTTACAATTAAATCCTTTATAATGGCTTGTAATGAAAATGTAAGTTATCCTAAGAATATCTCATGAGAGTCTTGTAACCAAGAGTGAAACAAGGCCCATTTTCAAGTACCAGGATTCCCCAGGTCAAGCCCAAAACTCCTTGTCAGGGCATTCACTCCTAGGTACATCTGTGCCAGAGCCGCCTCTAACTACTTGTATGTATACAGGGATGTATTACCTGAAAGATCCACATAATCTATTCCTTAACAAAATACTTGGTCGTTATTGTATGTTTATCCTCAAATATCATCTTATGGACTCTTCCCTAATATACATTTTCTAAATCTAGTATCCACATTTTCTACTAAACTTCCCCTAATACCAACTATAAAGACCCGACCCTAGTTGCTCGGATTCAGTGCCTTATTTGATTATATTGGCATATAAACAAGGAATATGCATCTCGAAGTACCAAGTAGTTTAGAATTATTGGAAACAAGATACATAAATAAGTTCAACTTTACAACGTGATAGGAAATACAATACTAATTTATTCCATTTGAAACATCCACGCCTCTACGATTATTCTTGCAAGTCATTCATAATTTACGTCTTTGTATCCTAGGAAAATGATACATAAAAAAGGGGTGAGCTAAAATGCTCAATAATGGTGAGAAATACAACAGAAGATATCATAAACATAATACATGGTGAATAATTGAAAACACGTTCCTTTAAAAATAATAAACTAGAACACATTATGGAAGAAATATGAGCTGAGTAAATAATTTCATAATAAAACATAATCATGGGTATTTTACTATCTGAATAACAACATGAAATTTCAATTACTAGCTCCATAATGAGGGAATTTCATATGCCTGGCATTCTGAAACATGTTGTTAAGGCCTCTTCCAAGATGTCTAGAAATGATTAAGGCCTCGGCCAAAACCATATATCACATTGGGAAAGGCCTTGACCAATTCCACGTCTATTTGTGTCATGGGACCTACCGATGCATCGAGGGGATATAGTAGCCCCACCCATCACATAATAAGTACAATGAATTCCTTGTATGAGCAGGGATAAATATAAACAACATATACATTCATATTGAAACTATCATATGAAATGTAACTAACTTTCCCCAATCATTGAACATGAAACACTAACCATTCCGAGTAATAAGGTGAATGATTTTAGGATATCACATCCACAATAAAATTAGTCATAAACCATTCATTCAAATATGGTAGATGAGATCATAAATTATTAAACCCAATAATACATAATAATCCACAATATTGTAGAATCAAACAAAAATACTCTTATAGAATCATTATGCAATTCTTGAGATAAATAATTTTTATTTATAAAGGAAGAGTTATTTTGGAAAAATATTTGTATAAAACTATAATTGAAGTAATATAGTATTCTCAAAACAAATTAGTGACTTTAGAAATAAAATGGTTTCCAAAACTAGATTATAGAGTGCCTTTGAAAATAGATAAGAATTTGAGAAATTCACTTTAATTGGACTTGTATTTTGGGAAAAGTTTTGAAAGTTTCTTTTAAAACATGTAACTATCCATTAAATAGGGAATGATTCTGGTTTTTTTAAATATATAGAATACTAAAACATAATTTATGGGGAGTACATAATAATACATAAGAATTTAATTAAGGTAATTAGATAATGAATGTAACCTGAATGAAAAATCGAAGTTCGAGTGGAAAACCCTTACCTTAAGTCTGAACGTGTTCTGCTCTTGAAATTAAGATCCTGGAATATAAAATTAGATTTAATAATTAATTATTTCATAACCTATTAGAAATTTATTTATTTTATCATAATTATTTTTAGTTCATTTATTCCCTTAGTGATAAGTTTTTGTATTGAATTTCATCGATTTGAAGTGTTCATTTTCTTTATTTTCATAATCGGTTCACTTGTTCGTATGTAATGGAGTGGAATAAATGTAAATATCTAGAATTGAAATTAAATATTATTTATGAACATGAATAATTTTTAGTGATCATTTATATCATTTGGTTTCATGGAAAAAGGATGAATCATTAGATGAAATATTTATGACATTCACTTAGATTATAAAGAGGTATTTTGATTATTAAGAACTAGTTTGGTCATACGATTTAATAATATGTTTTTATACCAGTTCCTGAATCATAATTAGGTTATAATACATTTATAAAATTATAGTTAAACCATAAAAATGTTTTCATGACCAGTAATGAAGGAGAATTTGAAGAACAAATCATCATCGTCCATGAAGGTTATAAATTGGAACCCCATGGATGTTGATTTCGTTTATAAAATAAAAGAGAGAGAGATAGAGTGTAACGACCCAAAGTTTAATTAATGGAAAATCCCTCTTGATCTTATTAAATGTATCTTTATATAAAATGTTTTTATAAAATTTTAACTTCATTGGTTTTATGTTAAGAATTGTGACCGTTACTTTTATAGTCATTGAACAGTGATCACATGATTAGTATAAATATAGGGCTTTAACACATCCAATTTTACTTAGACAAAGGAAGCGATGGCATCATCTAGTAGAATTTCCCCATATGAAGCCTATTTATCGGAGCTTCGAAAAGAGGTGGCGTCCTTGGGCTTCGCTCTTGACCAAGCCCAAGCTGAGCTTCGCCATGTCAATCTTGAACGGGACCATCTATGGGAGAAGTGGAAGTTGATAAAAATTACCACTCGAGCGATGTTATCCGAGCCACCCCAAGAGTCTATCACCATTGCACACCTTACCCTTAGGTATTATGTGGCTGTTTTAAGAGGTTGTGTAGCTAATCGATAGTACTATGTTCCTGTACATTATTTTTGTATATAATAATGAATACAATTTCTTATCATTATTGATACATTGTAAATAGTTTTTAAAGTACAAATGGTGTTTTTAGTTATTATTTAATTAAGAAATATATTTTATTAAATTAAGGTATTTTATAATTAAATATTATTTTAATAAAATATTATTATTATTATTATTAGATTAATTTTATTATATGTAAATGATCATGTAATTGTATGAATGCAATTGTAATTTTTATTAAGGTCTGAAAGCCATTTTTGTCAAAACCTAAGAATTTTTTATAAATGTTGGTTTTTATTTTAAAAGTGAAAATTAACATATTTATAAAATTATTTAGATAAAATAAATTTTATTTTTGGAATCAGGACGTTGAAATTATCCAACGGTGAAGTTTTCATAATTTTCTAAGATAGTCAAATTTTTGCGTAAAAATTAAATACCGTTTAAATATATAATGTGTTTTATGACATCATAATGACCCAATAGTGATGTAATAAAATACTATAATCTTTATGTTCGGCCAATATATGTTTTTAAATTAAAATAATGTGATTTTGGGTTTGTTTGTCTTACTTTTCAAAGCATTATTGGACCCCTCAAGACTTATTAAACACCTTGTCTTTTTAAATTAATTTTCATGAGAGTGTGACTCACCTCCAGATAAGAAACACTAATACTTTAAGAAGTTAGGACCTTGGACTTATAAAATATTATTTTCCTCTTCCCTTTTCCAAAATCCATGGGCAAAAACAATGGGATGGTTTGTGGTTTGGATTAATTTAATATAAGGGGTCCCAAACCTAAATAATAAAGAATTCCCTCACCTTTCCTATATAAACCCACCCAAGCTCCCACTTCCTCCTCACTCAAAGACTTTGGAGTTCGTCCAACCTCTGTCATACTCTCTCTTTAATCCTCCCAAGGTGCCCCAAGCTCCCAAGAAGCCTCTCCCAAGCCTCTCTTTAGCCTTTGGAAGCACACTTCCAAGTAAGGGTTTTTTCTTCCTTTCTCATTTTGGTCCAATTTTCTTTAAGTTGTTTTGCCCTTTTAATTTAAATTATAAATTTTGGTGTATGATTTCACACCTCCCTCATACTTTCATATTTATGTTTGAATGGTGGGATACCCTTTATCTCTCAATAAATTCCTCCCATGTACACTCGTTACTATGCCGAAATTCTGAAAGGAACTTCTCTCTCCTCTTTTACATTCAAGAAATACTTTTGTATCATGAATCTAAATTCCATTACAATTGTTGGGAAATGTATATATGTGACCTAATTACTGTAAATTACATGTAAAGATGATGAGGAACCCCTTTCTCTCTCATCAATCATTTTTATGAATTCTTATGTCACGCTGTTACGCTGCCGAAATCGCACTGATTTTCTAAGCCAATGTCATTGTGTAGTGAATACCATGCCCATTTCTCCATAAAGGGTATTCACCTTTATGCACATTTACTTATTGATTGTAAAGTTTCATGAATGAATTCCACATTCCTTTATCGTGGAAGAAATGATTATGTTTTATGAATCCATGTTTTATGATCCATGTGGCACACTTATGCATGAAATGAAATATTTAAGAAGGGTGCGCCCTTATAGCGCTCCAATGCATTGAGTAAAGTATAGTATCATGATACTTCATGTGAAATGAGTGTTGAATAATTCTAATTCAAGTAAAATGAGTGTTTACTCATTCTTTATGTGCAATGAGGATTTACGCATGCTCCATGTGCAATGAACCTAGCCTCATGCTAATTCCATGTTAAGTGTTGTTGCCACATTTCTATGTTATGATTATCATGCTTTATCATGCCTTTATGTTCATGGTTTTTTTATGCTCTATTGATATGCCTATTGTCTAACATGTATTGTACTCCTCATTTTATTCCATGTGTACTCCCTTACTGGGCTTTATAGCTCACCCTTTTCTTATGCATGTCCTCAGGTTATCCCATGCAATGCTAAGTACGAAGGAATGTAGTGGTCATGTAAAGGAAGTTTTCAATAAAGATGTTGTATTTCATGTTTTAAGTTCTTATTTAACGATCCTAATACCTAAATACACTAAACCTCTCAATCTTATTTGTTGTATCAAGTGAAGTTTTATGTAATAAATCATGTTTAAGTTGTAATAAAAAGAAGGGTTGTCATAGTTGGTATCAAAGGTAGGTTTGGTTATTTTTGGGATTAGGATTAGAAAACCCTAGTAAAGCCTTAGATACAAGACTAAGTACAATATAAACATCCCTAAGTTTTGGTGAGTATTGATTAAGTGGTTTTTCAAACAAATACATCCATGTCTGGATACGAGCAGGTAGAGGCGGCTCTGGCACAAATGTATCCTAGGGGTAAAACCTGAAAACACCACTTTGAGCTAGACTCGAACAGGAACTGGTGCATGAAAACGGGTCTTTCTTCACTCTTGATTACGACACTCCCGGGGGATATGCTTTGGTAAATTCACAAGCTTAGTATGAACCCTTATTAAGGGAATTAAAAAATTCCCCTAAGAATATATGTTAGAAAGTGGATCATGAAAAACCTAGATTGAAGCCTATAGACTCATGAGTTAAGGAAATGAAAGTTTATTTATAAGTCATGAACTTTTGTCTTTGGATTACCCTTTATGTGTTACCCCTAAAATTCATTTTATTCCAGCCAATGGCCGGTAATAGGAGGACTTGGTCTAACAACCGATGTGAAGATCAGTGTGATGATTGTACTAATGAGATGCCCAATCCAATGGGAGCGGGAATCGCAAACTTTGTCACGCTTCTCTCTCAGCTAACTCAAGCATTGAATAGAAACACAGGTTAAGACGAATGTCTAAAACCCCCTAAGAAAGAACAAGTTGATATCGAGAGCTTCATGAGACAAAGGCCTCCTACTTTTAGTGGATCATCTGATCCCACGATCGCTGAACAATGGATCAACTCAATTGAAAATATCTTCTTCATCCTTCAATGTTCTGAACAAGAGAAGGTTCTCCTATTATCTTATCGTATAGAGGGTGAAGCTGATCAATGGTGAACGTTGATCAAAAATACGAAGCCTGAGGAGGAGATCAAGGCATTATAATGGAAGGATTTCCAGAATATGTTTTTTGATAAATATTTTCCGTGCACCCTCTGGCTTAAGATGGAAAGGGACTTCCTTTCCCTCAAGAAAAAAGACGAAGAATATGTTGGAGCGTACGAGGTAAACTTCACAAGGCTTGAACGATACGCTTCCAGCTTTGTCGTTACCCCCGAATGCAAGGATGACTGCTTTTTTGGTGGGCTGAAGCCTAGCCTGCAGAAAGCATTAGCGATCCATGACTTCGATAACTATGAGGAAATTGTCTGATGTGCCCTCAAGGTCGAAATGGAGATCGGAGAATCACAGGGGTATCATGGGGATAAGAAGTTTAAGGTGGACTTCAATGCTGGTGGGCCGATGGATAAAGCCAACAGTGCTAAGAATATCCATCACCCCACTTGCCAAAAGTGCGGAAAGAAGCACCCTGGAAATTGCCTTAAGGGGACAAGGAAATGCTTCAGGTGTGGAAGATAAGGGAACCTAGCTATTAACTGTCGGCAAGAAAGACCCGCGGCTGCGACAGAGGATAGGAACACTCTGTTCAAACCTCAACGCATTGTTCAATGCTACAAATGCAAAGAATCATGTCATTTTGATAATTAGTGCCCTAATCCAAGGGTTTTCAGAGACAACCAACAACCTCCAAGGCAACAAGGAAGAGGTTTTTCCATTACTTCTACCGAAGTGAACCCTGACAACGAAGTGGTGACAGGTATTCTAGTTATTCATTCAAGAATAGAGAACTTAACTTTTGATTCAGGTTCTACGCATTCTTTTATATCTCTAAAGTTTAGTAGAACAATCCCAGCACCACCACAAATCATGGAAGTGAAGATGTCGATGAGTACGGAAAATGGGGAAATCATTGAATCCCATGAATATAAGTCCTCCCCTGTTATAATCTGTGGATTGAATTTCCCGGCAAACCTCGTCATACTCTCTCTAGAGGATTTTTATGCAATTCTTGGCATGTATTGGCTTTCCTTAAATAGAGCCAACATAAATTTTCAGGAGAGGGAAATCACACTCCATATGGAGAATCGACCCCTGATTCTTTACAAGTGTAAGGAGGAAGATGAATCTCCTTTAGCTCCATCATCTCAAGCATGGATATTACTGCCTTATGAGAACACGTATCTGGCTCAAATGATTGAGTCCAAGGAAGAAACCATCCTTGAATAAATGCCTATTGTGAGGGAATTCACTGAAGTGTTTCTTGGGGAATTTCCTGGTCTTCCTCCTAGAAGAGATGTTGAATTCTCAATTGAACTTATACCTGGGGCTTTACCAATATCCAAGAATCCTTATAGAATGGATGTTGTAGAGCTTGAACAGATGAAGAAACAACTACAGGAGACTCTGGATAAAGGGTTTATACGCCCAAGTGCTTCACCATGGGGTGCACCAGTCCTCTTCATCGAGAAAAAGGATAGGTCAATGCGGCTTTGCATCGATTATCGTGAACTTAACAAAATCACGATAAAGAACAAGTATTATCTCCCAAGAATTGATGACTTGTTCGATTAGATGTGTAGAGCACAATACTTCTCCAAGGTGGACTTGCAGTCAGGATATTATCAAGTAAGGGTGAAGAAGGAAGATATACCCAAGACTGCTTTTTTCACAAGATACGGGCACTATGAATTCATAGTAATGCCTTTCGGACTCACTAACGCTCCAGCAATCTTTATGGACCTAATGAATAGATTCTTGATAGATTACCTAGAAATATTTGTGGTAGTCTTTATAGATGATATTCTAATATACTCCAAAACCAAGGAGGATCATGAGGAGCATTTAAGAACTATACTGGAGACTTTGCACAAGGAGAAGATCTATGAAAAGTATAGCAAGTGTGAGTTCTGGTTAAAGGAGGTCTCATTCTTGGGACATATCATCACAAGCAATGGGATATCTGTGGATCCCTCCAAAAGAGATGCAATTGAGGGATGGCTGAGGCCAACATCGGTAACAGATATCCGTAGCTTCTTGGGGTTAGCTGGATATTATCGACGATTTGTGAGAAATTTCTCACGATTGTCCAACCCTCTTACCAAGATAACTCAAAATGGAGTAAAGTTTTCTTGGAGTGATGAATGCAAAGAAAGCATCAAGGAGTTGAAAAGGAGGCTTATCACTATGTATGTGCTCACTTTACCCACAAGTGGTGAACTTTTTGTGGTATTTAGTGATGCTTCGAAGAAGGGATTGGGATGTGTGCTGATGCAGAATGATAAAGTGATATCCTATGCCTCAAGGTAGTTGAAAATCCATGAGCGAAACTATCCAACACATGATCTGCAGTTGGAGGCGGTGATCTTTGCCTTGAAAATCTGGCGGCATTATCTCTACGGAGAGAAATGTGAGATATATACTGACCACAAGAGTCTTAAATATATATTCACACAGAAAGAGCTTAATATGCACCAGAGAAGATGGATAGATCTCATCAAGGATTATGACTGTTCAATCCATTACCACCCTAAGAAAGCGAACCAGGTGGCAGATTCCCTAAGTAGAAAGGATCCAGTGATTCTTTCAATGATGAGAATTGAGAAGGATCCAATCTTCTTAGAGTTGAGGAAGATGGACATGGGAATCATAGAGGAGGGAGCATCATCAATCCTTTCACAAATGATTTCTCAACCATCTCTTTTTGAAAGGTTAAAGGATGCTCAAAAGGATGATGTGGGAATTCAAGAAAAAGTGGAAGCAATCAAAAAGGGAAATCCTCGGAGTTTAATGTTAATGAAGAATGAATTGTGCGGTTTGGGAAAAGACTATGTGTTCCATCAAGTTCGGAGCTGAAGAAGGAACTTTTGGATGATGCACATAGTGCAAATTTCTCTATTCACCCAGGGAACACAAAGATGTATCGAGATCTCTGAGAAAACTTTTGGTGGGATAATATGAAGAAGGAGATTTCTGAATATACATCAAAGTGCCTGGTGTGTCAGCAAGTGAAGTGGGTAGAAGTCTAAGAGGATTATGTAACCATTTCCCATACCCGAATGGAAATTGGAAAGCATCACCATGGCCTTTTCCAGCGGACTTCCGAGGACATCCAAAGGCAAAAATGCAATCTGGGTTGTTGTGGATCGTCTTACAAAGACTGCACACTTCATTTCTATTCGGGAGGCTTTCTCATTGGATCAACTGGCACATATATATATCAGGGAAGTGGTAAGGTTGCATGGAGTACCACTATCTATTGTGTCTGACCGAGATCCAAGATTCACCTATAATTTTTGGAAGAGTCTTCAACATGCTCTGAATACTAAATTGATCTTCAGTACGACCTGTCATCCTCAAACTAATGGCCAATCCGAGCAGACTATCCAAACACTTGAAGAGATGTTGAGAGCATGCTCAATGGACTTTAAAGGAGGATGGGATCAACATATTCCTCTGGTTGAGTTCTCTTATAATAACCGTTTCCACTCGAGCATCTAAATGGCACCATATGAAGCCCTGTATGGGAAAAGGTGCAGAGCACCGGAATGTTGGGATGAGGTCGGTGAACGTAAGCTGCTTGGACCAGAAATGGTCGAGGAGATGGTGGAGAAGGTGAAAATAATTCTGCATCATATCAAGGCATCCCAGAGTCCATAAAAGAGTTATGCAGATAATCGTCGATGAGGCCTTGCGTTTAAAGTTGGAGACATGGTTTTTCTACGCATATCTCTGTGGAAGAAGGTCATGAAGTTTGTAAATACAGGGAAGTTATGTCCTAGGTACATCGGCCCCTTCGAGATTCTTGATCGTGTCGGGGCTATGGCCTATGGACTAGAACTTCCGCCTACTATGGCCAAAGTACATGATGTCTTTCATGTATCCCTCTTAAGGAAGCACATACCAGAACCTTCACATGTACTCTCTTCTGAGGTGGTACAATTGGAAGATGATCTTTCTTATGAGGAGCAACCAGTGAAGATCTTAGATCATAGAGAAAAAGTTCTATGAAATAAGACAATGCCCCTCGTCAAGGTGTTGTGGATAAACCACACGTTTGAAGAAGCAACTTGGGAATCAGAGGAAGTGATGAAGCTGAGTTACCCACATCTGTTTTAGTGTGGGAAAAGGAAAATTTCGAGGGAGAAATTTCTTAAGGGGAGAATATTGTAACGACCCAAAGTTTCATTAATGGAAAATCCCTATAGATCTTATTAAATGTCTCTTTATATAAAATGTTTTTATAAAATGTCAACTTCATTGGTTTTATGATAAGAATTGTGACTATTAATTTTATAGTTGTTGAACAGTGATCACATGATTAGTATAAATATATGGCTTTGACACATTCAATTTTACTTAGAAAAAGGAAGCGATGGCCTCATCTAGTAGAATTTCCCCATACGAAGCCCATTTATCGGAACTCGGAAAAGAGGTGGCGTCCATGGGCTTTGCTCTTGACCAAGCCCAAGCTGAGCTTCACCATGTCAAGCTCGAATGGGACCGTATACGGGAGAAGTGGAAGTTGATAGAAATTACCACTCGAGCGATGTTATCCGAGCCACCCCAAGAGGCTGTCACCATCGCACACCTTACCCTTAGGTCTTATGATGCTGTTTTAAGGGGTTATGTAACTGATCTATAGTACTACGTTCATATACATTATTTTTGTATATAATAATGAATATAATTTCTTGTCATTTTTGATACAATGTAAATAGTTTTTAAAGTAAAAATGGTGTTTATAGTTATTATTTAATTAAGAAATATATATTATTAAATTAAGGGATTTTTGAATTAAATAATATTTTAATAAAATATTATTATTATTTTTATTAGATTGATTTTATTATATATAAATGATCATGTAATTTTAGTAATGCAAATATAATTTTTATTAAGGTTTGAAAGCCATTTTTTGTCAAAACCCGTGAATTTTTTATAAATGTCAGTTTTTATTTTAAAAGTGAAAATTAACATATTTAAAAAATTATTTAGATGAAATAAATGTTATTTTTGGAATCAGGATGTTGAAATTATCCAATGGTGACATTTTTATAATTTTCTAAGATAGTCAAATTTTTGAGTAAAAATTAAATACCGTTTAAATATATAATGTGTTTTATGACATCATAATGACATAATAGTGATGTAATAAAATACTATAATCTTTATTTTAGGCCAATATATGTTTTACCATTAAAATAATGTGATTTTGGGTTTGTTTGGATTACTTTTCAAAGCAATAATGGACCCCTCAAGACTTATTAAACACCTTGTCTTTTTAAATTAATTTCCATGGGAGTGTGACTCACCTCCCCATAAGAAACCCTAATATTTTAAGAAGTTCGGACCTTGGCCATATATAATATTATTTTCCTCTTCCCTTTTCCAATAACCATGGTCAAAAACCATGGTATGGTTTGTGGTTTGGATTAATTTAATATAAGGGGTCCCAAACCTAAATAATAAAGAATTCCCTCACCATTCCTATATATACCCACCCAAGATCTCACTTCCTCCTCACTCGATGCCTTTGGAGTTCATAAAACCCTTGTCCTACTCTCTCTTAAATCCTCCCAAGGTGTCCCAAGCTCCCAAGAAGCCTCTCACAAGCCTCTCTCTAGCCTTTGGATGCACACTTCCAAGTAAGGGTTTTTTCTTCCTTTCTCATTTTTGTTCAATTTTATTTAAGTTGTTTTGCCCTTTTAATTTCAATTATAAATGTTGGGGTATGGTTTCTCACCTCCCTAATACTTCCCTATTTATGTTTGAATGGTTGGAGACCCTTTCTCTCTCAATAAATGCCTCCCATGTACACCCGTTACTATGCTGAAATTCAAAAAGGAACTTCTCTCTCCTCTTTTTCATTCAAGCAATACTTTTGTATCATGAATCTAAATTCCATTAAAATTGTTGGGACATGTATCTATATGACCTCCATACTGTCCATTACATGTAAATATGATGAGGAACCCCTTTCTCTCTCATCAACCATTTTTATGAATTCTTATGTCACACCGTTACGCTGCCGAAATCGCACCGATTTTCTAAGCCAATGTCATTGTGTAGTGAATACCATGCCCATTTATCCAAAAAGGGTATTAAACTTTATGCATATTTACTTATTTATTGTAAATTTTCATGTATAAATTCCACATTCCTTTATCTTGTAATAAATGATTATGTTTTATGAATCCATTTTTTATGATCCATGTGGCACACTTATGCATGAAATGAAATGTTTAAGAAGGGTGTTCCCTTATAGCGCTCCAATACATTAGGTAAAGTATAGTATCATGATACGTCATGTGAAATGAGTGTTGACTCATGATAATTCAAGTGCAATAAGGTTTTACTCGTGCTTTATGTGCAATGGGGATTTACTCATGCTCCATGTGCAATGAGCCTTGGCTCATGCTAATTCCATGTTAAGTGTTGTTGCCACATTTCCATGTTATGATTATCATGCTTTATCATGAATTTATGTTCATGGTTTTATTATGATATATTGATATGCCTAATTTCTAAAATGTATTTTACTAATCATGTTATTCCATGTGTGGTCCCTTACTGGGCTTTATAGCTCACCCTTTTCTTATGCATGTCCTCATGTTATCCCATGAAATGCTAAGTATGAAGGAATGTAGTGGTCATGTAAAAGAAGATTTCAATAAAGATATTATATTTCATGTTTTATGTTTTTATGTAATGATACTAAGCCCCAAATACACTAAACCCCTCAATCTTATTTGTTGTATCAAGTGAAGATTTATGTAATAAATCATGTTTAAGTTGTAATAAATAGCAGGGTTGTCATAGAGAGGGGATATTGATGATGGTTCTTCCATTAACATGACATAATTATGGTATATATATGATACTAGATCTATCATGGTCATTTGGATAGAGGATGTGACGAGAGGATTAAAAAATAATGTAACTTGAAATGAAACTAAACGAAATAAGAAATCTGATTTACCTCTTGATATAACCTCCTTGGGAACCTCCTAAAGGGAAGGCGTTTTGGTCTTTCAGCAAGACCAAGATCTTCTTGGACATTACGAGTGGCTAGGGATGGCTATTTGGGAAGAACATTTATGAGATTCAAGGCATATAAGAGTTAAGAGAAGAAGGAGTGGGGGGGGTTATAGTGGAGGAGAGGAGTGAATTTTTAATATTTAATTCATTATTTAATTATTTCCCTCAAGAAAACCATTAGTGTTGTTTAATGTGACCCCTAATAGTAATAAGTGCATGTAAGTTTGAACCAAGTGTCCTTAAATCACTTATGATGTCATAAATAGTGTATTTAATTGATAATTTGTACAGATGGTATTTTACAGTATTTCACTATTCATCAAAAATCCAAGAATTTCGGAAAAACCCCAAAAATTCACCCCTACCATTTTTTGATGTTAAGAATTAAAAAACGAACTCCATTTATTAAAAATAATTTTTTAAATATTATTAATTTAATTTTTAAATAAAATCATAGTTAATTTGAAAAACAACAATTTTAAATGTATAATTAGTTTTCTATCACATTGAAAAATCAATTAAGATATTTTAATCTTATTACCTTAAGAAAATAAAATAATACCATTATTCACTATTCATAAGGGTCATATTACTATTCATAAGGTTATGTTAATATTCCCCAAAAATCAAGTTAATTATATGAAGCTCCAAATGACTTACGGATCACAACTCTAAATGACCGCTTTTCTAAATTCAAAACATAGAAGAGGAAAAGATATGTTTAATGTCTAGATTATAAAATGAATTTATTTTCAAAACATTTGGGATTTACAATGGAGGGTAAATATAAGTGAAAATAAAAAAACAAAAATAAAAAAACACATTTTAAAACATTTAAGAAAAAAATAAATTTCAAAACTCTTTTAGTTATGGAAAAGAGAATAATTTGGAAAAAATTATTTCCAAATAAAATATAATTGAAAAAAATAAAGGTGAAAAAAAGGAGAAACTAAAATATGTTGAAAAATTTTACTTTTAAAACTATATTTAATAATTATTACTTTAAAGAGATATGATGATTTTAAAATGGATTAGTCAAAATAAATTGAAAAAATTTAATTATAAAATAACCATTACTAATGGAGACTTTTAATAGGAAAAAAATTCAAAAATGAGAATTGAAAATACCTTGAAGTCATTTACAATAAAAAATAAAATTTAATAATGGATCCATGAAAAGGAAATAATGTTTTCAAAAAGTAAGTGAAAATAATTTCAAAACATTTACATTTAAAAATAATCTTTATTTATGTAATCATGAAAATGATATAATGTTTTCAAAAAGCTAAGTGAAAATGATTTTAAAATAGTTATTTTTAAAAATAATGTTTTATAAAGAAGACATGAAAAATACATTATGTTTTAAAAAAGGTATGTAAAAATACCATAACATCCCAAAACCTGTACTCCTAGATTCTTTTTTAAAATCATAAAAATTACATTTCCATCTTGGATACCGAAAATGGTTACCCATTTTTTTCCATCCAAACCATACAACATGAAAATGAAAAATTGGATCACATATATCCTAGAGGACCTTTTTGGTTTAGAGTTTTATTGAATTAGGATAAACACCTACATTAACAATTACCATGACTTTGAATAAGTATTTCTACCAATTATCCCCTCATTTTAATTTTTAAATTAAGACATATCATCATCCAAGTAAAATCACTTCTACAAAAAATTCATTCAACCTTGGGAAAAGGAAACATAAGAAGGGTGAGCTCAAATTCCCAGTAAGTAAAAAAATTCAAAATTTAAAAAATGAATGTCATAAGTGAGAATAATAAGTAAATAATAGTATGATGACATTCTCAAAGTGGATGAGTATAATCTAAGAATATTCATACCCATCATTATTTGGATCATCAAACCTGGAAACATGGCGCATGGATTTATCCAAGAAAATAGTCATATGAATCAATAATCATGAGCCATGTGATATCACTCTTGATCAAAGGAAACATTATAATCCCCTAAATAGAATAGATAAAAATTATTGGTATCTTGGAATAACATCTCATTGATTTAGTACAAAACCCATACATAACCTTTATAAAACCCATTTAAATTGGAATAACAATATAGAAAACATATAATATAAATCTCTAAAGAACATAATTATTACCCAATTCATTAGATTTCTATCTAGTCACACCCATCATATGTTATATAATGGTCTCACCCGATGATATTTGGGCAGACCCATCATTTATAATGTCCAAGA
This sequence comes from Viscum album, assembly GCA_963277665.1. Taxonomy (NCBI): domain Eukaryota; kingdom Viridiplantae; phylum Streptophyta; class Magnoliopsida; order Santalales; family Viscaceae; genus Viscum; species Viscum album. The sequence goes on from OY728137.1 coordinate 135,129,165, forward strand.
ACTACAACTTGAGTAATGAATTTAGAGAATTAGTTTCATCATAACTCATTGAAACAAAATTTATTCGTTATTGAAAATGATTAACCCCTATAAACTAAATTAGTTCTATAATAAAAAATTTGAAACATGATTAACCTTTATAAAAGAAACAGGTTCCATGAAAATCTCTTTGAAACATAATTAACCTTTGAAAAATATGAAGATACCATGAAAATATCATTAAAACTCGATTACCCCATATAAAATAAATGGATTCCATAATAATATCTTCAAAACATGGCCAAAACATGGAAAATAAAATGGATCTATAATAATCTATTTGAAACATGACTAAACCAACGAAAAAAATGGGTTCCATAATAATATCTTTGAAACATGGTTAACACGTGGAAGATAAATTGGTTCCATGACAATCTCTTTAAAACATGACTCATCCATGGAAATGAAACAGGTATAATTTCAATATATTTGAAACAATGTCATTCCATCTAGAGAAAAAATGATGATTATATCAATACAAAATATCCCTAATGGTGTGTGAGTGAAAAAATGGTTTTTGGTGTTGATGAATGGAAATTACATTAAAATATTATTAAAAACATTTTATGGACAATATCATTTTAATTCTGAAAATCAATTTTAAAGAACATAAAAATTTTTAAAAATAATTTTCATTCAATAAAATCATGAAAACAAATAGTATCTATTTGAATAAATCATTAAAAAAATTATTAGGAACATTTCATTGAAACATTGAAAAAGGCTTTTTAAAATATATTTGAAAAAATGGTTTTGGAAGAAAACCGATTTCCAATTGAAGAGATAAACATAGTTAGATTTTCTAAAAAAATATCCATTATTCTAAGTAAAAAATAGTGGTAAAAAGATTTTATTTCTTAAAAATATCATGAATTATCAAATGACAAAATAATTCATTAGAATTATAATATTTAAACATCAAATACTTAATCATTCACAATCCTGATAAATGATGAGATTATGAAAAAAGACTCTTACCACTTTGTTAGCATTAAATCATATTACCCACAAAGAAATAACATTAAATGAAACATTGAATATAATTATAATAATTATATTCATTATATATAATGTTAAAGGAGTAGTACATTAACCTCATAAAAAAATAGTTGTATAACATAACAAACATATCAAATAGAGAAAATTGTGACAAAAATCCATTACTTCTTTGGTAAGTTTGAAAACAAAAACCCCATGAAAGAGAGATCATAAAATGCATATAAAAATCCCCATAAATTTAAGAATAATAATAAAATAAATTCATGGGAATTATATACAATTTAGAAAATAACATGTGAATATGGAATATATCTCATATAAGTAAAACTGAGATGAGAAAACCCCTTACCTTGAGTTTGATTCATCAAGATTTCTCTTTTTCTTTTAGAATAATAAAATTAAATTAATTATTTAATGTTTTTATAAACTATTAAAATTTTATTATTACTATTATTTCACTTATAAAAAATATATATATAATTATTTTATCAATTAAGTTGAAGTCAGATGTTTTTATCATATTCTGTTTTATGTAAAAAACAACTAAGATAGGTTGACTATGGTCAAATTGTTAATTTTTTAAACATTTATAGAATAATAATCATAAAATATGTATCATATATTTACATAAATTATACTATTAAAACCAATCATGAAATATTTTTAGGAAAAATGAGCTAACATTATGATCATAGAGATTATAGGTCAGAGGTACGCATGAGTAACGTTTCTATTTTCAATGATCATTATGGAAAAAAGGTATGTAATGTTTTATATTTATATACTAATAATTATATCATAAATAACATTATAGTTAATTATATATAATTATATATATGATTCTTGTGTTATAAAATTAATCACATCGCTTTGAGTAGGCAATATTCCACACGTCCATGAACAACATTATCACTTTTCAGGGTGTGAAATGGTAAGAAGAAAATTCTATATTATATTTAAATAAAATTAATTGTAACGCCCCGGCCCCGGTTACCCAGAGTCGGTGCATTATTACATTATATTGGCATGATCACAAGAAAGATCAAATCTTGAAAGACCGATTGGTTTAGTATCCTTTGAAACACTAGATATATTCATAAAGTTTTACATTACATCATAAAGTGAAAAACTACTACAACAACATAGTATCCATATTCCACACTCATATCCCCACATACTATCCCTACAGGTCATTCATAATTTACTTCTTCACATCCTGGGAAAAATAAAACATAGAAAAGGGGTGAGCTCAAATGCCCAGTAAGGATAACAATATAGCGGAAACTTTCATAAATAAGAATAAACATTTAAGGCAATGTATAACTAAAACAAAAGCCTTTTAAACTTAAACTTCAACATAGTATGGAAAAAATTAAAATGAAATAATGCCATTAACTTATTCACATGGATATTCTACTAATCGAATAATCACATGCAATATCAATAACCACTTTCATAATGATGGAATGCATAATGCCAGACTATCATAACAACATAGCCAAGGCCTCGTGCCAAGACTACAAATAAGATTTTGCCAAGTCCTTGTTCCATGACACTAGTTTGTCTCATGAGACCTACCGATGCATCGAGGAGCTATAGCGGGCTCCACCCGTCACATATTTAGTCCAATGAATTCTCATATGAAAAGGTTTAAACATAACATAATCATTCGTATTAAAACTAGCATATGAAATTTAAATAATTTCACCATAAACTATGAATGGTATAAAAATAGCACATCCACAGTCAAACATATCACAAAACCTTCAATACAATATAGAAGTTTTGTATCATAATAAATCAACTTCAAATAAGCGTAAAATCCATCAAAGGATGTTGACATAGATTAAATCAGAACTCTTTTTAGAGAAATATCTATTTCTATTCAAGAGTCATATATTTATAAAATAAAACATTTTCTTTGAAAATATTCTTATAAGCTTGTAAGGGAAGCTTCGATGATTTTATAACGGTGGAAAATAACCGCACCCGTCGTATAAGTTAAAAAAACATTTTTACCTTAATTCTGTCGAAAAGGTTAAAAAGAACCTTGTTTGGAAAATGATGGAGAGATTCCTTTATAAAACTTTTATAAAAAGTCAAACAAGGGTATAAATGACTTTAACCCATATTCTTTTAAATAGTAAAAATGTTTTGAAATACATTTTTAAGAAACATGGATGTGGATGATAAAGAGATCCCATTAGATTATTTCGTATAAACAACCTCGGATAATGAAGAGATTGTGAAATAACCCTTACCTTGTACTTTTCCTTGGTTGGGGTAGTTTAACCTCCTGTATAATGGTGAAATAATTGTTATTAAATTATTCAAGAATCATATACATTAATATTATATCATATATGATCTTTTAACATTGCTTTGTTAATAATATCTTAGAATCATCATCGTTTCGGGTGTTAACTTACTCATTTTCTTTGATATGTTTTGTTACGTAAGCCATGCTTGTTATGGATAGGATGTACCTTATTCATATCCAGAATTATATCAAGTCCTTAAACATTATTTTTAAATCATCAAATGATAATTATACTTGAATGGATACGATGGAGAATGAATCTCATCGCGTTCGTGGAGACGGTAGTCCGTACGTACGCACGAGCGACAATATCATTCTTTTGATATTAAAATAATATATAATTGGATGGTATAACATATATACAGAATCATTATCATGTTATATTTATTATTTACATGAGTTACACATCATTATTATACCCATCCAAATAATAATTTATTGAATAACAATTACACCACGACGTGGAGACGGTAAGTCGTATGTACGCACGTATGGTGACATGTTATTCAAAGGACGGATAGAATACTAAATATGGTTGTACCATATTTATAATAACATCACAGTATATATAAGATACTGGAGTTGTTATTTTAGAATGGTAATAACAAATAAGGAAGAAGTGGAAGAAGAAATGAATTTGAAAAAGGGTGGTGAAAACATTACCTCCTCTTCGGGTTCTTCCTTTTGATTTGATCAAAAGGGCTCTTATGTTGGCTTTCTGACTAAAGGAAGTACTCTAGGATTAATTTATGGATGTTGAGAGTGTATTTGGGCAGAGTTTTGCCTAACCAAAAGGCTTTGAAGGTGTGAAGTAATGAGGAGGGGGAGTGCCCTTTTATAAGAGGGGTGAGGGGCACCTTTGGAAAAGCTAGAAATATTAATTTATAATAAGTTCATATTCGGTTTCTAATGGCTACAAAGATGATTATTCAAAGATTAAGGTGTGGATAGGTCAAAAACCATAAAACCAATATAATTTAGACAGGTTTGGGTTACTATATTAACCTTATCTTTTAGTTTTAACTCTTAGTTAATTAGTTTTACATTTACCATGTCACTTTGTATTTTTATATTATATAGTTAATAAACTTAATATATACATCCAACCGACCCCCAAGTGGTCTATTAATGATACACCTATCATGATATAAGTCTCTTGGCCGAACCTTATATTTTTAGGAATTTAATATCAATTAATAATATAATATTTGTTTTAAAAACTCTTTTATGTCAATTTTGACACTATTCAACAGTTGATTTTTGTGAAACCCATAACAGAATGATTACTTCGAAAAAATTTAATTAAATCATTCCTAACATGTCATATTAACTTAGAAAATTAGTTTAATTCATAAAACATCTCAAATTATATTTATTTGAGTATTTATAATATCAATTATTTTAATTTGTCACTATTATGGTAATTACTTCATCATCATTGAGTCATACATAAATTAAATTATTTAAAGTCTAAAAATTATAAATAAAATATAATTATGTAGGAAATCGTATTATCTTTCTAATGAATTTTTACAATCGAATTTATCTTATGTATAACCATATATTAAAAATGTTTTATTAAATATACTTTGATTTTAACTCTTTTAACTCTTCTTTGAATAATAATAAATGTCCTAATGTAATCCAAGTGGACCAAAATGATAATATTTTATTCCTAAAGTTGTTTTTGGTCGACATAAACTTGTCCAATAGAATTAGGACATGTGTTAGGGTAATATTAATATCATTTTTACCCTTAATTACCATATTTACTTTTAACCGTGGTAAATAAAAGTAAAAAGTTACTATTCACCAAAAATTATTTTCATCTCATTGAACCACATTTTACTTCTTGATATTAACCGTGTCTCTCGGATTTTCAAAATTCCATTCACAGAAGCGGTAAAATTAAGTTTTATGAAAAATTCAGTTTTTTTAACTACCACTTAGTAGTTTCACTATTCATCAAAAATTGAAGTTTTTCAGAACAATGCCAAAATTTCACCCCAAGCTATAATTGATATCCCGAATTCATAAATGATTTCTATTTTACAAAATTCCAAACATATAAGTTTCATTAATTAATTTTATAATTAATTCCCGTTGTTACAACAAATAGCGTGTTTTTAATAAACAATATATACCAAAAGATTGACAATTGTTTAGGTCCAATTTCAAAGTGAAATTAATTCTAATGAACACCATCAGATAAGATGGTAAAAATATATTCTAATTATACTTTAAAACCACTCAATAATATAATTTATCACTATAAATTATTTTGATTAAAAAAGTTGTTTTTAAGTGTTTTTCACTATTCATAAAAATTGGAAGTTCTCATAAAAATACCAAAAATTCATCTTAGGATAATTTCGATATTCTGAAACCAAAAATGAAGTCCATTTTGAAATATAAAATATATATAATTTCAAAAGGTAGGTATTACTATTCATAACATCTTGTTTGATTGGTTGTGGTGTGTTGGAACTCGATGTTGCGTACAACACATGTTATCGCATTATTCAAAGAGAACCGTACCCTAGAAGCTTGGGGTGTTACATTCTCCCCTCCTTCAAATAATTTCGTCCTCAAAATTTCTAGAATACTACCATATGAAAAGACACGGGTGGTTCTTCATCATAAGTTCCTCGGGTTCCCATGTTGCCTCTTCCATCTTATGGTTTCTCCACAAAACTTTTACCAGACGCGTCGTCCGGTTTCTCAGTTCTTGTTCTCTTGTATCAAGAATCCTGACAGGCTCTTCACAATAAGACAGATCGGGTTCCAGTTCTAATTCTTCATAGGTGAGTACATGCGTTGGGTCAGGCATGTATTTCCTCAATTGAGATATGTGGTACACATCGTGAACTTTGGAGAGACTTGGCGGCATTGCCAATCTTTAAGCTACAACCCCAATTCGTTCTAGAATTTTGAAGGGTCCGATGTACCTGGGACTCAATTTACCTTTCTTACCAAAACGTATGACTCCCTTCCATGGAGATACCTTCAAGAAAACATGATCACCGAATTGAAATTCCAAATACTTCCTTCGATTATCGGCATAACTCTTTTGCCTACTTTGAGCTGCTTTGATGTGATTTTGGATTACCTTCACCTTTTCCATCGTTTCCTCCACCAGTTCTGGACCTACAAGTTTTGTTTCACCAACGTCATCCCAACAGGTTGGTGTGCGACATCTCTTTCAGTATAACGCTTCATATGGTGCCATCTGAATACTCGAATGGAAGCTATTGTTATAGGAAAATTCTACCAAAGGTAAATATTGATCCCACATACCCTGAAAGTCAAGTGAACAAGATATCAGCATGTCTTCTAAGGTTTGAATAGTCTGTTCTGATTGTCTGTCCGTATGAGGGTGGTAGGAAGTGCTCAAATGAAGTTCAGTATCCAGGGATTTCTGAAGACTCTTCCAGAATCTTGAAGTAAAACGGGGATCACGATCAGAAACAATCGATAGGGGTACTCCATGAAGTCTCACAACTTCATTAATATATAGTTTTTCTAGATGTTCTAGTGGTAGATCTTCTCTTATAGCAAGAAAATGTCCTGACTTGGTAAGACGATCAATAATAACCCATATTGCATCGTTCCTTCTAGGAGTCTTTGGTAGCCCCATGACAAAGTCCATCGTAATACTGTCCCATTTCCACTCAGGTATGGGAAGAGGTTGCAATACTCCACCAGGTTGTTGCCTTCCAGCTTTCACTTATTGACAAACCATACATCTTGACACAAAATCGACAATCTCTCTTTTTATGTTGTCCCACAAAAAATGTTCCTTCAAATCTCTGTATATTTTGGTGCTCCCAGTGTGTATAGAGAAATTGGAACTATGAGCATCATCCAGCAATTCCCTTTTTAGATGAGGTATATCGGGAACACAAAGCCTCTTCCCGAATTTCAAAATTCCATTTTCATACACAAAATCTCTCAATCTCCCATCATTCACAGCTTTAATCTTCTTTTGAAATTCTCCATCATTAGTCTGAGAACTCTTAATCCTTTCTAGTAAATATGGTTTGGCAACCATTTGAAAAAGCATTGATGGTTCACCTTCTCTTGTTATTCCCATGTACATCTTCACTAGATCCATCAAAATTGGATCACTTTCAATTCTCATCACGTTCAAAATTCCATGGTATTTTCTGCTCAAAGCATCTTCCACCTTGTTTGCTTTCCCCGGGTGGTAGTGTATCATACATTCATAATCCTTGAGTAATTAAAGCCATCTCTTTTGCCTCATGTTGAGTTCTTTTTGTGAGAAAATATACTTCAAACTCTTGTGATCAGTATAAATATCACATTTTCCACCATAGAGGTAGTGCCTCCATATGTTCAAAGAAAAGATCACAGCTGCTAACTCGAGATCATGAGTAGGATAGTTTTGTTCATGAATTTTCAACTATCGTGATGCATAGGCAATAACCCTATCATTCTGCATAAGGACACAACCAAGTCCTTTCTTCGATGCATCACTATAAATAACGAACCCGTCATTCCCTGATGGTAGAGTCAATATAGGAGCACTGAATAATATTCTCTTCAGTTCTTCAAAACATTCTTCACACTCTTTTTTCCAAACAAATTTAACCCCTTTACGTGTGAGCTTCGTTAATGGGTTATCCAATCGGGAAAAATTCTGGACGAAACGTCAATAATAACCTGCTAAACCAATAAAACTACGTACCTCAGTTATACTCGTAGGTGCTGGCCATTCTTGGATTGCCTTGGTTTTAGAAGGATCAATAGAGATTCCATCTTTAGAGAAAATATGGCCATGAAAAGAAATCTCATGAAGCCAGAATTCACACTTGCTAAACTTCCCATACAATTCATGTCTTCTCAGAGTCTTCAGGATAATGCACAAGTGACTTTCATGATCCTCGTAGCTTTTAGAGTATACCAAGATATCATCAATAAATACCACCACAAATTCATCGAGATACTCCTTGAAAACTCTATTCATCAGATCCATGAATACAGAGGGTGCATTAGTCAATCCAAAAGGCATTACAGTAAACTCGTAATGTCCGTACCTGGTTCGAAATGCTGTCTTCAGAATGTCTTCCTTCTTTACACACAACTGATGGTATCCATATCGAAGGTCAATCTTTGAAAATTATTGAGCTCCATGAAGTTGGTCAAATAAATCATCAATGCGAGGTAGGGGATACTTGTTATTTATTGTTATGACATTGATCTCCCTATAGTCGATACCTAACCTCATAGATCCATCTTTCTTTTTAACAAAAAGAACAGGGGCTCCCCATGGAGAAACACTAGGGTGAATAAATTCCTTATTACTCAATTACTCTAGTTGTTTCTTTAGTTCAACTAATTCTACAGTGGCCATTCTATAAGGGGTCTTCGATATAGACCTTGATCCAGGAATTAAATCAATGGAAAACTCAACTTCTCGTTCTAGAGGATGTACAGGTAAATCTTCCGAAAACACATCTATATATTTTTTCACAACAGGTACATCCTCTCTTTGAACATTACTTTCCTCACCCATAGTCATTTCATTCTCTTCCTCCCCAATAATTGAATTTAGTTGAGCTACTGGGGGTGGATCTAGATAAGAATTATGTGGTGACGATTCTGCTCTAAAGATAAGGTGTTCCTTATCATCATCATCAAGAATCATAACTTCTTTATTCTTACAATAATCTTCACATCATAGTCTGAAAGCCAGTCCATACCGAGGATTATATCAAACTCAATAATAGGTATGACGATGATATCAGCTGATAAAGAACATTTATGTGCTCTAATGGGGACTGACTCACAAAACTTTGATGCAGTGATACTTCCCTTAGGAGTTTTAACTGACAACTCCCTTGTACAATCAAATTGAAAATATCTAATTTTTGTAGCAAACTGGGAAGATATGAAACAATTCGATGATCCAGAATCAAATAATGCATTTTCTAAACTTGAGGAAACCATTAAATTACCTTCCACCACATCTTTTGGAGCTTCTACCTCAGCAGTAGTGATAACATAATCTTGGCCTTGATACCTTGGCCTTTTCTTAGGTAAGTTCCCCTGATGATTAGGACATTCATTTTCATAATGTCCCATCTCCCTGCAATTGTAGAATTGAACATTGGTAGCTTCCTTCTTCCCTTTGCATTCACGAGCTTGATGGCCTTTTTCACCAAACTTGTAAAAGACACCCATTCCCTTCAAGCAAGTACCGGGGTGTTTCTTCCCACATTTACCACAGGATGGATATTCAACCTTTCCCTTCTTCCCCTTATTTCCATTCCGATATTGATCAGCAGATCTCTTCTTCTCTAGATTTGCTTTAAAGTCATAAGACTTAGAAAATTCTTTCTTTGTCTTAATAGAACATGAGACAATGTGTTCATACGAAGAGAAGGATTGTAAGACTAATGCTCGACGGAGAAATATTTATAACCCATCAAAAAACAATCAATATTACTTCTTCGGTTACATATATAATCTCCAGCATACCTTGCTAACCTTGTAAAGTTAGCCTCATACTTTGCGGAATTCTCATCCTCCTTTTGTCTTAGACTCAGAAATTGCCTTTCCATATCTACTTGATGGTCACGAGGAAAGTATTTTTCTAAAAATAGATCATTGAAATCCCTCCATTCCATATTTGATACTTCCTCATCTTCCTTTTTATTTTGAATCAATGACCACCATTGATCAGCATCTCCAGTGAGGCGGTAAACTGCCATGATAACTTTTTCCCTTTCACTACTCCACAAAGCCTGAAATATTTTCTCTAGGGAATTTATACATTGCTCATCTACTAAGTGATTTGTAATCCCATTGAAAGTTGGTGTTTTTTGCCTCATTAATCGATCTAACATTGATCCTCCACGCTGCGGATCAGGGTGCTCCATACGGGTAAGGTTATTATTCATAACCTGAGTAAGTTGTCCCAGTATGGTGATTAGCTGATCGGCACTAGTTGCATCACCAGCTCCACTATAATTATCTTGAGCAGGAGGGAAATCCCTACATGTAGTGCGTGCATTGATACGGTTTCCATTTCTTCCACTAGGCACCATTTCTAAACAATGGTATAAACTAGATCAGTTTATGAATCAAAATACATAATCCCATACTTACAAAACACTTAACATAAATCAAACTATTTATGGATATAATCCATAATTATAAGAATGTTTTCTTTGAGGAAGTATATACTCATAAACCCTTCATAATGATTTTTAAAGAAAATTAGAGTTATCTTAAGCATATCCCCCGGGAGTGTCGTAACCAAGAGTGCAACAAGGCCCGTTGTCATGCACCAGTTCTCGTTCGAGTCTATCTCAAAGCGGTGTTTTTGGGTTTTACCCCTAGGTACATATGTGCCAGAGCCGCCTCTACCTTCTTGTATCTAGACAGGGATGTATTGCTCATAAAACTCACAAAATCTCTACAATACCAAAATTCTAGGAAGTTCTTCTATACTAATCCCCAAAGTCCATCTTAAATCTATGTGCTCTAATCAGAGTTTATCTAAATCTAGCTTCCAAGGTTTGTACTAAACTTCCTCTGATACCAACTGTATGCCCCGAACCCAGTTACCCAGAGTCGGTGCATTATTACATTATATTGGCATGATCAAAAGAAAGATCAAATCTCGAAAGACCGATTGGTTTAGTATCCTTGGAAACACTAGATATATTCATAAAGTTTTACATTACATCATAAACAGAAAAACTACTACAACAACATAGTCTCCATATTCCACAATCATATCCCCACATACTATCCCTACAGGTCATTCATAATTTACTTCTTCACATCATGGGAAAAATAAAACATAGAAAAGGGGTGAGCTCAAATGCCCAGTAAGGATAACAGTATAGCAGAAACTTTCATAAATAAGAATAAATATTTAAGGCAATGTATAACTAAAACAAAAGCCTTTTAAACTTAAACTTCAACATAGTATGGAAAAACTAAAATGAAATAATGCCATTTACTTATTCACATGGATATTCTACTAATCGAATAATCACATGCAATATCAATAACCACTTTCATAATGATGGAATTCATAATGCCAGACTATCATAACCACATAGCCAAGGCCTCGTGCCAAGACTACAAATAATATTTTTCCAAGGCCTTGTGCCAAGACACAATTTTGTCTCATGAGACCTACTGATGCATTGAGGAGCTATAGCGGGCTCCACCTGTCAAATATTAAGTCCAATGCATTCCCATATGAAAAGGTTTAATCATACCATAAACATTCGTATTAAAACTAGCATACAAAATATCAATACTTTCACCATAAACTATGAATGGTATAAAAATAGCACATCCACACTCAAACATATCACAAAACATTCAATAAAATATAAAAGTTTTGTATCATAATAAATCAACTTCAAATAAGCGTAAAATCCATCAAAAGATGTTGACATAGATGAAATCAAAACTCTTTTTAGAGAAATATCACATTATATTTAAGAGTCATATATTTATAAAGTAAAACATTTTCTTTGAAAATATTCTTATAAGATTGTAAGGGAAGCTTCGACGATTTTATAACGCCAGAAAATAACCGCACCCACCGTATAAGTTAAAAAAACATTCTTACCTTAATTTTGTCGAAAAGGTTAAAAAGCACCTTGTTTGGAAAATGACGGAAAGAATTATTTATAAAACTCTTATAAAAAGTCAAACAAGGGTATAAATGACTTTAACGCATATTCTTTTAAATAGTAAAAAAATTTTGAAATACATTTTTATGAAACATGGATGTGGATGATAAAGAGATACCATTAGATTATTTCGTTTAAACAACCTCGGATAATGAAGAGATTGTGAAATAAACCTTACCTTGTACTTTTCCTTGGTTGGGGTAGTTTAACCTCCTGTATAATCATCAAATAATTGTTATTAAATTATTAAAAAGTCATATGCATTAACATGATATCATATATGATCTTTTAACATTGCTTTGTTAATAATATCTTAGAATTATCGTCATTTCGGGTGTTAACTTACTCGTTTTCTTTGGTATGTTTTGTTACGTAATCCATGTTTGTTATGGATAGGATGTATCTTATTCATATCCAGAATGATATCAAGTCCTTAAATATTATTTTTAAATCATCAAATGATAATTATACTTGAATGGATACGATGGAGAATGAATCTCATCGCGTTCGTGGAGACGGTAGTCCGTACGTATGTACGAGCGACAATATCATTCTTTTGATATTAAAATAATATATAATTGGATGGTATAACATATATACAGAATCATTATCATGTTATATTTATTATTAAATGAGTTACAAATCATTATTATACCCATCCAAATAATAATTTATTTAATAACAATTACACCACGATGTGGAGACGGTAAGCCGTACATACGCACGTATGGTGACATGTTATTCAAAGGATGGATAGAATACTGAATATGGTTGTACCATATTTATAATAACATCACTGTATATATAATATACTGGAGTTATTATTTTAGAATGGTAATAACAAAGAAGGAAGAAGTGGAAGAAGAAATGAATTTGAAAAAGGGTGGTGAAAACATTACATCTTCTTCGGGTTCTTCCTTTTGATTTGAACAAAAGTGCTCTTAAGTAGGATTTCTGACTAAAGGAAGGACTCTAGGATTAAGTGAGGGATGTTGAGAGACTATTTGGGCAGATTTTGTCTGAACTAAAAGGCCTTTATGGTGTGAAGTAATGAGAAGGGGGAGTGCCCTTTTCTAAGAGGGGTGAGGGGCACCTTTGGAAAAGCTAGAAATATTAATTTATAATAAATTCATATTCGGTTTATAATGGCTCCAAAGTTGATTATTCAAAGGTTATGGTGGGGATAGGTCGAATAAAATTCAACCAGTAGAATTTAGACAGGTTTGGGTTACTATATTAACCTTATCTTTGAGTTTTAACTCTTAGTTAATTAGTTTGACATTTATCATGTCACTTTGTATTTTTATATTATATAGTTAATAAACATACTATATACATAAAACCGACCCCCAAGTGGTCCATTAATGATACAACTATCATTATATAAGTCTCTAGGCCGAACCTTAGATTTTTAGTAATTTAAATCAATTAATAATATAATAATTGTTTTAAAAACTCTTTTATGTCAATTTTGACACTATTCAATAGTTGATTTTTGTGAAACTCATAACAGAATGATTACTTCGAATAAATTTAATTACATCATTCTTAACATGTCATATTAACTTATAAAATTAGTTTAATTCATAAAAAGTCTCAAATTATATTTATTTGGGTATTTATAATATCAATTATTTTAATTTGTCACTATTATGGTAATTACTGCATCATCATTGTGTCATAAATAAATTATATTATTTAAAGTCTAAAAATTATAAATATAATATAATTATGTAGGAAATCTTATTATATTTCTAATTAATATTTAAAATCTAATTTATATTATGTATAACCCTATATTAAAAATGTTTTGGTAAATAAACTTTGATTTTAACTCTTTTAACTCTTCTTTGAATAATAATAAATGTCCAAATCTAATCCAAGTAGACCTAAATGATAATATTTTATTCCTAAGGTTGTTTTTGGTTGATATACACTTGTACAATAGAATTAGGACATGTGTTAGGGTAATATTAATATCATTTTTACCCTAAATTACCCTATTTACTTTTAACGGTGGTAAATAAAAGTAAAAAGTTACTATTCACCAAAAATTATTTTCATCTCATTTAACCACATTTTACTTCTTGATGTTTACCGTGTCTCTCGGATTTTCGAAATTCCATTCATAGAAGTGGTAAAATTAAGTTTTATGAAAAAATCAGTTTTTTTTTAACTACCACTTATTAGTTTCACTATTCATAAAAAATTGAAGTTTTTCAGAACAATGCCAAAATTTCACCCTAAGCTATAATTGATATCCCAAATTCAAAAATGATGTCTATTTTAAAAAATTACAAACATATAAGTTGCATTAATTAATTTTATAATTAATTCCCACTGTTACAACAAATAGCGTGTTTTTAAGAAACAATATATACCAAAAGATTGACAATTCTTTAGGTCCAATTTCAAAGTGAAATTAATTCTAATGAACACCATTGGATAAGATGGTAAAAATATATTCTAATTATACTTTAAAATCACTCAATAATATAATTTATCACTATAAATTATTTTGATTAAAAAAGTTGTTTTTAAGTATTTTTCACTATTCATAAAAATTGGAAGTTCTCAGAAAAATACCAAAAATTCATCTTAGGATAATTTCGATATTCAAAAACCAAAAATGAAGTCAATTTTGAAATATAAAATATATATAATTTTAAAAAGTAGGTATTACTATTCATAACGGTTAGTTTGATTGGTTGTGGTGTGTTAGAACTCGATGTTGCATACAACACACGCTATCACGTTATTCAAAGAGAAGCGTACCGTAGATGCTTGGGGTGTTATATTAATTATGTAAAAAATATCATTATGACATAATTTATAGCATATATATTCATTATAGTTTCCATTATTACCTTCCATGTAACACATTAGTGAAATACACTTCGCATCGCTCCATGAGGCAGTAATCCATTATACACATGAGCGATATAATTATATTGATTAAAAAATGGAATAAAAAGGGTTAATATTATATAATAACTCTAGAGTTTAGGTTGTGTTATAAATATCATAATTTTATTATATAAACAGTATATATATCATTATGCCCAACTATGAGAAGTGGTAATGGAAAAAAATTGAATGATGTTGTTCCATGAGGTGGTAGTCCATTGTACACATGAATGATGATTTTGTAACTCATTTAATGGAAGTGTGTGTGGTTATAGGTTGTACCCTTAAAATATAAACATATAATTATATTTTGGATACTAAGGTTATTATATAATCATGATATAAGAATAATTGAAGGAGGTGGATAAGGAAACAAAATAAAGATTATTTTATAAGAACATTACCTTCTCTTCCGGTATCCACATTAGGTTTTCACTAAACACGTTAAATAATTAAATAATAAAAAACCTAAGGATTTTTGGATGATGGGAGGTATGTTGGTATGTGATTTTGGTCAGATTTGGAAGATCCAAAAGAATTGAGAGGTGTGAAGAATTGGGGAGATTGAATGGCTTTTTATAGTTTAGGAGGAGTGGAATTATTCTAAATGCCCATAATTATATACAACTGGGAGGCCTCCCTTACCTCATGTGCCACCAAAATTGAATAATAATGGATAATAGGGACTATTTTATTGATTAAAATCTCCACTACAACAAAGAAATATTTTTTTAAATATTTGTTTCCTTAACTCTTAAGGTTCCTTTTTTATTTTGGTTTTTTCATTAAGGGAACTTGTTTTCTAACCTATGTAATTCATCCATTAAGAATAAGTTAAATTGATACATATTAAAAAGTTTAGATCCACTAATTTGAAATATTAAATATAAATTATAAGAAAATCTCATGTGTTGGAAATTAAACTTAACAGATGTGCATGTAACGCACAAAAACACTACACTAAACCTTATCATGCATATAATGTTATTACTATTAGGGGCCAATAAGTTCATATAAATGATCAATTGGAATATTAATGGACTTTATTTAATATTTATTAAAATTTAAACATCTCTTAATAGAAGATAATATTTCAATAAATTGTAAATCATTTAATAAAATATAATTTATTGTAAAATATATTGTAATGCCAATTTCGACATTATATAATTAATTTCTATTTAAAAGATATCTAGAAAATAATGTAATTCAAATATATTAACTTCACAGCTGTGTATCATGATATATTCATTTAAAAAATAATAAAAAACAAAAATTCATTCTATTTACCACATTTATATTTTTAGCATCACTTATTTTATTTATTTATTAACTAAATAATCTATGAATTGGTGTTTATTAAGCATTAAATATAATTATACCATCTCTAAAAATTAATATAAATTATTATGATAAGAAAAAAATCATTTATATTTCAAAATAATATTTATAACCTAACTTATGTATTTTTTTAATATCACAAAATCATTATTTAAATTAAAAGGAATAAAGCACAACTAGAAATTCAAGTATTTATGACAGGCCATTTGGGATGTGGTATCGTCACAAATAAACCATTTCAGAATATGACTTCACAAAACGTTCATCCTGATTTAAAGAAAAGATTTTCAATGGGTGGATATACCCATTGTAAAAAATTAAATAAATAAATATATATTAAATAAAAATATTAATAAAATTTAATAAAATAGTAAAACTAATAATAAAATAATAATAAAATAATAATAATAAAAAAATATAATAATAATAAAATAATAAAACCCACAATATTCAAAATAATATAAAATAAAAATGAATATAATAAAATAATAAATAATAAGAAAATTAGAAAATAAGAAAAGAATAAAAAACAAAATATTCGCATCAATATAAAAAAACACGGTATAGAAATGTAAATATATGAATTAATAAAAAAATACAAAAAATTTTGTACATTCAAATGTTTATCATAAAAAGTACATCAATCGCGGAAGGGATCATCTTGAGGAGGTTGTGTTTGGAACTCCATTCCTAAACCATGAGTCAGATGTTGCATGTACTCCATTGTTTGCTCGTGCTACTACTCCTTCCATTGATGCATCTCTGTCTTCTACTACTGCAGCTATCAAAAGTGCTCTTCCTTCTCCCTATGCATGGTTTCTATATTCTAACCCTGAGCTCGTAGCTTCTCCTCATTCTATGCAGTTGATGATTATGACTCGCACAAGCTCCTCTCGAGATACACAATGACCTCATAGTGATACCATAGTAACTCACATGCATAAATCAAGAGACAATACCAACAACCCATCTTTTCTCAAAGGTATACTATGTCTCGTGGATCCAAGCTGCGCCATCAAATCCTACTACAGTAGTGTTCTGATCCTCTATCTCAGACTGACTCTCATCCTGTTTTTGAGATGTCATGGCCACATATGACTACTTCAATTTCAATTTAAAATTACATTAGTTAAAATATTATTTTCAGATAATTTTAAAACTCAAAAATAAATTATTCTTACCAAAATATGACATCGGTTGTCACCTCTAATCTCTCCTAAAATAGTATCATTGTAGATCCTCACACAAACATCAAACTTCATAATATCAGGATGTTCGATTTCCTATATGCGTATAAAAATAGTTTACTTTTAAAGTTATATAAATTATAAAAAAAAGTAATTAATATATTTTTCTGATGCGTAATGAATGTATGACTACCAGCATGATGTGTCACCTCCTCTCCCCCTGGTTCTTTTGATTTAATGATGCTCTCCTCTGAAAACTAGATCACATCCCGTATAAACATAATCCATCCCTAACTTGAGATGATATGTAATATGGTCATTGGGCACAACAAGACTAATCAAAATCTATGAATTATTCTTTATCCATTTTTGACCTCCTCAGATTATGAAAAAACAAGTGGCAACACTCCTGCATATAGACCTACCATGCCACCTAGATAGAGTCATGTATTCTATCATCGATGGGATACCATAAATCCTAAAAGTAATTAATAATATCAAGTTATTAATTAAATAAATTTCAAAATAACTACTATTTATTTAGGTAACATCCAATGATCAAACATGTGGTGTTTAATGTCATTCGAAATCTGATCCCATGTCACCGATGCTTCCAAAAAATAATTCTGCAATGTTGTACTCCCCTATCCAATAACTATATGAAAAAGGATATGAAAAAGAGAACAAATTATCAAACAATTAATATATATAAAAATTAATGAATATTAATTAAAATTAACCAAAATTAACAATTAAACATACCTATGAATTCGTATATTGAACTCAATATATGGATTTCTATTGGGGATAGGGTCATGAATCATCAATCGTGCAAGACCACACCCCCATCCACTCATCGCTAAAATTTCATTAGTCTAAGGGTTATATGATGCAGAATCAGGCTCATCACCATGTAGTATAGAATAATCCAACTCCTTAAATAGATCAAATAAACTGTCATTGTCCATCTAAAACGTGAAATGATTTTCATCATCAAATAATTAAAAAATATTATATATAGTTTCATATTATATATTATTATAACCATTATTTAAGAGTTTCATTCTTCATCTCCATATCCATCTACATATATGATGGTGTCAATATCTTTTTATTCCTCCTTAATATCATAAATTTCCATAGAAGGGTTTTCTTTAGCCTCTCTTGTTATTTCAAATTCATTTGTTACGTCAATAACATCATCATCACCATAGACCCATAACTGTGGGGTGTCATCGTCAATGTTCATGTATCTTCTTGGAAAAGATGGATTTGGAGTAGTCTCTTGATAAATTTCAATTCCCTTCACATCAACAAAACCACATTCACTTTGGATAAACTTATTTTCATGATATTTTATTTCTATTATGCTCCACCAATCACTTAACACTCTTAAATAAGTAGAATAATTTTCATAATAAATTTTATGTTCCTGATGAGACAATACAAAAGGTTCATTTACTGTGTGAATGATTTTATATTTAATATCAATGATTCCATGGTGTGGATAAATGTGTAGGAATCTATCATTATCTAACCAATTACATTTAAACATCATTATGTAATTTTTTCTTAGATAACAAAATTTACTTATTTCTTCCAACATGTAGTAAAAGTAAAATTCACTTTCTCTATGATGATATCTAATTAAGAAAACACCACTAATTATTTTTTTAATTCCCTATATGAACAATTATGAAATTAAAACCATTAACCACATATGTATTATAATATTTAACCATTTTGGATGGTGGGTTACTCAAAACAAACAATCAATTATCAATTTTATCAATATATTGAGTTACCTAAAATTTTTAAAAAAATATCAATATAAATTGTAATAAGTTGATTTTATATGATAATGTATAAACAATTTACTTTACTAGTTTTTGAAGCCAGTTGGAAAAAATATTTTTCTAACGTTCTTCAAGAGCAGCTGCTATAATTTGCGGAAACTATAACTTGATATGATTATTAATTAATATAAAAATAAAATATCATTAATTTTCTTTAAATAATTATAGAATAAGTGAAATAAGCACTCACAATATAAATGATTTCATTTCTTCACAGTTGAGTAGAACATATGTATGAGCCTGGTATGTTCACCATCTGAAAGTAATCGTTTATGAACTCCACCAAATCCATGTTATGGCTGATTAAAAATTGAGAATTCATTGTTCATTTTATCACCAAAATCTCCATCATTAAAAACCATGTGATTATGTTTTAAGGTATATTCATATTGAAAATAATGTGAGAATAAAAAATAAATTTCCTCCTATAAATAAGCTTATATAATTGGTCCTTCAATCGATTCTTTGTTAATTAACTTTTTCTTAAATTTCTACATGCATCACTCAAATGGGTACATCCATTAGAATTGTACTGGCCCTTCACATTTTTCTTTATATGGAAAATATAATATGAAATGTTCCATTGAATCAAATAATGATAGCGAGCAGATTTTCTCCAATTAACATAAAATTAATACAATATCTTCTTATTGTATACTTTGTGCATCGTAGCCTATTTTCTCCATAAAAATATATTAAAAAATATGATATTTCTATTAGAACAACTGAAATCATATAATACAAAAATCTCTAAATCTATTTGGTAGATTTATTTCCATTATAACATGATAGTCCAACCTTTTTAATCTGGATATATGGCCATTTTTGACACATCTAGACAAATTGGAAACATAACCATACAGAAGTATCAAATATGAAATCCACTAACAAAATAATAAACTATTTTATTTGGAAACTGTATAAGATGATTTTGGCTTCATCAACTTATGTCATCTATCATTTCAAACAGTTTAAATTCAGGTCATTTTCAAATTCGAGAAAGATCTAATAGTGCCATTACATTATCTTTGTTCTTGTTTGGTGTGTCAAAAACTATATAAAATATAATATCAAAATAGTTCTTCTCAATTTATATAACATCCAACATGTGACAGACCAATATAAAAGATCCAAAAAAGTACCTCATTTTATCCAATTATGTTTTTTCCCAAAACTGTCAATTTTATGTTGGTTTATAGTCTGTCCAAATATAATGGGAGGCAAATAAGAGATAATATATTTTAAATAAATACCTATGATCATTATTGTAGGTCCATCTATTTCAATTGTACCTCTTATGAAATTTTATTTTTTCTTTTAAAAAGGATGATAGGTTGAGAGAAATATTTTATGACAGTTGAAAAAACAATGTTTTTAACATTGATAACCATAAATGGTTTTCTATATCTCATATAATATAGAAATTATTTTGGATCATGTGTACTCCATCTAAAGAACATGTCATATTGTAAAGACCCAATCTTGACATAAATTGAAATTGCATTACTTTTTTAGAATACTTAATACATGGAAAAAATAGACGCCCAAAGACCATATTAGTTTACTGTCTTTGGAAACTTGGAACATAATGTTATACCTTGGTGAAAGGTCTTCAAAATATCCCATAAATAGTTTCCCATTTTATTTTCTTACCTAAAACCTTTCATTATATCTTGGGGAAAAGAAAAAATAGATAGGGTGAGTTCAAATACTCAGAATGGGAAAACATTGAAAATTTAAAACAAAGAATAAACATAAGAATGTAAAAACATAAACATAATGTTTAAATACCAAAATCATGAGTCGTGAAATAAATCTTGGAAGTATGTAAGGCATAGATCATAAAGTAATATTAACCATGATAAAATAACATTATCATAAAATAGGAAATTGTGAAAAAAAAATAAGCACATAATATGATTTCCATAGTAGTCAAGGCATTGCTTCCAAGACTATTATAATGGACAAAGTCCATTACTGAACCCGGTTTACTTTTCGTTCCAGCATATATTATTGAATCATATTTACTTATTATTCCAACCCTGTATTACTAAATCAGAATAACGTATAATTTCTATCATGTTTATCTCATGATATATAAATCTTTACCCAATGCATTGGAAGGAGATATAAGTTCCACCCATCTCATAATTAAATCTTTTTTATATGTTCCAAGAAAACAAAAAACATTCATTATAGCATAACGCATGAAATAAAACGGGTTTCTTAAACATCATTCGATCATAATCCATATAAAATAAATATATTTCATAAAAATAATTCTTTAATAAACACAATAAAATATAATTAATAATAGGGATTGAAAGATAACCCTATTTCATATTAGATGGAATTTTTTTGATAAAACACATGAACTTAATTCTTGAGGAAAATATCTTTCTTCTTAAAAAACATTTTCTTTCCTAAAAATGTTGTGCAGTTTTAAAATAAAAGTATTTAGTTGAAAATAAACTTGATATCGTGTAAAGGAACCATAATGGGAATAAGGCATTATGAAATCATAAGAATCCATTCATTCCATATAAGATAAAAAATATTATTATTATACTCTTGTCAGAAATGTCAAAAAGTACCTCGTATGGAAAATGAATGAAATATTCCTTCCATACCATTTAATAAAAAATTCACAAATGGGTACAATTAGATTTACAAAATAACATTAGAATACAAATAATATAATATATTTAAGAAACATTTACATTGATGATAAATATACCCCAGTAAATAATTACTTATAAACAATCTCAAAAAATAATAAGATTGTGAAATTATCCCTTACCTTAGGTCTAATATGGTTCAAATGAATTTGAAACTCATGTATAGAGAGTTTAAACATATTATTAACTTTTAACAGAACCATACTAATATTTATCATGTCGTATATGATTCACTTATGACTTTATATTATCTTCCCATTTATTTATTCCATGTTAAAGCAACGTTTTGGGTAATAATCGTTTTATTTATCGGACCTATTTTGACTTGTAATTCTTGATCTGATTACATAGATAATGATTTAATTACATAAAGAATGTAAAATTTTGTTTATATATCATAAATATTCAGTATATAAATATATATATGTATATAATTAATAGATAAATGGAATGGAATACACCATTCATGGAGACGGTAGGTTGTACGATCGCATGAACATTGTTTCTGTTTCCTTGTTGAACTGAATGGAAGAAATTAAATGATATATATATATATATATATAAATCTAGTAGAATTATTATGTCATATATTTCATTCTTATTTATTATATATGCTTTATAATTATTCTTGAATGGTTAATGTGGATAATGAATCTTATCACGTCGTGGAGATGGTACGTTGTACGTACGCACGATCAACGATATCATTCACTTAATGGTGAAATGGTATTGAATTGGATGGTATATTAATTATAAAGAAAATTTATAATATTATATTCATTATTTAAATCCATTATACTCATCATTATACCCATCCAATTTAATTATTGTTGAATGACAAATTACACCATGGCATAGAGATGGTAAGTCTTACGTACGCACGCATGGTGATATTGTTATTTGTAGGATGTATAAAAGGAGGTATAAGGATGTACCATAATTATTATAACATATAATAATTTAAAATATACAGTATTTATTACTTTACTATAGTAATGACATAAGAAGAGGATGTAGAAGAATAAAAGAATTTTGAAAGAGCCGATAAAACAATTACCTCCTTTTCAAGTATCTCTTTCTGATTTGCACAATAGGTCTCCCTAGGATGGAATTATACCCTATGTGTGGCCTCTAAGAATAAAGTATGGATGTTGGGAGATTATTTTTGAAGATTTTGGATGATAAAAAGGGCTTGAGAGGTTTGAGTAAGTGGGTAGCGGTGGTGATCATTTATAAGAGGGATGGGGGGCACATTAGGAAAGTCTTGGAATATTGATTTATTATTAATTTATTTTCGGTTTATAATGGCCCCAAACTCAATTATTTATAATATAATATGATAATGGGTTTAAATATTCACAAATAATAAAATTTAGACATGTTTTTATTTTATTTTAAACCTTATCATTTTGATTTATCCTTATTTAATCTGTTCAATTTTATTTGTGGTAATAATATTATAAATTTTAAATGGTTATAAATATTTAGTTCTATGTTTTCAATTGTCCATAAATTTATAATTTATGGAATTTTAGACCATATAATTTTCACTTAGTAATTTTTAAATATTTTTGTTATTTTTAAATAATTTAACAATATGTTATTTTTAGAAGATATCAATGGTTTCAATTTTGACACTATTGATTTATTTGACTTTAAATAAAATACACACCTAAGCTAAATTTGAACCAAAATTTTTAATATACTCATAAAATTCCCTACAAAACGAGAAAATTATTTTATAACATTAATTAGTTAATATCATATTTATTTTAATATTTTTAAAACCATTTATTTGATATTTTGATCAATAAAATAATTTCCACATCATTATTATGTCATCATTAATCATAATTATTTAATCTGTAAAATTTATAAATAAATTCACTTAATAAATATAATTTCATTATATTTCTAGAGACTATTTATGTTTTAATTTTTATTATTTCTCACTATATTAAAATTATTATACTTATAACAGATAAGAGAGTGACATGTTGTCACTTTCTTTTGTTTTAACTATAATTACATCATTTTCATATAAAAAATCAGTTAATTGAATAAATTCCAACCCTTAAGAGATATGGGTAGACTTTTATTCATCCAATTGGATTTTTTTAGGTGTTAGGGTAATTTTATTATCCTTATCATATTGTTTGTTATCTTAATTTACCTGATTTACCTTTAACTGTGGTAAATAAGATCTACCAAAGTTAATATTCATAATGTTCAAAATAAGAGGTACATATTTAAACAATTTGGACCTTATGATTCCAAATATGGAATCCATTTTTTTAAATTAAAAAAACTGGATTGGAAAAAATTAATTTAAAATTAATTTATGTTGTCAAAACTAAAAACCGGGTTTTTAAGAAGTAAAAACATATCAAAATATTGACATGTATTTATGTCCAACTTAAATGAATAATTACATCCAATGACCAATGTTGGATTAAATGATAAAAAAATAATCTAATTACACTTTAAAACCAATTAAAAAAAATAATCTATCTATATAACTAAATTATATGAAAAGGTAGTTTTGAATTAAAATGCAGTATTTTTCACTATTCAGTAAAATATGAATTTCATCATAAAAATACCAAAATTTCAACCAAGGTAAATTTTGATGTCCCACTTATAATTAATAAGTTTAGTATGTAAAATAGAACTTATAAAAGTTTAAAAAAGTATATATTAAATGGGTTCACCATCAAGTGGTGGTAAAATCGTATTTTTTGAAAAATACTTATTTTATATGAAAAATTGAATTTGTTCTTATATCATATCTAGAAAAAATATAAGATGAATTTAAAACCTTAAATTTAATATATTTAATATATATTTTACTAATAAAATCCATAGAGATTGATTTTATTATTTTATAGACTCACTTATTTTCATTTTAATAGTTTTTTAGAAGGAAACTAATATTATTCATACCCACCATTCTAATGAATAGGTTCTAATTTTTAGTTATAAATTATAATCAGTCTTGTATGAAATGAATTCAATCAAAAGAAATTGAAATTGGATGTAACACAAGCCAAGAATAATGTTGTGTATACTGCAATCTAATACAGTGTTGTGTGTAGCGCAATCTAATCTTGTTGTAGCGTTCAACACAAGACATCGAAGAAATTAAATATAATCTATCTCGTAAAATCTCTAGGTGTTACATTATAGCCCCCTTAAAAAAATTCTCCCTTGAAATTCATTGAGGTTATAAAATGGTTACTAATTGAAAGTTTCTTTTACAAAAACCCACATCGTAAAAAAGGAATACTAAAACTTCATTTTAAAAAGGAAAGTTAGAAATATAAAAATTACCCAATGTAACTCATCATTGGGTTTCAACATAAAAGAACATAGGTGGAAAGTGATAACATGGATATGGAAAAGAAATATAACTGTCGAGTTCTGATGGATAGTGATAGATAGAAAGGTTTGAAGAAATTTAACAACCAGAAATCCATACAATTACAACAAATTAAGGGACCATCTGATTCATCAGATAAAAAGTTACTAAGAAAACATTTTTGGTTATCAAGATCCTTTCCCTAAAGTTGAATAATTTTTCATGAGAATAAATAATTACTTGATTTTGGTAAGATCTCACCATTTTCTGTTCCTTGAATAATTTACGCTTCATCTCTTATTTAAAGAAATGATGTTGAATTTTTCATTCATGAAGTGTTCTCAGATCATGCGATAGAATGATAGGTCATTTCATCTATATCAACAAAAAGGTTGGCATAGGTAATATACATAAATCCACCTATAGTGAGATAATACATTAATCTAAAAAACTTCAACTTTAATATAACTTATACTATCCATAAATGGATAACATTACCATCCTTCCAAAAACTAAAATATAAAACTTTAGAAAGAGGTTAACTAAATCAACTTAACATTTATCTCCCACATCTAATAATGTAGTTCTTGGTTGTCACATTACAAATGTGTGAATACCTTAATCACTTATTCTCTTGAAACTTGATAATTACATGAATTACCATAAAACATTACTGGAAAAATTCATTCCATAAAAATTCACTCTTTCCACGTACCAAAATAAAAAAAATTATATATACTCAAACTAGGATATCACTTTTCCCTTGTATTAGTCATGAGGTCATTAATACTATCAAACAACTCATTATCTCTTTATCCCTTCATTATGTGCATAGCATGTTATTTCCAAAAATATTTTAATCATTTTTATGGATACCAGTACCATATAATTATAGAAAACCACAATGGGATAATATATATATATATTACAGTATTCCATAATACTATAAAGGATATTCTATAACACTATTTTGGAATCTCATTACATAAACACATAATCATTCCACCACTTTTTTGTCATACTCTACATCACCAATAGTGATCACATGTGATTTGAATTTGTATTTGGACTTAAGAGTTTGTTGACGTCGATAATCATCTATAACCCTTAGATTAGGGAATTGGTTAAGATAATGCCCTATTTCCTTGCACTTGTATCATTGAAGTGTAGGTGGTGCGTTCTCTGCTGTCTTTTCTCTATTCAAATCATTAGAAACCTTTTTCCCATTACTTTGACACTCAAATGATCGATGATCTTCCTTTCCACACATAAAAAATTTTATAGTCCCTTTAATATAATCTCCACCATGCTTCTTTACACACTTTGAGTCTAAGGAAACAATCATCTTCTTGTCCCCATTTTTTTGGGATTTCCCTTGA
This sequence comes from Viscum album, assembly GCA_963277665.1. Classification (NCBI taxonomy): domain Eukaryota; kingdom Viridiplantae; phylum Streptophyta; class Magnoliopsida; order Santalales; family Viscaceae; genus Viscum; species Viscum album. Next base: position 135,155,910 of record OY728137.1, read on the forward strand.
ACACCATCTTTCATTTCTTATTAAAACCATGAGATTGATATGTAACACCAACATACATTTATACATTGATATCCCAACGAAAAATATATTAATATCTACTAAATCATCTTATAGATAATTCCCTTCAAAGACTTGGTTTTAATTCCCTGATGAATCGATCAACTTTACTTTCAGGTTGGATAACAAAACCAGAAGCATAACATGCTAGTCTTGTAAAATTTACCTTTTATATACCAACTGATTCATCATCCTTTTTCTTAATCTCAAGGAAATCCTTTTCCATATTTGTTCTAAGAATATGAGGAATGTACTTATTGATAATTATGTTCTTGAACTCGTCCTATTCCCTAGATTCAATTTTATCTTGGAACCTTTTATTCTTGATTAGAGTCCACCACTGGTCTGCTTATCCTTCTAAACGATAAACAGCCAAAATGGCTTTTTCATGTTCTAAATTGTGAAGGATGGAAAATATCTTTTCAATGGTACGGATCCATTTTTTATAAAAAGTGGATCAGAAGGCCCACTGATAAAAGGTGGATGTTTCCTCATAAAGGACTCAACATAATATTATTCCCTTCTCTGCTCATTTGGAAGTACAATATGATTCATAACTTGTGTAAGTATATAAATAGGATTTTTCATTCTATCTCCTATAACATTTGGTTATTTAGGAGGACAATCATTGAATTGCTTAGTGCATTGATCATTAACATGATTCCTTCGGGTTCCATCCATTGTCCAAAACCCAAAAAAAAAATGTGAGAGGCAAAAAACATACTAGAAAAAATACCTAATCAAGGGGGATTACATTCAATATCTAACATCTTAGGTTTAATTCTAGGTTATTAATGATCATTACCAAAATTCTAGGACTATAACCTATAGTCAGACTTATCCTTAGGGACATACCTAGACATACCTTATAAATATCTTTTGGGATCTCACTAAAGTTTTCGCATCCTAGTTTCCAAAGGTTGACTAAACATTCACAATGATACCAACTGTAAAGACCCAATATTGATGTACATAAACATTACATTAATTTTTTAGAATGCTAAATAAATGAAACAAATAAATTCCTAAAGACCTTATCATTTTAGATTATCTGGAATCTTGGAATATAATCTTCTATTTGGTGAAAGATATTCAACATCTCCCATAAGGATCTCCCCCTTTTGTTTTCCAACCTAAAACCATTTTTTATTTACTGGGGAAAATAAAACATAAAATGGGTGATCTCAAATTCTTAGTAAGGATAAACATTGAGAATATAAAACAAACCATAAACATAATAATGTAAAACCGTGAACATAAAGTTTAAACACCAAAATCGTGATTCATGAAATAAATCATGGAAATAAATAAGGCATGGATGATAAAGGAACATTATCCACGATAAAATAGCATTAGAATAAAACATGTAATTGTGGAAACAAATAAGTAAATAATATGATTTCCATAGTAGCTAAGGTATTTTTTCTCATACCATCATAGTGGAAAAATTACATTACTGAATCGAGTTTTTTTTTCAATTTATCCATGTATTACTGAACCAGATTTACTTGTCATTCTAGCCCTATATTACTGAACCGGATTTACTTATCATTCTCATCATGTATATCTCATGAGATATAAATCCTTACCCAATACATTGGATGGAGATATAGGTCCCACCTATTTCATAATGAAATCATTCTTACATGTTCCACAAAAATGTAAATCATTCATCATAGCATAACCCATGAAATAAAATGGGTTTCTTAAATATCATTCCATCATAATCCATATAAATTAAATATATTTCATAAAAATAATTACAACCTAAAAAAAATCAAATAAAAGTAATGATAGGGATAGAAACATAACCCTATGTCATCTTATGTAGAAAATAATATTGATAAAACACTTGAACTTAATTCTTAAGGAAAATATCATTTCTTCTTCAAAAACATTTCCTTTTCTCAAAATGAAAAGAAATTTTAAGAGATAAGTATTTAGTTGAAAATAAACATGAAATATTGTAGAGTAAACTTCGTGGAAGAAATGAATTATGAAAGCATGAAAATCCATTCATGTTGTATAAGTTAAAAAACATTATTCTCATACTCTTGCAGGAAAAGTCAAAAAAAAATACCTCGTATGGAAAAAGAATGAAATATTCCTTCCATATAATTTAATAAAAATTAACCAATGGGTAAAAATGGATTTAAAAAATAATATATGAATATAAATAATATTATATATTTATTAAACATGGACTTTAGTGATAAATATACCTTAATAAATACTTACATATAAACAATCTCAAAAAACAATGATATTGTGTAATTATTCCTTATCATAGGTATGATATGATTTGTATGTACCCAAAACTCATGTATAGTGGGTTTAAAAATATTATTAACTTGTAATATAACCATAATAATATTTATGATATCATATATGATTAACATATTACTTTATATTACTAGTTTATTTATCAATTCTATGTTAAAACAATGTTTTGGGTAATAATCATTTTATTAATCGTACATGTTTTGACTTGTAATTCATGATATTATTTCTTAGATAATTATTTAATTACTTAAATAATGTAAAATGTGGATTATATATCATAAATATTCATTATATAAATAATTATATAATATATTGATAAATTCAATGGAATACACCATTTATGGAGACGGTAGGCTGTACGTATGCATGAATGATTATTTGTTTCCTTATTTAACTGAATGGGAGAAAGTAAATGATATATATATATATATAAATATATATAAATCCTGTAGAATTATTATGTCATATATTTCATTATTATTTATTATATATTCTTTATAATAACTCTTTAATGGTTAACGTGGAGAATGAATCTCATCGCGTCATTGAGATGGTACGCCGTACTTACGCATGAGCAATGATATCATCCAAATAATGGTTAACTGGTATGAAATTGGATGGTATATTAATTATACATAACAATTATACTATTATATTCATTATTTAAATCCATTATACTCATCATTATACCCATCCAATTTAATTATTGTTGAATAAAAAATTACACCATGGCGTGGAGACGGTAAGTCATACGCACGCATGCATGGTGATATTATTATTTGTAAGATGGTTAAAAAGAGGTATAAGGTTGTACCATAATTATAATAACATCCTAGAATGAATAATACACTGTATTTATCACTTTATTTCAATAACAACATAAGAAGAGGATGTAGAAGAAGAATTGAATTTTGAAAGAGGTGATAAAACAATTACCTCTTTCTCGAGTATCTCCTTTTGATTTGAAAAAAAGGTATCACTAGTATAGATTTATACAAAAAGTGTGGATTATAAGAGGAATATAGGGATGTTTTTAGATTATTTGAGAATATTTTTGATGATATAAATGGATTTAAAGGTGTGAGTAAGTGGGTAGAGGTTGTGGCCTTTTTTAAGAAGGGGGAGTGTCACTTTAGGAATGTCTTAAAATATTAATTTATTATAAATTTATTTTTAGTTTATTATGGTCCCAAACTCATTTATTTATAATATAATAAGAGTATAGGTCTAAATAAACTCAACTTAAAAAAATTTCACATGTTTTGATTTTATTTTAAACCTTATAAGTTTGATTTATCATTATTTAATCTATTTAATTTTATTTTTGGTAATAATATTCTAAATATTAAATGACTATAAATATTTACATATTTGTGGTAAATTTTCCATAATTGTATACTTTATGAAATTTTAGAACATTTAATTTCACTTTTTATTTTTAAATATGTTTTTTTTTAATTTTATATAATTTAATAATATGTTATTTTTATAAAATATCAATAGTGTCAATTTTGACACTATTCATTTATTTGACTTTAAATAAAATCCACATAGTAGATAAATTCAAAACAAAATATAAAAAACACTACTAAAATGTCATATTAACTTAGAAAATTAATTTAGAACATTAATTAGTTCATATGATATTTATTTTAATATTTTGAAAACCATTTATTATTTATTTCGATCAATAAAATAATTTCTACATATCTATTGTGTCATCAGTAATGGTAATTATTTAATGTCTGAAAATAATTAATAAATTTTCATAATGTATATATTTCATTATATTTCTATAGAATATTTTTTTTCGATGTATTATCATTTTTATCACTATATTAAAATTATTATACTTATAAGAGATAAGAGAGTGACATGTTGTCACTTTCTTTTGTTTAAATTATAATTACCTCACGTTCATGAAAAAAATTCCATTAAATGAATAAATTCCGACCCTTAGGTTATATTGATAGAATTTTATTCATCCAATTGGATTTTTTTATATGTTAGGGTAATTTTATTATCCTTATCATATTGTTTGATATCGTAATTTACCAGATTTACCATTAACTATGGTAAATAAAAAATACCAAAGTTACTATTCATAATGTCCAAAAATAAAAGGTACTTATTTACAAAAAAATTACCTTAGAATTAAAAATATTGAATCTATTTTTCCAAATTCAGAACCCATAATTGGTAGAAATTAATTTAAAATTAATTCCCATTGTCAAAACCAAAAAGCGGGTTTTTAAGAAGTAAAAACTTATCAAAAAATTGACATGTATTTATGTCCAATATAAATGTAAAATTACTTAAAATGACCAAAATTGTATTAAATGATAAAAACATAACCTAATTATACTTTAAAACCAATTAAAAAAGATAATCTAACTATATAAATAAATTATATGAAAATGCAGTTTTGAATTAAAATGCAGTATTTTTTCACTATTCATTATAATATGAATGTCATCAGAAAAAGAACAAAATTTCAAAAAAGGTAAATTTATATGTCCCTATTATAAAGAAGAATCTTATTATGTCAAGTAGAAATTATAAAAGTGTAAAAAATGAGATTTAAAAATTGTTTTCCATTAAGAGGCAGTAAAACATTATTTTTTAAAAAACATTACTTTTTGTATCTGAAAAATTAAATTTTTTAATATATAATATTTTGAAAACTCTTATGATGAATTTAAAACATTTCATTTAATGTTTTATATAAATATTTAACTAATAAAATCCATAAATAGTGGTTTTATTATTTTATAAACACGCTTATTTTTATTTTAATGGTTTTTTGTAAGGAAGATAGTATTATTCATACCTACCATTATATTAACTAGGATATAATATTTAGTTATAAATTATACTTGATCTTTTCATGAAATAAATTCAATCAAAAGAACTTCAAATTGTGTGTAACACAAGCTAAGAATAGTGTTGCGTATACTGTAAGCTAATCTTATTGTAGCATTCAACACAAGAAATAAAAGAAATTAAAAATAATCTATCGCAAAAAAATTTGGGTGTTACATATATGTAGGTAAGTCACTAATTTTCCACATCAATAAAATTTCATTACGAAATTTTGTTTCACAACTACATCATATGTACTGTAACCATTACACCACCATAAATTTTACTCATCAATCAATGGATTCAAATATACATTGATATTATTTTATGGATGTCATAGAATTGATAAGGTCAAAAAGATATATGGCTTAGTCAAAAACAACAAAGGTGGTAAATTATACAGAGTTATAAAGACGGTCTAACAAGAATATTTACTACTAAAAGAAAAAAATTGCAGACAAGCCTTTAGTATAAAGACCAAATAACATGTTTTTGACTTATAAAGAAAAAAGAAAGATGTAAATGGCCAAAATATTTCTATTAATAACCATAAAAGGGATTATTTAACATTTTAAAGGATGAAATAATGGTTTTGGGCCATGACATTAATGACGATGTGTTTTTAGAAATAAATAAATAATTCAATCTAGGTGTAATAGGGAAATGCCTCATATATTTTATAAGAATCAATCAAAACTTCCCCAGTTGATCTTATATTTACCTAGATTATCCAAATGAAATAAAAATTAATAAGGACACATTTTCACCATAATATGAGACGTGATTATTTAAACATGCATGAATCTACTGATAACAAGGATCCAAATTAAGAGCCATCCTATTTCCCTCATAAAAATTTATAGGGAATACATTTTTTCGGGTAAAAATTCTTTAATCAACGAGAATATCTGATCAAAATAGCTATTTTAAATTCCACTATCTAATTTCATTGCTATAAATTTTTCAACGACTTTAAATTTGATTATCTTACAACTAGGATATAAGGAAACCCTAACAGACATCAATAATTCATAAAATTAAGACGGTTCTAAATCATGAGTTAAATTATTATCATATTGAGTTTCATTTTATTGAAAAGATGGACCAACCACTACATGTACTAAATTTTTAACCATGAATTATCTAGAACAAAAAATTTTTATATTCTATAGAACTACGTTCAACATATTAAAATCAAAAAACCAAATCTATTCAAAAACCAAATGTGAAATAAATGACCCCAACATTGTCAAATGTTTCAAACCTCATCAGATCATATTTCTAACATATACACATAATTATCCCTTCTAAAACAAAATCTTGATTTGATAGTGAAAATGATAAAAAAACATCAAATACATCAACATATATATGATCTATACCCGAACCGTTTGGATTCCTACAATGATTTATCAAATCATGACCATGTAATAAATATTATTGTCAACTTCCTTCTTCCATATTTATTTAAAAATATAAATTAAAAAATTGTTTATTAATAATTTGATGTAAAAAAAGATGATCCTAAAAAGAGTAGAAATTTAAAAAATTATAATTTACTTTTAAATTTTGTCAATTTTCTCTATTTACCACTTATTTTTACTAATTACCACTCATTATCACTGATGAACATTAATTACTGCTAATTACATTTAATTTCTACTAATTACAAATAATTTATACTGATAACTTTTATTTTTTAGTTATCACTTCTAATTACTATACATTAGTACGATTTACCATAAATTATTATTAATTGCCACTATATTTTTGAAAACTACCAATAAATTTTTGAAAATACTACAATTTATATGAAATTAACATTAATTTTTTTATAATTTAATATTATGTAATAAAATAAATTATAAATTACTAAAAATGTGAAAATTAGATAATTTCCTACCTTTAGGTCATAAGAAATTACCAATTTGTGTCAATCATGTCTAAATTTTTAATTGCTCATGACCTGAAAACATAAAATCTATTTCATTTTCACTTTTTAATAATTTATAATAATTTATAATATTTCATTCTTATTGATAATAAATTATAAAAACATAAAATATTTTTATTAATTTATATAAATTATATATGTTTCATTTATAAATATATTTTTTAATTTATAATATTTTATACTATTTTATATCAATTAATTCTAAATTATATCAATTTACTAATTTTATTAGTTATAAAAACTAATTACAAATGTTTACTAATATTTACTAATTACGACAAATTATTACTGATGTTTAATAGTTTATAACAATTTATTACTAATTTCTAATAATTATTACTAGTTAGCTCTAATTAGAACTAATTACCTCAAATTACTAATAATTACTTAAAATTACCCCAAATTACCTCAAATTTTTATTAATTATCGCTAATTATTACTCATTACCGCTAATTTTTTCTAATTACTGATAATCATTGCTAATTATGCTAATTAATTATAATTACTACTAATTATTACTAATGACTGCTAATTATTACCAATTATAGCTAATTATTGCTAATTACTGCAAATTATTACTAATGGTCACTAATTAGAACTAATCCCTGCTATTTTTTACTAATAACAACTAATTATTACTAATTATTGTTAATTATTACAAATTAAAGCTAATTATTACTAATTATCCCTGATTTTTACTAATTAACACTAATTATTACAAATTACTTATATTTATTACTAATTACCATTAATTATTACTAATTACAACTAATTTTTACTAATTAGCCCAATTTATTACTAATTACCGTTAATTATTACTAATTACTGCTAATTTTTGCTAATTACCACTACATTTTACTAATTACCACTAATTTTTGCAAATTACCAAGAAATATTACAAATTGACAATATTTTTACTAATTAAAGCTAATTATTACTAATGTTTACCTGTTTATAACTATTTATTGCTATTTTTTTACTAATAACCACTATTTATGGTTAATGACCACTAATCATTACTAATTACTATTATTTTTAACTTAATTATAGGGATTGACCACTAATTTTTACTAATTCTAAGTAATCACAAAAAGTTTTTAATAATTATAGTGATTTATCACTAATTTTTACTAAATATAGTGATTTAATGTTCATTTTTGATAATTTTTACTATTTACCGCTAGTTTTTACTAATTAATGGTAAATTTTACTTATCTTTACATATTTTTTCTAATTATCACTAATTTTTACTTTTTTACGAATTACCGCTAATTGTCGTTAATTACCGCTAATTATTAGTAATTACCAATAATTATTACTAATTACCTCTAATTATTACTAATTAACACTAATTATTACTAATTAATAATAATTATTATTTACTACCACTAATTCTTACTAATTACTGCTAATTGTTACTCATTACCGCTAATTATTAATAATTTCCAGTAATTTTTACTAATTACCAGTAATTATTATTAATTAAATCTAATTATTAATAATTACTGCTATGTATTACTAATAACCACTAATTTTTACTAATTATGACTAATTATTACTAATTATCTCTAATTATTACTAATTACTGACAATTATTACTAATTACATGTAATTTTTACTAATTACCGCTATTTTTTTCTAATTAAAGCTAATTGTTACAAATTACTGCTAATTATTGCTAATTACTGCAAATTTTTACTAACTACTACTAATTATTACTAATTACTGGTAATTATTTCTAATTAGCAATAATTATTACTAATTACAAGTAATTATTACATATTACCAATAATTTTTACTTATTACCGCTAATTTTTAGTAATTACTGATAATTTTTAGTAATTAACGCTAATTTTTTCTAATCACGACTAATTTTTACTAATTACAGTTAATTTTTACTAATTACTGCTAATTTTTACTAATTTTTAATAGTCTATAATAATTTGTTACTAATTACCTCTAAATATTACTTAATTTTTATTAAATAATACAAAAAATTACTAGTTTTTACTAAGCACTACTAATTTTAATAATTATTACTAAATACATGTAATTAAAAATAATTAATTTTATTTCAAACTAATTATTGAAAAATAAAACTAACTAATTATAAATAAATTTAATTAATGCGAATTAATAATTATTATTACTAATTAAAATAAAATTAATTAAATAAATACCTTAAAACTGAATATTTTTGTAGATATAATGGTTGAATATTGCTCCCCTATAAAGCTTAAAACATTGAAAACATTAGGCGGAAGAATATGAGAGGAGAAAAGGAGTGAGAAGTTCATAAACTAATGGAATGGAAAAAATTCAGGGGGTGTATATATAGGTTAGCTCATTTGCGGCGGAACTATTTGAGATGAGAATACCATCGCAAATAATTGTATTTGTGATGTGACCCATCGTAAATAGTACCACCAATATTATTGATGGCAACATTAAAAAAAATTATTTGTGATGGGTCTCATTGCAAATACACTCTTCTGACATGTTATTTACGATGGGAAAAATATTGTTGCAAATAACTTAAAATGATAAAAAGTATTTGTAACTGTTCTGGTCGCAAATAAAAAAATGAGGGGATGATATTTGCAATGAGGAGTAAACTTCTCATTGAAAATAACCTTCTTACAGTTTGGTGCATACTCCGTGACAAAATTACTTGCGACGGGATGATATTCCCATTGTAAATTCTATTTTTACAAACTATTTTCCATGGATAACTATTCCCATTGGAAATAGTATATGTCGACCGGTTGTTTGCAACGGGACCAGGTCCCGTCACAAAAAGTCAAAATTCCCATAGTGAAGGTACATTTTTTCATTTATTAACATATTTTTTGGGCCACATTCATGTATAAATGTCCCAGAAAATCTTACATTTCCGATCCTTATGACACAAGGGTTGAAATGTGTCCTTTAAATGGGTGTTGGAAATGTTTTGGATCATTTTTACACCTTGTATTCCATGTTTAACCACTGAGTAAACTCATTTTTTACATTAATCATTATTTCTAATTTTTATTCTTTTCTCTAATCACTATAGTGAAAAATTATGTTTACATTATTAGATAATATAAATTATGGTGATTCTAAATTTTGTATCCATTTTAACAAATTAAATTCACATAAGTGGAAGAATTTAATTTAAACTAATCCCACATATGTAATGAGAATTTGGGTTTTTTAAGTGAGAAAAGTTGAAAATTTCACAATGTTTTTGTATCAAAATTTAATATGGAAATTATTCTTATGACCTATATTGTATTAATTTATGTATAATTGAACTATTGTAACGTTTAAATCAATTAAAAATATAAATTTATTTTTTAACTAAATTATGTTAAAAGAATGTTTTCAATTAAAATTCAATATGATTAACTATTCATCATGTAGCATCCCTTTTTTTGGGATTTGATGAAATTTTAAGGGAAATTGATTTTTTTCATTTGGTGGGAACTTTGTTTTGTATACCAAGAATTGGAATAGAATTTTCAGATTTGGGACCATTAAAATTGTTGATTTAAGACTTGGTTAGGCTGGAGAGGTGCCTCAGGTGTTTCATCGAGTTTCATAATTGTCGAACCTGAAATCTCAAATCTAAGGAGGGCTGGTAGGGGCACATGATTTGTCTAAAACTATGTGGCCCTTCATGAGAGGGGATGCATATGTATTGTGGATTTTTTCAAACTATGTTCACTAGGCATCATGGTCATCTGGCTAGCTGTAGGTGTCACGAACCGAATCTGGTCGCCACCAACACTGGAAGCAAACCCAGCCCGTGACAAGACCTGAAGGGCGTTCCCTATCCCCACGGGCTGGCACAAGTTCCCGGGTATCATTAATTTAGGTTTGGGAACTATTTTCTAGAGTATGAAAGCATAAAACATTAAAATCAATCAATAATATAAATCTAAAATTTTTGAGCCAAACAAGTCTTAACCAAAAACCAGAACTAGATAAATTAGTTTAAAGACAATAAAATTGGTCCAATTACAAACAAAGATACTATCAAGACATCCCCACAGACTCCACATGACATGGGGTCATCGCCTACAAGCCGTCTCCACAACTCCGCCCCAAGGATGGGGACTAACACCCTGAACTGACATCACCCTTAGCTTTCCCTTTACCTGAGTCAAGAAAAATAATGTATAATTACACCCAAGGGGTGTAAGTAGGGTGTGAGCCTAATCCCAATAGGATACCACCTAATAATTCCAAAGATAATGCAATACAATGTGAAAAAGCAAGCAGTTTTAATAGGCAAAGAAAAGCAGTGATAAAATTCAAGAAATGCAACTTTCAATTGGAAATAGTTTTCAAGCTAAAATTTTCAGAATGTTCACACATTTAAATATACATCTTAGCTACTGTAATTTACTTCCAAAAAACACCCCAATACAAGGAAAAATACCACAAACACAATGACCAACAAAATCGGGAACACCCCTAGGCACTAGATTGTCTCGGGCCCCATGTACCCCATACCTAGGTGTAAAGTAACCATAGTAAATCTGTTCTCGTGAACGAGATATTAGTAGGGAACATACCCATAAATTTGTGGTCCCCAAGCATCATCCGAATAGTTTATCTATAGTTGTCATTATCTAAATTCTATGTGAAACAGGGACAAAACCCATCTGGTCCACTAGCTGTACGAGTACACATCCGCCCCACCTAGGTACCCAGGCTTCCCCCTTTGTGCTAAAACAATTTTAGCATTCAAAACATATCCATTTTCATATAAAACACCACTAATGGTCACATTCACCCAATAAAGTAGCTACACACATTTTATACCATTTAAAACACACAACAAAACACTTGGAGTTTCAATAAAACAACTTCTCCAAATCATTCCTTGTTTTACATCCCAAACTCTTTGAAAACCCCACTTGAACACCATGTGCATACTCACATTAACCAAAATATAATTTACAGAACCTTAAACATTTCTTTAAACCCATTACAGGAGTAATAAAACAACTCCCAATAAGCATCACATAGAATATCCATGTAAAGCACCTAATTCAACAACACATGGGTACTCAAAAACCATTTTCGTAATGGACATCACACAAAACCAATTTCATAGCAACAACCAAAGTATAAGATCATTTTAAAAAAATCATCCATAATACAGTTCAATAAAATCAACTAAATATTTATAGGGAAGCCCTTAAGGAACCAACAAAAGATTTATATGAAAACCCCCATATTTCATATGAAATTGGCATTAAAAGTTCATTTGCTTTATAATTTCAACTAAAACCAATTTTGGCAGAAACATTCAAATTAAATATACATTCAAATACCATAAACCCAGTATCTAGATCACAAAGATTTCATACCAAAAGTAATCACCTACCAAAGTAATGAAAACCCTTGAATCACCATGCGAAAATCAAGTCGCACTACCACCACACCAAGAGGGGATTATAAAAAACCTAAAACCACAATAATTGACCATGAAAACCCAAGGTTAAACCTTAGGTTCAGAACCCTACCCCCTGGTCACTTGGTACTTCAAGGAAAAGAGAAGAAAACCTAATCAAATAGAATGAAACCCTAAGCAATTTGTAAGAGGAATGAAATGGACTAACTTACTTGATGGATCTTGAATAAATCTCCCCAAAACACTAGTATATGAAATTGAAAACGGCTACAATTCTGGATTTGTTTGGAGAATAATGGGGAGGTCATTTAGGAACTATAATGGATGAAAAATAGTAATAATTGAGAGAGTTATGGTGGAAAGAACTTACCTCCTCAAATCTTGCCGATTTTAGAAACCCTAAGTTGTTCTGCACTCTATATCGATGGATATGAGCTCAAAATTGGAAAGAAAAGTGTCTGGGGGCTCTTATGGGTTCAATGGTCTTGGATGGGGCTTGGAATCACCAAAAAATCCAAAAAATTGATTAAGTTATTAAGGAAACAAAATTAATTTTTAAAACTAGAAATAGGCTTCTGGGAAGGCCCAATCCCTTAAATGAAAACCCAAATACATCTTGTTTATGGATTTATAAAGGCTTCAAATTGACATGGGGTCTTAATAGGTCATGGTATGACATGTAGGAATTTGAATGGATGAAAAATGTTGAAAAAGGAATGAGTTATAAAAGAAAAGAAAAATTATTTTTAAAATTGGAATTGGGCTCACGGTTTGGCCAAATTCATGAAAACTCACTCATTCCTCCATAAAGTTTGGGAAACCCCAAAAAACAAAGAATTAATAGAAAATAAATGAAAATATACCTTTTAAATATATCATGTACGTGACAAGTCTCCCCACCATGAAAATGTTATGTCCCGGAAAGTCAACCTGAAGCTTGATCGAAAAAGAAGAATGAATACTCTTCCTCAACCCATGACTTCCGCTCCCATGTCTCATGTATATCATTACCATGCTGCCAATGAACTCGGACCAGTGGAATATACTTCCCTCAAAACACATTCTCTTGGGAGTCAACAATTTTCACTGGCCACTCAAAAATTGACTAGTCTTTCTCTATCTCTAGTTCTTCCCAACTCAGCAAATGGGACAAATTCGGGTTGTATTTTTTCAACTGGGAGACATGGAAGACGTCATGGATGGATGTCAACTGAGAAGGTAAGGCCAACCTATATGCCAACTTTCCAATATACTCAGTGATTTCAAAAGGTCCAACATATCGCGACATCAACTTCCCTTACTTCCTGAATCAATGATGGCCCAAACAAGGGGCCACTTTTAAGAATACCCTATCACCCACAGAAAACTCTAGGTCTCAACGCCTCTAGTCAGCATAAGATTTATGATGACTATGAGCTATCAAAAAGCGTTTCCTGATTAGTTTAACCTTCTCAGAAATCTCCTTCACAAGGCACGACCCCAATAGTGAAATCTCACCTACCCCAACCCAGCATAGGGGTATCTACATAGTTGACTATAAAGCACCTCAAAAGGAGCCATTAAAATTGAGAATTGGTAACTGTTATTATAAAAAAACACAACTAGCCCCAAATTTCTATACCATAAACCTCCAAAGACCAAGAAACATACATGGAGCATGTACTCCAAAATCTAATTTTCCCACTCTATCTGAAAATACATCTGAGGATGGTATGTCGTGCTCATCCTAAACTAGGACCCCAAGGCCTTCTAAAGGCCTTCCCAGAACCGAGAAGTGAAATGGGGGGTCTCTATATGAGACAAATGTTGATGGCATGCCATGGCGCCTCACCACCTCCTAATGATATAAATGGCTCAACTCATCCACTTTAGTTATATCTCTGATCGGAATGAAGTGGGATGATTTGGTCAGATGATCAATCACCACCCAAATGGAATTCTTACCCTGAGGTGTATGAGGTAATTGAACAATGAAGTCCATAGAGACCTTATCCCACTTCCTGGTAGGAATGGGTAATGGCTAGAGAAAACTGAAGGGTCTTTGATGCTCTGCTTTCACCTGCTAGAATGTGTAGCATCTCGACACAAAGTCTGATATATATCATCTCACACCAGGCCACAAGAACTGCCGATGAACATCATAATACATCTTGGTGGCATCTGTATGAACAACCCACTAAGACTAGTGGTTTTCCTCCATCACCACCTTCCGTAGAGATAACGAAACTACTGAACGCCCCTTGAATCATAAGATGCCCTCAAGAGATGAAGACCAATCAGAGGATGTCTCCCCACCATGAATAAACTGCTTCTACCACTGACAATGCTCATCACTAGGTTTTTCCCACTGAATCAAATCCAACAAAGAAAGAGTCAACTGGATGCTGACCAAGAATCCCCCTCTACTGTGTTCCCTGGTCTCCATATGCATCTGAGAAAAGAGCCCCATCAAAGTCCACTCATCGTTAGACTTCTTCAAAGCCTGTACTGGAACTCTTCTTCTCAAAGCATCAGCAACCACGTTACCCTTTCCTGGGGTATAGACAATGTGAAAGTCAAACCCCTGTAAGTACTCGATCCAACGACGCAGCCTCAAGTTGAGGTCCTTCTGCGAGAAGATATATACCAAGATTTTGTGATCAGAGTAGACCACAAACATTTCCCTAAATAGGTAGTGATACCAAGTCTTCAAAGCATGCATCACCACTTAAAACTCCAAGTCATTGGTCGGGTAGTTCTTTTCATGTGGTTGGAGTTTCCAAGATCCATATTCACCACATGATCATCCTACATTAACATGCACCCAATACCCATACCTGAATCATCACAATAGACCACATATCCCTTTCTAGCCTCTGGAAAAATCAGTACGGGGGTGGTAGTCAACTTCCTCTTCATATCCTCGAATGATTCCGGACATTCTGTGCCCCATACAAACTTCACCCCTTTCTAGGTGAGGGTGGTCATCGATGAAGCAAGACGAGATAAATCCTGAAAGAATCACTTATAATGACCTTCGAGGACAAGGAAACCCCTAATCTCGAACACATTCTTCAGGTGATCCCATGAAATAATCACACTAATCTTCTCGGGGTCCACTGAAACCCCCTGCTCAAAGATAACATTCCCCAGAAATCTCACTTCCCTAATCTAGAAAGTGCACTTTGAAAACTTTTCATAGTGGCGATGATCATGCAAAGTTCCCAAGACGATCCTCAGGTGATGTTCGTGTTCCTCCTCAGAGCCAGAGCATAGTAGAATGTAATCCACGAACACCACAATGAAGGAATCAAGATACTAATGGAACACCCTATTCATGAGTTCCATAAAGACTGCTAGAGCATTGGTCAACCTGAAGGGCATGTCCAAATAATGAAAGTGGTTGTACCTGCTTCGAAAGGCTGTCTTGGGGATATCTGACTCCTTCACCCTGAGCTGATGATAGCCCGAACGGAATTCTATTTTTAAGAACCACTTTTTCCCCTTTAATTAATTGAACAAATAAATTATTCTTGGAAAAGGGAATTTGTTCTTAATTTTTACCTTATTCAGATTCCCGAAGTTAATGCACAACTAGAGGGATCTGTCAGCCTTTTTCGCGAACAACACAGGAGCGGCCCAAGGAGAGACGCTCGGGTGAATGAATAATTTGTATTCTAAGTCATCCAGCGGTATCTTTAATTCCCTCAGCTCGGTGGGGGCCATGTGAAAAGAGGGAATAGATATCGACTGTGTTCTCAGTGCCAGATCAATTTAAAACTCCAAATCCCGCTTTGGGGAAAAACCTGAGAAATCATCTGGGAATACCTCGGGAAACTCATTCACAACATGAGGTAGTGCACCTACAAGGGAAATAACATCACCCTATAGAATGAGTGATGATAACTAGATGGTAATACTTCCCAAATTTGGGAGTGGTGATCCTGTGAGACCCGACCGACGATCCAATTCTCCCCGAAAAACCTGACGACTCCCATCAGGTTCCGTGAAACTCACTCACCGCCTATAGAAATAAATGTGTTCTTGGAAGTGTAATATCCAATCCATGCCAAGTATTATGTCAAATAGTTCCATATCTAAAACTAGGAGGTCCTACTCCATCTCAACCCCTGACACGGAAAGCGCACACAAGGGTCACCTGAGGCCCTGCTCCATATTCTTTCCCAGCGGTGTCACTAACTCCATCGTGAAAGACATCGACTCAGTTGGAAAATTCAGCATTCTCACAAAATGGGTAGAAATAAATAAAACAGAGGCACCAATATCAAAAAGATTAGCCTCTATAAAATATGTGATCAAAACAGTACCTCGAACTTTTGACAGTCCCACCTCTGATCTTGCTAATGCCTGATCCACCGCATGAAAACGTCTGGTCTCTGCCTAAGGATGACTGCTAGTCTATGTCTATTCCCTAAACTGGATCTACCCAGAAGATGACCCAGCCCTACCACCACGTCCTCCAAATCGATATCCCCCATCCATGATGGCTCAGACTGTGCTGGCACTCCTCTTGAAGCCACTGACCTTACCCCACTCGGAAGTGGACGTGCCACACCACAAAAGTGATGTAAATGACCCATTCCTCCACACTGGTAACAAGGATTTGGAGGAAGTGGGAATGCTGGTAGGATGTGCCTCGACTTCCCACATTGGAGGCACATGACCAATCTCACATTAGAAGCCGCAGATTAAAACTGTCTGGAAGAGTGTCCTAAACTTCCACCTCCTTTCTTCACCTGTTCCTCCCGCTTCATTTTCTTCTCTGAGGAGCTTCCACTGCCCACTAATGATACTGAACCAGAGAAAACATCCCTAACTTTCCTACCAATTGCCACTATGCACGCCCAATCAACGACCTAATCATAGGTCCTCAGCTTAAACAAGAACACCTGGGAGTATATCTCGGGTCACAATCCTTTCTCAAACCTCTAGGCCTTCACCTTCTCATATGAGACAATTTCTAGAGCATACCGAACCAACTCAACAAAACGGTTTGCGTACTCCATAAAATATAGAGTCCTCTGAACAAGGTTCATGAACTCTCTGGACCAAGCATAAGCCAACACCTCAAGACAGTACTGTTCATTGAAGATGGCCTTGAAATCTCCCCAGCACATCTGATCATTCATCCCAGCCTGAAGCACTGACTCCCACCACTTATGGCTAGGACCCTCCAACAGAAAGGAGGCACACTTTACCCTGATCTCTTCAGGTGTTTCCAAAAACTCAAACATACGCTCGATCTTCACAATCCATTCTTCTTCTTCCTAGGGTTATGAGCTACCTTGAAAGGTAGGAGGATTGTGTTTCAGAAACTCTTGTGCTTTATCTTTTCTAGGACTTGTCTCTTCTTCCCTAACAGAAATTGGAGTAGGAGATATTACCTATCTCAAAGCTTGGGTATCCTAGACTACAGCCTCTATGAGCCTCTGATCAATTAGTGTGGGAGAACTCTCTCCAGCTTCCTCTCGTGGGCGCGTGCGATCTTTATGAGGGGGAATGTTCATACAAAATGCACCAGTCACAAAACAATAGTCAGTACCACAATTCCAAAAATTGTAATCAAATATATTAAATATAAATAAACTAAACACATTTTATTAATAAAAGAAACAACTAGTCCACATCCGCCTGATGTCCACATGTGGTCTGCAGCTCACATGTCTCACCTGGAAGTGATGTCAATCCATAAATTCCAACATCCCCTACTGACTCAAGGTCTTCCATGAGAGGTGCAAGCTAGGCACCCTACTCACAAAAAAACCCCTATCCCTAATAGTCATATATCTTGTCTATCCCGACTCATCGCAAAATAGAAATATAACTCAAAAACATTAACCTCCTCTTATACCATTTTTTCGCGAACCGAATCTGGTTTAAACCAATATTGGAACCAAACCCAGCATATGACAAGACCCGAAGGGAATTCCCTTTCCCCACGGGCTGGAACAAGTGCCTGAGTATCATTAATTTAGGCTTGGGAATGATTTTCCCGAGTATGAAAGCATAAAACATTAAAAACAATCCATAATATAAATCTGAAATTTTCAAGCCAAACAAGTCTTAAGAAAAAAACAGAACTGGATACATTAGTTTAAAAACAATAAAATTGGTCCAAATAAAAATAATGATAGTAGCAATACATCCCCACAAAATCCACATGATAAGGGTTCATCTCCCATAGGCTGTCTCCGCAAATCCGCCCCAAGGATGGGGACTAACACCCTAAACAGCCATCACCCTGAGCTTTCCCTTTACCTGAGCCAAGAAAAATAACATATACTTACACCCAAGGGGTTTAATTAGGGTGTGAGACTAATCCCAATAGGATACCACCCATTGATTCCAAATAGAATGCAATACAATGTGAAAAAGAAATCCGTTTTAATATGCAAAGAAATGTAGTGATAAAATTCAAGAAATGCAACTTTCAATTAGAGACAATTTTCAAGATAAAATATTCAGAATGTTGACACATTTAAATATAAATGTTAGATAATGTAATTTACTGCCAAAAACACCCCAATAAAAGGATAAATACCACAAAAACAATGATCAACAAAATCGGGAACACCCCTAGGCACTAGATAGTCTCGGGCCCCATGTACCTCATACCTCGGTGTAAAGTAACCATAGTAAATCCATTCTCATGAACGAGACACTAGTAGGTAACATAAACATATCCTAGTAGTACCCAATAATTATCCACATAGCTTAGTTAGAGTTTTCTTTATCCAAATGCTAAGTGGAACAGGGACAAAACACATCTGGTCCACTAGCCGTACTAGTACACATCCGCCCCACCTAGGTACCTGGGCTTCCCCCTTTGTGCTCAAACAATTTCAGCATGAAAAAACATATCCATTTTCATGTAAAACACCACTACTGGTCACATGCACCCAATATAGTAGCTACACACATTTTATACCATTTAAAACTCACAGCAAAACACTTGGAGTTTCGATAAAATAACTTCTCCAAATCTTTCCTTATTTTGCACCCCAAACTCTTTGAAAACCCCACTTGAACACCATGTTAATACTCATATTAACCAAAATATAATTCAAAGGACCATAAAAATTTCTTTAAACCCATTACATGAGTTATAAAACAACCCCCAATAAGCATCACATAGAATAGCCATGTAAAGCACCTAATTCAACACCAAATGGGTACTCAAATACCATTTTCGTAATGAACATCACCCAAAACCAATTTCACAGCAATAACCAAAGGATAAGAACATTTAAAACATTTTGTTCAGCCATAATAAATTTCAATAAAATCAACTAAATAATTATTTGGCAGCCCTTAAAGAACCAACAAAATATTTATATGAAAAAACCCCCAAATTTCACATGAAATTGGCATTAAAAATTCATTTTCATTATAATTTACACTAAAAACAATTTTGGAAACCACATTAAAATTTAATATACATGAAAATACCATAAACACAGTATCTATATCAAAAATTTTGCATACCAAAAGGAATCACCTACCAAAGTAATGAAAACCCTTGAATCACCGTGCGAAAATCAAGTCACACCACCACCGCACCAGGAGGGGCTTAGAACAAACCTAAAACCACAATAATTGACCATAAAACCCCAAGGTTAAACCATAGGTTCGAAACCCTAACCCCTTGTTCACTTGGTACTTCAAGGAAAATATAAGAAACCCTAATCAAATATAATGAAACTCTAAGAAATTTCAAAGAGGAATGAAATGGACTAACAAACTTGAGGGATCTTGAATAAATTTCCCAAAAACACCAGTATCTGAAATTGAAAATGGCCAAAATTATGGGGTTGTTTGAAGAAGAATTAGGAGGTCATTTAGGAACTAGAATGGAAGAAACATAGTAATAATTGAAAGAGTTGTGATGGAAAAAACATACCTCCTCAAATCTGGAAGATTTTAGAAACCCTAAGATGTTCTGCACTCAATAGTGATGGATATGAGCTCCAAAGATGGGCAGAGAGGCTGGGAGCACATCTGGGTTCAACGGACTTGGGTGGGTCTTGGAATCACTGAAAAATCCTTAAAATTTAATAAGTTATTAAGGAAACACAATTCATTTTTAAAACTAGAAATTGGCTTCCAGAAAGGCCCAATCCCTTCAATAAAAACCCAAATAAATCTTGGTTATGGATTTCTAAAGGGTTAAAATTTACATGGGGATATTAATAGGTTAAGGGAGGCCATTTAATAATTTGAATGGATGAAAAATGTTGAAAAATGAATGATTTATAAAAGAAAAAATATATTTTTAAAACTGGAATTGGGCTCAAGGTTTGGACCAATTCATGAAAACTCACTCATTCCTCCATAAAATCTTGGGAAACTCCCAAAAAAAAGAATTAATGGAATATAAATGAAAAAATACCTTTAAAATATATCTTGTATGTGACAGTAGGTCTTAAAAAAAGGGAAAACATAGGGTTTTTGTATGGTTTCCAAAACCACGTGCATAATCCATTTTATATCCCTCCTAAATTAGTGGCTCCAACATAGTTGGTGCACATTTTGGACAACCCTGTGGCCAAACTTTGTGCCTCATTAAAGAGGATGGAAATTAGAAAAATTACCCTCCATCCTTATTTCTTTTCTCCATCTCTTTCCTTCTCCTCCTCCACGTGTAGCAGCCCACTGTGTGTCTCTCATCCATATAATTTTGGTATAAGGATATATCCATCATCTGGCCTATGATTAGAGAGTATTTATGTTTATTGGATAACCCTCAGTGGTTCTATGAATCCTCCTCATTCCTTCATTTTTTTATTTCTCTTTTAAAATGTTATTTTTGTATAAGTTATTTCTCCCTATTTCTGGGTAAATGTTCTTTTCCCCAATCTCTCTCGAACCAGATGGAATCAACCCTTGATATTGGATGTGTGGGTCATCCTAAGCATGAGGTAGGTGTTATATAGTTATTTCCTTAATTTATTATCATTTTATAAAGTCTCTTGTTGTGTCCCATGCTGGAATCTCCATGAGATGACTCTTAAATGTGGAATTAAATTAGTAAAACCTATTACCATGAATCTAGTATCCCTTGTGAATTAATTTGACCATGTTAATAATCATAGACCTCAATGTAAAACCACACTTAAGGGTGGGTTACATGAATAAAATTAATTAATTAATGGTTTTTCTTATAAAACACCTCATTGAGGTGAGCTATCTTCAAAAATGTGAATGTGTTTTTTAAATGAAATGTGGGTGGCTGTGAAACCCTTTAAGCTACCCCTGAGTGATCAAACCCTCTTCCAAGTGGTTCGTTCCTAATACTTATAGAATTAACATAATGATTTTTTTATATGGATTGTCTTTCAGCATGACTTTCCTCTTACCTTTTCTTGTTTAGTGTTATCTTCCCCAGTCCTACAACATGGATTATATATATATATATATATATATATAATTTTAGGATTTCTCTAATAATAGAAAGGATGGATTACTCAATTTGATGATTGGTTATGGGAATGATCCTATTTTAGTTACTTAATTTATATTATGTTATTCCTATGAGACAGAACTTCCTTTTTAAATATATATGTATTTTTGCAAGGGTATGCTTAAGTGTAAGTCTACTTTATTATATAATTATTATTTTTAATGATTTGGGTCCTCTTTACTGATAAAAGTTAAATTTTCAAATGAATAAATGAAATTCATTTTACCTTGAGTGATACTTGGTTCTCTATTATAGAATAACAAAGATGGTCTCATAGTTTACTTGAGTTGTGATACCCCGTGAAAGATACCAGTTACACTAGAGATGGGATCACCATGTGTTTTTCTTACCTCCATGAAAGTGACACTAGTTCCCTAGGGGAGAAAACAATAGATGGTATGGGTGGTTAGATGTTTATCCCATGTCACAAGTGACACTCAATCCAATATGTGAGTTATTCGGAATGGGCTCATAGGATTGGTTTCAAAAAGCATGGGGTTAAACAAGGGATTATAATTATGGATCACCTTGGATAGACTCCTATGACCTTGAATAATTATTACATTTATAGTGTTGTACTTGGGATCCATGTTATGGTTCACCTTGGACTAGCCCATGATTTTTCTTATTGAAATTCAAGAGATTAGATTTATTAAATCCAAGAAAAAAATTACATAATGAAAAGATACATCTTCCAAGACAAATCATAGGCTTGGGCATAGTTCATATTTTGATACATTATCTATAACAACCTATTATACATTTTTACATTTGTAAATTTTGTCCCACGTTTAGAGGAACTCCATATTAGTCATAAGATTATATGTTTGTACATGAGTCCCTTAGGATCCCGATCCAACTAATCTGTTTGTTTATTTATTTATGTACTTAATTCTTGTCATACCTTCACACTTTTTTAGTTTATATACACAGACTGAAGTATGATTTAGACATAGTTGGTGGTGGCCTACTGAGTATATCTTACGCCTTACTCGATTCTCCATTTTACAGTGGTTCCTGTGAAGATATTCATGTTCATGGGTTCGTGTTTCATTGAGTGGTTTGTTCACTGTACATGGGATCTTATGAGCACAAGACGAATCTAGTCCTCTTGATGCTCATGGAGTTAATGTTTAGGATTTTTTTATTGGAGTCCCTTCTATATGTTTATTTCTTTATTTTATAGAATAATATTCACATGAATTATTGGTTTTATGTATTTGGAGATGTCCATTTTTATTCAACTTCCATATTTATCTTCCCCTACTTTTGATTTATTTATACTGCTTCCGCTGTTGAGTGATTTATTTATTATCACTTATAATGTTATGCTACTATGATCATAAGGGTATAGTCTCCTGACCGAACCAAGATTATACCATCATTGCTTGTTGGAAGCCTATGACATGTGGGGAGGTGTTCTTGAACCCATGTGGTAACCAATCTGACTATTGGTTTAACAATCAGTTAGGCCGAGATGTTACACATCAAAAAGTAAAATTTTCCAGAAAAATACCAAAAAACATCCTAAGATAATTTTGGTATTAATCTTTCAAAAATAAAATTTTCTTTGTAAAATAAAAATTATAAAATGTTCAAAAATCATTTTTTAAATAAGTTCCCATGAAATAGTAAAAAAAACTATTTTTTTGAGAAAAAAAATATGGTTTTAAGAAAAAGCGTGGATTTATTTTTATATACTATCTAGAAAATAGATAGAATGAATGTTAAACATCATATTCAATATATTACATAAAAATTTCTATAATATAATCCAAAAATGTAATTTTTTCATTTTATTGGTATAAAACACATTTCTACACATATAAATAGTTTTATAGAAAAATATTTCCTTTTATTTTAAAAGGAAATTTATATTCATTTAAAATTTGTTAGTAACTAAAAATTTAACCATGTATTTTCATAAGTTAGTTAATAATATTTATAATTTACAATTTAATGGCTAATAGATAATTTTACTTTTGAATAATAATTTTAATAGTATATTGTTGTTTGGTAAAACTCGGTCTTGCGTGTAATACAAGTTATCGAAAAAACTAATTGTTGCATGTAACACAAGCTAAAATCAATTATGTGTGTAACACAAGCTATGGTCAATGTTGTCTGTAATGAATGTTAACTTAGTATTTCATGTGACATAAACTATTGAATATAATTTTGTTCTTATAAAATCAAAGGGTGTTACATCCTCCCACGTTTAATAAATTACAACCTTGAAATTTTGACTTTATCTCAGTAAGAAAAGGTTGTTCATTAAAAATAATTTTTTTAAACCCACATCATAAAACGGCTAATAAAACATACTCTTAATAAGAGATAAATGGGAAGTACATAAATCATAAAGAATAACACATAACTAGGTTTCCAAATAGGATAACATAAGTGGGAATGGAGGAAATGTGTAAATAATTATAGGGATTGATTGACATTATAGATCACTAGAAATTGAATAATCAGTGTAAATTTAATGGCCTCAAAACCACAAATCCATGATGATCCAAAAGAACGTCGGTTCATAAAAATGGAAGGTACAAGAATAATAGTTTTAATTGAAGATCTTTTTATTATAGTTAAGAAATTATCTTACCATATATACTAAGAGAATGTGGAAATATTCTTACTTAATGTGTAGAATTTTATCCTTTAATAAATTTCCACCACAATATCACATTTTTCTCCCAATGACGAGTATTCAAGATGAATTTTTAATTATTAATGCACTAAAATAAATGTTCAAAATACCACACAACCAAAAAAGGGGTAGTAAATCTATTCCAACTTTCTTTAAAAATTAACCAAACCCAAAATTATTCTCACATGGTAAGATAATTCTCAAAATTAGTGAACCTTCATATGATACATTGATCCTGAAAACTAACACCCAATGTTAAAACCAAACCATTCTATAAACATCTATCCTTCAAATTGTTATATCATTTCCTGACTAATTTGGAAGTACAAATATTAGAAGGATTTCATTATATATTATTACAAGATAAATAATCCAATATTCCTTAAATACCATATGATTCTGAAATAAACATAATTTTTACCTATACAAACATCATACTAATTAAGACATCATTTGGGCCAGTGGTAGACACTACACTATCTATTTTTCCAGTTTTTCATTAAGATTGAAAAAATTAATTCCTCCATAAATATCATTTGATTTCGGTCGTAGAGGTTAAAAATACATAAAAAAATCTCCAAAAATCACATTAACAACCACAAAACATTTAACACTTAAAACCCTAAAATGGGGTGTTTAACACTTTGAACTCATGCTAGCCTATGATAGTATCCATAACTATTAAGATAACATCTCATAAAAACACCATAATCTCCAAAGTTATCTAAACATACCTTTGATACAATCTATATCATCTTAGAACCCACACTCTCGAATTTGGTGTTGAATTTGTAAACTTTATATTTCCAACATTGATGCTGATAAGGGTGACCAATTTTCTGTCCAGCCAATCCTTACAACATCAAAAGGAGAGAGTGGATCGCTTAAATCCTATAGGACCACTCTGGATTAGTGTTTTAGTGAATCAAGATAAACTCCTACATAAAAAATTTACATTACTTTAAATTCGAATTTCTCCCAATTAACCCATCATTTCATTTTCACATTAAGACATCATAATCATCAATATGAAATCCTTTCTAGACATAATTTTTTCATACTAATTATTTATGAGCTAGGGAAAAGGAAAAATAATAATAAGGGTGAGATCAAATAACCAATAAGATAAAATGTAAGAATTAACCAACGAATTTGATCAAGGAGAATAATAATAGAATAAGGGTATGATAAAATAATGAAAGTTTATGATTATAACATAAGAATATGAAAACCCATAATTACATGAATAATCAGACATGAAAACATGGAACAAGTCTTTATGAAAGGAAATAATCAAAATAATAAATAATTATAATCCATTTGATATCAATCTTGATAAAATAAAACATCATAAACCCATATAAATCATAGATAAAACATATTGGTGTCTTGGAACATCATCTCATTAAACCCTCACTAAACTCTTAAAAATTACATTCCCGAACCCTTATAAATTGGAATAATCATATGGAAAACTTTTCATATAATTATCCAAAGAACATAATCATTACCCAATGTATTGGAAAGCTATCTGGGCACACCCATCGTATAAATTATAACATTATCACTCATTATTTATATTGTCCAAGAACCTCAACATGAATAATTAACATGGAAATTTATCTTCATCATAACTCATTAAAACAACCTTTATTCTTTCTATAAAATTATTGACGTCTGTAAAAGATAGGGGTTTTGGAATAATCACTTTGAAACATGAATAAATCATGGAAAATTAATTGGTTTTAGGAAAATATCATTGAAACATGATTAACCCATAAAAATTAAACGGGTTACATAATAATCACTTTGAAACACGGTTAACACGTGGAAAAGAAATGAGTTCCATTTCAATCTCTTTGAAACATGACTAACCCATAGAAAAGAAATGGGTTCCATTACAATATCTTTGAAAAATGGTCAACCCATGGAAAATAAATGGGTTCCATAACAATCGCTTGGAAACCTGATTAAACCCTTGAAAAGAAATGAGTATCATATCGGTCTCTTTGAATAAATATTAATCCATCCATTGAAATAACGAGGATGGTATCAATACTAAATATACCCAAGAGAGGATATGTAACAACAAGGTTTTTTTATGTTGATGAATGGAAATTCTATTAAAATATCATTATTTTTTTGAGGAAAATACACTTTTAATTTTGAAAATCACTTTTTAAAAACATAAAACATTTTGAAAATTATTTTCTTTGAAAAAATCCTTGGAATAATATTAATTAAGTTTTTTTAAAAAGAATCATTTAAAACATTTTATTAGGAAAATTTCTTTTAGGATTTTAAAAACACTTTTTAAAACATATTTGAAAACAAGGTTTCGGAAGAAAATGGATTTCCAACAAAAGTGAGAAACAAAGTTGGATTTTATCAAAAAAAATATATTGTTATATGAAACAAAGATTAGAAAAATGGAACTATTTTATTAATGTATCATGAATAACCATAGTATAATAGAAGTATTTATAATTATAATATTTTAACATTGGAAACTTAATAATTATTGTTCTTTATATTCCTAAATAATTAACTTATGTTTATTATTTACTTTTTTGATAAACTTTCTTTATATTTTATTAATTGTATTCCACTTATAAATATGTTATATATATTTACAAAATCAATTAGGTTTAAGTCGGATATTTTGACCATATTCATCTTTAATTTCAAAAACTACTTAGGTAGGATAACTATGGTAAGAAAGGTAATTATGTAAAAATATATAGAAAAATAATCATGTCATTCCAATAATATTTATACAAACAAATTTACATTAAAAATAATCATGAAATATGGTTATGAAAAATGAATGAACATTAAAATCATAGAGATGGTAGGTCATATGTACACATGTGTAACGTTTCAATTTTTCAATGACCATTTATGGAAAGAAGGTAAGTAATAATTTATCTTTAAAAAATGATAGTTATATAAAAAATAAAATTATATTTAATTATATATAATTATATATATGGTTCTTATAATGTCAAAAGAATTGTATCACTTCAAGGAGGTGGTAATCCACACGTCCACAAATGACGTTATCACATTTTCTGTGTGTCAAATGATAAAAAGAAAATCATATATTATATTTCTAAATAAAAAAATTATTTTATTAATATCAGGATGATAGGATGTAAATAATATTTATTCATTATAGTTACCCTCATTACCTTCCTTGTAACACATTGTTGAAAAATGATTCACATCACATCGCAAGGATAAAACCTGTTGTACACATGAGAAATGTTATCATATCCATTAAGGAATGGAATAAAAAAAGGTTTTATATGATATAATGACTCTAAATGCAGTTTTATGTTATAAATATAAAAAAAATTATATATAAACAGAATTTCCATCATTATGTCTAACCATGAGAGGTGGTAATGGAAAAATGAATTACATCATATCGTGAGGTGATAGTCTTCCAAACCCACAAATAATGATTATTTAACCCATTTAATGGAAGTGTGTGTGGGTGTAGGTATTAACATTGATATAAAAACATCCTAGTATAATTATTATACTAATTATATTATATAATCATGGTACTAGAAGAATTTAATGATGCGTAGAAGGAAATAAAATAAAAATGATTTTAGAAGGACCTTACCTATTCTTCAAGTATCCTCCTTAGGTTTTCACTAAATCTTTTCAAGGTTTACGTTATTACAAAAATAAGGATTATAGGATTAGGGGAGGGAATTTGTTAAGTGATTGGGGGTAGGTTTTGGATGACCCAAAAGGCTTGAGTGGTGTGAAGAATTGGGGAGAGTGAATGCCTTTTTATAGAAATAAAGGACTGTCATTCTTGTAAATACACAAAAGTATTTACTATTGGGAGGCCTCCCTTACCACATGTGCCCATAAAAATTCAGTAACAATGAAGGGTTTAGATTATTTGGTTATGAAATTCCTCTAACACCCAAATTAAATACATTTTCAAATATTTTTTCCTTATCTTTTATGATTCCGTTTTTTATTTTGTGTTTTTCATTAAGGAAACTAGTTTTATAAACTATATGTTTCATCCATTAAGATTGATTTAATTTGATACATATTAAAAAATTTAGGCCCACGTATTTTAAATATTATATCCAGATTATGAAATAAATATCCCATTTTTTTGGAAATTAAATTTAATAGAACCGTATGTAATACGCAAAAACACTTATTTAATCAAAACCATGCCAACAATTTTTTTACTATTTAGGGGTCAACATGTTAATAATAAATGATACATTGGTTAATGAACGGAATATATTTTATATGTAATAACATTTAAATTTTTTTTTACAGAAGATATTATTTTTAGTCATTCTAAATTATTTAATATCATAAAATTTATTAAAAAATAACATTAAATAAAATTTTTACTTTATTTATTCAATTTTAATTTTAAACATATAAATAAAATAATGGAATTAAAATATATTAAGTTAACAACTTTGTATCATGATATATTATTCTAAAAATATAACACAAAATTTCAAGATATTTACTTCACTTTTAATATTTTCAGTATCATTTATTTTATTTAATTATTAACTAAATAATCCATGTATTGGCATTTATTAAGACTTTAACATAATTATATCATCTCTAAAAATTAAATATAAATATTTTAATGACAATAAATAATTTATCATTAAAAATAATATTTATAACTGAACCTATGTTGTTTTTATCTGTCCCCAAATCTGCATAGAAATTAAAAAGGAAGAATGGTACATTGTTTCTGTATTTTTCTTTTTTAAACTTATTATATGGGTCAATTTAATGAAAAAGTGTACCAAAACCATATAAATTTAGATACTATGAACATAAGGCTCTAAATGTTTCTAGAAAAGGGGTTTTAAACAAGATTTGTGTCATTTGTACACCTTATATTCTATGTATAACCACTAAGTAAACTCTTTTTTACCTTAATCATTGTAATTAATTTTCATTGTTTTCACTAATCATTTTGGTCAAAAATTAATATTACCTTATTAGATAATATAAATTATTATGATTCCATATATGCAATAAATTTTTTACAAATTCAATTCACAGAAGTGGTAGAATTTAATTTAAAATTAATCTCATGGACAAGATGAGAAAGTGGGGTTTTAAAGTGAAAAAAGTTAAAAATTTCCCAATGTTTATAGGTAAAAATTCAACATGAAAATCATTATAATGACCAATAATGGATTAATAGATATATAATTATACTATTTTTTATTTAAAATAAATTTTAAATTTAAATTAACTATTTATATAATATAGGTGAAAATAGTTTTCAATTAAAATTCTATATTTTTTATTTATTCATCAAAAAGATAAACTTTTAAAAAAATCCCAATATTCACTCAAAGCTAATTTTGGTATTCCACTTTCAAAAATAATGTTTTTTTTCAAATAAAATTATAAAATTTTAAAAAATAAGTTTTTAAATAATTTTTCCATAAAAAGAAAACAAAATGATATTTTCTTTAAATTTAATTAGTCTAAAGATTCTATAGATAGATTATCACATTAGACAGTTCCTAATCTTTATAAGGTAGTTAAAAATAAATCTTAACGAATTAACTAAAATTTAAATCAAAACTATTGAATCAAAATTACTATGAAATTGAACTTATAATAACATTAATGAATAATTAATTCTTGATATAATATATTATATTGATTTTATAAACTACACCTAAATAAAAATTGGCCTGTAATTCAAAAAATGTCCCATTGAAGGGAAATTGAGAGGAAAACCAATTACCTTGTTTCCTTTCTTAGTTGAGAACACTATAACCTCCTATTAAAAAATTATTTCTAACTTAATAAAAAATTATAGAAACTTACTCAAAAATATCACCCATTTATAATCCTTATTAAAATTCTTCTTCATGAGTACATTAATTATTTATAGCATATTGTGACCATTCGGTGTTAATAATATCAAATATTTTTCACATGTATTATAATTTTGATATCATTACCCATAATTTGATACAAATTTCATTATTTATATATCATTTATGATTCTATAAAATATATCTTATATTTATTTAAAATGTTTTTTTATTTCAGTCCATATGTGTTTTGGTTACGTCATGTTAAACTCTTGTTAATAAAGACTTGTTTTAGTAATTTTAATGAATGAAAAAGTTAATTTAATAATAAGATAAATACATAATAAATATTTCAAGAAAAATATAATTATAATTTTTTAATAATATATATTAATAATATTACTTTTCATGTTCACATGTTCATCCATAGGCATATTTTAAATCATTGCTCACATAGGTGGTTAAACATACCCAAACTTGAACTCGCTTCAACTCAATTGGTGAGTAAGGTTACAGAGGTGTTTTCAAAAAATAATATAATTATAATAGAATAATAATGATTTTATTTTTATTTTTTATTATTTTAACCATATTATAATATGATTCTATTAGGAATAAAAAGCTAAAATAAAAAATGTTTTTTGTGGAGGCAATAGTCCACATAGAAACATGATTGGCATTCATTTTTCTGTCTAAGTGGATGTAAATGAATAACTGAGTATTTCTAAATTGATATAATAATATGTCTGTATGATTATAATATTTTAAACATAGTATTATTATTTCCATAAGATATTATAGAGAGTGATATTAAGAACAAAACATAAGAAATATATAATATTAGTGATAGAGACATGATTTTTCCTTTAAAGTTACATTAAAATTGATGGTCCTATGCTAAATATGAGTGAATGTGGATTATTTTTTCAGAATAGTGTTATATGCAGAGTAAAATTACATAGTTCAAGGAGAAATTTTAATTATTTTTCTACTTTTGAAAGGGTGTAAGTGATCCTTTTTTTTAAAGGGAAAAAGGGAACTTTTGGAAACACCATTTATATTTAAATCACTCCATGACATTATTCCAAGGTAAAATGGAGCTAAAGTATCTAAATAATAGAATTTAGAGCATGGATAGGTCTAAAATGGTGCACCAATGTTTTTCCTCACATGTTTTAATAATGTTATATGGTGTTTACGAATGATTTTTTACATTTTACTCTATTACATTTCAACTAGGTAACTAGTTTTTAACTAAGTGATTTTAGGATATATTAAAAACATAATGACATAATTAAGGTTGGGCTTCCATCCAACTCAACACTTGACTGGACCCACTGAAAGGAATGAGAGGCATTCTCAATCCTCCCATGTCACGACCTACTTCCTCCAAGCCCTAAACCAAGTCATTTGACCCCCAGGGTCTCCTATAATACCATGGTTTCCTTTAAATAACATGACATACTATTACCCACTAGGTTCTTTTAAAAAAGTAATGATTTTCCCCTCAGGAAAACAAATGTTCTTCAAGTGTGTTTTGTCCTCACTCATACACACCCTAAGAAACTCCTTAGAGGGTCACCCATCCTGATTACTATACTAGACCAAGAACAATTAACTATAGATTTTTAATAAGGTAGGCTCTTTAAAAGAAAGGTGAACCTTTTTGACAAGGGTAGTAATATTTTTCCTTTTAAGTCTCAGTTTTCTAAGGATTTAACACTCTCCACCCCATTAAATAACAATTCCCTCTTTGAGGATATTAAGCCCCAAACCTATGTATTTCTACTACACATACAGCTGGGTATTGGCCCTGATACATTTTTTCATGACCAACCTTCCCCAATCCATGAACCATGTCATTTAATGCCATCGGTATCCTGTAATACCATGGTCTCCTTTTGAAAAGAATATAGACTATTACCCACCAAGGCCTCTTATCTGACTAATGACTATCGCCATAGGACAACATATTTCCTTTTAGTGTGTTTTGTCCTCAGTGACACACACCCTGGGAAACATCCCAAAAGGTTACCAATCATTATCACTACACTAGGCCAAGAACCCTTAACTGTGTAGTTCTAATGAGGTACGCTCCCACAAATAATAGAGGACCTTTTTGACATGGGTAGTAACATTTAGAATTTTGAGTGTCACTTTTCTAGGAGTGTTACATCCCAGGTTTAAAGCAAGTGTCAAAAATCAAATATATCATGATGGGAACAACTTATCCCTTTAAAAAATAGGAACGAAGAACTGGAATAGAGTAGACAACATAAACCAATAATAATCGAACATCAATAAATATATAATAAGATCCAGACACAACTATAGGTGAAAAAATGGAAACTAAAAAACGATACCAACACCAAACCAGAAATTAATCAAACATAAAGTTACCACAAGGTCACCACTATCCACAAAACCAACCTAATTCAAAAGAAAAATTGAACTAGAAAATTGAACCTTCAAAAGAGCTGAGGTAAACTTATGTTGACTGTCATTAGTTGGGTTTGAGAATAAACAGATCAATAGGTAACCACCAAAAAAATCCATAGAAATCATTTCCCGAAACAAAACATAAACACTATTTTGGAATAAAATTAAGAAAATAGGGTTTTACCATTTTAAATAACTAAACACAACTTCTAAGAAATTCTCTATTTAAAATAACACACACCACCTTCCAATTTTAAAAATAGATGTCCTTTTTCAAAACCCCATTCAAAACCAAAAATGAAAGAAGAGACACCAAACCAAATTATCAGAATTTATGATAGAAAATATTGAAAAAATACAGTTTAGAGTAGAAAAATACCAATAAAACAAGAAATTAAATGGAGAAGAATAAAGAAAGAACATACAGATGGTAGACATGGGAATTTCATAATAATATCAAGAAAAAATATCTTAATGTACTCAGGTTGGAATCAACTACTAGAACTTGGTGTATATCTATAGTCAATAATAAACTGGCTACTCTAAACTAGACCCACCAGTTACAACGTCCCTTTGGCAACTCATTAAATCAAGGGGTACAAATACATGTAATCAATATCAAAATAAAACTGTCACTCAACCCTTTATATGACACCCTATAGTCCAATGATAATATTACAAGGATAATGAGGAGGTTTTTATATGCATTTCCTAAACCAATAACCCACACATTCCATCATTCTTTCTTAACCCAAACATCAACACCACTTATGTGATGACCATATCCTTTAAGGGACTACCATAGAGGTTCCCATAACACATAGAGCCATCTCAAAGTGACCATTGGGACAACACACTTATTGCACTTCAAAACAACTTTATATAATATCACATAGTACTAATTGATCCTTTCCATTCAAATATCCAAGTCCATATCAAAACTATTTTTCAAAACTTAGAATAAAACACTCAACATTATCTAAATGTATCAAATGGGCCATTATATAATTTATATTCCAAACCACATTCAAAGGTTTCAAAAATTCCAAGAATTAGATAACACATTTGAAATCACATAAATTTAATTTAGAAACCAATGTTGCATTTTGGACCCATTTTAAGGGAGGATGATAAAGGAAGATAAGAAATAATAGAGATAAGTGCTTTGAAATATAATATTTAAAATGAATATTTCATTTGTAGGCCATCATCATTTATGTGCCTATCTATATTTAAAATCCATTCACAAATGGATACACCCATGTCTAATGGAACACTCATTGAAAACCTTAAAAACACTCATGGACCAATTTAAAAGGTTGCCACTTGCATTACCATTAGTCACACAACTTAAACATAAGGGCCAAGTCATATAAGTCACAAAAAACAATTGAAAAACTCAATTAATAAACATAACATGTTATTAAGATATAGAAAAGAACAAAAATATCCCAAAACACCCAATTTATTTATCAGAAATCCATTGTAATTTTCATAAAATAGTTTTTATACATATACATATAGGAATAATTAAGGAAATCCATTAAAAATAAATTTTTACACCAAATTAACCACATGAAAACACCACAAAAACTTAGACATGGACATCACATACATGAATAACCCATTTGAAAAGTAATTTGGAATTAAAAATCATCATATGGAAAGAGTCTGAAAGGAAATAGATGGAAACACCTATCTAAATGATGTGTGGATGTGAAGAAACCCCAAGAGAGGGAAGAACTAATCCAGAGAGATGATCTTCAGACACTAAAATCAAAGAAAAAAAATCCAAACACGATCCTTAGAATTGAGGTTATGTCTAAGAGAGAACCTGCAAAGGGAGAACCAAGAACCCAATAGAGGGATAAAAGAATATAAGGAAAATAAACAAAAAATAAAAGTAAAATCAATTAGGAACATTTAGGGAGAACCAAATGATGATTTAGAACCTTGGGATAAGAGATTGGGTTCCCTCTTGTGCACCTAGATCGATAAATGGGGAGAAGAAATCCAAAATGGGTTTTAATTTGGGGAGAAACAACGTAGAATATCATGTTTTAAGAAAACTTTGCAAGTCCCCAAGTTTGGTCGCATGATTTTCCAAACTATGGGCCTATCGTGTGCACCCTACTTAAGAAGAAGGAACACCACATAGGGTGGATACATGTTTTAGGAAACCATGTTCCAACTATGCAACTTGACATTGTAATTTTTAAATATCCACCCAACACGCTTGTTGAGTGTTATCCTCTAACTATGCTCAAGATATGAACTTGAAATGAAACACCAAAAACAAGGCACATGGTTTCTCCAGAGCCTCATACGTCTTGGTCAAAACCATGTTCAGACCATGAAATTCAAACCATTCAAAACAATTGATCTAAAAATGTCCTCATCCTTAAAAATATGCATAGTTTACCCCTAAACCATGCACCCTTACCATTCATAGATCCAAAACACACTTGAAACCTCTAGAAATAAAAAATTATCACTGTGTAATTGACTTTTAACTCAACCAAAAGATCAAAAATTAAGAATAAAAAAAATAAAGTAAATTCTACAGCCATGTTGTGATAATTCTCCCCACCTCTAAAAAACTTTCCCCCCATAAATCCACTAAGACAAAAAAGAACCAAAATGAAACCCAAAATGAAACAAATCTAAATATAACAACAAAATTAGGGGTGATCTTTCAACTCCTAAATTTATAGCCAACCAACTCATAAGAAAAACAAAACATATACAACTATTTGTAAGTATAAGAAGTAGGTTCTCCCCACCAAAAAAACATTCTAGCACTACGATATCAACATTGTAACTCCCAACACATACCTAACAATACAAACACAAGGAACTCCCCATACTATGTAAAACCGAAGGAATGGAACTCAAATGAAACATATAAAAAAACAAATAGTCAGCATTATCACAAAACATGAATATCTACAAAGAGAGTATAATTAGAAACCAAAACCAATCCACAAAAGGATAACCATACAATATTCCCAGTGGAAAAACACAATCACAAAACTAAATGAGAACAAAACCACAAATCCAAAAGAAAAACAATTACCCCAAGATTATATAAGGCATTATGAAAAAAATAAATCTATAATTTGAATAATTAAACCACATACTCTATAGCGGTGGAGACAGAATCTAGACCATGGTTTTCCACACCCTCAGTGATTCATGACTACATGAAGAGCATCTGTGTAGAGCTTATGGATAGATCCCTAGTGCATTGAAGCATATAATTTCCTATATTCAAGAGATGACATCCTTTTATTGGGACTTCTTCTTCTATAAAACCCATTTTTAAAAATTATCAAGATGAAAAAAACAACCACATTCATGAAAAGTATTTACAGAATTATGACAAGACAGATTTGAATGCTTGAATTGACCACACTAGAGGAACATGAGTAAATGGTCCAATGAACAAGAATACAAAACTAAAAATAAATTCTACATAGATATATATTACTCGAACACACAAACCACTCTCTATATAAGGAACCTTAAAGAGTTCCATGAGAAACTGGATTTACAATAGTTGTAGTCTTCACTCTATGAACTAAATTGGATAGAAGCATCTCATCCATGATCTTTACAAATATAATTTCATCTGATGAGATAACTAACTCCTTGATCTCTAGATGAAGACCATATATTAAAATAGGATATTTTTGATTGATCCAATAATTTTATATCTTGAGATAAAGGAATAAAATCTTTAAAACGGTCAACATAAGCCTTCACTCTCTATTTACCTTGCTGAATGCTTAAGAGTTCCACCACTTATCTCACCTTCACCTCCTAAGGTATGAACATCATATGAAATTTCCCTTAAAACACTCCCATGGTATCCCATATTATAATTATTTTGGAATGATCGCCTTCCATAAATCCAAATTCATACCCTCAAATGAACTCTGAATAGGTCACAACCTTACAACTATGGAGTTCTAAATGACTTGAAGACACATTCAGCTTTATCAAGAAACTTTTAATCCTCTAATAGACCTATATAATCATGAAAAACCTTCAAAAAAAGAATAATTGCAATCCACCACTGTAATCATATTCTTTGAAGAGTCAACAATAGGAAGAGAATTGCTGAAAACTATCAGGACCATTCCGGATCACATACTCTATATAACATAAAAACATAAAACTTGAACACCACCAAAGCATAATAAAAACACCACCAACAAATGGAATACCAACTCATAAACCAAACATCACAAAACATAACCAATAACCTCTTGTAGAAATCACCATTTCCATTCCAAGTCCACTTTCAAAATACCAAATCATGTTTTCCAATACAACTAAAACTCTAAAATCCTCTTTCAAAAAAATACCCCAAAATATATTTTTCTTTGTGAAAAAACCATTTTCCCCGAAAATCATTTTCATTGTTTTTAAAATCCACTCACATCCACTAAAATCAATAAAAACACAAATCACACCAAAACTCCCATATTTGGGAACTGGTGGCCATGAAAAACCCAGCCACATGGTTTAGTGGACCAAAACCTATGCAAGAAACAACCACCAGGAGGCCCTTGAATAGTTAACTCAGGCACCACATGGGTCACTACTCCATGTAATCTCACTGTAGATCACCAGTTCACCTCCATTTTTATCCCCCATCCATACACCTGGAAACCAAAATAAAAGACTCAAATCTCAAACTACCCCTGGTAACTCGGTGATTAGGAGGAGTAAGATTTCATTAATCACTTCTCATACCTTCCTAGGGAGTATTAAAAATATTATCTATAATCTATTTGATGGATCAAAATAACAAAGTGATTCTCTAATACCATTTTGTTATGAACCAAGCCAAGTTTCTATCTGACCTGACACCTGACTCAGCCCATGGAAAATCACCAGAGGATTTATCAATCCTCCTAGGATAGAAACTAGTGTCATAAATCAAATATATCATTATGGAAATTATTTATCCCAATAACCACAAGGATTAAATAACCACAAAAGGGAACACAAAATAAACCAATATTAATTGAATGTCTATATATACATAAACATGATCTAGAGAAAACTATAGCTGAAAAAATATAATATATAAAACTAAACTAATACCAAACCAAAAATGACTTGATCTCCACGTGACCTAAAGGTCACCACCTTTTAAAAAAACCAACCTTCTCCAGAAAAACACTAAACTAGAAACCTGAACATGAAAAATAGCTCTAGTGTACAGAAACTGAGTGACAGAACTAGTGTGTGATAATAAACATCTCAGTAGGTAATCACCATAGAATCCATACATGTCCTTTCCAAAAATTACAAACAAACTAGTTTTAAATACATTTAGGGAAATAGGGTTTACCATTTTAAATAACCAAATATAGATTCACATAAATTCCATTTTTAAAACTACACATAGTCCCTTTATGTTTTCAAAATAGATTTCATTTTTCAAAACCCAATTCAAAACCAAAAATAAAATAAGAGATTCCAAACCAAATGATCAATATCTGTGATAGAAAATATAGTATAACTTATAGGTAAAAGAAGATAATTATCAATAAAATAGGTTATCAAGTGCATTGGAATAAATTAATAACATGTAGATGGTAATAATGGGGATTCACTAAACATCTCTAGAAGTAATACCTATATTTTGTTAGGTTGGAATCACCTTACAACATATTGTTCAAATCCATAGTCAATAACCAACAGGCTACTCTAAACTAGCTTCACCAATGTCAACACCACTATGGAATCTCAAAGAATAGAAGGGCTACCAATCCATGTAATCAAGATCAAATGTAAACTATCACTCGAACCTCTATATGACACCCAGTAATCCCATGATAATCATCCAAGGAGAATGGGGAGGTCCTCACATGCTTGTCATAAACCAATAACCCACAAATTCCATCATGATTTCCTAGCCCTAACTCTGACACCACCTATTTGATGACCCTATCCTCTAATGGGAATACCATAGAGGTTCCCATCACACATTGAGTCATATCAAAGTGCCAACTAGTACTAAAAATCACTTGAGATTCAATACCACTTTCCATAATACCTCAGAGTATCAACTAGGCCTTAGAATTTACATGTCCTAATCCATTTCAAAACAATTTTTTAGAACAAAGATGAAAACTATCAACATGCTCAAAAGGTACGTAATGGGCCTTTATATCATTTAGTTTCCAAACCACATTCTAAGTTGATAAAAGGGCCAATGTTTATATAACACCTTTGGAATCACATCAATATTATTTAGAAACTAATGAACCATTTTGGAACCATTTTAAGGGGGAAGGATTGTAGAAGAGAATAAATAAGAGATATTGTTTTATGAAATAAAATGTTTAAAATGATCATTTATTTAGAAGGTCGTCATCATTTTTTACCAATCCGATGTGCACTATGTTCACAAATGTATATTCCCACCTCGAATGGAACACTTATTGAAAGCCATAAAACACCTAGGGACCAATTTTTAAAAAAATTACTCTAGTAATACCACCAATAACATTACTTACACATATGAAAAAAATCATATAAGTCACCAAAACCCATACACAAAACTCAATTCACAAACATATCAATTTATTAATACATATAAAAGGATTAAAATATCCCCAAACACCTGATTTATTTCTTAAAACCCATATCATTTTCAGGAAACACATTTTTATATAAACATATGGTCGTAATTAAGGAAATATTTTGAATACCCATTTTATCTACCAAATAACCCACCTAAAAAGACCACAACAAATCAAACTAGTGAATAAAAACCAGAATAATGCATTTTAAAATTATTTAGAAATCCTCAATAATCAAATAGAATTATTAATAATGGAAATGGATTGAAACACCCACCTCATTGATGTGCATATGTGTCAAAACTCCAAGAGAGGGAAGAACTAAGCCTCAGAGACGATCTGCACATCCTAACATAAATGAAACAAAATAAAAACATCAACCCCATCCTCTAGGGTTCTTCCAAGAGGGAACACATCAAGATAGAACTGAGAACCCAAGGGAGGGAGAATATAAGAGAAGGAAACTAACCATTAATTCAAAGGAAACTAATATAGGACCTTGATGGAGCACCAAAGGAGGAGGAGGAACCATGGGAGAGGGGACTGGGAGCCCTTTGTGCCTCTAGAATGAGAAAGGGGGAGGATAAACTAGAAATAGGTTTTAATTAGTGGAAGGGAAACTTAAAATTTCATGTTTTAAGAGAAATAGTCAAGTCACATGGTTTGGATGCATGTTTTTTCAAACTTTGTGTAGACCATGTGCTCCGTATTGGAAAAGGACACCGATACAGACTAACTGTAAAGTTTGGGGAACTATGTGCTAATAGTGAAACTCAACTCTGTCATTTTGAAAGATTCACTATAGACTATTTCTTCATAGTTTCCTCTATCCATGTATAATCCATGGACTTGATCTCAAACACCAAAAATAATCCACAAAGTTTCACTTGGGCCTCGAATAATTTTTTCTAAACCATGTAAGTCAAACCATGCAAGAAAAAACTAAACTGAAAACTCACTCAACCTTTACAAGTCACATTTTTTACCCTAAAACCATACAAAATAACTATTAATAGGGATAAAACACACCTAAAACCAATGAATCTCAAAAAATTTCCTTGGGGACTCGACCCAAATCTCAACCAAACGATCCAACATCAAGAAAATTAATAAAAAAAAGAAACTCCAAGGTTAGGTTGTGACATATAACATAACCCATATAACAAAATTTAGGTGTTATATAAATAAATTTTACATCTATTTTATGCAATTAAATTTATAAATATTATAAAATATACTTTTATAGTAAAATAGATAACATATAGAAAAATTGTTGTAGTAGAAAACGAAATTTTGACCATTAAGGATTCTGAATATTATTTAGTATTGATTACCAAATAAATAAGTGTTAATATATTTATTTTTGTATTTATAAATTATATTTGATTCATTATTTGAATGAGATCAATTTAATTCCTTCAATATAAATTCTTTGATATTAATAAAATATTAATCTTAAAATAATTATTTCATAATTATTGTGGTAATTCAAATTAATCCTAATAAAATAAATTCTATAACTAAAAATTAAATCCAAATTAAATATTATGGAAATTATTATCTCAAATATAAAAAATAATTTTTATCAAATTAACTTTCTATGTGTAGGGAAATTAATAATAAAATTAGAAAATGTAACATGTAAGAAGCCCATTTTTTTAAGTGTATTTTTTGGAATAAAGTATTATCTATTGGAAAAAACATCAATTTTAATGATTATACTAATATTAATAAGATTATAAATGTTTAAATGAGTGTTATTGAACTTTAAAATAAATCCAAAAATCCCCATATATAAATTAATTAAATAACGTGATGAAAAATAGTTTGCCTAAAATATTACTTGATATTATAAAATGGTATTAATGTGTTTTATAAATTGAATATAGTAATTTTAAATGATTTATTTATATATATATAAATATATATTTTTTATTTGAAAAATATTTCAATGATATCTAAGTCAAAAAAAGTGACAGTATTAGAAAAATCTGTATTTTTTTATTCACATAAAAATTAATTATTTTAGTAAAATATGAAAAATATATCTTAAGTTAATATAATAGGGGGAGTTAAAAACTAGTTTTAATTTATAAAATTTAAATTCAAAATTTTTTTAATCTATATTTTTAAATTAAAAAAATAATTTAAAGAAAATCAATTTTATTGAAAATAACCTTTTCTGTATTTACTCATGGTAATTATTTACCTTCGAAATGTAATAACTATTAATGGATTACAATAATGTTTTTTATTATAGATTTATTGATAAATTATTCTTAATATTTTCTTGGTTTCATGCATTTGGTGTGCTCTGTGAAATATGTTGTAGAACATAGTATGTATTTTAAACGATCTGAAATATTAGACCTTTACATTCTACCTCTCTTAAATAAATTATGATGATGTAATTTTTTTATCATTAAATAATTTATATTATTATGGGTATACATAATATTTATACGAATCTATTTTTAATTTCCAATGTGCTATCAACCTTACTAATTAAAATGAGACTATGAAACTCTAATATTCCTTCCTAAGAGGCATATTAAATTATTTATTTTATTCCTAACCATTTGGTTCAAACAACCCTCATAATTATGTATCATAACTCTTATAATGGAATTAGTTTTTCTATAGGGTTAATAGTCATCCTTCTAATGATATCTAATCTTAATTTGGTTAAAAACATGAAATTAGATTACCATATTTTATTTATTACTATAGATTCTATGTAGAGATAAGTAATAAATTTCAAAAACAACATAAAATTTATCCAAATTATTGATGATAATTATTCTATAAACCTAAAATTGGGATTCAATAATTATAAAATATACTATAAAATCATTAAGGTGTTGTGTTGACTATCTTAAAAACATCCTAAACTTTCCCGGGATGCTATAACTAATTCAAATTGTATATTTGAAAATCTAGATCAATGGTTTATTATACCTTTTACCATTCCTTATCATGAATAAAATTCATTGGTATGGGTAACATAGGATTTAATTATTTCCTTTGTTTATTAGGTTGATGATTTTTGTTATCCTTGTTAGCTATTGAGTTACGAAATCATTTTTTATAATACCCAAAATCCATACATTTGTGGCATTACATATTATTTATATATTTTAATGGATCAAGTACTTAATCTAATCTCTAAAATCATGATATTTATGGAAAATATATCCACATATGAAAGACTTTCATGTTCCTCTAATACATTCCCATGGGTTCTTCTTCCTACATTTTCCCAGGTAAAAAGTTGAATCATCTTTCTTTCATCATCTTCATCAATTGATATTATATAAAATGTAATCATTATCTTGTTTGGTGAGTTTAAATGTTTATAGAGATTCATTTTATTAATCATAATTAGAGTTATTGGGGTGATGATGACCCAAAAAATTCAATGACAGCTTCTATACCACTAGGTCACTCGTTACAATGTTTTCCATCATTTCAATTATTGCAATGGATTCTCCTTTGTCCATAAATTTATAAAACCAAAAATATAATCACGATTGATCAATATTTGTTTCGTAATAGAAAAAACTCAAACTATAAATTCATTATACTTTAAAACCATCACATTATATTTTAGTTCAGCATAAATCACTCTTTGTTAAATATAGGAATTTTATTCTTGGGTAATATCAAATGTATCATTCTTCATTAACATAATAAATCATTCATAATGTCTTATAAGGATAATGTGAATAAACAAATAATATCCCCAAGGAGTGTCAAAATAGGTTTGTAGTTATTCCTCTTTATTGTGCGCTAGGTAAAGATCAAGTGAATACCCAACATGCCCATTCAGGGTTATTACCCCTAAGTACAAGTGTTTCATAGCCTTATAAACTTTTATTATATAGAGAATGATATATTTCTAGTAAATAATTCTATCCATGACTTCAATAATGTTTTAGTATATCAATATATACTTAGACTCATCTCTAGTGTTTTTACTAATGTTATCTCACCCAAAAACCAAAGGTAACTAAACTAATCATTAAAAAAACTACAATAACCTCCAAAATAACTAAAACTTAATATTATACCAACAATGATGAACCATTCTAATTTTAACATAAATTTTTTATTGATCCCATGAGTTAGATTATACATCTGAAAAAAAATTCACAATATAAGGATAGAAATGTTTAGTGCCTTGGAGATTAGCTACATAAACATATTATTTTACTACACTTGTGAAAAATTATCCGTAATCATGATCCTTTATGCATTTTCTATACATATCACATGATATAATAATATACATAACCCA
The DNA here is from genome assembly GCA_963277665.1 of Viscum album. Taxonomy (NCBI): domain Eukaryota; kingdom Viridiplantae; phylum Streptophyta; class Magnoliopsida; order Santalales; family Viscaceae; genus Viscum; species Viscum album. The sequence continues at coordinate 135,199,773 of OY728137.1, forward strand.
ATGGTTTGAAACATAATAAAGGGGTGTGCTCAAAAACTCAGTAAGGGAAAGATATATCATAATGTATTAAATAATAAACATGAAGGGGAATATGAGGGAGGCATAAATATCTTAATAAAACATCAAAATACAATATATGATAATCATAAAACATTATTAATAAATAAAAGATCATAAAAAATATCATTAAAGAGTCGTAAATTTTATGAACTCGATCAAAATACGTATAAATTACTAACATGTGATCATGAAATAAAAGTTTGAAATTCTTTAAAAATAATGCATAATCATGAAAAAATGTAATAACATGATAAATAAATTAAAAATGTTTCAAAATTATAAACATGGATAAATTATAGAATTTTTAATCAATAACATGTCCCCACTTTATGTTGTGAACAAAAACAATGACCACATTTCATGTTGTGAACAAAAAAAATTCACCCCTTCATGTTGTCAACATAAAATTCTCATACTTCATGTTGTGAAAAAATTAAATTCCCATACATAATTTTATGAACAAAAAAATTCTTACACTTCATTTAGTGAACAATAAAATTCCCACACTTCATATTAGGAACAAAAAAACTTCCCATGCTGTATATTGTGAACAAAAAAATGCCCAATTTTTATTGTAACATCCTAAGTAAATAAAGAATATCACATTTTTATATTTATTAAATTTTTTGAATTATATATTAATTTTATTTTAAAGGGGATTCTATGTTCAATGGCGTACCCGACATGCAACAATGGGTTTCTCCGAGGACTTAAGCTGCACACAATGCTGAGTCATATTAAAAAAATAATGTAATATTATTATTTTATATAGCATTTAATGCCTAGCCATTTTATTGGTGGGAATGTACAGAACTAACCATATTATGATTATACATGTTTGTTAAATGTCTTTAACTTTATCCAATAAAAGTTAAAGGCTTAAAATGTGAATGAATCCAATTTTAAGCATATATACTCTAATATTTTTAAAAGGTAGTTTTTTCGCCTTTTGATGGAGAACCCTTTTTAAATTTAGTTTTTGTCACTTTTATATGTTCTATTTTATAAAATAATATTATTCTGTATAATTTTGATATCCAAATTTAATTTGGATGAAATATTCGTATTTTTCTGATAATGTTCATTTTTTAATAAATAGTAAAAAATACTACATTTTAATTCAAACCCGCATTTTAATCTAATTTATTTATATAGATATATTATTCTTTTAATTGGTTTTAAAGTGTAATTATATTATATTTTAACCATTTAATCCAATTTTTTTCATTGGATGTAATTTCACACTTAAATTGGACAAAAACAAAGGTAAATCTTTTGATGGTTATTATTTCTTAAAAACACGCTTTTTGTTTTAACAAAGGGAATAAATTTTAAATTAATTTCTGCCACTTTTTTGTTTTGAATTAGGAAAAATGAATATCATATTTGGAATCAGGAGGTCCAAATTATGCAAATAGTTAAATTTTATTTTTTGACATTATGACTATTTACTTCAGTAAAAATTATTTTTACCATGGTTAAAGGGTAAATCTGGTAAATAAGGGTATAAAATACTATTATAATAACATTAAATTACCCTAAAATATTTCTTAATCCTATTTGAAGATAAATTTCCGACCATGGGCATCATTGGGTCTATTTTGAGACCCCATGGAGCCACTTGTAAGTGAAAAAATGACAATCTATATTAATTAATTTAAAGTAAGGGAAAAATGACATAAACATATATCTTTTAGTAAAACAATTGTATATGGGGTTATATAAGTGATCTATTATGCTATAAATATTAATTTTAAATATAAAAAAATTTCATACATTATGTAATTTTATTAATAATTTTTAGATAATAAATAAATAAATTAAATAATGACATAATGGTGATACAATAATTGCATCATTAATAAAGGATTAAAATAAATGATATTATAAATATTAAAATAAATTTATTTTTAACCTTTTTAGGTCATCCAAAAATTTTATAGATTATTATTATTTGTTATATTTTAATTAAAGAAGTTTTTTTGAAATAATCAAGTTGATTTTTATTTTTTAAAATGTCATGATATGAATAGTTTTAAAATGGACATAAAAGAGTTTTTAAATCAATCAATATTTTATTAAATGATAAAATAGTTCTAAAAATCTAATATTAATCCAAATGACATATATGATATTAAAATATTCATTAATGACCCATTTTGGGTCTCTTGGAATTTTATTGTAACTATACTAACCATATAGTATGAATATATAAGTGGGCATGGTAAAAGTTAAATAAGTTAACAAAGGGATAAATAAAAAAAAATAATGATTAAAAGATATCCAAAACCTGTCCAATTCTTATTGTACGATTTTATTTCGACTTATATTTATCTTATCTTATAATTTATTGATTTTTATACCTTTTAAAACCTAAAATAATTTTATAATAAAATAATACTTTCATATTTTCCAAAAGATCCCCTCCTCCCCCTTATAAAAGGCCACCACCTCTAAACCATTACTCACACCTCTCAAGCACATTGGATCATCCAACCTCTTCCCAAATAAGATCCAAAAATATCTCCATTCTTCCTAGAAGCCTTAAATTAGGTATAATTCACTTCAAGAAAGCATTTTGGTTCAAACCAAAGGAAGTTACCCAATTTAAAGGTAAAGTCTTCCCTCAAGTTCTCTTGTTTTGTTTTACTTCCCCACTCCTTATGATCTTATTATTATTTGATTACAAAAAAACTCTAGTATAATAAATATACTAGGTTTTTTTATGATAATTATTCAAAATACACTTCCACACACCTCCATCTAATGGATATGAACATACTGTTTCTATGGATGACGAAATACTACCTCACAAAATGATGATTGTTCAATGTTTTCAAACCACATCTTATGGTGGCCATTAAGATGACGCTATATTTATATATGATATATATATTATATTTATATTGTATCTATGATTCTTTATTTTTTATTTATAGCATACCTTTATGGTTTTCGTAATAGGTAAATGTGATAATTTCATTTTAGGAAGTGGGGACTACCGCCCTCTCAAAGTGATATGACTCATTCATGCCATATGTGGAACATATAATTGATGGAGTTAATGAAATTATATATTATGTTATACTGGATTTATAATATATTTATTTATAATTATGTTTTCATTCCATTAAATATGAAATAGAAATGAAAGCACCGTTCATGCGTACGTACGGCTTACCGTCTCCATGAACGGTGCATTTTATTTCTTATCTCCAAATGTTATGTAAAAAATACATATATATATATATTATATATATATTATATATATTATATCTAAATAATTAATATCATTCTAGAGATAATGGGCTTTTGAACACATGGAAAATTTGAAATTATTAGATGTTAATTTTTGACTCTATTACCAAATATCATCAAAACAAACGTTATTAACTTAAAAGATTATATAATTTCTATAATGTGGTAATAATTGATATAAAAGGAATAATAAACATTAAAAAGGTTCTGAATTAAGTATAAATTATCTTTATTTTATTATTCATAAGATTAAAGAACAGACGAGTCAATTTGGACATGAGGTAAGGGATCTTTTTAACCAAATTACCATCCTTTTGGTTAAACTTTTACTTCTTTTTTATGTGGTAATATTAATATGTGTGTAAGACCTCAGATATTTTTACACTTAATATCCACTTATATTTGGTTTATTTATGTTTTTCACAAAAAATTATGTCATTAATTTATTCTTAATGTAATGATATGATCTTTGTAAGGGAACTTCTTAACCCAATTTCCATTATTTGGGTTAAACTTATACTTATTTTTATATAGTGATATGAATATGTGTGAATGAACTCTGATTGTTTTACACTTAATATCCACTTATATTGGGTGTATTTATGTCTTTCACACATAATTATGTCATTAATTTATCCTTCATGTAATGATATGATCTTTGTAAGGGGACTTCTTAACCCAATTTCCATTCTTTGGGTTAAACATCTACTTATTAGCTATGTCATTATATTAATATGTTTGAATTACCCATAATTCTTTTACACTTAATATAAACTTATATTGGGTGTATTTATGTTTTTCACACATAGTTATGTCGTTGATGTATACTTAATGTAATGATATTTTCTTTGTATGGTAACCTTTAACCCTCCTCTTTTAGTAAAAGACTTCTTTTATGTTATGTATTTTAGTTTCCATTATATTATGTTGGGATATATTCTTATATATCATTATTTATGTACATTTTATGTCTAAATGGTGATATAACTTTTTTCTCTATTTAACACATTTTATGAATTTTAAAGTGACGCTGTTAGGCCGCTGAATTTTCATAAAGGACTACATCTCAATATCCTTTCATTGAGGCATCCTTTGATTTATACACAACTTTATTTTATATGGTGTATAAACACCTTTGACTTTTAATTTCATTCAAAGGGAATATTTTTTCTACGAAAAGTTTTACTTAATGACAAAAACAAATGTTTCTTTCTAACATACGCAGTGACAATGACCTTTCTGTCGTCGTGTGTATTATTTTGATCTTTGGATTCTTTATCAAGCCATAGTATTTTTTTAAAAGGAAAATAAATACCATATACCATTTTCAAATATTTTTGTAATGAAAATGGTTTTGAGAAAGTATTTATTATGTCAATATCTTGAAATGTAATATTGGGATTGGATTATCGAAATGTTATCTTTACTTTATGATTGTTTTATGTGTTATGATTATGTTATGGTTATTTGGAATTGTTTATGAATACGGGTGGATCCATGATGAACCAATGGTGTGTGAGCCCAAGATAGCTCTCCAATACATTTTGTAACAAGACAGAGGTAAACTTTAATGTTTCTCCTAAGAGATTTAGGGAATATATTGTGATGAGTATTCCAAATGGTACTCCCTACATAGATGTGAAAGCTACAACATAAGTATGTCACGGATTCCACAAGTTACCTTTATGATTTATGATTTCCTTGTGTTATTCAAAAAACCTGTGATTTTTTGTTGTATTTTAAATATTGAAATGTAAGATTCCATTAGTTGGTATGTATAGATGGACTATTGTTTTCTTTCATTGTTTTATGACCCGTACTAAGATTTTTATGCTCATACCATGTTTTTGAAATGTTTTTCACAGGGTATAAGGAAGGGTCAGAGAAAGTAAGAATTCAGGAAGATTTATATCAAGAAAATAACTCTTATTTTATTTAAGGTGTTTTATTATTGTCAAAAATTTGGATAGAGTAGAAGTGTATACATTGTAATTTTTATAATGTAATGTAATAGTTATAGCCTAATTCTCTAAAACTCTAAACCTGAAAAGATCTTCAATGTGAATTATTAACTTAATTCAATATTATGTAATGTTTAAGGATGGCTCCTTAAAGTTGGTATCATAGGTCAGTTTAGATAACTTTAGAGGTTAGGGTGTTATTTAATCATAAGTGATATAACCATAATGGTTAGTATATTAGAAATAATCATTGTTAATTTAGATAAATTTATTGAGTTTAGGAAAACATGAACTAGTATGTTTTAGTTTTTACCCTCCTCATAAGATAGTATATGATGATTTTACAAATATACTCACACTAGCCTTCTTGATTTTAGTCAATGGATGGATCTAGTATGCAGCAAGGTTACAATGGATGAGAAGAAAACTGTGAAAGTTTTCTGAATAAGCAACTGAATGAAATGGGAGCTGCAATGAGAAATCTTGTGGTTATTCTCAACCAACTATCTGAAGTCATGATTGACCACCAAAACCTTAGTGATTTTTATAAGTCATCATATATGTAGGAAACAAATCCCAATAGATGTTAAAGTAATAATCATAGAGGTAAGCCTATACAAAAACCTATGTGTCAAGGATGTGGAAAGAAACACATTGGAAAATGATTTAATGGGATAGGAAGATTCTATAGATGTTTTAATGAAGATTATAAAGCAAGAACCTTCCATGGAAAAAGGAAGCATCCAGTTGACTCTAGGAAAGGGAAACAAGTTCTTTATGAATAATCAATTGAATGTTTTAAATGTGGTGTTCATGTTCATTATACAGATATATTTCCTATGAAGATGGTTTGGGAATGGTATTAGAGGGATCATACAAATATATGTTTACCAATTCCTAATGCCTTTCCAATTAAAGATGAGAAAACTGACAATGACCAACGAAAGGAATGAAGTGTTATGGAATATGTTGGAAATTAATTTATAGTGGATCATTAATAATGTTGAAATATTAAAAACTCTATATATAAGGGATTGAATAGTTATGTTACATTTTGGGACGATGAAATGCTTAAAAGAATTAAATATATATTAATGATGGGATTACTTTGGAATACATTTCTAGTATGTGTATCCCTGATTTTTGATATGTGAAAAAGATAATCAATAAATAGTTATCTTTTCTTGTGTGTATATAATGGATAATATTATGGTTTCATAAGATCTTTTTTTAAGAAATTACAAGTTATTACTTTATGGGATGAAATGAGAGGTATGAGATAAAATTTGTGGTTAAAATATATTATGGTTTTTTTAAGGGATTTATGTCATTTTTTGGAATGTTATAAAATTATATCGTTTTTGAAAAATGACAACATACATATTGTGTGAAAACCCATCACATCTTACAAAGTTGTGGGAATCGAACCCACGACCAAAGTGCGATTGTGATTTTCACCTAACACTGGACTATGTGAAGTTCCTAGTTTGTATGACTAATTATTTTTAGTTAAATGATTTTATAGATCAAGAATAAGTTGATTTTGGGAACTTATGTTTTATAAAATGGATATCCTTACTATAGGAAAATGATTTGGTGATTAACTGATAAAGTTATATTGGAAGACATTTTCTCTTTTGGGAACACTATATGCATAAGGAGAACAGAATACTATGAGATTTAATTTGAGGAGTAATGGTGCAATTTTGTTTTGGATGAATCTATGTTTTTTATTGTGGACTTATACCAATTCGGGTTATTTATGAAATGATTAAACTATCATAGAGAATATGTGATAAGGTTAATTACTTTTTAGTATGAGACTTTATGACTTGCAGATGTTATTTGGAGATAAATGTTAAGATTTATCGTGGAAGACTATGTGATCAAATACTTCTGAATTTTGGGTTTCAGATAGAGTTTGTATTATTTTGATGATTTTTAAGGAAAATTGTGTATTGAATGGTCTTTGTTGAACTTTGGGTACTATTTTTTGAATTTTTCAGATTAAGATTAGTTTTTATTTTTATAAAGAATTATACTTTTAGGGATAATCTAATCTTGTACTAACCAGTTTGGTTTTGGTTAATGTCTAAAGATAGGGGAAATATATAGTTAATATTTTTTGGATTATTTGATTCTCTATAAGTTTATTCTAGCTCTTTTAATGTGACCAAGTCATCTTGAATACTCATCGTTTGGAGAAAAGGAGAATTCGTGGTAGAAATTTAGTAAAGGATGAAAGCCCACATGAAAAGTAGGTGTGCTTCCTTATGTTCATAATGAAGATCTTAAATAAATTACTCAACTTTATGAAAAGGAATTTAAAATAAAAATTTTTGTCCATTTAAATTTCTTAATGGGGAATCAAAGACAATTTAACCCATCACAAATTTATGGTTGTCATACTATTAACATTCTCCTAATCATGTTTTCTATCACTCTCCATCAGAACGTGACACTATGTTTCTCCTCCATATCCATGTTTTTATGGAATCCTATTATGGGTTATCTCATGTGACCTTTTTACTTTTCTTTGTTTCTTTTAAAGTGATAGTTTTATTTACTCTTTTTCTGATGATGGACTTTCAATGAAGTTTCCAAGACCAATTTTAAAATTGTGAGGACATAATTTCTAAAAGGGGGGAAGGATGTAACATCGTAGGTAAATAAAAAATATAACATTTTTATATTTATTTATTTTTAAATTAAATATTAATTTTATTTTAAATTGGATGCTATGTTTAATGGAACACCCGACACTCAAAAATGGGTTTCTTTAAAGTTTTATGTAGCACACAATGTTGAGTCATATTGAAAAAAAATAATAATATATTATTATTTTAAATGGTAGTTATGCCTTGCCGTTTTATTAGTGAGAATTTATAGAAATAACCATATTATGATTATAATTGTTTTTTAAATGTATTTACCTTTATCCAATAAAATTTAGAGTCTTAAAATGTGAATGAATCCAATTTTAAGCATAACTGTACTAATATTTTTTATAGTTAATTTTATCGCCTTTTGATAGATAACCCTTTTAAAATATATTTTTTTCATTTTTCTATGTTCTATTTGACAAAATAATATTCTTATTTAGAATCAGGACATTAAAATTTACTTTGGGTGAAATTTTGGTATTTTTTTATAATGTTCATTTTTTAATGAATAAGGAAAAATACTGCATTTTAATTCAAAACTTCCTTTTAATCTAATTTATTTATATAGTCATATTTTTATTTTTATTTGTTTTAAAGTGTAATTGGATTATATTTTTACCATTTAATCCAATTCTATTCATTTGAATTAATTTCACTCTTAAATTGGACATAAACAAAGGTAAATCTTTTGATAGTTATTATTTCTTAAAAACACGCTTTTTGGTTTGATAATAGAAATTAGTTTTAAATTAATTTCTTCCACTTATGTGTTTTGAATTTGGAAAAATTGATTCCATATGTGGAATCAGGAGGTCCAAATTGTGTAAATATGTAACTTTTTTAGATATTATGAATATTTATGTCTGTAAATATTTTATTTACCATGGTTAAAAGGTAAATCTGGTAAATAAGGGTAAAAAAGTAATATTATAATAATAATAAATTATCCTAACATGTGTCATAATCCTATTGGATGATACATGTCTTACCATGGGTACACTTGCATTGATTTTGGGACCCCATGGATCCACTTGTAAGTGAAAATTACACTTTATGTTAATTAATTTAAAGTATGGACAAAAATAACATAAACACATATCTTTTAGTAAAACAATTGTATATGGAATTATATAAGTGATATCTTCGACTAAAAATATTCATTTGAAAGCTAAAATTATTTCATGCATCATGGTATATTATTTATAATTTTTAGACATTAGATAAAAAAATTTAATTATGACACAATGGTGATGCAGTAATTGCTTCATTAGTAAAGGATTCAAATATATGGTATTATAAATATTAAAATAAATTTATTTGTAACATTTTTATGCCATACAATAATATTATAGATTAGTATTACTTGTTATCTTTAAATTAATGATGTTTTTTTGAAATAATCAAGTTGGGTTGGGCTTAGTGGTAAGAACCCTATAATCCTACATGAAAATGGGGGTTCAAAACCCATTGGGCACAGGACTGTAGCAGTATTGTAGCATACTGTCGAATTGGCGGCATTGTAGAAATGGCGTGCTCTTTAGCAGTGGAATGGCACTATAGCAGCAGTGGTACTATAGTAGTACTATTCATAGAATGGGCCTTGGGCCAAAAATTTGGTCCTACAAGCCATGTAATGGGCTAAATGCCCACTGGGCCTTCGAGCAATATAATGGGTCTCCCTCTACCTAGTTAAAGAGGTCTTTGCTTTAATTTAATAAAAAAATGAGGCTTCGGCTCCAACCATAAAAAAAATTCAATTTTATTTGGATTTTTTAAAATGTCATGATACGAATAGTATTAAAATTGACAAAAAAGTGTTTTTAAATCAAAAAGTATTTTATTAAATGATAAAATAATCATAAAAATATAATATTAGAAAAAATGACATATATGATGTTAAAAATGTCATTAAGGATCTATTTTGGGTCACTTGGAATTTTATCATAAACATATTACCCATATAGTATGAACATATAAGAGGACATGGTAAAAGTTAAATAAGTTAACAAAGGGATAAATAAAAAAGATAAGGATTAAAAAATATCCAAAACCTCTCCAATTATTATTGGATTATTTTATTTCAAATTATATTCATCTTATATTTTTATTTAAAGAGTTTTCTACCTTTTGAAACTGATAATCATTTTATAGTAAATTAATACTTCATACTTTCCTAAAGATCCCCTCCTCCCCCTAATATAAGGCCACCACATCTAACCTATTACTCACACCTCTCAAGACCCTTTGATTGTCTATACTCTACAAAAATAACTCCAAACATCCCTCTTTTATTCCTAGAATCCTTACTGTAGGCATAAGGCACTTTAAGAAAGCATTATGGTTCAAACGAAAGGAAGTTACCTGATTTAAAGGTAATGTCTTCCCTCAAGTTCTCTTGTTTTATTTTACTTCTTCACTCCCTAAGATCTTATTATTATTTGATTATATAACAACACCAGTATTATATATATTATAGGTAGTTTTTATGAAAATTATTCAGACTACACTTCCACACACCTCCATCTAATGGATACGAACATACTATTTCTGTGGATGACGAACTACTACCTCACAAAATGATGATTGTTCCATATTTTCCTACCACCTCTTATTGTGGCCATTAAGATAGAACTGTATTTATATTTGATAAATATATATATATATATTATTTATATTGTCTCGTTTCTTCTATATTTTTCATTTATAGCATACCTTTATGGTTTCTGTAATGGTTAAATGCAATAATTTCATTTGAGCAAGTAAGGACTATCGCCCCCTCAAAGTGATATACCTAATTCATGCCATACGTTGAATGTATAAAGGATGGAGTTAATGAAATTAAACATGATGTTATACTGAATTTATAATATACTTATGTATCATTATGTTTTCATTCATTTAAATATGAAATAGAAATGAAAGTAGTGTTCATGTGTATTTACGTCTTATCATCTCCATGAACGGTGCATTTCATTTCTTATATCCAAATATTATGTACTAAATACATACATGTATATATATTGGAAATATATTATATATATAATATGTAAATCATTAATATCATTTTGGAGATAATTTACTTTTGACCACATCGACAATTTGAAATTAATAGAAGTTAATTTTTGACTCAAGTACCAATTATCGACAAAACAATCATTATTAACTTAAATGATTATATAATATCTATAATGTAATAATAAGTGATATATAAGGAATAATAAACATGAAAAAGATTCTAAAGAAATTAGAAATTAACTTCATTTTTTTATTCAGGAGATTAAATTACGAACGAGTCAACTCGAACACGAGGTAAGGGAACTTCTTAACCCAATTACCATCCTTTGGGTTAAACTTTTATTTCTTTTATGTGCTTATATTAACATGTTTTAATGAAATATGATTGTTTTAAACTTAATATCGACTTATATTGGATTTAATTATTTTTTTCACACATATTATGCCATTAATTTATCCTTAATGTAATGATATGTTCTTTGTAGGGGAACTTCTTAACCCAATTTCCATTATTTGGGTTAAAATTATACTTATTTTTATGTGGTGATATGAATGTGTGAATGACTTCTTATTTTTTTACACTTAATATCCACTTATATTGGGTGAATTTATGTTTTCCACACATAATTATGTCATTAATTTATTCCTAATGTAATGATATGATCTTTGTAAGGGGACTTCCTAACCCAATTTCCATTCATTGGGTTAAACTCATACTTATTAATTATGTCATTCTGTGAATATGTGTGAATGACCTCTGATTGTTTTACACATAATATAAACTTATATTGGGTGTATTTATGTTTTTCACACATAGTTATGTCATTTATTTATCATTAATGTAATGATATGTTCTTTGTATGGAAACTATTAACCCTCCCCTTTTAGTCAAAGACTTATTTTATGTTATGTCTTTTAATTTCCATTATCTTATGTTGGGATATTTTCTTATATATCCTTATTTATGTACATTTTATGTCGAAATGGTGAGATTCCTTTTTTCTCTCATCAACTCATTTTTTGAATTTTAAGTGATGTCATTAGGCTGCCAAATTTTCATAAAGGACTTCGTCTTAATATCCTTCAATGAGGAATCCTTTAATTTATACACGACATTATTTAATATGTTGTATAAACCCCTTTGACTTTTAATTTTATTCAAACAGAATCTTTTTTCTATGAAGTGTTTTACTAAATGACAAAAATGAATGTATATTTTTAACGTACATGTTGGGAACGACCTTTCTACCGCCACAAGTATTATTTTGATATTTGTCTTCCTTAGTATGCCATAGTATTTTCTAAAAATAAAATAAATAAAATAAACCATTTTTAAATATTTTGGTAATGAAAATGGGTTTGAGAAAGTATTTATTATGTCAATATCTTGAAATTTTATATTGGGACTAGAGTATCGAAATGTTATCTTTCCTTTATGCTTGTTTTATTTGTTATGATTAAGTTATGGTTCTTGGGTATTGTTTACGTATTTAGATGGTTCCGTGATAATCCAAGGGTGGGTGATCCTGAGATAGCTCTTCAATACATTGGGTAACATGACAGAGGTAAAATTTAATGTTTCTCTTAAGAGATTTAGGGAATATATTGTGATGGGTATTCCAAATGTAACTCCATACATGGTTTTGAAAGCTACAACATAAGTATTTTATGGATGCCACAAGTTACCATTATGATTTATGATTTCCATGTGTTATTCCTAAAACCTATGATTTTATGTTGTATGTTAAATATTAAAACGTATTATTTCAATGTTTTGTATGTATTGATGGACTATTATTTTCTTTCCTTATTTTATAACCCTTACTGAGCTTTTTATGCTCTTCCAATGTTTTTAAATGTTTTTCAGAGGTTATAAGGAAGGGTAATAGAAAAGAATAATTCAAGAATATTTATATCAAGAAAAGAACTCTTATTTTATTTAAATATTTTTATTATTGTCAAAATTTTGGATAGAGTAGAAGTGTCTACTTTGTAATTTTTTAAATGTAATGTAACAATTATAGCCTAATTCATTAAAATTCCAAACCTAGAAAGATCCTCAATGTGAATTATTAACTTAATTCAATATTATGTAATGTCTAAGTCGGGTCCTTAAAATTGGTATTAAAGGTCAGTTTAGACAACTTTATAGGTTATGGTGTTATTTAAGAATAAGTGACATAACCATAATGTTTAGAATATTTGAAAGATTCATAGTTATTTTAGATAAATTTAATGAGTTTAAGATAGCATAGACAAGTATGTTTTAGTGTTTACCCTCCTCATAAGATAGTATATGATGATTTTACTGATATAATCACACTACCCTTTTTGGTTTTAGTCAATGGCTGGATTTAGCAGGAACCAAGGTAACAATGGATGTGAAGAAAACCATGACAATTTTCTAAATAAGTAGCTAAATGAAATGAGAGCTACAATGAGAACTCTTGTGGTTATTCTCAACAAAATATCTGGAGTCATGATCGACCACCTGAACCACGGTAGTTTTTATAAGGCATCGTATATGCATGAAAAAAACCCTACGGATATTCAGGTAATAGTTATAAATGTAATTATATTAAAAAACCTATGTGTCAAGGATGTGGAAAGAAACACAAAGGTAAATGCTTCAAAGGGATGGAAATATTCTACAGATGTGGTAATAAAGTTCATAAAGAAAAAAACCTGCCATGGAAAAAGGAAGCATCTAGTTGACTCCAGGAAAGGGAAATAAGTTCTTTATGGAGAATCACTTGAATGTTTTAAATGTGGTGTTCATAGTCATTATAAAAATAAGTTTCATAACAAGAAGGTTCGGGAATTAGATCAGCAGGATCGTACAAATATATTTTTACCAATTCTTAATACCATTCCAATTAAAGATGATGAAACTGAAAATGACCAATGAAAAGAATGAATTATTATAAAATATTTTGGAAAATAATGTATAATGAATCATTAATAATGTTTAATGAGTAAAAAAGTCTATATATATGGGATTCAAGAGTTTTGGTACATTTTAGGATGATGAAATTATTAAAAGAATTAAAGATGTTTTGATGATGGGATTACTTTAGAAGAATTTTTGTAATATGTGTAACTTTGAAGTTTGATATGGGAAAATGTTATTCAATAAATAGTTATATTTTCTTGTGTGCAAATAATGGATAAGATTTGGGTTTTATATGATCTTTATTAGGAAATTAAAGGTTATTACTTTATGGTATGAAATGTGAGGTATGAGATAAAATTTGTGGTTAAAATATGTTATGGTTATTTTTAAGGGATTTATTTCATTTTTTGGAATTTTATAAAATTATATAGTTTTTGAAAAAGGACATCATGCAGACCATGTGACAACCTGTTGAATTCGAAAAAGTTGCGGGAATTAAATCCACAACCAAAGTGTGATTGGGATTTATCGGCTACCACTGGACTATATGAAGTTCCTAGTCAGAACAACTAGTTAGTTTTAGTTAAAGGATTTTATGGACCTAGAATAAGTTGATTTTGGGAACTTATGTTTTATCAAATGGATATCCTTAGTAGAGGAAAATTATTTAGTGATTAACAGATAAAGGTTATTTTGGAAGACATTTTCTCTTTTGGGAACACTATATGCCTAAGGAAAATATAATACTATGGGATTTGATTTGATGAGTATTGGTGGAATTTTATTTTGGATAAATCTATGTTTTTATTATGGACTTATAGTGATTTGGTTTATTTATGGAAATGATTAACCTATCATAGAGAAAATGTGATTTGGTTAATTACTTTTTAGAGTGAGACTTTAAGACTAGCTGATTTTATTTGGAGATAAATGTTAAGATTTATCATGGAAGACTATGTGATCAAATACTTCTAAATTTTGGGTTTCAGATAGATTTTTTATTATTTTGAATATTTTTATGTACAATTTTTTATTGAATGGTATTTTTTGAATTTTGTGTAGTGTTTGTTGAATTTTGGAGATTAAGAGTTGTATTTATTTTTATAAATTATTACACTTTTAGGGATTATCTGATCTTGTACTAACCAGTTTGGTTTTGGTTAATGTCTAAAGATAGGGGAAATATATAGTTCCTTTTTTTGGATTATGCGATTCTCTAAAAGTTTATTCTAGTGCTTTTGATGTGAACAATTCATCTTTAATACTCATCTTTTAGAGAAAAGATGAATTTGTTGTCGAAATTTAGTATAGGATGAAAGTATACATGGTAAGTAATTATGTTTACTTATGTTCTTAATCAAGCTCTTAAAGAAATTCCTCAACTTTAAGAAAATGGATTTAAAACAAAAAACATTGTCTGTTTACATTTCCTAATGGGGAATCAAAGATCATTTAACCTAGCAAAAGTTTATAGTTTTCATATTGTTAACTTTCTCCTAATCATGTTTTCTATAACTCTCTATCAGAACATGACACTAAGTTTCTTCTCCATATCCATGTTTTCATGGAATCCTAGTATGGGTTATCTTGGATGACTTTTTTACTTATCTCTGTTTGTTTTAAAGTGATAGTTTTATTTACTCTTTTTCTGATGTCGGACATTCAATGATGTTTCCAAGCCCAATTTCAAAATTCTGAGGACACAATTTCTAAAAGGGGGGAAGGATTTAACATCCTAGGTAAATAAAGAATATAAAATATTTATATTTATTAATATTTTTTAATTAAATATTAATTTTATTTTAACGGGGATTCTATTTTCAATGGTGTACCTGACATGCAACAATGGGTTTCTCTAAAGTCTTATGTTGTACACAATGATGAGTCATATTGAAAAAAATAATAATATATTATTATTATTTAAAATGGTAGTTAACGGATAACTATTTTATTAGAGATAATGTATATAAATAGATATATCATGACTATAAATGTTTGTTAAATGTATTTACCTTTATCCAATAAAAGTTAGAGTCTTAAAATGTGAATGAATCCAATTATAATCATAAATACTCTAATATTTTTTAAAGGTAATTTTACCGCCTTTTGTTAGAGAACCCTTTTTAAATGTAGTTTTTGTCACTTTTATATGTTCTATTTGAAAAAATAATTTTCTTTTTTGGAATCAGGACATTAAAATTTACTTTGGATGAAATTTTGGTATATTTTTGATAATGTTCATTTTTAATGAATAGTGAAAAATACTGCTTTTTAATTCAAAAATTCCTTTTAATCTAATTTATTTATATAGTTATATTTTTCTATTGATTTGTTTTAAATTTTAATTGGATTATATTTTTATCATTTAAAATAATTTTACTCATTTTACGTAATTTCACTCTTAAATTGTACATAAAAAAGGTAAATCTTTTGATATTTATTATTTCATAAAAATACGCTTTTTATTTTGACAATGAGAATTAATTTCAAATTAATTTCTAACACTTCTGTGTTTTGAATTTGGAAAAATAAATTCCATATTTGGAATTATGAGGTCCAAATTGTGTAAATAGGTAACTTTTATTTTTATACTTTAAAAATATTTACGTCACTAAATATTTTATTTACCATGGTTAAAGGGTAATTATGGTAAATAAGGGTAAAAAATAATATTATAATAATATTAAATTACCCTAACATGTGTCCAAGTTATATTGGCTGATACATGTCCGACAATGGGTATCCTTGGGTTGATTTTGGGTCCCCATGGAGCCACTTGTATGTGAAAACAACACTTTATATTAATTAATATAAAGTAAGGACAACAATAACATAAACATATATCTTTTAGTAAAACAATTGTAAATGGGGTTATATAAGTGATATCTTCAACTAAAAGTATTATTTTGAAAGCTACAACGATTTCCTACATCATGGTATATTATTTAAAATTTTTAGACATTAAATATACTTATTTATTTATGACACAATGGTGATGCAGTAATTGCTTCATTAATAATGGATTCAAATAAATGATATTTTAAATATTAAGATAAATTTATTTAGAATCTTTTGATGCCATACACTAATTTTATATATTACTATGTCTTGTTATATTTAAAATAATGTATATTTTTTTAAAATAATAAAGTTGGTTTGGATTTTTTAAAATGTCATGATATGAATAGTATTAAAATAGAAATAAAAGAGTTTCTAAATCAATAAATATTTTATTAAATGATAAAATAGTTTTAAAAATCTAATATTCAATGAAATGACATATATGATGTTAAAATTTTCATTAAGGATCCATTTTGGGTCTCTTGACATTTTATAGTAAATATATTAACCATATAGTATGAATATATATGAGGACATGGTAAAAGTTAAATAAGTTAACAAAGAGATAAATAAAAAAGACAAGGATAAAAATATCCAAACCCTATTCAATTATTATTGGATGATTTTATGTTAACTTATATTTATCTTATCATTGAATATAATGAGTTCCTGACCTTTTGAAACCAAAAATCATTTTATAATAAAATAATACTTTCATACTTTCCTAAAGAGACCCTCCTCCCCCTTATAAAAGGCCACCACCTCTAACCCATTACTCACAACTATCAAGCACCATGGATCATATAAAATCATCCCAAATAATCTCTCAACTTCAATATCTTCATCCTAGAAGCCTTACCTTAGGCATAAATAACTTCAAGAAATCCTTTTGGTTCAACCCAAAGGGAGTTACCTGATTTAAAGGTAACGTCTTCCCTCAAGTTCTCTTCTTTTATTTTACTTCTCCACTCCCTATGTTATTCTTATTATTTTTTTACATAAAAACATCAGTATCCTCAATATACTTGGTTTTTCTATGAGAATTATTCAAAATAAACTTCCACACACATCCATCTAATGGATACGAACATACTGTTTCTGGGGAAGATGAACTACTGCCTCATGAAATGATGATTGTCCAATCTTTTCCTAACATCTCTTATGGTGGCCATTAATATAGAACTATATTTATATATGATATATATATATATATATATTTATATCTTCTCTATGATTATGTATTTTTCATTTATATCATACCTTTATGGTTTCCATAATGGGTAAATGTTATAATTTCATTTGAGGAAGTGCGGACTACCGCCCCCTCAAAGTGATATGACTCGTTCATGACATACATGGAATGTATAAAAGATGGATTTAATGATATTATATATTATATTATACTGGATTTATAATATAACTATTTATCATTATGTTTTCATTCCATTAAATATGAAATAGAAATTAAAGTCGCGTTCATTCGTACGTACGACATACCGTCTCCATGAACGGTGCATTTCATTTATTATCTATAAATGTTAACTACAAAATTAATATATATATATATTATATATGATATATGTGATATCTTAATCATAAAAATCATTCTGTAGATAATGTATTTTTGACCACATCGACCATTTATAATTATAAGAAGTTAATTTTGGACTC
The DNA here is from genome assembly GCA_963277665.1 of Viscum album. NCBI lineage: Eukaryota > Viridiplantae > Streptophyta > Magnoliopsida > Santalales > Viscaceae > Viscum > Viscum album. Next base: position 135,218,135 of record OY728137.1, read on the forward strand.
AAGTACCAAATATCAACAAAATGATTGTTGTTAACTTAAATGATAATATAATGTCTATAGCATGGTAATAAGTGATATAAAAGGAATAATAAACTTTAAAAAGGTTTTTAATCAAGTTTAAATTAACTTTATCTTATTATTTAGGAGGTTAAAGAACAAACAAGTCAAGTCGGACATGAGGTAAGGGAACTTCTTAACCGAATTTCCATTCTTTGGGTTAAACTTATACTTCTTTTTATGTGGTGATATGAATATGTGTGAATTACCTATGATTATTTTAAACATAATATCCACTCATATTCTGTGTTTTTTTGTTTGTCACACATAATTATTCCATTAATTTGTCCTTAATGTAATGATATGATCTTTGTAAGGGAACTTCATAACCCAATTTCCATTCTTTGGTTTAAACTTATACTTCTATTTATGTGGTTATATGAATAAGTATGTATGAGATATTTCATTTTTACACTTAATATCCACTTATATTGGGTGTATTTACTTTTTTAACACAAAATTATTTCATTAATTTATCCTTGATGTAATGATATGATCTTTGTAAGGGGACCTCTTAACCCAATTTCCATTCTTTGGGTTAAACTTATACTTATTAATTATGTAATTATATGAATATTTGTGAATGAACTATTACTATTTTACACTTAATATTCACTTATATTGGGTGTATTTATGTTTTTCACACATAGTTATGTCATTGATTTATCATTAATGTGATGGTGTGTTCTTTGTATGGGAACCTTTAACCCTCTTCTTTTAGTCATAGACTTATTTTATATTATTTATATTTCTTTCCATTATCTTATATTGGGATATGTTATTATATATACTTATTGTTCTACATTTTATTTCCAACTGATGAGATACTCTTTTTAATCTCATCAACTTATTTTCTAAATTTTAAGGTGACACTGTTAGGCTACCAAATTTTCGTAAGGGACTTTGTCTCAATCTCTTTTCATTGAGGAAACCTTTGATTTATACAAGACATTATTTTATATGGTGTATAACCCCCTTTTACATTTAATTTAATTCAAAGGGAATATTTTTTCTAAAATGGTTTTTACTAAAAGACAAAAAGGAATTTTTCTTTTTAACGTACGTTGTGACAATGACCTTTCCGCCATCATGAGTATTATTTTGATCTTTGGATTTCTTAACAAGCCATAATATTTTTTAAAAGGAAAAAAATACCATATACAAATTTTTACCTATTTTGGTATTGAAAATGGTTTTGATAAAGTATTGATTATTTCCATATCTTGAAATTTTATATTATGATTGGAATGTGGAAATGTTTTCTTTCCTTTATGCTTGTTTTATTTGTTATGATTATGTTATGGTTCTTGGAAATTGTTTATGTAAATGGGTGGTTCCATGATAAACCTAGGGTGGGTGAGCCCGAGATAACTCTCACATGCATTGGGTAACATGATGGAGGTAAACATTAATGTTTATCTTAAGAGATTTAGGGAATATACTGTGATGGGTATTCCAAATGTAACACCCTATGTAGCTGTGAAAGCTACAAGATAAGTATGTTATGGATGCCACAAATTACATTTATAATTTATAATTTCCAAGTGTTATTCATAAAACCTAAAAATTTGTGTGGTATTTTAATGATTAAAAGGTATTATTTCATTGGTAAGTATGTATTTATGGACTAATGTTTTCTTTCCTTGTTTTATAACACTTACTAAGATTTTTTATGCTCATACCATGTTTTTGAAATGTTTTTCAAAGGGTATAATGAAGGAAAATAGAATGGAACAATTAAATAATATTTATATCAAGAAAAAAACTCTTTTTTTATTTAAGTAGTTTTATTATTTTAAAAAATTTCGATAGAGTAGAAGTGTCTAATTTGTAATTTTTGAAATGTAATGTAATAGTTACAACCTAATTTGCTAAAACTCTAAACCTTAAAAGATCCTCAAGGTGAATTATTAAATTATTTCACGATTATGTAATGTTTAAGGTTGGTTCCTTACATTTATATTATAAATAAACAAAATATCCATTCTTAATATCCCCTTCTCATAACGTATAAATCCATAACTAATTCATTAGAGGGTGATAGAGTACCCCACCCTTCTCCATTCATATATATTAGTTACATAAGAAAAAAACATTCATTATATCATAAATAATTCATAGAAAAGCATGGGATTCTTAAAATTTTCAAAAAAATCAAGTAACATTAAGTTAAGATATCATAGAATATTAAAAATCAAATTTTTATAAATAAGTAATAACATAATAATTTATAAAGGGTTATCAATACATATCTTAATAAAATATAAACCTTGTAGGGTAAATATAAATGAATATAAAAAAGTTTTCAAAAACCCCTTTTAAAACATTGAAGTATAAATTACTTTCAAAAAATAATTATGTGAAGGGAAATAGAAGAATTTTTAAAATTTAATTACCAAATTTTATATGCTTGAAAATAAATAAAGGTTTCAAAAAGTAAAATCTAAAATACATTATAAACATTGGTTTTTAAATGAATAATTAATAATGATTTTTTTTTTTAAAAACATAATTATTTCAAAAAGAGGAAGTAAAAATACGTTGAAATTTTTTATTTTTAAAAGACCATTTAATAATGGATACTTAAAAAAGACATAATGTTTTCAAAAAATAGATGTGAAAATAAATTAAAATATTTTAGTTTTAAAAAGAATATTTAATAATGGAACCTTGAAAGAGACATAATGTTTCCAAAAAGGTAAGTGAAAATACATTGAAAAATTTTAATTTTAAAAAGATTATTTAATTATATAAACATGGAAAATATATAATGTTTTAAAATAGGTAAGTGAAAATACTCTAAAAAATTTTACTTTTAAAAATAGTCTTTAATAATGGAAACATGAAATGGATATAATTTTTTCAAAAAGTTATGTGAAAACACATTGAAAACATTTAATTTTAAAAGAAATATCTAATAAAATAAAATTTAAAAGAATGTATATTTTTCAAAAATATATGTTAAAATACATTAATACATTTACATTAAAAAAGAATCTTTAATAATGGAAACTTGTAAACCATATAATGATTTGAAAAAGGGAATGTGAAAATACCTTGAAATATTTTTACTTTTAAAAAGAATATTTTATAATGGAAACTTAAAAAGTATATAATTTTTTTATAATGAAAATTTTGAGTGCATTAATAAACCTATTATTTTGAAAGGGTAGAAAAAACCTTCCAAACTTTTTTAAATAGCCATGTCTAAACCCCACATCACTTAAAAGATTTTAAAAATTCCAATTTAAAATAATTTCAAGAGAAATTTAATTTTACCATATATATATATATATATGATAAAAAAATTATATAGAATATATAATTAATGAATGTGTAAATTATCCAAATGTATTATCATATTTTAGAGGTATCAATTTATAAAAGTAAGTTGAAAGTAAACCCTTTAGGCTGGAGTAAAATTTAAATAAAAACTAGTAAAAATAATGAACATAAAATCAAACTTATAATATCATGAATGATTAATGAAGTCATGATTTAATACATCATATAGGTAGTATAAACACCACTTAAATAAAATATATATGCAATAAAAAATGACTCAATGAAGGGAAATTGAGAAGAAAATCCATTATCATGTTTCCTTACATAGTTGATCACACTCTAGCCTCCTCTGAAACAAACATAGCTAAAAAATAATATATTTAGGAACCTTATTAATAAATATTACCCTTTTATAATCTTTATTATAATTATTTATCACAATTACATTAATTATTTATTACATATTATGACAATTAGGTGTTAATAACTTTTAATATTTTGCACATGTTTTTATAATTATGAGGTCATTAACCACAATATAATTCCAAGTTCCTTATTGATATATATTTTATGAATATTTAATATATAACTTATATTTATATAATATTTTGTTATTTAATACCATATGTGTTTTGGTTACCTTATGTGAAAACCAAATTAATAACTGTTTATTTCAGTAATTTTAATGAACAAAAATGTTGCCTTAATAATATGTTAAATACATAATGTAATATTTCTATAAAAATACAGTAATCATGACATGATGAATATATAATATTATTATTATTTTTCATTTTCACATAGTCATCTATTGTCAAATTTTAAATCATTGTCAGCAGTGGTGGTTAAACCAGCCGAAACATGAACTTACTTGAACTCGATTAGTGATTATGATTAAGGAGGTTTCTATTTGTATATAATATCATTATAACTATTTATAAATTAAATTTTTATTATTTTATATTATTTTTATCAATATATTAATACTTTCGTATAAATAATGAAAAACTATAAGAATGAAAAAGATTCTTTATGTAGATAGTAGTTTTCACACACAAAAGAATGATATTCTAGTGTTTTTTAAGTGGTTGAAAATTAATAAATAAGGGATGTAACGTTAATATGAAAAAATATAGATATAATTATGATATTATTTTCATAATATTATAATAATAAAAAGATATTAGGAAGAGTGATATTAAGAAGAAAAACATAATAATTAGATAATAATGACATTGGAGACTTTATTTTTTATAGGATGTTCCCATGAAATTTGTGGTATGCACATAAATATGAGTGAAAAAAATATTATATTTATGGGATAGGGTTTTAGGGAGAGTAAAAGTTCAGATTTTCATGGTATAATTTTAAGGATATGTATTTATTTTAAAGTATGTAAGTGATATGATTTTATAAGAACATCTCAAATGTATTGCACCATTTTCGAATAAGGTTATACCAAAATGGTTTTTGAATTTTAAAATATACTCCAATTTTTTAAACCATTTTTCATAAAAAAAAATATTATAGGATTATTTTTCTAATTTTTTTGATTAAAAATACACATTTTTTATAGAAATTTTATTAATAAATTTTTTAGAAAAATAAAAGTGTTTGGGGTGTTATAGTCTAACACCAAATTTAGCATCGAACTGTAGAAAACACCGAAATGGTTTTGTTAATGCCACAATATGGAGTCCATTTTCACCCCAAAATTTAATTTTCAAGCTAAAATGGTATTGGTTAGACATGGTATAAGGGAGAAAAGGATCACTTTTTGAAACAACCGTTACATTTTAACAATTACATGACATAATTACAAGGTAAATAGCTCTAAATATTTTAAATAATTAATTGTGGGGTATGGTTACTTTGATAAAGAATCAACTAATTGATTCCTCTCATTTTATAAATATTTTATTGGATTTTCATCATTACGAATTTTCATTTCCCTCTTTTACATTTAAACTACGTAACTACTTTTTAATTAAATGATTTTGTGAATTATTAAATAAAAAAAATCCATATAATCAAATTTTTTTGTTCTTGAATTAAATTTAAAATCATTTTTATATAATTAAATTTATATATATTATAAAATTATATTTAAAGATTAAACAGATAATGTGTATAAAATAATTTTAGTTTAAAAAAATCATTTTGACCAGTGTGGATACTTTATCATATTTAATGATGATCATTAAATAAATGAGTGTTAATATATTTATTTATGTTTTCATAAATCATATTATTTTAATTATTTAAATGAGTTAAATTTAATTGATTTGATAGAAATTCCTTGATAGAAAAAACTATAACTTCAAAATAATTGTATCACTATTATTGTGGTATTTACCATTAATCCTAATAATCAAAATTTTATACATTAAGATGAATTTGGAAATATATAATAGTATTTAAATTATTATCTCAAATATAAAAATCATTTTATCTAATTAAATTTCTATGTGTAGGGAAATTAATCTTAATGTTTGCTCATATAACACCTAAAACCCCATATTTTAGTGTATTTTATGCATAAAGTTTTATATATTGGAAAAAATTATTAATTTTATAAATTTTATTGATATGAATAAGACTATAATTATTTATTGTAGAGTTATGAGAAATTAAAATAAATTTAAAACCTAATTTCCACATTTCTTAATTTAATTGAAGAAATAGCTAAAAAAATAGTTTAACAAAATATTACTTGAATTTATAAAATGATATTCAAGGGTTTTAGAAATTGAAAATAGTACTACTAAATTATTTATCTTAATTTTATAAATATATATTTTTATAACATAAATATTGAAAAAAAATTTAATTCATATAAATATGACGGTATCAACAAAATGTGTGTTTGTCTCTATTCACATAAAAATCAATTATTTTTAAAAAATACCAAAAACATATCCTATGATATTTTTTTTCAAAGGAATTCAAACATTATTTTTTATTTATCAAATTTAAATTAAAATATTTTTAAATTTATATTTTCAAAATAAAATATATAATATTAATAAAATATCTTCTATTGAAAATAACCTTTTCAATATTTACTCATATTGATTTTTTACCTTATAATGGTCATTAAAATTAATTTGTTATCATATTATCATTTATTATATCTTCATTAATAACATCTTATTAATACGTTAAAATTTATTTTACATCAGTTATAGCTTTTGAATCATGTTATAGAACAAAATACTTATTTTAAGGGATCAGAAATACTGGGTCATTATACTTCAAGCTCATTAGGTCACACATATCTGAGTTTATCAAATCAATAGAGTTCCTTGATTTGTTCTATACCATATAATGATACTATTTCTCCATCATACCATTATGATAAACATCACCAATATTTATTTTCTTATGATTCGTATTATGTAGATTTATTATAGTTAAATAGTTGAAAACATTAGCCTTTCTCTTTTGACCCAAATTTCATAGCCATTTATGCCAATTCTCATTCTTCTAATGCAGGATCATGTAGTAACTATTTTAATCATTTTCTATTTAAATTTATTGTTATTTTCTTGTTGCTTAATAATTATTTTTTTATCCTTTAATACCCTAATAAAACATCTATTCTCCCAAAATATCTACTCATTCCCATTTTTTTATATTTGAGAGATTCTTAAGAGATTAAACCTCCACTAATAAATAAAGAGAACATTAATGCATTCAAACATCCTTTCACTAAATTTGGTGCTTCAAACTCCTTTCACATTGTGTAGTCCATAATTTCTAAAAGTAATATCTCATAAGAAATACCTTTAGATATTTTCATGAGTTATTTGTTTTCATTCATGTGTGAAGAGAACCCACTATCAAGTATCCAAGGATTTAAAAATTCAACTTTAAAAAAAACTTCCCTATGTTGATTTTTCTTGATTATTATTTCTCTTTTTAGAGTTGAAGTATCCATTCATCTTAAATTGATCTAGTATTATTTTGAGAACCCTTTTTAAAGGTGTTTTTGCTTTTATCATACACCCCAATGATCTCCTTGATATAATTTAAAGTATTATGTAGTTTTATATTTACATTTGGTTGTTACCTCAACTAGGCTCAAATAACATCAGTTTAAATCCACCTCAACTAATATCCTATCTGATATGAAAGAACTGAAAAATTATACCAACATGCATAGGATTTATACCCATAGACTACAAAAAACCAACATATTATTTAAAAATTGAATCTCATCTTTTGAAAATATTGTTCATCAAAATATTTTTATTGGTTTTTATTCTGATTTAAAACCAACTACTCCCTTTTCACTTTATTATACTTAAAAGTATTCTCATTTATCGTAGACTTATCATGAGACTTAACATTGATTTATTTCTTATTCCACACCTTATTGTTTCTGTAAATTTTTACCTTATCAAATGAATATAAAATTTGTGTATTTTCTTTATTTGGGGAAGTAATTACCTCATTCCCATTCTGATCACTACTACCACTAGTTCCAATGAAAGATTCAGTTTCCAAAAATATAGTTCTACATACTGTGGAATATTCAAAAGCATGTTTTTTTCATCAATATAGTTTTGATTAAATTTATAAGATTCTCTAGCATCCCTAATATAATTTTTAAATTCAATGTGATATTTCATTAAGGAATTCAAAGTATCAACAAAAGTTTCCAAGAGGGCCTCCACCTTCTCACTTTTAGAAATCATGTTTTTCTTTATAATCTAATGTATCTTGTATCTTTCTTCAAGGAATTCATTGTGGTCACCAATATTATGGGAAAATAACATTTACATGTCAAAAATATCTTTATCATTTTCATCAATAGATTTATTTAATGAATTATTCCCACTTTTCAACTCTTTCAATTATCACTTAGTAATACAATTTTATTTCAAGAACACCCTGAAATTTATCCTTAATTTAAACTCCTTTGATGTCTCCTCATCACTAATATCATCTCACAATTATATTATTCTTCTCTATAGGGATTAATTTATTTCATTGATTTAACAAAAAACTATTAGTCCATTATTATCTTATTCATCCCTCCATCTCTCTCACTTTCTTTATCACAACTTTTAGCATCATGTTTTGAGATAATGTTTTTATCCATTTTTGTGTTCCCATTTATTTTTAATTAAAATAATTTATTTATTACAACCACTTGACACCTTATTTTCCTTATATTTTATTTTATTGTTGATTATCATATTCCAATTGTTGATCCTTCATGAGGTAATCAGCTGAAACTTTTCTAATAATTCTATAATTGAATAATTAAAAAGGAGTTATACCCCTATATTTAACTTTTACTAATTAGATTCCCTTATAAAATAATGAATAAAACTCAATTAAATTTATATCATCATCCTCAATATCAATTACCTCTTCATAAGACCTATTAGATTCAAAAATAATTCCAAACCACTAAAATAATTGAATGTATTCCCCTTTTTAGATTTTCCTTTCTTCTAAAATGATGGTCTCTTGCACATCTTCTAGGATATCAAGATATTTTTGAGATTATAAATTTTCCACTAATCGGTATCAAGATCCTTGAATTGAAATATTTTAACATCAAACTTATTGATGATAATTCCCATAAATTTATTAGCATTAATATAATCCTTAATTAATTATCCATAAAATTAAATTAAGTCTAAATTTTATTCATTAAATAAACAACCCATCCATTAACTCCCCCCCCCCTTTACAGTATCCTTAAATTTGGAATGACATGACTATATTCATGATTCCTTGGAATTCTTTTCATCCTTGTGTATATCTTGATGTTTTTTCAAAATACCTTTCAATGTATTCAAGCACATAACTCGAGTCAATTATTTCTCCAATAGATATGATAGTAATGCATTTAAATTTCTACCATTAGCTTCTATATTATTTTTAATAATAAATTTGTATACTATCACAATTTTTAGAACATTAACATAATTCTAGGTGATATCAAGAACATCTAAGATAGAAGATGTAATATATAGAACAATTATATCCTTTTATAGATGAAATCCATTTCAATAAAATAAAAGGACTTCTTTTTTCTTAAATATATTCATTATATGTAATGATATCTTCAATTAAAATATGATACAAATAAATAACAAAACTTATATCCCAATAAATGCATGGAATTAATAAACTTAAAGGAAGACTATATTGGTCAAACTTTGATAATCATAGAATAGGATCTTCAAGAAAAACTAAGCTCTAATTCAAAATGAGAATCCCAAGGTGGGGGAACACCACCACTAGCAGGGGTTGAATCAATAGTTACCAAAACACCAACTCTAAAATAATTATGCTCATTTTTAGATAATTTTTAGCATCATAAAAAACAATTTTGGAGTGATATAGATAGATATAGAATGAGAATCTAATAACAGTTTCTATATGGTTCACACACTCTTTTTATTTACTGGATATTTATTGGTGTTCAACAATGAGAATATTATTATCCATGTTTATAACTTATTATCAACAATAATGAGGAATATTATAGAAAGATGTTAATAAACTCTAATAATAAGAAATATCAATACAAGCATCAAAAAATCAATCAATATTCTTCTTGTATCATCAAGTACAACTATGTTTGAATCACATTCAAATCATCTTTAACTTCCTTAGATTTATTCTAATACTCTCTAGAATGATCTATTGAATGTTTGGTTAAATATCAAAATTTATCTTCATACATTAATAAGTATAGCATGTTATTTATTTATAATCATAACTCTCTCATGGAATATCGATGCTGACCATGTTATGGTACTACATACATCGACTGAAACCTAGATTTGTCACTAGATATGTATCATTATCTACTAGTTTTCACAAGACATTTCAATCCTCTATATGTATATTCAAAGGTCTCCATGAAATAGTTCACTCTATCATGCCATAAAATTATTCCAATATAATGAAAAATAGTGATTGATGAAAGAATTTCCTCCATGAGTATGGTAAATGATGAATTTGTATCTTACTATGGGATTAACCATGCTAATTTTATTTACCTCTCCTTGTGGTGAAATTTCATCTCATCCATTAATTTTCCTAAAAAATTATCACCCGTAAACTAAGTGATTAAAAATTCATACATAATATAGTGAACATCCCTCGTGACCTTTTTGAGCCTCCTCATGGATTACCACCCGGTATCCATGAGGCCACAACTTCTAAAATGATCACTTACCATTTGATTCAACAAGATCTATAATAATGCACAAAAATTATAATTTTATATGGTGAATATTTATTTTCAACTCACTTTTCAAAATAATATAAGAATTAATTTATGAAAATTTCCCTTAGAAATAATCTTTTATGAATAATATAAAATATATTATTTAATATTTCCCTATTTTATTTATAATAATGTGCAATAATATGAATAAATAGTAATTTTTTAACTGTTTATTTTATAAAAATAATGATATGAACATTTGGAGGTAAAAAATAAATATTTTTCATAAAATAATTTATTTTTCTGAAAATTGTTTTTATTTAAAAGGGAACAATGACTATCCATTTTAATTAATTAAAATAATATTTAATGATGATTTATTTAAATGAAATTTATATATTATATAAGTAATTATAAAAAATTCACATACATATAAGGATGATTACTAGTTATATAATTAATATAATATTATCTTATGCTTTAAAAATATATTTCCTGAAACATTATTTTTTTACCTGAACTCTGGGATTTTTTTATTATAATTCTACCACATATGTGAATTTATTTTAATAAAATAGATTAAATATTTTGAATAAAAATAATTAATATTATTTTAATGTTACATTTTTCTTCCTAATGATCAGTAAAATGGTAAATATTATTTAATGTGGTTATGATTGAAATGAGGTTTTCTGCTCTAAATGCATTTGAGTTAAAATTAACTTTCTACATAGATAGAATTTTTATTTGAAAATTTTGATTTCATATTTATATTCATTATATCAAATTCATCTAATAAGGATAATTTTATTTTAGAATTAAAGGATTGACTATCTAGGTTAAAAAATTAGTTACCATCTTGAAAGCTAAAATCATGAAAGTAAGTAAAATTAAAGGATTGGGGAATCGAAAGTTTAAAACATGTTTATTTTTACGTGTTTTATAAAAAACTTGAACCAAGAATACCATATCCAATGTTTGATTTGTTACATTTTCAAGGATTAAATGGGTCAAACCTTAAAGGACCTATTAGTTGAGTAGTAACCAGATACATACATGATACCTATTTTTAATTTGGAAAATAAAATAAAACATAATATGTAAGAGAATAAACTAAATTAATTCCTTGAAATTTTATTAAAATACATCTTCTTTATATCCTAGGTAAAGAATAAAATTTAAGGTGATCTCAAATGCTAAGTAAGGGTAATCTATAATAGATGTTTTCATAAATCAATAAAGAGTAATCAATACGGCATGGAAAATAACTGAACACACATGCCATTTATATAATTTTTACTAGATGAGTAGATAATTAATAATAAATATATAATGGTGAATAACTAAACACACATTAAAGTTAAATAATCTTGATGGAAAGACTATATGAGGCGTAATAAATATGTCATGATAAATAACAGAAAACGCATACCTTGTAGTCAATAAAATGAGAATAAAATACATCCATAGAGAATATCATTGTGGAAATATCATGGGTAATAATAATTGAATTCTTAATGAAGGAAATACCAAATTATTGTATTTCTTGTTTCCCAAGAACATGAAACTTTATCATTAAGACCTATCCCAAGATGTTTTAAAACTACAGGGTAAAACCCCATCTGATTTGACCAAATGATTTATCTCATGATACTACCGATGCATTGAGGGGATATCTATAACTATATCCCACCATTTCTATTCATTTACAAATTATTCATTATCTATCACATAACTTATTTAATTAATAAAAAAATTTCTTATCATCAAATATTTTTATTGAGTAGATGATATCGATTTATCAATATTTCCACAGTTAATCAAATAACATTCCAAGAAAAAACCATTTGTAAAAAAAGTATAAGTTTTAAAATATAATCATATCCATTATAAAATAATATTTATATCTAATATAAATTTAATTTATAGTGCTAAATTATTGAAAGTATGTGATTGTTTTAAGAAAAAGTTAACAATCACAAAAGAAAGTGAGATTGTACAATAACTTTTACCACTTGGTAATTTTCATGACAAATCACCTAAGATAAAATAGTTCAAATTGAAACATAATATAACATGAATTATTAATTATTCATGATTTTATATTCCAAATGGGTGGTATATACACCACATAAAAGTTAATTGGTGCATAATAACAAATAAAACTCAATAGAATTTAAATTGAGATGAAATCCTATAGCTCATGCTTCTTTTGGTTATACATGATTTAACCTTATATATAGGGATTTATAGAAGTTATTAACTTATAAATAAACCATATTAGTATATATTATATAATATATGATCATTTTTAACATCTTATCACCCTTCTGTTAATAATATTTCATTATTTTCATTATTTCGAGTCTTAGTTGCCTTGTTTTATTATGTATGTTTCATCATGAAAGATCTAGTTCTTGCACATATTATAAAGTTTCATCATAAATATAATAATAATAATGAAATAATTGTTCTTTTTATGCATAAATTATAATTTTAAAACCAATCATGAAATATGCTTATGATAAATGAAGTATATTATGATCATGGAGAAGGTATGTCATACAAACGCATGAGTAATGCTTCCATTTTTAAATGGTTATTATGGAAAAGAGGTCAGTAATATTTCATTCTTTAAAAATGATCATAATATATTAAATTCCATATTATATAATTAAATATACATATATATACCATCCAAGTGGTGTGGTGATGAAAATTTAGTCACATCCTTTCGAGAAGGTGGTATTCTACTCATACACAAATGGCGTTATCGTCTTTCATTTAGTGAAAATGTAAGAAGGGAAAAATATATTTATTATCTTTTTAGAATTAAAATTATGTAATTAATATCATAATTATTTAATTTATATTACATAAAATTACTAAATCCATCTTTTTCACCTTTAATGTTGAGCATTAATGAGAAACCAATCACATCACTTCGCGAGGTGGTAGTCCATTGGACACATGAGCGATGTTACTGTATAGCCTACGGAATATAAAGTAAAAAAGTAATATATTTTATAATTACTAGATAAATATAATTATTTTATTAATATCATATATATACTTTAGATCCATCCTTATAACCAACCATGATATGTGGTGATTGAAAAATGAATGACATTAGTTTGTGAGGTGGTAGTATAATGTACACACAAAGAATGATTTCATAACCCATTTGATGGAAGTGAGGGTGGTTTTACATCATTAAATTATTTAAAAAATACTATTATATGGAAGATACAATGTTTTTTATATCATCATGGTTTTATAGTAATTGAAAGAGTTGGTTAATAAAAAAAATAAAAATGCTCGTTGAAGAACTTTACTACTTCTTCTGGTATATTCCATAGGTTTAAACCAATGCCTTACTCGGATGGATTTCTACAAAAAATAAGGATTCTATGATGTGATTAGGAAATTTGGTAATTTTTTAGGAATTAATTTTCCAAATGAAATCGGTTTGAAGGTATAAAGATGAGATGATATGGGGAGAACTTTTATAAGTGGGGTGAGTGGAAAACTTGTAATTCTTTAAAAATATTCATCCATAGCCATATTTTAATCATAAAAAAAGCCTAAAAATAGAAAATTGTCAAAAATAGAAGATTTAAGTTCTAAATATGGCCATAAAATGGATCTTTTAATATTTTTTTGGTCAATTAATACCCTTATCCTCTTAGTTTAACCCCAATAAATCATTTTTTACCTTTACCACAAAATTTAATTTACATTGTTTTCACTATTAATTTTAGTAAAAAATTAAGTTTACCTTATAATAAATTATAAATTATGAGGATTAAAAATTTGGAACCATTTGTCCAAATTTAATTCAAATAATTGGAAATTTTTAATTTAAAAATAATCTCATAGATAGGATGAGAAGGCTTGTTTTTTAAGAGAAAATGTTCAAATATTTAGAATGTTTTTATTTAAAATTGATCATAAAAATGATTAAAATGAACTATATAAGATAAATTGATATAAAATTTAACTAATTATATTTTAAAACCAATTCAAAATGTAATTTAATATTTTAAACTATTTATATGAAAAAATAGGTTTCAATTAAACTTCAATATTTTTCACAATTCATCAAAAAATGAAACTCTTCAAAAAATCTCAAAAATTCACCCTAAGATAATTTAAATATTATGATTTTAAAAATTAATGTATAATTTTTAGAATAAATTTTATAAAAGTGTTAAAAATTTAAATTAATAATGCAAAGAGTGACTAAAGTGTGTTTTGTTTAAACTTGGTGTTATATTCATCATAATCTATTGATGAAATTAAATTTATTCTAATATAAATATATTGTAATGTTTCTGGGTGTTAAATTATTCCCTCCTAAAAAATTAAATCTTGAAATTTCATTAATATTACCTTTTAAATAGATGATGTTTGTTCTTCTTCATAACATCATTTGGTTCCCAAATTGCTTCCTCCATTTTGTTATTTTTCCAAAGTACCTTTACTAGAAATTTCATCTGATTATTCAATACATTATCTCTAGTATTAAGAAACTAGATGGTTACTTTAGAGTAAGATAAATATGGTTCTAAATCATTTTCACCAGAGGCGATCACATGGGTTTGATTTGGCATGTACTTCGTTAATAATGATATATGAAACACATCATGTACTTTTGAGAGATTTAGAGGAATTTACAAATGATAATAAACAACTCCAATTCATTCAAAAAGTTAAAAGGTTATGATGTACCTAGGGATTAGCTTCCCTTTATTATAGAATCTTATAACACCCTTCTAAAGAGATAATTTCAAGAAAACATATTTTCCCGCTTGGAATTACAAATCATTCCTCTGATTATCAGCATAAATATTTTACTTATTTTGTGCCAAATTAATGTGAGAATGGATAGAATTTACATGTATTGTTACAACATCAAAAATTTATGGCCCTATAAGTTTTCCTCAACTATCTGCATCCCAACAAGTTGTATTTTGACATATCTTTCCCTACAATTCTTCATACTATGTAATTTCGATACTTAAATAGAGACTAATATTATAGAAAAATGTTCAAGAGGTAAATACTGATCCCACGTAACTTTAAAGTCATGTGACCATGAACTCAACATTTCTTCCATTGTATGAATAATTATTTTGGTCTTCCTATCTGTTTCATGATAGTATCTAGTGCTCAAATGAAGCTCAGTATCAAGAGCCTTATGAAGGATCTTATGGAATTTTGATGTAAAATAGGGATCATGGTCCAACAAAATTGATAGATTTTTACCATGAAATTTTACAAATTAATAAATACAGGGAATTTTCAGGCACCGAGGAGACAAAATTTCTATTATAGTGGGGAAATGAGTGGATTTAGTTAGGCGATCAATGATAGATCATATTGCATCATTATTTTTAGGAGTCTTTGGTAGTCCCATGAAAAATTTCATAGTAATTTCATTCCATTTTCACACAGTAATATGAATAAGTTTCATGAATTATATAGGATGATATACCACATATTTTAGTTATTTATAAACCAAACATATGAACACATAATTATAAATTTCCCACTTCATGTTTTCCAACCAGAAAATTTCAATACATATGTGAGCTACCATGGTGTATTGCAAAATTTGAGATATGAGTATCATCTAATAATTCCATTTGTAGTTTCACTTTAGATGGAATACATAATATTGTTCCATATTTTAGAACACTATATTAACAAATGATGTCTTCTAATTTCCCATCATTCATAGGATTAATTTTCTTCTAATTATTCTCATTCTTAGATTATGAATTTTTTATCTTCTCTAATAAATATGGTTTCAAAATCATTTGAAAAATTATTGATTTATCCTCTTTATTAATAATTCACATATATATATTTACTAGATCCATGAACACAAGATCCTTCTTAATGCTCATTTGGTTCAGAACTCTATATTCTTTCCTACTTAATCATCTAATACCTTATTTTGTTTCCCTGAGTGGTAGTGTATTGAGAAACCATAGTCCTTGAGTAGTTTTATCCATCTCCATTATATCATATTGATTTATTTATACAAAAAAATTATTTTATGATTTTATGTTCCGTTTTATATCACATGTCTTTCACCATATAGAAAATGTATTCATATCTTTAAAACAAAGATTATAGATTCCAACTCAAGATCATGGGTTGGATAGTTATTTTCCTGAGTCTTCAATTTCCTTAACACATATAAAATAACATTATCAATATACTATAAGAAAAAACCAAGAACTTTATTTGATTCATCACTATATATCACAACTCCATCAATTCTAGATGGTAGAGTCAAAATCAGAGAACTGACCAATCACCTCTTTAATTCCTCAAAAAATTCATCACACCCATTTCTTCCAAAACAAAACTTAACCGCTTTAAATTTATGTTTGGTTAACAGGTTATCCATTTTGAAAAAATTATGAATGAATTCCCAATAGTATCCTTCCAAACCAATGAAACTACATACCTAAGTTATGTTTATTGGTATATTCTTTTCCCTGAATACTTTTTCTTTTCAAGATCAACTAAGAATCTATCCTTAGAGACAATATGGCCAAGAAAAAAACTTATTGAATTGATAAATCAGACTTACTAAATATCTGATATAACTATTTCCATATAAGAATCTCAAGAATGATATATAAGTGATTATTATTATCCTAATAGATTTTATAACACACAAAAATATCATCAATAAATACCATAAAAAATCATCATGATATTATTTGAATAAACTGTTCATTACATACATAAAAACTAAGGGAGCATTAGTCAATCCAAATGGTATTACATTTAACTCATAATTCTCATACCTCATTTAAAAAGTTGTCTTTAAAATTTCTTCATTCATTATTCATAATTGATGATACCCAAAATAAAGGTTAATCTTTGAAAAATATTGGGATCCATGAGGTTGGTCAAATAACTCTTCAACATGAGGTAGAGGGTACTTATTCATTACCTTAATATCATTTACTTCCCTATAATCAATATGTATCCACAAGTAGCTATCCTTCTTCTTGAAAAATAGTATAGGGGTTCCCCATATTGAAACACTAATGAGAATAAATCCCTTTTCACCTAGATCATTTAGTTGTTTCCTCAACTACACTAATTCCTTAGTGGCCATTCTCTAGGGATTCTTTGATACTATTCTTCCATCATATATTAAATTAATAGAGAACTCAACTTCAGTATCTGGGTGGGTTTAGGTAATTATTATTTAAATACATCAATGTATTCATGTAAAATAAGTGCATCCCCAATTTTAATATTACCTTCTTCATCTTTTTTTTCATTTCCTACCCAAGAATCTCATTAAGTGGAGATATGAGGTTTGGATATATATATGAATTTGATTATGAAGTATCTACTCTAATGATAGGTAATTCTACATATTACCCACAAATCATTATTTTCTTCTTCTTGTCGTAAATTTTTGTATAATATTTTTAAATATTGTCCATACCAAGGATTATATCAAAGTTAAAAATAGGTATGATAATAAGTTCAACAAATAAAGCACATTTGTGGGTCATAATGGGAACTTATTGACAAATAATTATTGCAATTAGACTTCCCTTAAGAGTTTTTTTGACATCTTTCTTATTAAATTAAAAGGGAAATGTATAGTTTTGTTAGAAAACTATGTAGATATAAAAGAGTGTGAGGATCCAAAATCAAATAAAGTTTTAGCAAAATTTGAATATGGGATTAATGTACCTTCAAATAAATCATTAGATATATCCATCTCAATTATAGTGGTTACAGAATATTGGTATTCTCCCCTTGGCCTCTTCTGTGGTAGATTTCCATGATGCTTAGGGAATTTGTTTGCATAGTGCCCAATCTCCTTATAGTTTAAAAACCGAATAAAAGTTTTTTCATTCTTCCCCTTCCATTATTTAACCATATACACAATTTTTATACACTTATAACCAACTCTCATTCCCTTCAAGAACTTCCCATGGTGGTTCTTTCCATAGGTCTCACATGATAAAATTGTCTTTATATTTTTCTTCTTCTTTAATAAATTCCATTTTTAATATTGTTTAGATGAAAACATATTCTATTATTTTAACTTTAGTAAGTAATATATTGATAATTCCTTATTCATTTTTATGGAACATAAAAAAATTTCATCATATGATAAAAAAATTATTCAGATACCAACTCTTTTCAGAGACTTATCTTAATCCCTTTAATGAAATAGTCAATCTTGCACTCTGTGTTGCATAAATAATCCATATAATACCTAGATAAACTTTTCAAGCTTTCATAATACTCCAAAAAACATTATTTTTTCCAATTACTTTAAGCTAAGGCACATTCACTTCATTTCAATTTGTTTATCTTGATGGAAATATTTATCAAATAATGTCTCCTGAAAAGATTTTAATTCCATGAGTTGTATTTTCTCTTCTTTCCCTATATTCTAGATCAACGACCACAATTAATCTGTATAAACTTTGAAATAATACACTAAAATTGTAAAAATTTCCTTTTCACCACATCTAAAGTCCATAAATATCTTCTCAAGAGACACAATCCATTACTCAACTACAATTTTATTAGTTGTCCCACAAAATGTTGGGTTTTTCTTTCACATAAATAAATCCAACATAGGATAATCTTGCTGAAAAATAGGCCACTTCATCTGGGAAATGTTATTTTTCAAAACTTGATTATGTAATCCAAAAATATAAATGTTTTTTTCTATTCTAATACCAACTATATAATTTTCCATAGTAGGTAAATCACAAAATTATTAATTAGTATTTTTATCCTTCTTCCTTTCATGTGAAATTTCTAAACAATGTTATATACTGGATTAGGTCCTCAAATTAATATTTTTAATTCATAATTTATAATTCCAAATATGGTGTAACCCTAAAATATATTAAAAGTTTATGAATTTTTTATATCTAAATCATAAAATTTTGTTTCTTTGGTGATATATTCACTTTAATATCCATCATAATGATTTTTAAAGAAAATTTGAATTATCCAAAGAACATCCCTCAGGAGTATCAAACCTGGTGCATATTAAGGCCTATTTTAATACACCAGGTGATGATCAGGTCCGGCCTAATGAAACCTTTTGGAGTTATTATCCTTAGGTACCTCTCTTCTAGAACCATGCCCACTTGTAGTATCTATTTAGGGATGTATTTCTAGGAAAAACCACAAAATATCTACCTTACTAAAACTTAATTATTTTCTTATACACTTATCCTTTAAGTCTATAAGAGGGTTGTGTTCCCTAATCTATGTTTTCCTAAATCAAGGTCCCAAGGTTTCTATAAAACATAATCTAATACCAACTGTAATTACCATGACCCAAGTATCCCAAATGTTAGTGTCTGGTTTATTACATTTTCCTAGATACAATGGGTTTAATCTTAAAGGACATATCATTTTTAGTATTTATGGATAATCAAATACATACATGATAAGAATTTTATGTTGGGAAATAAAATAAAACATAATACATAACAACATAAAATAAACTACATCCTTGAAAACATATTCAAAGATTTATTCTTCAAATCCTAGTGAAAGAACAAAAAAATAGGGTGAAAAAAATTCTTTGTAAGGATTACATATAGCAGAAGCTATCATGAATTAATAGAGAGTAATCAATATAGAAAGGTAAATAACTGAACATGCATTCCATTTAAATAATCACGAGTACATGAATAGATAAATAATAATAAATATGGAAAGGTAAATAAATAAACCCGCATGTCACTTATATATTCTTTATTGCATGAATAGATAAGGCATAATCAATATGGCAATGTAAATAACTAAAAACACATTCCATATAACCAATAATCTAAGAATGAAATGCATAAAGAGATGATATAATTCTAAAAATATAATGGATAATAAAAAAAAGAATTATTCAAGATAGAAATACTTAATTATTAGACTCAGTGTTTCCCATGCACATCATAATTTTACTGTCAAGACCTTTAATAGTATGGTTTAATACTAATGGGTAAAAACCTATCTAATTTGTCCAAATGATTCTTCTCATGAGACTATAGATTCATTGAGGGGATATTTATTATCATTCCCAACCCATGTAATACCTTTCCAAAGCATTCTTCTTTTATAGAATAATCAATTTAGTTCATAGAAAATTATTCCTTATCATCAAATATCCAAATTAATTAAAGGATATAGATTTATCAATATTTCCCTAGTTAATCAAATAACATTCAATGTAAACACCATATTTAAAAATGGTATATGGTTTTTTAAAATACCATATCAATTATACAAAAACATTTTTATTTAGTATATATGTATTTTTAAATAAAAATAATTAAAAGGAAGTTATTATTTAAAGATAAAGATACTAATCACAAAATAAAGTGAGATTGTACAATAACTTTTACCACTTGGTAATGTCAAAGACAAATCCCCTCAGATGAAATAATTTAAATTGAATCTTAAAATAACATGAATTATTATGGAATCCTAATATTCCAGGTCATATTGGTAGTATATACACCACATAAAAGTGAATTGGTTCATAATAACAAATAAGTCTCAATGGAGTATATATTGAGATGAAATCCCTTACCTCATGCTTTATTTTGATTGTACATGATTTAACCTATTGTATAAGGGTTTTAAACATGTTATTTACTTATTAAATTACCATATTAATATTTATAATATCATTTATGATCCTTTTATATCATATTATCTCCATTCTGTTAATAATATTTCCTTGTCTTCATTGTTTTCTGTGTCAATTGCCTTGTTTTCTCAAGGGTGTTTCGTGAGGAAAGATCTAGTTTGTGCACATATTATATAGTTTAATAATATATTTAATATTAATCATGAAATAATTATCATATTTATACATAAAATATAATTTTAAAACCAACCATTAAGTATGTTTATGATAAATTAAGTATGTTACAATCATGGTGATGGTATGTTGTATACACACATGACTAACATTTCCATTTTTCGATAATCATTATGGAAAGGAGGTAGGTAATACATTATTTTTATTTAATGATAATAATATCCTAAATATATTATCTTTTATTTAAATATACTTATATCTACTATCTATTTGGTGTGGTGCTGAAAATAGAGTCACATCATTTCATGAAGGTGGTAGTCTACACATATATGAACCACATTGTCATATTTCATTTAGTGAGAAGGTAAGAAAGAATATGATATATATATATTATCATTATTTAATGACAAATATTTTGTGTGTATAGTAATTATTTCATGTATATATCATATTATTATTAAATATTTCCTTATTACCTTCCATGTTAAGCATTAGTGAAAACTGAATCACATCACTCTATGAGGTGGTAGTCCACTATACACACGAGTTATTTTATCATATCCCCTCTATAATGGAAATGAAAATTTAATATATTATATAATGACTATAAAGGTAAAATTAAGTTAAAATTATAATATATATATATATATATAATTTTTATCCATCATCATAACCTACCATGAGAGGTGGTAATGTAAAAACAAATGACATCAGTTTGCGAGGAGGTAGTCCGCAGTACAAATGAATGTTGATTTTGTAACATATTTAATAGAGGTGGGGGTGGTTGTAGGTAAGTTACTTATTATAATAACATAAATTTATATTTAATATAATGATTTTATTATAATTTTATGTTTTAATAAGGATTTACATCAGTGTATAAATAAATAAAATAAAAACACTCATTGAAAATTGTACCACTTCTTTGGTTATCTTCTTTAGGTTTGAACAAAATATTTCCTAGATTAGTTTTATACAAAAAATAAGGATTATTGTATTAAATGAAGGATTTTATTAGGTTATTTGGGTAGGTATTAGGTGAACTAATTAGTTCTTAAGTTGTAAATAAGAGAGGAGAGGTGGTATCATTTTCCAAGTGGGATGAGTGGTATACTTGTAATTTTTTAAAAACATTCAATAATACACAAATTTTACTCATGAAAAAAACCTCCAAAAGGGGTAATTATCAAACTTAGAATATTTAAGGTCAACATATTTCAATAAAATATTTGTTTTACAAGTTGGTAAATCATTTTTAACCCATGTCCTCTTAATTTAATCCCTTATAAATCATTTTTTACCTTAACTGTGGTAATTAATTTTTTTTGTTTTCATTATTAATTTTGATAAAAAATTAAGTTAAACATATAAGAAATTATAAATTATTTTATTTATAAGTATAAAATCAATTTTTATAAATTCAATTCTTATAAGTTGAAAATATTAAATTAAAATTAATCTCATAGATGTGATAAGAAAATGGATTTTTGAAGAGAAAATTTCCAAAAATTTACAAATATTTTATATCAAAATTCATTAAATATTATTAATATGATTAAATTATATAAAACTGAAATAATTTTAAATTAAAAACAATTAGAAAAAAAATTTACCATATAAATTAGTTAAACTGAAGGGCGGTTTTCAATTAAAATTCACTATCATTCACTAGTCATCAATAAAATGTAATTTTTTAGAGAAATACCAATAATTAACCCTTATATAATATTTATATAATGACTTAAAAATTTAATTTTAATTTTTAATATAAAATTTCTATGTTTTTTGAAAATAAATTTTAAATTAAGTCTGTGAAGCATGACTAAACCATGTTTTATTTAAACCCATTGTTGTGTGCACTGCAAGATACTATCAAAATTAAATCTATTCTAAGATAAATGTATTTTAAAGTATTGGGGTGTTAAATTTTGTAGTATTTTATTGACCTTGACCTACATCCACTCTATTATTTATAAATATTTGGGGCACTTAGGGTGATAGTGAATTCCAATTATTGACTTGTTTTTGGTATTTACAAAAACTCAACTCCTCTTTAATTATAAAATGATACTCACTCCCCTCACTTATTCACACCCCTAAAAAATTTAGATTGAACAAAACCATCCAAAATCTCTCCCGAACATAATTATTGACATTAAAGATATTTTTTTCTTCCCAAAAGACCAACCCTGTGGTCTTTAAGGAGAGAACCAAAGGTTGTTTATCTAAGAGAATATAATAAACATAAATAATCTATTTATTATTTTACCACCTTCAATTGTGTCTTAACACATCCAATACAATAAAACCCAAATATTTCATATATATAGATTTTATTATGTTTATAGAATAATATTTATTCATCTAATTCTCCTTCAAAAGGGAAACAAAGTATAGAGACCCTATATTTTCATACCATAACATTACATAAAATTTGTGGAATACTGAAAACATTATACAAATAGACTACGTAAGACCATACTAGTCTAGTACCTTTGGAAACATGGAAACATAAACATTGATACATAAGTGAGCTACATTATCTCCCACTAAGTTATACTTCACTATAAAACTTCATAGACACATCAAAAATAAAACATATCTTCATAACTTGGGGAAGTAAACTTAAATATGGGTGACCTCAAATTCTCAATACTCGTAAAAAGGGATATTTTAAAGTATAATCATGAGCATAAGGGTTTGAGAACATGATCATGAAAATATAATATCATACCCTGCATATCAAAGATCATATACATGAATCATGGCATAAATATTACTAGTTCATAATTTATGAATAATAAGGAAATAAATAACATGTGCCCTGAAATAATAACATAGGAATAAAACATGAAATTGTGGAAAACACATAATCATATATTATATGATATCCATAGTATCCAAGGAATCACCGCCAAGATCATCTTGGTAGTATAGGTTCACTCCCCATACGATCTCGGTAGTCATGATTCTCTCCCATGTCCATCTTAGTAGCATGAGTTCACTCCACATACTATCTTGGTAGTCATGGTTCACTCTCATGGACATCTTAGTATTCAAGGTTCATTAATGATACCATCTTAGTCTATCTAAAGTGATATAAATCTTTAACTAATGCATTAGAGGGAGATATTGGCCCCACCCATCTCAAAGTGAAATCATGCATACATGTTCTGCATAATCATAAATAATCATATCATAACCCATGAAATTAAATGGGTATTATAAACATGTAATCACATCATAACCTGTGGAAAGATATATTTTTCATAATCATTTCATCATAAACATAACTTGTGAAAAGAAGCAGGTTTCAAAAGTATATAACCCTTGAAATAGAAATGAGTTCGATAAACATCATGTTGTTAAAACATAATCCATTTAGAGAAATAATATGAATTTAAACATTGAATTATTTCCATATAAAGGAATTATTATCACCAATTTATGTTATCTTATATGGGAAATAATTTTGAAAGATCTTTTAAAAACATTTCTTGACGAAATACTCTTTTTTCATTGAAAATGATTTTAAAACATAAAACATTTTTTGAAAACATTTTTCATTGAAGATATCTTTAAAAATTTATAGAGGAAGAATTTAAAACTAGAAAATGTTTTTAAATCCCTTTTCTATGAAAATTGGCCTCAATTTTCTTTTCAAAACATTTTTAAAACATGGTTTTTTAATACAATTTATTTCTGATAAGAGAGATATTGTCATGTTTTACTTGAAAACATTATCTTAAGTACCAAAGAGGATAAAAATGGTACTAATACATGGATATATATTGAATAAAAATATTATATGTAAAATAATTAGTTTTTAGGAGAGATTAATCATAATATTATATTAAAGGAATCATAAACATAAACAATCTCAAAATGCGATAAGATTGTTTCAATAAACTGTTATAACTTGGTAACTTGGGATCATACTCTCTATGTAAGAAAATAAAATTACATGAAGAATAAAATATCATTAAAATAAGTAAATTCATGATATAACATGTAAAATATAAATATATATACCTTAAAAAAGAATTTAGGTGTATAAAAAATCATGACTCTCAAAGAAGTCAAATTGAGACCAAACTATTTTACCGATTTGATAACTTCTGAAACTTAAACCCTATGAAAAAAATATCATAAAATGTATATGTGAATTGTCAAACCCATGACTTTTTTTTAATTCATTATTCATTTAATTTCCATTCCTGATTTGTTTTGGGGGTTTAACACTCATTTTGTTGAAAATAGTGGGTTTTGAAAATTTGGGCCAAACCCTAAGCCCAAATCCAGATTTAAAAACAAATTTTGATTCTTCTATAACTCCTTCAATTTTTACTATTTTATACTCTTTCCACTTCCCAATTGTCATACCCTAATATATTAAAATCACCATATCCCTTTGAACCACATAGAAATCCCAAATCATGATGGATTTGGGTTTTTAATTAAGGTAATGGGCCTGCCCGTAAGCCCATTTCCTGCTTTAAATTATTTTTTTAAAATTTCAATATCTCATTTGTTGTTTACTTTTTTTCGGTGATTCCACCTCCCACTCGAAGCCAAAAACCTCATCCTAACTCCCTGTATCGCGTTTTCCTCTTTGGATCTCAAATACCCCCGCGAAGCTGGATGATCTTTCTCAATATTTCTCAAATCGACCAGATTTGATGAGGTGAAATGAATCTTTCATAACTCCTTCAATTTTCATCCTTTTCACCCCATTTCAGTCCCCACATGACCTAATATGACTCCTTCGGACCTCCAGATCAGTTTTGGGTACTTGGAGATTCATATATTGGTGGATTGGGGCTGATTTCTTCAAGATATTTCAAGTAAGGGAATTCCTTCTTGGTTCCTTCCATCCTCTTTTAGTTTTATTTCTCATTTCTTGAAGTTCCTCATGTCCAGAAGTTAGGGTTAGATCCTAAGGTCTGATTTGGTATCTTTTGGGTCAATTTTTGGTGGTCTAGGTCTGGATTTATATTCCTTGTGGTGCGGCGGTGGTGCGCTTAAGGTTTCACACCAAGTTTTGAGGGTTTCGACTCAAAAGGTAGGTGATTCCATGTGTAACCATTTTATGATGAGTTAGCTTGATTGTTTTATTAATTTAGTATGTTTATAATCTGTCTTGTGTGGTTTGAAAACTATTTTTGATTAATTTGGTTAAACATTTAATTTTTAGTTGTATTTTAGCTTGAAATTGGGTACTTTTCATGTGTGACTCTTGGGGTAATGTTTGGATTTAGTTTATAACATATGAAAGTGATTTATTAGTCTTGAAAGGGGCTGCCAATTCTGTTTTGTTAATTCCTTATTATCATGTGGGCCTTGAAAAGAGGTTTTTTGAATGAGTTTAAGTTGTAAAACCATGTTGTACTTTTTGAAGGAGATTTATGAAAACGTGTGTTTTTCATGTGTATCTTTGTGGTATTATTTGATGTATTTTTATAACATTTGGGGGTGCTTTAATAATTGTTTTAGGGCTGAAAATTCTGTTTTGGATTGTTATTGTTATGATTTTTGTTTTGAATGAGAGGTTTGAAATGAGTTTAGAGTGCAAACAATGGTTATACCTCTTGGGTTTGTTTTATAAAAATTGCAAATGTTTTATTTTGTTAAAAAAAGTTGGGAAAGGGTGTATATGTACTGTTTGGGTGAGTGTGTTCACCTAATGTGGGTTTTTGAATGGTAAATTGGTGATTTGAGATGTCAAACATTTTTAGAATGTTTTATAAATTGCCGAAATGTTTTACTAAATTGTGTTTTGTGTGCGAAAAACGGGTGTGGGATGTTTCGTGTGAGTTTATTGATAAAATGAATTGTGAAGGTGAGAAGGGTATTATGTGACATGTGTGTGGGCTGTTTTTTGAGTTGAATAACTTGTAATGGTTTTATAAAATCGTTTAAAGGATTTTTGTAAGTGTTAAAGAAATGTGAAAAGTGTTGTAGGGAATTTTGGTGTGAGTTTGATTTCAAAATGCATTTGAATGAATAGTGGAATTTGTGACTTGTGTGATGTACATGGGGCTGTTTGGTTAATGTGTGATGTGGAATTGATATTTTCATGTGAAAACTATACTTCTTGGATTGTTGAACTTGTTTGAGCACAAAGGGAAAACCCGGGTATCTAGGTGGGTGGACTTGTACTAGTATGCTAGTGAATCCGTGGGGTTTGGCCTCAGTTTCAATTAGCAAGATTGACGCTTACAACTCTAACTAAACAATGATGATGATGATTGGGGACCACTAGGTTATGGGTATGATCCCTACTAGTGTCTCGTGCACGAGAACAGATATTTTTTTGTGGTTACTCTCACCGAGATACGAGGTACCTGGGACCCACAGCTAGTTAGTGCCTGGGGGTTATTTCCTATTACTTGTGCTCATTAGATCCTTTGTCATTACCGTCGGTATACGGTATTGTTGGCTGGAAAATTCAGTATCTTTGTCATTTATTTTAAAATTGTTGTTCCTTTAAAATTATCTCACATGAAAACTGTTTTCATTTATTATTTCATCCTTTAGAAAATTGTAACTAGCATTTATTATTTACAAAACATGCAATGCTTTTTGTCATGAAATGTTTATCACATGGAATCTCATAGAGGTGGTATCCTATTGGGCTTTCGCTCACACCCTACTTACACCTTTGGGTGTAAGTAGACTTGCTTATTTTATGTCACAGGTTTGGGTACAGGTTTTATGCCTTTGGTTCGGGTTTTTAGCGGTCCATCGTGATGGAGTGTCATGGAGATGGCTTGAGGGCGGTGCCTCTTTCCATGTGGAGGTTCTTGGGCTGTATTTTCTTGGGTTTTTACCTTTGTAATGGTCTTTAATTTTTTTTTAAAATTGTGTAATTCAGTTCTGGATTTTGGAAAAAGATTATTTTGTTTAAAACAAATCCAGATTCGTTTCATTGGATTCTTTTGTCGTTTTAAGTTTATAAACTCGGGTAATTCGTTCCCAATTATCATTTTATGATACCCGGGCACTTGTGCCAGCCCGTAGGGATCGGGAACACCCTTCGGGACTTGTCACGGTCTGGGTTTGGTGCCGGTTTTGGCGGCGTCCAGATTCGGTTCGTGACATGAATAATCATAAATTTATGTATAATATTCATAGAATACAATTATTTGTATTACATACAAAAAACGAATGGAAATAGTGGTGAACATTGCATGTATATGACGGAAATAAAAAGTGAAATGAAATCCCCTTACCTTCTGTCTTGACTCCCATCGTACTCATTCAAATAACCTTTATAATAAATATAAATTTATTATAAATATTTTAAAGAACCATATTATTATATCTAATACCATATATTGTTTTATTATGACCTTATATTACTCTCTTTTTAACTATCATATGTTAGAGTTTCACTTCGGATAATATTCGCTTTGTTCATCGCATGTGTCTTAATTTGTTATATTATTGGTCATTGTACATATATAATTATTACATAATGTAAAACATGATATAAATATCATATATATCCTGTATATTTTTATTAAAAAATCTATATAATATATATTTATGAAATAGAATACATCATTCATGAAGATGGTATGTTGTATGTACGCATAAATGTTGTTTCCATTTTTATTGTCATATTAAAAGAAAGAAAGAAAATTAAATATATGTATATATGTATAGAATATAATTAAATTAGAATTATAATGTTATATATATAATATATGTTGACTAAATCAATCCTTAGTACATTCTATGTAGTGTGTGAATGAATCACCTCGCTTTGAGGGGCGGTAGTCCACACTTCGTCAACCTAAATTATCATATTTACACCAAATGGAAAGTAAACAATATGTGTATTGTAAAAGTAATAAGGAAGAATAAATATATAATAAATATAATATATAACATATATAAACATATATTCAATCATATTTTCCACCAAGATAGGTGGTAAAGGAAAAATGAACAATCATCGTTTAGTGAGGTGGTAGTTCGTTATACACGTAAACAGTATGTTTGTTACCCATTAGATGGAGGTGTGATTAAATGTAGGTTTACCCCTTAAAATAAAATCATCCTATAATTTTGAATATAATTTTTTTATACAATAATGGAATAAATATATTGGATGGGGTGGAGAAGGAAAATAAAAGAACGGATCTTGTGAGAAGGTGTTACCAATTAGTTGGGTAACTCCTTTTGGTTTGTTCCAAAAGGCATCCATGGAAGACTTCCTACCCATATATAGGACTAAATTAATAAAGGAGGGATGTTTGGATGTTTATTTTGTAGATATTCTTTAAACCTAAGTTGTTTTATATTTGTGAATAATAGGGATAGGTGGTGGCCTTTTATAGGGAACGGAAAGGACTCACTTGGTATTTTTGAAAACAAGTTAGGTGTACCCACTTTTGTACTAAAAAAAGTCATAAAAACAAAAAAAACTCAACAATAGAGTTTTAATGGATGAATTATATCTATAAAAGGGTTGTTTTACAAGTTTATAAGTCATTTTGGGTCTTAAATTGAAGTTTTAGGCCTGAGTTAAGCTTAATTTTACCTTAATTGATGTAATTAATTTTAATTACATTCACTAATATTTTTGGTAAAAAAAATAATTTTGCCCTATTAGACATTATAAATTATTATTATTAAAAATTTAAAATCCATTTTTTCAAATTAAAATCACAGAAGTGGCATAAATTAATTTGAAATTAACCCTGTAGTCGGATCGACAGTATTGGTTTTTAAAGTAAAAATGATCAAAAGTTTACTACGTTTTTATATCCAAATTCAAAGTGAAATTGTTTTTAATTACCCAAATTGGATTAATTGATAAATATATAATATAACTAAACTTTTAAAACAAATTAAAATATAATTTATCCTTATAAATAAATTTGATGAAAAATAAGCTTTGAATTAAATTCTGGTACTCTTCACTATTCATCTGAAAATGATGTTTCTCATAAAAATCCCAAAAATTAACTCTAAGATTATTTATATATTCTAAATTCAAAAATAAAGTTTATTTTATCAAATTAAATTTATAAATGTGCCTAAAATTAATTTTTATTATTTTTAAAAGAATGTAATTAAAAGTAGTTCATTCGAGAAAATGGTATTTTTAAACATCAAAGGACTTTATCAAAAATCATATATTTCATTATAAATATTTTTTATTTATATATAAAATTAAAAAAATTATTTTAAATGTAGTTATTACTATTACTATAACTAATTTTAATGGATAGGTTATAATTACCTCATTTAAATAATTATAACAATAAAATTATGTTTCATAAAGACATCACTGCTATGTGAAACATATGTGAAGTCATCGTTCCATGTAACACATTCCAATTAAATGTTCCATGTAACATATGTCATGTATGTGCCATGTTAAATTAATTTTTTACTTAGTTACTTTCAAGAAATAAATGAAAACATAATTTATTTGAAAAAAGTTCCACAAAAACTCAGGGAGTTACATTCTTTCCCTTTAAAATTAATTTCTCCCTAAAAATTCATCACTCGGGTGAAAAACCTATGGATACTTTTTGTTCATAATATCTTAAAGTTCCCACATAGATTCCTATAAATGGTGATTTCTTCACACAACATTGACTAGGTGAGGGATCTTGTTTCATATAACATTCTCTATATTATCTAAAATTTCAATAGGTTGCTCCTCATAAGAAATATCATGCTTCAGTAGTATGACCTCTGGTTTCAGTACATGTGAAGGTTTAAGTATGTAATTCCTAATGATAGATACATGGAACACATCATGGAATTGAGAGATATTTGGAGGAAGTTTCATGGGATATGATACCGTCCTGATACGATCAAGAATCTCAAATAGACCAATATACCTAGGGCTTAGTTTCCCTTTATTTTTTAATATCATAACCTTGTTATGGGTTGAGATTCAGAGAAAAACCTTGTCAATAACTTCAAATTTCTGATTGCACCAATGGGTATCAGCATAAATTTTCTTCCAAATTTGGTCTACCTTGATATGCTTAGGAATGGTTTTAACCTTATTGACCATTTCTTCACATTATTAGGTCCCAATAGCTTTATTTTTAGAACATCATCCCAACATGTTGGAGATCTAAATTTATTCCCATAAAGGGATTCATAAGGTTTCATCTAAATGATTTAGTGAAATCAATTTTTGTATGCACAATCAACTAGTTGAAATTGTTGATCCCAAAAACCTTTAAAATCTAGAGAAAAATATCTCAACATATTCTCTGGGGTTTGAATTGTTCTTTAAAACTTACCATATATATGAGGATGATAAGAATTAATAAAACTCAATTCTGTATCAAGTGCTTGCTGAAGACTTCTCCATAACATTGTGGTAATGCTCGGATCTTAATCCGGTACATTAGAATGTGGTACTCCATAAAACCTTATCACTTACTTAATGTATATCTTTTCAAGATGATCCAGAGAGAAGTGATCTCTGATAGAGAGGAAGTGTGTTGACTTAGTAAGTTGATCCACTACTAGCCATATAGAATTATACCCTTTTGATTTTTTGGGTAGTCCAATGAAAAAATTTATAGTTATGTTATCCCATTTCTATTATGGTATTGGTAATGGATGAGACATCCCCTTTTAATTTTTCCTTTCATCCATAACATATTGGAATACCAAGAACCGAGATACAAACTCTATAATATCTCTCTTCATTCCATCCTACCAGAAGTATTCTTTCAAATAACTATACATCCCCATACTTCAAAGATTAATAGAGAATGAATAAATATGAGCTTCCTCTAACAACTCCTTAAATCTGGTATGTGAGGGACACATATATGGTTCCTGAACCACATCATTCCATCCAGATCAAGGTTAAACTAATGAATATTTCTAACATTATTTTACAGCTCTGTGTCTTCCTTTTGAACCTCCATAATATTCACTTGGATAGAGGGTTGAAAATTCATTTGAGAAAGATAATATTTCTACCCTTCCTTCAAGATTTATAGATCTATCCTGTGAAAATCTATAAATATTGGACATTTTTTTGTCCTCATCATGGATAATTTAGCATGATCCTTCCAACTCAAAGCATCGGTTGCCTTGTTCTCTTTCCCAGGGTGGTAATATATTGAGAAACCATAATCATTTATCAACTCTAACCATGTTATATGGCACATGTTTAACTCCTTCTGCATGAATATATTTTTTTGACATTTATGATCTGTATGTATATCACATTTTTCTCCATAAATATGATGTCTCCATATCTTCAATGAAAAAATTACCACTGCTAACTCCAAATCATGAGTTGGTTAATTTTGTTCATTAATCATCAACTACCACGAGGTATAAGCTATAACCATGTTATTCTTGATAATAGAACATCCCAACCCCTTCTTGGATGCATCATTATAGATTACAAAACCTTCTCCACTACAGGGTAATGTAAGAATAGGTGTACTAACTAACCTTCTCTTCAGTTCCTTAAAAATTTCCACTCATTCATCAATCCAAAGAAACTTGAAAACATTTTTTTTTAACTTGGTAATACAATTAGATATTTCTGATAAATTATCTAAAAACAATCAATAATATCTAGCTAAACCAAGAAATATATGGATCTTAGCCGCTATGGTTGGTCTAGGCCAGCATTTAATAGCATCCATCTTTTATGGGTCTACTTCTATACCATCTCTTAAAATTATGTTACCCTAAAATGAAAACTTTTTCTACCAAAATTATAACATTTTAAATTTTACATATAACTTCTCCTCCCTTGGGGACTTTAGTTCATTTCTCAAGTGATCTTCATGATCTTCATTTCTCTTTGAATTTATAAAAATATCATCTATAAATACTTCAAGAAATTGAACAAGGAAATCTCTAAAGACTCTATTCATTAAATCCATGAAGATATCATGGGAATTAGTAAGACCAAAAGGAATTACTACATATTCATAGTGTCTATACCTTGTAGGGAATGCTATCTTGGGTATAGACTCTTTCTTGACCCTCAATTGATGATATACAAAATGAAGGTCATTCTTGTTAAATTATTGGGATCTACATAGTTGATCAAATAGTTAATCAATATAGGGGAGAGGATAATTATTATTGATT
Organism: Viscum album; assembly: GCA_963277665.1. Lineage (NCBI taxonomy): Eukaryota > Viridiplantae > Streptophyta > Magnoliopsida > Santalales > Viscaceae > Viscum > Viscum album. Next base: position 135,251,623 of record OY728137.1, read on the forward strand.
GTGATATTGGTCAACTTCTAATAATCAATGAAGAATTTCATTGATCTATAATTATTTTTCACAAAAAGAAATAGTGCACCCCAATGTGAGACACTTATCTGAATGAATCACTTATGAAGGTTTTCTTGGAGTTTCCTCTTAAATTCCTACAACTCATTTGGATCCATTCTATAAGGTTTCCTTAAAATTGGTGTAGAACCAGGTATGAGTTAAATTGAGAAATCAAAATTGCGTTTTGGTGAAAGGGTAAGAAACTCTTATGGAATGACATAAAAAATCCTGAAAAATAGGAATATCATCGATGTCATTTCTATCCCCAACCCATTGATAAAAAACCCATTTTGAATGGGAATTAAGACCCATTAACTAGACATAATATCCATAGGAAGTTCATTCTTTTCATCAAATGGATCGATGATCATAGGAGGATTTGAAATATAAAAATTATCTTCCCTTCCTCAATAATTGATGTGGTATTTATGAAGATAAATCCAATCTAGGCCTAATATGACATCAAATTAAATAAAAAGAATAATGACATGATTTTTAGAAATCACATTCCCACAAACTTCAACTGAAGAGTATTCAATGACTTTATATAAAATCATCATAACATTAGGGGTTTTCACTTCTAATTCCATATCTAATAATTTTGGAGGAATATTAACACCCTTAGAAAATTATTTATATATGAAAGTGTGGGTAGATAAAAAATCAAATATACAATTATCATTTCTAGAGTGGATGGTAACTGTACCTTTCATCATGCCATTATCTCAAACCTCATTAGAAATAGTGATTCAATGAGATTTTCCCTTTCCATTGTGTTAAGATGTTGATGACATCGATCATTATTACCATCCCTTAGGTTTAGGTAGTGGTTAGAATAATGTACGGTCTACTTATACTTATAGTATTGAATCATGGAAGGTGCATTCTGTGCCGGTTTTTTCCCATTCACAATGTTAGCTAACTTCTTCCCATCAATTCAGTAATAAAATTCCCGATGGACTTACCTTCTACACTTAAAGCATTTATTATACCCCTTAATTAAATTTCCTCCATGCTTCTTCCAACATAGATTATAATGGGAATCTCATCTTCTTCTCTTCATGGTTTTTATATTCTCCTTTAAACTCTATCATCCTCTTATTGTTAATACCATGAGATTTACATTTGACTCCAACATTCATTTCAACCTTTATTTCACAATGCACAATCTATTTGTAGCTACTAAAGATTCTTATGTCTGAAACCCTTTCTCAGACATGGCTTTAAGACACTAAAGAACATATCAAATTTAATTTCGGGTTGGAGGATAATTATTGAAGCATACCTCGTAAGACTCATGAAATTAGCCTCTTAGGTACCAACAGATTCATCATCCCTTTTCTTCAACTCAAGGAACTCTTTATCAATCTTGGTATTGAAAATATGAGGAAAGTACTTATTGAAAAAATAATTTCTTGAACTCTTACCAATCCATGTATTCAATCTCACCTGTCTACCTTGTATTCTTGATTAGAGTCCACCACTGTTCTGATTTTCATTATAATGAATAAATATCCATAATGACTTTCTCATTCTTTGAACACTAGACAACCAAAAATATCTTTTTAGTAGTACTGATCCATTGATCAAAAAAAATTGGATCAGAATACCCTCTGAAAGAAAGTGGATGTTTCCTTATGAAATACTCAACATAATGTTATTACCTTCTTTTCCCATTTGTAAGTCCACTAGGATTAATTGATTGAGAAATCTATGTGAGCATAGTAATAAGTTTTTTAATTCAATCTCTAATAGAATTTTTTTTCTCAAGAGAAAAATTTTCTACCATAATCACCATTAATATGATTCCTTCTGGTTCTATCCTTTGACTAAAACCCAAAATCAAAGAGTAAGAAACAATTACCATTATAAAGAACCATATAATCATGAAATGTCACTTATAAGATGTCTGAATTATGAATCCTTACTTAATATATGAAACATTAGGTTTATCATAGGGTATTCATAGGAAACTTATATTTAAATCCTTTATGATGGTTTATGAAGAGTTTTTTAATTTCTAAATAATATTCCCCAAGATTGTGAAACCAGGTGTGAAAAAAAGACCAATTTTCATGTACCAGATTACCCCAAGTTAGACCTAGAACATCTTATCAAAGTTCTTACCCCTAGTCACATATGTGGCAGATCCACATCTACATGTAGTATCTAGACAGGGATGTATTACTAGGAAACCACTCAATCTATCCCTTAATAAAATTACAAGACATTTTTCTATACTTTTTCTTTCATATATACGTATCCCAAGACAAGTCCTTATAGATCTCACTAAGGTTTTCTCATCCTAGATTCCAAATGTTAACTAATCATTTTATCTGATACCAAATATAGAAACCCTCTTTTTTCATACATTAACATTACATAAACTTTACAGAATACTTAAAACATTATAAAATTAGACTCTTAAAGACTGTACTATTCTAGTGCCTTCTGGAAACATGGAAACATAAAAACTAATGCATAAGTGATCTACATTATCTCCCACTCTGATTTTCTTGACCAGCACCCTTATTAGGAACATTTAACATAATATATATCTTCATAACCTAGGGAAGGAAACATAAAATTGTGTGATCTCAAATGCCTAGTAAGGATAAACAAGGGAGATATGCAAGAATAATAATGATCATAAGGGTATGATAATATGATCATAAAAATAGAGGATCATACCTTGCATATCAAAGATCATATACATAAATCATGGCACAAAGCTTGGAAATTCATAAGACATGAATCATAAGGAAATAAATAACATAATCCATTAAAGTATAAAATAGGAATAAAACATGAAATTTTGGTAGAAACATAATAATATATAATATTATTTACCTAGTATCCAAGAAATATCTTTCAATGCCATCTTGGTAGTATAGTTTCACTCCTTATACCATCTTGGTAGTCATGGTTCACTCCCATGGACATCTTAGTAGAATGAGTTCACTCCTCATACCATACTGGTATTCATTTTTCACTCCCATGGCCACCTTAGTAGTCAAGTTTCATTCCCAATACCATATTAGTCTATATTACAAGATATAAATATTTACCCAATGCATTGGGGCAGATATAGGTCCCAGCCATCTCATTGTGAAATAAAGAATACATATTCCATAAGATTATAAATAATCATATCATAACACATGAAATGATATAGGTATTATAACCATGTAATCATATCATGACTTGTGGAAAGTGATAGGTTTCATAATCATTTCATAATAAACATAACCTGTGAAAAGTATCAGGTTTCAAATGTATATAACCCATGGAAGATAAATGGGTTCTATAAACATCATGAAATCAAAAAATAATATATTCAGATAAAGAACATGAATGGAAGCATTGAATAATTTCCCCATAAAGGCATTAGTAACACCAACATATGTTATCTTAGATAGGAAATAATTTTTAAATATCTTTTAAAAACAAATGTTGAGGAATATATTCTTTCGGAATTGAAAATGATTTTTAAAACATAAAACCTTTTTGAAAACCTTTTATATTTGAAAATAGATTTGAAAAATTATAAAGGAAGCATTAAAAACCATAAAAAGTTTTCAAAATACTTTTTCCATGAAAATGGGATTCAAGGATATTTTGAAAACATTTTTGAAAACACGGTTTTTGAATACAATATATTTCTGACTAGAGAGAGAGACGGTCAGATTTTAATTAAAAACATTATCCTAGGTACCAAAAAGTGGGAAATGGTACTAATACGTGGTTATATCTTCAAAAAATAGAGGATTGGGAAACTCTTGAGTGTTCTTGAGATATGGATCATAATATTTCATAAATGGAATCATAAACATAAACAATCTCAAAAGGTGGTGATATTGTTTCAGTAAACTCTTATAAATTGGTAACTTGGGATCGTACTCTGAATTTAAGAAAATAAAATTAAATAAAGAATAAAATATAATTAAAAGAATTAAATTCATGATATAACACGTAAAATTTAAGTATATACACCTTGAAAATTAATTTAGGTTCATAACAAAACATGACTCTCAAAGAAAGAACATTGAGAGAAAACTATTTTACTGATTTGGTAACTTTTGAAACATAAATCCCATTAAAGAAATATCATAAAATTGATATGATAATAACCATAATTTTATGTATAAGATAAATATAATATAATCATGTTCGGTAAATACACCACCCAAAAGGAAAGAGTGGATAACATTGCGTGTATCTCATGAAAATAAAAAACTGAGAAGAAATCCCATGACCTTGTGTCTTGACTCTCATATTACTCATTCAAACAACCTATATAATAAATATAAATTTTTTATTAATATTTTAAAGAACCATATTATTATATATAATACAATATATGGTGTTATTACTACTTTATATTACCCTCTTGTTAACCATATTATGTTAAGGTTTCACTTCGGATAATATTTTCTTTGTTCTGTGCATGTGTATTAATTTGTTATATCGATGGTTCTTATACTTATATAATTATTCCATAATGTAAAAAATAATAAAAATATCATTTATATCCATTATATTTTTATTATATTAATCTATATAATATATAATTATGAAATAGAATACACTATTTATGGAGACGGTAAGTTGTACGTACGCATGAACGTTGTTTCGGTTTTTATTATCATATTGAAAGAAAGAAAGAAAATTTAATATATGTATATATGTATATAATATAATTAAATTATTGTTATAATATTTTATATATCATATAAGTTTACTAAATCCATCCTTAATACATTCCATGTAGAGTTTGAGTGAATCAAATTACTTTGAGGGGGCGGTAGTCCACACTTCCTCTAACGAAATTATCATATTTAAACCAAATGGAAATTAAGAAGGAATGTGTTGTAAAAGTAATAAAAGAGCTTAATGAAACAATAAATATAATATATAACATATATAAATATATTTTCCATAATAATTTCTACCATGATAGGTGGTAAATGAAAAATGAACAATCATCACTTTGTGAGGTGGTAGTTCACAGTACACGTAAATAGTATGTTCGTTACCCATTAGATGGATGTGTGTGTAATTATAGGTTTAAAACTTCTCATAAAAAATATTAGTATATTTAATATAATATTTTTTTTATACAAAAATGTAATAAATATAATGGAGTGATGGGGAAAGAAAATAAAATAAAGGGGCTTCAGAGAAGGTGTTACCTCTTAATTGGGTAAATCCTTTAGGTTTGTGCCAAAAGGTTTCCTTGGAAGACTTTATTTACAAAGGGATGATTCAAAGAAAAATTTAGGGATGTTTTAAAGTGTATTGGGAACATATTGGAAGAACCTAAGTGGTTTTAGAAGTTTTAAGAAGAGGGAGAGGTGGTGGCCATTTATAAGGAAGGGAAATGACTTGATTAGTATTTTTAAAAACAAGTTATATGTACCCACGTTGTTTCCTAAAAATTAATAAAAACAAACAAAACTCAATAATATAGGGTTAATGGAATAATAATCAACATAAAATGGGGTTTTTACTACTTTTTAAGTTGTTTTGGTTCGTAAATTTAAGGTTTAGTCTTTAGTTAAGCTTAATTTTACATCAATTGATGTCATTAATTTTAATTACTTTCTCTTATCTTGTGGAAAAAAACTAAGTTAAAATAATAAATAATTATGAATCAAATTATGGAATCCATTTTTTAAAATTCAAATCACATAATTATTTGAAATTAATTTAAAATTAATCCCACATTCATGCCAACAATGTGGTTTTTTAAAGTAAAAATGATAAAAAGTTTGTTAAGTTTTTATATCCAATTTCAATGTGAAATTGGATATAATTACCCACATTGTATTAATTTATAAAAATATAATCTATTTAAACTTTTAAACCAAATTAAAATATAATTTACCCTTATAAATAAATTAGATGAAACATCAATTTTGAATTAAAATATGGTATTTCTCACAATTTGGCCAAAAAATAAAGTTTCTTAGAAAAATCCCAAAAAATCACCCTAAAATAATTTAAAATTTATAAATTAAAAAATTAATTTTATGTTATCAAATTCAATTTATAAATTTTTATAAAATTAATTTTTATCATTTTTTACAGAAGTACCTTAAAAACAGTTTATTTAAGAAAATGGTTTTTTTAAACATCAAAGAAATTTACAAAAAATCAAATCTTTCATTATCAATATGTTTTATTTATATAAATAAATTAGAAATAATATTTTAAACGTACTTATTACTAATCATATAACTAATTTTAATGGGTATGTTATAATTATATCATTTAAATATTTATAAAAAAACAATGTTTCATAGAGATATCAGTGTTACGTGTAACGTACGCCAAGTAGATGTTCCATGTAATGTAAGAAAAGTCCATTCCATGTGAAAAGAATGATTAAATTAGTGAATTATAAGAAATAAATGAAAATTTAATTTTTTTTAAATGGTCCATTAAAACTCGGGGTGTTACACAAAGCCACATGTCATGTGTACAACATACTATATCCTCGCAAACTAATGTAATTGTTTTCATAAATGACTCGCATGGATACTCATAATGATGTAAATAATGAATATATATATATATATATATATTATGAGATAATATAGATTATTTAAAATTTATATGTCATCTATTTTCTTAACCTTTTATCCATCATGGAATGATATCATCACTCATGCGTACATACGACCAATCATCTCCACGAAGTGATGCTATTCATTTTCCATGTCCAAAATAAAATAAAATATATAAAAATATATTTAATGATTAAGTATGGTATTCATAACATTAATATCATTATATATATTATGGATATATATACTATTTACAAGAACGATAACAATCATGACAAAACACGCATGGAAAACAATGAAATTAACATCTGAAATAATGCAAACATTAAAATATTAATAACAAATGAACGGTAATATGATATAATAGGATCATGTATGAAATTATAAATATTAATATGGTTCTTTTATAAATTAATAACATGATTAAAACCATTATATATGAGTTCAAGTCTCATTAAACTAAAGGGAATCATAATATAAGGTATTTCATCTCAATTTCTATTCCATTGAGACATATTTGATAATATGATTCACTTTAATGTGGTATATATACTGAATGTTTAATGTATTTAACTGAAATAACTATTTTCTTATGATGATTAATATTCTAATTAATTTTTTTTTCAACGAGTATCAATTTCAATGTGACCAAAGAGGTAAAAATATATTTAACAATTTAACTCTCTTTTGCTATTTATTTTATTCTTGTCGAAAGAATATTATCATTTCTCCTTTATTAGAACCAACCATATTTTTATCAATTATGTATTTAATTATTTCCATGTTTTCTTCCAAATTTTCCACTCTTTTTTAATTTAATCAAGTAAGAAAATATTTAAAAGAAAATTTGATTTTATTTCTCTTTTAATAAGATACTTTTTTCTTCCATGTCCATTTTTTCAAAATTGTTTTAAAAAAATAATTTTATTTACTCAAATGATTTATCAAAGAAATCTATAGTTATCCTTGTCAATTAAAAATTCGTTTAATTGAATATTCTACTATTTTTTAAAATACATGTTTTCTAAAAAATTCGAAAGCAATGTTTTTTAACGTATATAGTAATAACAAGCATCCCCACCATCATAACCATTTTAAGAAATATAGCATCTTCTACATATTTTAAATGATTTTAAAAATATAATATTTTATGAAATATTATTTTAATATTTCACTAATATTCCTTTTATTATTCTAAAATTTATTATTTTATTATAATTAAACTATATTCCCGTTTAATAGATGGTCACCTATCATTTCTTGATTAATTTTTGTATTGTCTACTTTTCCTTGAGACAATCACTTTATTATAATTATTTTTCATCTGAAATTAAGTTTCTATTAAATATAAATATTATTTTTATAATGGATATTATTATTTTCTAAAAAGTATACCATTTATAGATATGGTTTTTACTGGGAAAGTTATTTGATTAACTGGAGAAATATTGAGAAATAAATATTCTTTACACAATACAATTATTTGTTGATCATTCAAATTTATTAATGAATTAAACCAATCATTTTATATATTATGATTAATTGGAAATGAAGTGATATATGGTTCACAAAATTTTATAGCTCCTTGATGCATCAGTAGGTCTCATGAGACAAATCTGTTTTCCAAATTAAATTGGTTTTTACCCATGGTTTAAAACTGTCATGTGAAAGGTCTTGATAGTATAGGTAGTTTTTTAAGAAGGTGGAGATTTGGCCAAATGATAAAAGAAAATTTTATTTAAAAAAGTGAGATTACATGAGTCTAAAAGATAGGATCATATTACAATCTTTTATATATAGAGGAAGAAAGTTGTCTGGGAGCTCTTCAAGCTAGGTTATGTCTTGTGAAACCCCTTTATTGGTGAGACCATCTACAGCCATATTTTCCTCTCGGTAGGTATGGGTTGCAATGTAGTTGATTTCTTAGAGAGAGCGAAGAAAATTCATCTATCTAGTAGTAATAAGACAATCTAGATAAATCAAACCCTTCAAAATGGAATGAACTACAGTAGTATAATCACTTTAAATCTGTAAGTTGTTCCATCCTTGGTTCATGGAGAAATAGATGGAATGTATCACATGCATCATTTCATCTTCTGAAGAGGTTGAAATACCGCAACCTCTAAAAAAGAACCCAATGATCTGACTAAGATGATTTCTGAAGATATCGCCACACCCTATGGGACCCATATTTCCTTTAGAGGCTCCGTCCACATTGATTTTAATCCACATTGCGAGCGGTGGTCTCTAGAAAACATCAAATGTGAATCTCAGCTGGATTAAAATAGCATCAACCTGAAGACGTCTTAGGGTTATAAAATCTTCCATAGAGTTGTTTTAGCTCCATTTCTGAATCAACGTAGCTTCTCGAATGGAGATGAGAATCCACATTCTACCTAAATTAATGTTGAGTGAGAAATTATTGTGAATAATTTCATTTCTATCATACCATATCACATGTAGAAGATCTATAACCCCATCAAGAAAAAATTTCTTGATTTTTTGGGAGCTATCCATATCTACACAATGTTTTAACTGGGCATTGATAGAGTCAAGAATAATCCATCATGAATTAAAGATATGTAAAATATAGTTCCAAAGAGCAATGGTGGTAGTACAAGACAGAAATAAATGGTTAGTATCTTCTATATGTTGATTACAGAGATGACATTTTGAACAAAACTGGATTCCAAAAATTTTAAAACAAGAATAAGGGGAAACCTATTATAGGATGTACGCCAAATAAGAGTTAGTCTTGAAGGTTTGATACATGACTTATCTAAACATTTAAACCAATTAATGTCATTTTCAGTGTTATGGAAGGACTGGTTATAGAATTTTTTTGAATTTAGAAACCCATTATGAGTAGGTTCCCAAATCAAAAGATCCTCTAAGATAGAAAATGTGTAATTATCAATAATTTGAATAAAATTTTTAGTAAGAGTCTCCATATGAGAATTAAGAACATTGTTAAAAGTGATGTTGGTATTTATAGTGGTATGTTCATGAGGAATCAAAGAGATAAGAGGAGAACTTATCCAGTTGTCCAACCAAAATCTCATAGAAGAGTTTCTAGAGACCATCCAACTATAATTGGTCATAATTTTTTTAAACATGTTTCTGATAGTGGTCCAAATGGAAGACGTTAGTAAATTCTTATTACCTCTTTTCAATCTATCAAGGAACCTATTTTTTATGAAATCAATTGAGGGGGAGTCATTGTGAATCATTTTCCAAGTTAATCTGGCTGGAAGGGCCTCATTAAAGAGTTTTATGTTTTTAATACCAATACCACCCTTGTCTAAAGGTTTACAAAAATTAGCCCATGGAATTGTCAAAATTTTCATGTCTGAGGTACTGCCAGTCCAAAAAAAAATTTGATGTAAACATTACTTTTTTTAATGAGACCAACTGGCCAATTGTAGACCATCATCAAGTAGACCAATTTGAATAATTTTCTATTTATGTCATGTGTTATACTAGATTTATAATTATAAACTGGGATTTAAATTTCATATTTTTATGATCTAAACCATTGTATGCCATTTTTTAGAAATGGATCCTAGAAGAAATAAGGGTATCAAAACTCATGTCCTATTTAGTGATTTCCCTACCGAGGAATCCAATATAATATATCCATTGTATACTCATTTTTAATACCAGTTATATTAGAGGTCTAGATCTCACGATATGGATAAAACAGATCACACCACTTTTGACATCATACAGATTCTATGTCTTTGACAAATTAGTCTAGATGGTCCAATAGATGGCCAAATTAGGCTTGGGTTCCTGAATAAAATTTGTATCCCATGACTTTTTGGATCCATCCAAAAAAATTCAGCACATTTTGAGTCCCATATTTCTCATAATTTTCAAACTAGTAGACAGATTTCCTTGGGATTCAATGCGCCCATTTTCCATCTGGATCATATTCGGCTCTCCAAATCACCTCCTCCTATAATAAAATCACCCAAAAAATTATAATTTCCCTTTTAAAAAATTATAAACATTAAATTATGGAAGAAAATTATGTTTTTAGTGTGTTATTAAATTTGGAATTTCAAATACAAAACTAGTTTAAAAAAATAGTGTAAGATTGAAATATAGCGGTGAATCATAGTGCGATCACACCCCCACATCTAAACATTTTCACTCCAAGGAAAAGTTACATATGAAAAAATTAAGCATGGAGATATTCTCAACATCATGAAGATTTAAAATTCAATAAACATTTAATTCTTAAAAGAAATTTTATAAAATAAAAAATCACATTGAGTTATTCTTAGTGATCATGGACAAAATATGTCTCAAAAATTGTATTAAAATGAAATTTAAAGAGATGCCTGATACCAAAAAAAAGAAAATAATTCAAAAAAATCAAGTCACTAATTCTTCAAATGTGTGTGTGTGACAACCATTTTATGATATTCCTTCCATATTCTATCAAGTAAATAGAAGTTATTTTAATTTTTTTTACATACATGATCCTTTCCACTAAACCTTCCCTACATCCTTTTCAATAAAATTTCAAGACCCACTCGCTTAATAATTCCAGGCAGTCAAACCATAAGCTACCAAATAAGATATCCCCATATTATTTACATTTCATCACTCCCCTCAGGGTTTATTTGTTTTTATTTTTTTGTGTTTTTATGAGGTCTCACAACAGTCAGATAATAGGTACACATGCAAAGGTCAATCTGGTACAGTAATAAAAAAATAAAATAAGGAGCGAATGTATGGAAAAATAATTTAGGAAGGTAGAGAAAAATTAAATTAACTTATATTTATCTTCTATTATGTAATAAATTTTGGCAGTTCATGGTTGGGTTCAAATATGTGTAGAGAAATTAAGGGACTCTATTTTCCCTTAAACTACTCACACAAGGGGTACCATTCTTCTGAAATGTTTTAAAATGATACAACCATTTATCTCAATGACAAACAACAAAATTTCAAGATAACTTCACACCATATTATTTAATTCTTACTAAAATGCACATTTCATCAGAATTTTGTTTTTGAATGTTAAAACAACATGAAATACAGAAATTCCTCATGCATTTTCAATAACTTACATGATTAAGTAGGTATTATTTTACATGATAAAATGGGCATAAAAACATTCTATCATAAAAGTGAGGGAGGAAAATAGGGGAAAAGTTAAAATAATATCTAGCATGCTAAAAAAGAAAAATAAGAAATATGATGAAAATCTGTATCTACCCTAGGAATATACCCACCCACCCCCCCCCCCCCACACACACACTCACACATGCCTAGAGCATGTAGTGTACTCACTGTAAAATTAGAATGTGGAAAGTAAAGATAAAACCTTATAAGTTTTATTGGTTTAATGTTTCTTTAACATAGATTTCCTCATTCAGGGACTCTAGAAGGTCTTCATGAAAGTGCATAATTTTCAATCCATTAATCATAAATGTTTTTTTGGTTTCTTAATTTTGAACTTGAACAACACCAAATGGATAAACACTAGTAAAAGTTTGTGGGACAAACCAATGGGAATAAATCTTACATTGATGCAACTTCAGCCTTTCACTATAAAGGATGACCTTCTTCCCAATGTGGAATTGATGATGAAGGATGAGCTGGTCTTGGGAAACCTTGGTTCACTTCTTATAAATCTTGGAGTTATTATATGAATCTCTATGCATTTCATCCAACTCCCGAATCTGTAACTTCCATTGAGAACTTCCACTAGAATGATTATAATTGTATTGATTAATGGCCTAGTAGGCCTAGTGCTCTATCTCAATGGGTAGGTGAAAACTCTTTCCAAACACAAGATAAAAGGGTGACATTCTAATGGGAGTTTTAAATGAAGTATGGTAAGCCCATAATGAATCATCAAGTCTAAGACTCTAGTACTTTCTATCAGGTTGAACTGTTTTTTCAAAAATATGTTTTACCCCTATATTAGACACCTCAGATTGACCATTGGTTTGTGGGTGATAAGCACTAGACACTCGTTGACCGAACCCATATCAATTCATAAGTTATTGCAGTGTTCGGTTACAAAAATGAGACCCCTGATCACTGATGATGAACCTAGGTAATCCAAACCTATAATAAATATGGTTTCTCAAAAAAACCACAACTATCTTGGAATCATCTTTCCTCATAGTTTGTTCCTCTAACAATTTTGAAACATATTCCACTTTTAGTAGAATGTATTGTTTCCAAAATTAATTAGACAATGGTCTCATAAATTCAATTCCCCAAACATGAACAATGGCATGGAATAAAAATTATTGTTGTGGATTTTCCGTTATTTTATATACATTCTCCATTCTTTGAGAATGTGTAAAAGATTTAAAGAAAGCATGGGCATCCCAAAATAGATTTTTCCAAAAGAGAATAGAATCAGAGACCTTGTGGGAAGTCCAATAAGGACCAAATTATCCCCCACAATCAAGAGTGTGGAAGAATCTAAGGACAGACTAGAACTCACTCTCGGGAATACAAAGCCTAAGGACATGATCACTACATGTTCTCAAAAGGTAGGTTTCATCCCAAATGTACCAACAAGACAGATGTTTTAGATAGTTATCTTGATTTTTTTTGATAGATGAAGGAATGCAAGATATTACTATATAATTTACAATTTCGACATACCAATAAATAACATCTTTCCCTAAGTACAATTGATCTTTGGGAAACATTTCATTTATGGGAATATATGGGGATGATTAAATGTTCGAGGATGGTTGGATCATACTGATATGGTTAACCACCACATTCTCTACTCCTTTTTATCCCAAATTTCGAGATGAAATTCTAGAAGTAGGAGAATCCAACAAATGAGATGTGGTGTAGATTCTGGTTTCTTAAAGATATACCGAAGGGCTACATGGACTGATAACATAATGAATTTGGACCCTAAAAAGGTATGACATTAATTTATCCAAGGAAAACACAATAGAAAGGAATTATTTTTCAGTTGTGGTGTATTTATCTTTGGAAGGGTCCAGTGTACGTGGGGAATAGGCTATGACATATTGATATCAATTGACACTTTGTGAAAAGACTATTCTAACTGCATAGTTAGAGGAATCACCCATGATCTCAAATGGAAAATCCCCTTGAGGTGGTTGGATTACTGAGGGTTATGTGAGGCCCCATTTTAATTTTTTAAAATCCTCCTCATATTCTTTATAAAAAACAAATTTCTTTTATTTTTGGATCAATTGGGAGAGGGGGTTAAATCTTACTTAATCCATCAATGAAATGATGGTAAAATCCAAGATTGCCTAGGAAATACTACACATCCTATACATTTTTTGGGAATAGTAGGGAATAGATGACATAGAATTTTGATTTATCTACATGTATACCATCCCCATAAATGATATTCCCATGTATTATACCTTGTCTCACCATGAAATGAAATTTCTCATAATTTAATACAATATTAATTTCAATACAATGACGTAGGATAAAACCCATATTACTTAAACATTCATCAAAGGTGAAATCATAAATAGTGAAATAATCCTTGAATACTTCCATGCAATTCTCCATGTAATCTGAAAAAATACTAACCATGTATAGTTTGAAAGTACCCAGAGTATTGTACCAACCAAATTGAGTCCTTCTATATGAAAATGTTCCAAAGGGGAAAGTTAAGGTTGTCTTTTCCTGATCCATAGGGGTAATATAAATATGAAATTATCTAGAATACCCATCAAGAAAATACTAATGGGACTTCCCCACTATCCTCTCTTGGATTTGGTCAATGAATGATAATGGGAAATTGTCTCTCATAGTGTATTGGTTTAGTTAGTGATAGTATATACAGACACACTGACTATTCTACAAATGAGTTAGAAACAATTCATTGTATTCATTTTTAATTACTGTAAGACCAGTTTTTTTAGGAAAATCTTGAATTGGAATGACCCATTGGCTATCAGATATGGAGTAAATGATTCTAGTAACCAATAATTTTTATACCTACTTTTTAGAAACATCTAGGAGGTTTGGGTTTAGTTGAATTTTTGACTTCTTTATTTGTTTAGTCTCACAATTTACCAATATATTATGTTTGAAAATTAATGGGAAAATACTAGGAATGTTATAAAGTTCCCATACCAAATCTTGTTTATGCTCCCTCAAAAGTTCAAGCAATTTAAATTAATTCTCTGGAGGGAGTGAACTAGAAATAATGATAGGAAACATGTTTCCATTATTAATATAGGAATATTTTAAAACTTGAGGTAGTTATTTTAGTTCCAATTCAAGTGGATTTTGTATTGATGATAGTGTGTGTGAAAGTGAGAGTTCACTGAACTCATGTAACTACTCAATGGTATCATCCTAATATGAGGAATGATCTTTTACAATTTTAGTTGTATCATCGATGGACATGTGATCCTCAGTGTTCAAGAAATCATCAATCAATAAACATGAATGGAATATTTTTAGACCAGTACAAAATTATATGAATTATTCATTTCATAGAATTTCAATCAATGAATAAAACTCATAAAGGGGGTCAAGGGAATGGAAAAAAAATTAAGGGAAGGGAGTACATCTATATAGTTAATAGAGAGAAGAAAGTTATTCCAAGGGATGATTCATGGAATAAAGGATGTTGAAGTGGAAAATTTCACCACCAAAATCCATAGATAATGTATCATTATAGACATTAATTATGGTTTTGGAAGTTTCTAGGAAATGTATCCCTAATATAATCAGGGAATGTCCATTCAACATATCAACTTCCATTTTTATCACATAAAAATCTGTATGAAAAATTAAATTTTTCACCATCATAAGAACACCCTCTAATACACTCAAAGGGTGTATTGTAATACGATTAGTGATTTGAAAAAAAATGATGTGGGATTCATTTCTTCAAACTCCAATGAATATTAAATTTAGTGAGTCATCACATTTATAGAATCTCCCAAATCAATCATACCATTGGAAAAGGAATACTCCCCTATAGATCATGGAATTGAGAATGTTCCCAAATTATTTCATATGGTGGGAAGTGATGGATCTATAAATGTTGATAAATTACTTTCCAAGCTAGCTTTCTCGTCACCTTAAAGTCTCCATTAGTGTGTATACATTTCTTTAAAAAATTTGGAATATCTTGGAATTTTCTTTACAACATTGATCAAGGGGATGTTAACCTACACTTTTTTAAAAGATTCCATGATTTTTTTTTAAGTTCAGGTTATTTTTGTTTACTTGGTTGGGTGTCCCTTTGGAGAAATGGATGAGGAATGGTTGGGCTTGTTGGTTCATCAAATAAAACAATCTTTCTTTTGGAAGGGATTTTCTAAGGATAAGGTTTGTCCACATTTGGACAATTTTAAGTGGTTGGGATAGTGGTTTCCTTAGGATTGGATGACTCTTGTCACGACCCGTCCTCGGGGCTCATGCCGTGACTACCCCAAGCCCGCCTTCCATAGGCCAGGGGTTGGCGACTAGCACCAAGGAATAAATCCCGGTAAAAAGGGAAGGCATTGCCTTTGTAAAGTAAAAAAACACCACAGAGCAAGCAAGCAGTAGAAGTAAACACTACGTAGAAACTGAGTACAATAGTGAGTGCAGAAAAGTAAATGGGCCAGAATACAAACCCAAACTGAAAGTAAAGTACAACTCGAAAGGGAAAACATCAACTGTAAAGTAAAACTGCAGCCTCGAGCCGTCCACTGGAAGTCCCTCCTGAAGGGTGAGTATAGATAGCATCCATAGCTCCTCAGGTCCCACCGTCTACTCCGAGTGCGTCCAGCCCAGTGGTCCACCTCCGGGTACCGACCTGCTCCGCAAGCCACAACCACGATCAGCGCTGTCCGTCGTCTACAACCAACACAACGTAGTGCGGGCATAGCCCGTGCAGGGGTGAGTATAAGCTACTCAGTAGGGACCCCGAGACCCCCGAAGGTCTCCCAAAATCCACAAAGGATAAACCACAAAGGAAAGATACAATCACGAAGTAACAAACGACACTACTTAGGTATATGCCCATACATATACCTAAGTCATCAATTCTAATACACTCTAACCTCCGAGCCCAAGTAAAACCCAGTCCACACAAGAAAGAAAACGTATTCCACACAGGAAAACAAAACGTAATCCACACAGGATAGCACAACACAATCCACATAGGAAAGCAAAACAGGATTCAGCTCACACAGGTATACTTCTTCGTAAGACGATAGAGATGATCAGATGTAGTTTCTGATTCATCTAAGTCATCGGACCCACAAAGGATCGATAGGTACTAACCCCCGCAATGACCCAGGAAGGGTCTGCCCCACACAGGATCGATAGGTAACTAACCCCCGCAATGACCCACACAGGATCGGACCCACACAGGATCTGTAGGCGCTGGCTCACACAGAACCGCTGAGCGCTGACCCACATAGGATCGGTAGCACTGATCCACATAGGATCGCTGAGTGTTGTAGTCGTCGACGTCGAATCCACTGAGGATCTATGTACAGTCGTCGTCGTCGAGTCGCAACGCAACCTGCTCTAGGGTTCCTGCACACAGCAAGCTCATTCGGAAGGGTCCGCTCCACGAGCTGAGAGGCTGATACATCAACTGACACAAAGTCTGGAGTTGATGTATCCAAAAGTTCCGTATCGCCAATAGGAACTCAACGCAACAGACGGCCCGTCAATCGTACGCCCGGTCTGAGAGTTATTGGCTTTTTCGTCCCAGGGGCCCGGTTGGTTTTTAAGTCAAAACCAACCCGACCATACTCCACCTGCATCCAAACCTTGGGAGGAGTAAGCCAAAAGATCTGTCTCACTAAGAGGAATTCAACAAAGTCGATGGCATGTTAATCGGACGTCCGGAGCTCAAGTTATGAGCGTTTCCGCTCCGAGGGCCCGATTGGTTTAGTGTACGAACCAACTCGGCCGAACCCAAAGTATTCTGAAACCTTGAGTGCGATATGTCGAAACGACCGTCTCGATCCAAGGATCGCATCTCCACTGACGGTGAGTCGATTGGAGGTTTGTATTCCAAGATATGGGCAAAAGACCAAAGAGGGTCCGAAAATGGGGGTTTCGGGCCTGGACCGACCCAGCCCGAGACCCCCTGGGTCGGCCCGGCTGGGCGCAGCCCGGCCCGGCGGCCCGGTCCGGCGGCCCGGCACGCGGCGCCAGCTGGCTCGGCCGAACGGCCGAGCCGTTCGGTTATGAGGGGGGGCGCGCTGCCCCCTGCCGTTTGGAAACCGCGGCCCCAATTAAGGGGCCGCTCAGCTGGCCAGCCGGGGGTTTTGACCCTCGGCTCTTCCCCTATCCATCCGGCCCGCCCTGGCCAGCCGGTTCTTGCTCCATGGGACCGGCGACGGCCGGTCCCCTCCCTGCTCCGATGCCGGCGGCCCGTCTCTGGCTGCCGGTCACCCTGCTTCGCCGCGGCCCGGAACCGGCCGCGACCTTGGTCATCCGGTGCGGCGCGACGGCGTCGCGCTCTTCCACCGTGACCCCGCTACGGCTGCGGTGTCTTTGGGTGTCTCCGATGCGGCGCGACGGCGTCGTGTCCTTGTTCATTTCCATGGCGAGGTGCGACGGCACCATGTATTCCTTATCGCACGATCACACGTGGTGCGACGGCACCGCGCCATTCTCATTTCAAACCACAAAGAAACAAACATGGATAAAGAAGGAGGGGCGTCCGTGTTTGTGCGGTCCGGACCCCTCTCGTTAATTGATAGAATTTGGTCGTATTTTCACGAAGAACGACAAGGTGGTAAACATGAACAAAATAATTAAATAACCCCTACCTTGAGCGTAGCTAGAACGAGGGTTCGCCGCGGAAAATGACGTCGTGAGGTGAAGCTCTGTATGTTGACGGAGAACGTCCGAGGAGGAAGTGGCGTCTCCTTTCTTTGACACAGGGAGATGATCGAAAGAGGGTGTGTCATCGATCTTTGGAAAAAGGGGTCACACACCGGCTGCGGAGAGGAGAAGAGACGGCACGTCGATCTCTTCTTACGGTGACGACATTCTTCGTCGAAGTCTTGGTGTTCTTCGTGACGAAGATGAAAACACCCAAGAGCTATCTCCTCAATTGTCCACACACAACAACCAACCCAAAATAAAATAAGGCTCATCCTTATTTTATTAACTCATGCCACAATTCAAAAATCAAAACTTAATTTAATTAATTGAATTGGTGTGTTCGCATACTTAAATGAGAAGAGAGTAAAAGTCACCCAAATAAAGGGAAGTTTAAAAGTTAAAAGTGTTACACAACTTAAGTGGGGGGTTAAGAGGAGATAGGGAGTTAAGGGAATTGAAAAGGTGGGGGCTAGTGTGGGCCCCACCTCACCTTTAATCCACTCAAGAGAAACTAACAACCAGTGGGTCCCACCCTAACTCCTACACCTAGGTTCTAACACATGGAAAATAGAAATAAAAATTCTTAACGAAATTTTATTTCACTCACACTTAAACCACAAATTTAAACAACTCATATCGAGCCAACGCAACTCCAGAAAAGGCGTTACTAAGCAATTACCGGCGCTGCGGTTCCATCGGTGCCCTTGGAATTTGATTCCGAGCAACGGTTCAAAAGATAGGAATTCCCGCTCGTTCGTTCACTGAATGTACCCGAGCTAAACTTTGGATAGAAATTCCGGGCACACCGGGCCTCAGAATCAAGTTCTATCAAGAACTGCGTTCTTGTAAAATCCCAATGAAAATTAAGAAAAAATTACCCTTGAATTTTACGGGTCTTTACATTAATCCCACCTCGGTGATTTACGTCCACATAAAGATACATCGAAAACTAGGGAAACAAATTTGGGAACTGAGTATGCATCTGAGCCTCCCACTCCCAAGTGCTCTCCTAGAGATTCCCGTGCTGCCATCTGATGCGCACTAGAGGAATCGACCGTCCACACAGGACTCGCTCCTGTCGATCCTCGATCTCCACTGGGAACTCCGTAAAAGTCGCCCCATCATCAACGTCTAGCTCCCCATGGTCAATGATATGTGTCGGGTCATGCATGTATCTCTTCAGCTGAGATACGTGGAAGACGTCGTGCACCTGGTGCAACATAGGTGGTAGAGCCAGGAAATAAGCCACCTCACCAATACTGCTAAGGACCTGGAACAGTCCGATGAAGCGTGGAGACAACTTGCCGCCTCGGCCAAATCTCCGTAATCCACGTCGAGGTGAGACATGCAAGAAGACGTGGTCACCATCCTTGAACTCTAGTGGCCTCCGCCTCCTATCAGCATAAGACTTCTGCCGGCTCTGAACTATCCTCATCTGCTCCTGGATGACCTTGACCTTCTCTGTCATGGCCTGAACCATCTCCGGTCCCACAAGTGCTGACTCCCCAGGGTCTGGCCAACACAAAGGAGATCTGCAAGGTCGGCCGTACAACGCCTCGTATGGTGCCATCCCGATGGTGGAGTGGTAGTTGTTGTTGTAAGAGAACTCCACCAAGGGTAGGTGGTCCTCCCAGCTGCGACCAAAGTCGAGGACACATGCGTGGAGCATGTCCTCGAGAGTCTGAATGGTCCTCTCCGTGTGACCATCCGTCTGAGGGTGAAAGGTTGTGCTCAGACGTACCTGTGTCCCGAACGCCTCCTGCAACCCCTTCCAAAGCCGGGAAGTAAAGCGAGCATCTTGATTGGAGACGATAGATGATGGAACACCATGAAGCCGCACAATCTCCTGAACGTAAAGACATCCCAAGCTCTCCACTGAGCCCTGCTCTCTGGAAGTGCGTGGAAGTCCAGTCATGAATTCCATAGATATGCCATCCCACTTCCACTCCAGGACCTCCAAAGGTTGTACCAAGACATCTGGTACCTGGTGCTCTGTCTTCACCTGCTGGCAGGTGAGGCATTGAGAAACGAACTCTGCCACAGCCTTCTTCATTCCTAGCCACCAGTGCTATCGTCTGAGATCCTGGTACATCTTCACCACTCCAGGATGTACCGCCAAAGGATAAGTGTGAAACTCTCTCAGCACCTTCTCCCGTAAAGCAACTGGTACCAAGGTACGTCCTCTGAAAAGGATGTCATGCTCTGCTCTAAAGGAGAAACCATCAGGTGCCTGTCCTGAGGATATCTGTGCATGCTACGTCTCACAGTCAGCATCCCCACGTTGTGCCTCTCTGACCCGCTGCAGTAGTGAAGGGGTGACTGTGAGAGACTGAAGGAAGGTTGCTCCATCTCTATCCATGAAGGATATCTGCAAAGAGGCTAGCTACTCTATCGCCTCCTCAAGTAGCTGAATGCCCGTCCTCCTACTGAGAGCATCGGCTACCACATTCCCCTACCCAGGAGTATAGACTATCTCAAAGTCATAGTCCTTGAGGAACTCGAGCCATCGACGCTGTCTTAGATTCAGTTCCTTCTGAGAGAAGATGTATCCGAGACTCTGATGGTCAGAAAGACTGTAAAGTGCTCGCCCATCAGGTAGTGTCGCCATGTCTTCAGAGCGAAGACTACTGCTGCTAACTCCAGGTCGTGGGTAGTGTAGTTCTGCTCATGTGGCCTCAACTGACGTGATCCATAGGCGATCACAGCCCGCTCTTGCATTAGGACACATCCGAGTCCGGTCCCTGATGCATCGCAGTAGACTACGTACCCTACTCCCTCCTCAGGCTACCTCAAGATAGGTGCGCTGGTCAATCACCGTCTCAGCTTTTGGAAGCTCTGATGACATCTGTCTGACCACACAAATGGTTTCCCCTTCTTTTTCAAAGCTGAGAGTGGTGCCGCAACTCTGGAGAAGTCTGGCACAAATCTCTGGTAGTATCCAGCTAGTCCCAAGAAACTCCAGACCTTTGTCATGCTCCTGGGTGGCTCCCAAGCTAGCACTGCCTCGATCTTCACAAGATCCACCGCAACTCCCACCTCAAAGATGATGTGTCCCAAGAAGTGGACCTCATGTATCCAGAACTGGAACTTCGAGAGCTTTCCATAAAGCTGGTGCTCTCAGAGTGTATCTAGTACAACCCGCAAGTGGTAGGTGTGCTCCTCCTCAGTCGTCGGGTAAATCAAAATGTCGTCGATGAAGACCAAGACAAATCAATCGAGGTATAGCTGAAATATCCTGTTCATGAGGGCCATGAACACTGCTAGAGCATTGGTCTTGCCGAAGGGCATAACCAAGAACTCATAGTGGCCATACCGACACCTGAAGGCTATCTTCTGCACGTCCTCGTCTCGAACTCTGATCTGATGGTAGCCTGACCTGAAGTCTATCTTCGAGAACCACCGTGCTCCCTTGAGCTGATCAAAGAGGTCATCAATCCTCGATAGTGGATACTTTCTCCTCACTGTCACCCAGTTCAGGCGACGATAGTCGACACAAAGTCGCAATCTCATGTCTGCCTTCTTGACGAACAAAATCGAGGAAGCCCAGGGTGAAACACTGGGTCGGATGAACCCCTTTCCCTGCAAGTCCTCCAACTGTACCCGTAGCTCTCGAAGATCAGAGGGGGTCATCCGATATGCTGGAGTCGATATCGGGGTTGTACCAGGGTACAGTTCAATATAAAAGTCTACCTCTCTGCGAGGAGGTATCCCTGGGACGTCGTCGGGGAAAACGTCCGCATACTGATCCACCACTACGGGAAAACCAGGACTTTGCACGACAACTTCTCCTAGGATGAGGCTAGCCAACTGATGAGTGATGGGTTGTACTCTCCTCTGCGAGAGTCCATCGTGTGCTGCAAAGGATCCCTTCTCGCCGGTGAAGGTGAACCTGCTCCCGTCGGTGCGTACACATCGCACCTTGCGCCTAAAACAGTCAATCTGTGCATGGACTGTAGATAACCAATCCATTCCCAATATGACATCGTAAGGCCTCGACGCCGCTACAAGAAGATCCCAGCCGAAGCTCTCGCCTCCTAGAGTAAGCTCACACTACCAGCACCAGTGCGTAATCATCGAGTCTGCTCCCGTAGAAGTCTCTAGCCGTAAGGATCGAGCCAACGACTCTGTCGGAATATCCGAGCTCCGAACAAGGGCAGAGGCTATGAAAAAATGACTCTCTCCTATGTCTATAAAAACTGTAGAAAGGGTGGAATAGACACAGATAGTACCTCGAATCATCTCAGGTGCACCGTGGTCGTAGGCCTCCACTGCCTAGAGTTGTGCCTGTCTCTGCCCGCTAGCTCCCTGTGGTCGGGGTGGACCTCCTGGTGGTGGTGGTGGTAGAGCCTCAAAGCATCGCCCACCACCTGCTGCTCATCCTGCTCCTCTGCCTCGTCTGCCTGCTCCCTGCGGACCGCCATGGTCGACCCTCTGTCTCTGCCTGGGTGGTCCCTCAACCGTCTGCTGCTCCTCTGCATGACGGGTCGGGGAGTCACGAGCCATGTGGCCCTGCCCGCCGCATGCGTAGCACTGTCTGCCTCTCGAAAGACTGGCCCCCACGCTGTGTGCCCCACACAGCTGAGCTAGTGTCCTAAGGTCATCTTCCTAAGGGTCTGGTCTGCCTGGACCCATGAGTCATCCGTCGACTGCCTGCTGTAGAAGACTCTGCTACATGCCGCCCTGCGGTGGGTCTCGCTGCTGGTGTAGACTCAGTAAGAAAACTCTCAATCAAAAGGGCTCGCTCCAGTACTCTTGCCTGGGTCGGTATGTTGAGGGTGATAAGTGATGCCCTGATCTCATGCCTCAATCCCTGCTCAAAGGTCTGGGCCCGGAAGAATGGGTCTCGTACAATGTCTTTCGAGTAGCGCGAGAAATCGGTAAATCTCGCCGAGTACTGGGCGACCGTCAAGCTGCCCTGCCGCAGCTGTAGAAGCTCCTGGATGTGCACCACACAGAGGGTGGCTGGGACAAACTCCAAGCGGAAGAGACTCTCAAAGTCCATCCAGAGGAGAGATGCCTCATCGTGCACCTAGAGCATCAAGCTCCACCATCGGCCCGCTGCCGCGTGCAGTAGGCTCGCTGCGAGGTTCACCATGAGGTCTGCTGGTGTCCTCACTAACCAAAAAACTCGTACCACTGCCTCCTGCCAGCCCTCGGCTGCCTGGGGGTCCGTCTCCCCTCGGAACCTAGGCGGTCGCTGCCACTGAAACTCATGCAGTGCACTAAGGCGACATACATCGCCAGCGGCTGGGGCTGGAAACATCGGTGGCTCGGCGGGTAGAGGTACCGTTGGTGCCTCTACTGACAAAGGGCCCTGCACCAAGGCCTCGTCGCTCGGTGGGCTGTCGTCACGCTCAACTCTCAGAACCCTAGCTGGCTGCCATCGTGGGGCCATCCTGAAAAGGAAACAGGTGCGCCACAGTCAGAACAGTATACCTGGTGAGCTGAAACAAAGTAATCACAAAGAAAACTTGAAACACACATGAAATCAATGTTTTCGTGCATTAAGTCGGAAATCAGAAGTCAGGGTCCTGGTGTACGGATACGTCGGCCGCCGCACCAACACTGGACTCCCTGGACTGATAACCACACCCAATACGCTTAACATTATTTCTTCACATAGAAAAGATCAGAGTCCCAAGTTCTGTGGTAGAATCGAACTCCTCTAATACCAATTTTTCACGACCCGTCCTCGGGGCTCGTGCCGTGACTACCCCAAGCCCGTCTTCCATAGGCCAGGGGTTGGCGACTAGCACCAAGGCGTAAATCCCGGTAAAAAGGGAAGGCATTGCCTTTGTAAAGTAAAAAAACACCACAGAGCAAGCAAGCAGTAGAAGTAAACACTACGTAGAAACTGAGTACAACAGTAAGTGTAGAAAAGTAAATGGGCCATAATACAAACCCAAACTGAAAGTAAAGTACAAATAGAAAGGGAAAATAGCAACTGTAAAGTAAAACTGCAGCCTCGAGCCGTCCACTGGAAGTCCCTCATGAAGGGTGAGTACAGATAGCCTCTATAGCTCCTTGGGTCCCGCCGTCTACTCTGACTGCGTCCAGCCCAGTGGTCCACCTCCAGGTACCGACCTGATCCGCAAGCCACAACCACGATCAGCGTTGTCCGTCATCTGTAACCAACACAACGTAGTGCGGGCATAGCCCGTGTAGGGGTGAGTATAAGCTACTCAGTAGGGACCCCGAGACCCCCGGAGGTCTCCCAAAATCCAAAAAGGATACACCACAAAGGAAAGATACAATCACGAAGTAACAACAAACACTGCTTAGGTATATGCCCATACATATACCTAAGTCATCAATTCCAATACGCTCCAACCTCTGAGCCCAAGTACAACCCAGTCCACACATGAAAGTAAACGTATTCCACATAGGAAAGAAAAACGTAATCCCCACAGGATAGCACAACACAATCCACATAGCAAAGCAAAACAGGATTCAGCTCACATAGGTATACTTCTTCGTAAGACGATAGAGATGATCAGATATAGTTTCTGATTCATCTAAGTCATCGGACCCACAAAGGATCAATCGGTACTAACCCCCGAAATGACCCAGGAAGGGTCTGACCCACACATAATCGATAGGTAACTAACCCCCGCAATGACCCACATAGGATCGGACCCACACAGGATCTGTAGGTGCTGGCTCACACAGAACCGCTGAGCGCTGACCCACACAGGATCGGACCCACACAGGATCGGTAGCACTGATCCACGTAGGATCGCTGAGTGCTGTAGTCATCGCTGTCGAATCCACTGAGGATCTCTGTACAGTCGTCGTCGTCGAGTCGCAACGCAGCCAGCTCTAGGGTTCCCGCACACAGCAAGCTCGTTCGGGAGGGTCCGCTCCACGAGCTGAGAGGCTGATATATCAACTGACACAAAGTCCGGAGTTGATGTATCCAAAACATCCATATCGCCAACAAGAATTCAACGCAACAGACGGCGCGTCAATCAGACGCTCGGTCTGAGAGTTATTGGCTTTTTCGTCTGAGGGGCCCGGTTGGTTTTTAAGTCAAAACCAACCCAAACGTACTCCACCTACGTCCAAACCTCGGGAGGAGTAAGCCAAAAGATCCGTCTCACTAATAGGAATTAAACAAAGTTGAGGGCACGTCAATCGGACATTCGGAGCTCAGGTTATGAGCGTTTCCGATCCGAGGGCCCGGTTGGTTTCGTGTACGAACCAACTCGGCCGAACCCAATGTATTCGGAAACCTTGAGTGTGATATGTCGAAACGACCGTCTCGATCCAAGGATCGCATTTCCGCAGACGGTGCATCGATTGGAGGTCTGTAGCTCATGATATGGGCAACAGATCAAAGAGGTTCTGAAAACGGGGGTTTCGGGCCCGGACCGACCCAGCCCGAGACCCCCTCGGTCGGCCCGAACCGGGTCAACCCGACCCGGGTCCGGGTCGGCCTGGATGGGCGCGTCCTGGCCCGGTTGGCGCGGCCTGGGCGCGGCCCGGCACGCGGCGCCAGCTGGCTCGGCCGAACGGCCGAGCCGTTCATTTATGCGGGGGGGGGGGGGGGGGGGGGGGGGGCGCTGCCCCCCCCCCCCCCCAATTAAGGGGCCGCTCAGCTGGCGAGCCGGGGGTTTTGACCCTCGACTCTTCCCCTGTCCGGCCCGCCCGCCCTAGCCGGCCGGTTCTTGCTCCATGGGACCGGCGACGGCCGGTCCCCTCCTTGCTCCGACGCCGGCGACCTGTCTCTGGCCGCCGTTAACCCTGCTTCACCGTGGCCCAGATCCGGCCGCGACCTTGGTCGTCCGGTGCGGCGCGACGGCGCCGTGCTCTTCCACCGCGGCCCCGCTCTGGCCGCGGTGTCTTCGGGTTTCTCTGACGCGGCGCGACGGCGTCGTTTCCTTGTTCGTTTCCACAGCGCGGCGTGACGGCGCCACGCATTCCTTGTCGCACGATCACACGCGGTGCGACGGCACCGTGCCATTCTCGTTTCAAACCACAAAGAAACAAACATGGATAAAGGAGTAGGGTTGGTCGTGTTTGTGCAGTCCGGCCCCCTCTCGTTAATAGATAGCATTTGGTCGTATTTTCACGAAGAACGACAAGGTGGTAAACATGAACAAAATAATTAAATAACCCCTACCTTGAGCGTAGCTAGAACGAGGGTTCACCGCGGAAAACGACGTCGCGAGGTGAAGCTCTGTTTGTTGACGGAGAACATCTGAGGAGGAAGTGGTGTCTCCTTTCTCTGACACGGGGAGATGATCGAAAGAGGGTGCGTCGTCGATCTTCGGAAAAAGGGGTCACACACCGGCTGTGGAGAGGAGAAGAGACGGCGCGTCGATCTCTTCTTACGGTGATGGCGTTCTTCGTCGAAGTCCTGGTGTTCTTCGTGATGAAGATGAAAACACCCAAGAGCTCTCTCCTCAATTGTCCACACACAACAACCAACCCAAAATAAAATAAGGCTCATCCTTATTTTATTAACTCATGCCACAATTCAAAAATCAAAACTTAATTTAATTAATTGAATTGGTGTGTTGGCATACTTAAATGAGAGGAGAGGAAAAGTCACCAAAATAAAGGGAAGTTTAAAAGTTAAAAGTGTTACACAACTTAAGTGAGTGGTTAAGAGGAGTTAGGGAGTTAAGTGAATTGAAAAGGTGGGGGCTCATGTGGGCCCCACCTCACCTTTAATCCACTCAAGAGAAACTAACAACCAGTGGGTCCCACCCTAACTCCTACACCTAGGTTCTAACACATGGAAAAGAGAAATAAATATTCTTAACGAAACTTTATTTCAATCACTCTTAAACCACAAATTTAAACAACTCATATCGAGCAAACGTAACTCCAGAAAAGGTGTTCCTAAGCAATTACCTGCACTGCGGTTCCATCGGTGCCCTCGGAATTCGATTCCGAGCACCAGTTCAAAAGATAGGAATTCCTGCTCGTTCGTTCACTGAACGTACCTGAGCTAAACTTCGGATAGAAATTCTGGGCACACCGAGCCTCAGAATCAAGTGCCGTTAGAAACTGCGTTCTTGTAAAATCCCAAATAAAATTAAGAAAAAATTCCCCTTGAATTTTACGGGTCTTTACAACTCTAATGGTGCGGACATTTGAATTTTATGTTTTTTTCCACTCTAAAGGGTCATTGAACTAACATTTTCCTTATCCCTGGGGTAAACTACTAGTTTAGATGGTTGTTTACCAACCCATGACTTTGTATTTCCCCCACCAAGTTGGTGAGTTTTCTTAATTGGGTTTTTAGATCTTGTATGAAATTTTGGGTGGTTTTTTGGAATTGGAGATTATTGGTAGCCATTTTTTTCATCATGTATTATAGGAATGGGTCATATTTTTTAGGGGGTTTTTGGAAAGGCCTTTGGGGTGGTTGATGATTTTTGGGTGGTGGTGGATGACTACTCTTCCCCGTTTTGTTCCATGATTGATGAGGTTTTTTTGAATGCCCCATATCCTATAGGATTTTTTGTTTTTCTACCAAATATTGGATGGATTGTAAGGTCACTGTATAAATGGTTGGTTATAGGGGTGTCCTGGAAATATTGAAACACAACTCTCAGATGGTTCTCTTAGTTGAAGAAATTGGTCAGAGTAGTGGGTGTTGGTAGAAAATATAACAAAATGTATGGGTGGAGGAGATTGGGATTTCCCTTGGGAAGTTCGAGTTTTCAAAGAAGGGTACAACCTCTTCAAACTTCATGTCCACTTTCTTCTTAAATTTAGTACTCTTTACCTCATGGACACCTCTAATGGGTACACTGGACATTGAACCAAATTTTTGAGTGTTCTTCACTATGTTCGTAATGAGTTTCCTTGAAACAATTGGGGTGTTATTAACTGGTGCACCACCTACATCAGCATCAATTATGTTTTGATCAATAGGAATCAAACCCTCATAAAAATATTGTATTAAAAGTTAAACATTTATTTGGTGGTGTGGGAAACTTAAACAAAGTCCCTTAAATCCTTCTTAGTATTCAAGAAGTATTTCCCCTTGTGATTGTCTTATAGCGAATATTTCTTTTCTTATTGTTGTAAGTTGAGAGGATAGGATATAATTTTCTAGAAAAAGTAATTTCATGTTTGTCCAACCTCAAATTGATGAGTTAAGATAATACAACCAATCTTTTACAGTGTATTCTAATGAAAATGGGAATTACCTAAGCTTTACTTATTATTTATCCACATTAACAAGTTTTAATGTTTAACACATAGTATGAAATTCAATTTTATACCTTTTTTGGGTCTTTTCTATCTAATACATGGAATCATGGTAATAACTGAATGTAACTGGATTTAAGTTCAAAATTGGGTGCTTCACCTTGCATTTGAACATAAGTGGGTTGGATATCAACATCAGGAGAGGTTAGTTCATGTATTGTTCAATTATTTTCTACCATGTTATAAACCTTAATTTTAGTTTCTAATTTTGTTCTAGATAAAGATGGGTTTAGAAAAGTAGGAATATGTGGTGTTTCATCCTTCAAATTGTTGTCTTATGTGTCTCAATGTCGCTGACGTAGGATCTTATCATGTTTAGGTTCAAAAGGTTGTGAACACCCCAGAGTAGAACTTTTAATACAAAAAACCTATATAATAAATAAATTAGAAAACAAAAATATATGTAAAGGTAAAATATTAAACAAAAAAAATATTCAAAAAAATTGAAAAATCTTAAAACAAATACGTACTAAAAACTAAATCACTCCCCAAAAATGGTGCCAAATTTTCAAACCATTTTCATGACACGTCAAATTGATAATGACTTAAAGATGATTTTATATTCTAGAGAACACCCTAGGCTGTATCTCAAGGAGTTTTGATAGGTTTATAATGTGTATTTTTAATAAAAAAGACTAAAATTGGGTGTGGTTTTGAAAAGAGTTTTCAAAAATAAAATGACTTAATTTAAAGAGTTTAGTAGTTGGAAAATAAGTGGATTTTAAAAATTATGAGATAAATGTTCCATTTTAATTCACTCCAAACAATTTAATATAATTTTTATTATTGATTCATTCAAATTTGGAGTAATTATTTTGTTTAAATTAATATGAATCTTAATTGATTCCTAAACATTTATTTCAATGATTGAAGAACCCAACATTGACATAACAATCATATTGTCAAGGTATATAACTTATGCATAGAATAAGAGCTTCCAAGGAAGATTAAAATCATATGAAAGTTGATAAGAAAATCATTATTTTGTTTCCCAATCGAAACAACCCAAGTCATTCACTTAAAACCACACACAGATCAGTTAGAAATTAAGAGAAAATAAATCGCATGCATCAAAACAAGCATTAAAATATAAAATAATGAAATATAAATTGAATGAAATGTTTTAACACCCAAATTAATCCAAACTAGTACTAATATATACATAATAACTCCCTTTACATGTGTGTTTCTCCCTCACAATAAACGCCCACCATTTAGCCTGACATTGAGAGGAGGAGGAAGCTCGTGTGGATCTCCTTCTTTATTTTATCTCTCCCTAAGAGGATAGGGATCTCCAAAACGTCTAGGGGGGTGACAGAACCCCTCTGGAACTTCAACTTTTCATCACTTCACTCCCTTGGTAGAACATGAAAATGTTGTTCCCATTGTACCTTTTTATAGACAAAATGAGAAGTGGTTTTGGGCACCCAGTTTTGTTCATACCACATGTATCATGGTTTTAGGTTGGTAAATGGAATTATCTCGACATGGAAAAAACTAGAAAAATATTTTCTCACATCATTAATACTTTTAACAAATTTTTGGAATCATTTAGAGGCCTACATCTCATGATATGGATGAAACATAGCACACCACTTTTGACTTCGTAAATATGACAACCTAGCTTTTTATTACAACTTAAGCATGATTTTTTACATAAAACTTAACTTGATACAACAAAGAAGATCGAGAGGTTTAGTGTCTTTGGGGCTTAGGATCATTAAATAAAAACTTTAAACTTGAAATACAACATCTTTATTGAAAACTTCCTTTACATGACCACTACATTCCTTCGTACTTAGCATTGCATGGGATAACCTGAGGACATGCATAAGAAAAGGGTGAGCTATAAAGCCCAGTAAGGGAGTAAACAATGAATAACATGAGGAGTGAAATACATGTTAGGCAATAGGCATATCAATAGAGCATAATAGAAACATAAACAAAAAATAATGATAAAGCATGATAATCATAACATGGAAATGTGGCAACAACACTTAACATTGAATAGGCATGAGCCAAGGCTCATTGCACATGGAGCATGAGTAAACCCTCATTGCACTTGAAGCACGAGTAAACCCTCATTGCACTTGAATTAGCATGAGTCAACACTCATTTCACATGACGTATCATGATACTATACTTTACCCAATGCATTGGAGCGCTATAAAGGGCGCACCCTTCTTAAACATTTCATTTCATGCATAAGTGTGCCACATGGATCATAAAACATGGATTCATAAAACATAATCATTTCTTCCACGATAAAGGAATGTAGAATTCATACATGAAACTTTACAATCAATACGTATATGTGCATAAAGGTTAATACCCTTGATGGAGAAATGGGCATGGTATTCACTACACAAAGACATTGTCTTAGAAAATCTGTGCGATTTCGGCAGCGTAACGGCGTGACATAAGAATTCATAAAAAAGGTTGATGAGAGAGAAAGGGGTTCCTCATCATATTTACATGTAATGGACAGTAAGGAGATCATATATATACATGTCCCAACAATAGAAATGGAATTTAGTTTCATGATACAAAAGTATTGCTTGAATGTAAAAGAAGAGAGAGAAGTTCCTTTCGAATTTCGGCATAGTAACGGGTGTACATGGGAGGCATTTAATGAGAGAGAAAGGGTTCTCCCATCATTCAAACAATAAGAGGGCAGTATGGGGGAGGTGCGAAACCATACCCCAACATTCATAATTGAAATAAAAAGGGAAATACAACTTAAAGAAAATTGACAAAAAAATGAGAAAGGAAGAAAACCCCTTACTTGGAAGTGTGCTTCCAAAGGCTAGAGAGAGGCTTGTGAGAGGCTTCTTGGGAGCTTGGGGCACCTTGAGAGGATTCTAGAGATATTAGGGCAGAGGTTGGACGAACTTCAAGGGCTTTGAGTGAGGAGGAAGTGGGATCTTGGGTGGGTTTATATAGGAAAGGTGAGAGAATTCTTTATTATTTAGGTTTGGGACCCCTTATATTAAAATAATCCAAACCACAAACCATCCCATGGTATTTGCCCATGGTTTCTGGAAAAGGAAAGAGGAAAACAATATTTTACAAGTCCAAGGTCCGAAATTATTAAAAAATTAGGGTTGCTTATGTGGAGGTGAGTCACACTCCCATGGAAATTAATTTTAAAAGGCAAAGTGTTGAATAAGTCTTGAGGGCTCCATTAATGCTTTGAAAAGTGAGTCAAACAAACCCAAAACCTCATTATTTTAATGATAAAACATATATTGGCCGAACATAAGGATTATGGTATTTTATTACATCACCATTGGGTCATTATGATGTCATAAAACACATTATATATTTAAATGGTATTTAATTTTTACCCAAAAATTTGACTGTCTCAGAAAATTATGAAAAATTCACCGTTGGATAATTTCGACGTCCTAATTCCAAAAATAATATTTATTTTATCTAAATAATTTTCTAAATATATGAATTTTCACTTTTAAAATAAAAACCGACATTTATAAAAAATTCACGGGTTTTGACAGAAATGGATTTCAAACCTTAATAAAAAATTTAATTGCATTCATAAAATTATAAGATCATTTATATTTAATAAAAATTAATTTAATATTAATAATAATATTTTATTAAAATATTATTTAATTCAAAAATCCTTTAATTTAATAAAATATAATTCTTAATTAAATAATAACTAAAAACACCATTTGTACTTTAAAAACTAATTACAATGTATCAAAAATGACTAGAAATTATATTCATTATTAAATACAAAAAAAAATAATGTACATGAACATGGTGATACTTATTTGTTACATAACCCCTTAAAATAGCCTCATAAGACCTAAGGGTAAGGTGTGCGATGGTGACAGACTCTTGGGGTTGCTCGGATAACATCGCTCGAGTGGTAATCTCTATCAACTTCCATTTTTCCCGTAGACGATCATGTTCGAGCTTGACTTGATGAAGCTCAGCTTGGGCTTGGTCAAGGGCAAAGCCCAAAGACGCCACCTCTTTTCCAAGCTCCGACAAATGGGCTTTGTAAGGGGCAATTCTAGTGGATGAGGCCATCGCTTCCTTTGTCTGAGTAGAAAATTGGTTCGTTAAAGCCTTATATTTAAACTACCCAGATGATCACTGTTCAACGGCTATAAAAGTAACGGTCACAAATCTTAAAGTAAAACTAAAAAAAATTTGATATATTATAAAAACATTTTTCATATAGAAACATTTAACTAGATCAAGAGGGATTTTCCATTAATGAAATTTTGGGTCGTTACAACATTCCCCCCTTAAGAAATTTCGCCCTCGAAATTTTCCTTTTCCCACACTAAAACAAATGTGGGTAACTTAGCTTCATCATATCCTCTGACTCCCAAGTTGCTTCTTCAAACTTGTGGTTTCTCCACAACACCTTGATGAGGGGAATTATCTTATTTCGTAGAACTTTTTCTCTACGATCTAAGATCTTCACTGGTTGCTCCTCATAAGAAAGATCGTCTTCTAATTGTACCACCTTGGAAGAGAGTACATGTGAAGGGTCTGGTATGTACTTCCTTAAGAGGGATACATGGAAGACATCATGCACCTTGGCCATAGTAGGTGGAAGTGCTAGTCGATAGGTCACAGCCCCAACATGATCAAGAATCTCGAAGGGGCCGATGTACCTTGGACTTAACTTCCCTTTCTTTCCAAACCTCATGACCTACTTCCACGGAGATATGCATAAAAACACCATGTCTCCGACTTTAAACTCAAGGTCTCGTCGACGATTATCTGCATAACTCTTCTGTCGACTCTGGGCTGCCTTGATATGCTGCTGAATGGTTTTCACCTTCTCCACCATTTCTTCGACCATTTCTGGTCCAAGCAGCTTACGTTCACCGACCTCATCCCAACATGCCGGTGTTCTACACCTTTTCCCATACAGGGCTTCATATGGTTCCATTTGGATGCTCGAGTGGAAACTATTATTATAAGAGAACTCAACTAGAGGAAGATGTTGATCACATCCTCCTTTAAAGTCCATTGAGCACGCTCTCAACATATCCTCAAGTGTTTGGATAGTCCGCTCGGATTGGCCATCAGTTTGAGGATGATAGGCCGTACTGAAGTTCAGTTCAGTATTCAGAGCATGTTGAAGACTCTTCCAAAACTTAGAGGTAAATCTTGGATTTCGGTCAGACACAATAGATAGTGGTACACCATGCAACCGTACCACTTCCCTGATATATATCTGTGCCAGTTGATCCAAAGAGAAATCCTCTCGAATAGCAATGAAGTGTGCAGTCTTTGTAAGACGATCCACAACAACCCAGATTGCATTGTTGCCTTTAGATGTCCTTGGAAGTCTAGTGACGAAGTCCATGGTGATGTTCTCCCATTTCTATTCTGGTATGGGCAATGGTTGCATCATCCCCTTAGACTTCTGCCTCTCTGCCTTCACTTTCTGACACACCAGGAACTTTGATGTATATTTAGCGATCTCCTTCTTCATATTATCCCACCAAAAGTTTTCTCAGAGATCTCGATACATCTTTGTGCTCCCTGGGTGAATAGAGAAATTTGAACTATGTGCATCATCCAAAAGTTCCTTCTTTAGCTCCGAACTTGATGGAACACATAGTCTTTTCCCAAACCGCACAATTCATTCTTCATTAACATTAAACTCTGAGGATTTTCCCTTTTTGATAGCTTCCACTTTTTCTTGGATTCCCGCATCATCCTTTTGAGCATCCTTTAACCTTTCCAAAAGAGATGGTTGAGCAATCATTTGTGAAAGGATTGATGATGTTCCCTTCTTTATGATTCCCACGTCCATCTTCATCAAGTCTAAGAAGATTGGATCCTTCTCAATTCTCATCATTGATAGAATTGTTGTATCCTTTCTACTTAGGGCATCCGCCACCTTGTTCGCCTTCCCAGGGTGGTAATGTATTGAATAGTCATAATCCTTGATGAGCTCTATCCATATTCTCTAGCGCATATTAAGCTCTTTCTGTGTGAATATATATTTAAGACTCTTGTGGTCAGTATATATCTCACATTTCTCTCCATAGAGATAATGCCGCCAGATTTTCAAGGCAAAGATCACCGCCGCCAACTCCAGATCATGCGTTGGATAGTTTCGCTCATGGATTTTCAACTGCCTTGAGGCATAGGATATCACTTTATCATTCTGCATCCGCACACATCCTAAGCCCTTCTTCGAAGCATCACTGAATACCACAAAAAGCTCCCCACTTGTGGGTAAAGTGAGCACGGGTGCAGTGATAAGCCTCCTTTTCAACTCCTTGAAGCTTTCTTCGCATTCATCACTCTAAGAAAACTTTACTCCCTTTCGAGTTAGCTTGGTAAGAGGGTTGGACAATCGTGAGAAATTTCTCACAAATCGTTGATAATATCCAGCTAACCCCAAGAAGCTACGGATATCAGTTACCGATGTTGGCCTCAGCCATCCCTCAATTGCATCTATTTTGGAGGGGTCCACAGATATCCCATTGCTTGTGATGATATGGCCCAAGAATGAGACTTCCTTCAACCAAAACTCACACTTGCTGTACTTTGCATAGAGCTTCTCCTTGCGCAAAGTCTCTAGTACAGTTTTTAAATGCTCCTCATGGTCCTCCTTGGTTTTGAATTATATAAGAATATCATCTATAAAGACTACCACAAATTTGTTTAGGTAATCTCTAAAGACTCTATTCATCATGTCCATGAATATTTCTGGAGCATTGGGGAGTCCGAAAGGCATTACTATGAATTCACAGTGCCCGTACCTTGTACGAAAAGCAGTCTTGGGGATATCTTCCTTCTTCACCCTTACTTGATAATATCCCGACCGCAAGTCGACCTTGGAGAAGTATTGTGCTCCACGCAGCTGATCAAACAAGTCATCGATTCTTGGGAGAGGATACTTGTTCTTTATCGTGATTTTGTTAAGTTCACGATAATCGATGCAAAGCCGCATTGACCCATCCTTCTTCTTGACGAAGAGGACTGGTGCACCCCATGGTGATGCACTTGGGCGTATAAACCCTTTATCCAGATTCTCCTGTAGTTGTTTCTTCAGCTCTTCAAGCTCAACAACAGCTATTCTATATGTAGTTTTGGATATTGGTAGCGCCCCAGGTATAAGTTCAATTGAGAACTCAACATCTCTTCTTGGAGGAAGACCAGGAAGTTCCTCGGGAAATACTTCAGCGAATTCCCTCACAATAGGCATTTCTTCAAGGGTGGTTTCTTCCTTGGACTTAATCATCTGAGCCAGATATGCGTGCTCATAAGGCAGTAATATCCATGCTTGAGATGATGGAGCTAAAGGAGATTCATCTTCCTCCTGACACTTGTAAAGAATCGGGGGTCGATTCTCCATATGGAGTGTGATTTCCCTCTCCCGACAATTTATGTTGGCTCTATATAAGGAAAGCCAATCCATGCCAAGAATTGCATCAAATTCCACCAAAGGGAGTATGATGAGGTTCGCTGGGAAATTCAATCCACATATTATAACAGGGGAGGACTTATACTCATGGGATGCAATGATTTCCCCATTTGCCGTACTCACCGACATCTTTACTTCCATGATTTGTGGTGGTGCAGGGATTATTCTACTAAACTTTTGAGATATAAAAGAATGCGTAGAACCTGAATCAAAAAGTACGTTCGCTATTCTTGAATGAATAACTAGCGTACCTGTCACCACTTCGTTGTCGGGGTTCACTTCGGCAGAAGTGATGGCAAAATCTCTTCCTTGCTGTCTTGGAGGTTGTTGATTGCCTCCGATAACCCTTGGATTAGGGCACTGATTCGCAAAATGACCTGATTCTTTGCATTTGAAGCATTGAACAACGCGTTGAGGTTCGAACGGAGCGTTCCTCTCCTCTGTCGCAGCCGCGGGTCCTTCTTGCTGATAGTTAACAGCTAGGTGCCCTTCTCTTCCACACATGAAGCATTTTCTTGTCCCCCTAAGGCAATTTCCAGGGTGCTTCTTTCCACACTTTTGGCAAGTGGGGTGCTGGAATTTCTTAGCGCCGTTGGATTTATCAATCGGACCACCAGCATTGAAGTCCACCTTCCGCTTCTTGTCCCCATGATACCCCTGTGATTCTCCGATCTCCATTTCAACCTTGAGGGCACATCGGACAATTTCCTCATAGCTGTCGAAGTAACGGATCGCTAATGCTTTCCGCAAGCTAGGCTTCAGCCCACCAAAGAAGCGGTCAACCTTGCATTCGGGGGTAACGACAAAGCCGGAAGTGTATCGTGCAAGCCTTGTAAAGTTTGCCTCGTATGCTCCCACAGATTCCTCATCTTTCTGCTTGAGGGAAAGGAAGTCCCTTTCCATCTTAAGACGGAGGGTGCGTGGAAAATATTTATCGAAAAACATCTTCCGGAATACCTTCCATTCCAAAGCCTCGATCTCCTCCTCAGGCTTCGTATTTTTTATCAACGTCCACCATTGATCTGCTTCACCCTCCATACGATAAGCCGCGAGGAGAACCTTCTCTTTTTCAGAGCATTGGAGGATGGAGAATATCTTCTCAATGGAGTTGATCCATTGTTCAGCGATCGTGGGATCAGATGATCCACTAAAAGTAGGAGGCCTTTGTCTCATGAAGCTTTCAATAGCGACTTGTTCTTTCTTAGGGGGGGTTGAACGTTCCTCTTGACCAGTGTTTCTATTCAAAACTTGAGTTAGCTGAGAGAGAAGCGTGCCAAAGTTCGCGATTCCCGCTCCCATTGGATTGGGCATCTCATAAGTACAATCATCACACTGATCTTCACAACGGTTGTTAGCCCGAGTTCTCCTATTACCGGCCATTGGCTGGAATAAAAGAAAGTTAGGGGTAACACATAAAGGTTAATCCAAAGACAAAAGTTGATGACTTATAAATAAACTTTAATCTCTTTAAATCATGAGTCTATAGGATTCAATCCAGGCTTTTCATGATCTTCCTTCTAAAATATATTCTTGGGGGCATTTTTCCTTTAATAAGGGTTCATACTAAGATTGTGAATTCATCAAAACATATCCCTCGGGAGTGTCTAACCAAGAGTGCAGCAAGGCCCGTTTTCGTGCACCAGTTCCCGTTCGAGTCTAGCTCAAAGCGGTGTTTTCGGGTTTTACCCCTAGGATACATCTGTGCCAGAGCCGCCTCTACCTGCTCGTATCCAGACATGGATGTATTTGTTTGATAAACCACTTTCTTAGTATTTACCAAAACATAGGGATGTTTTTATTATGCTTAGTCTTGTATCTAAGGCTTTACTAGGGTTTCCTAATCCCAAAAATAACTAAACCTATCCTCTGATACCAACTATGACAACCCTGCTTTTTATTACAACTTAAGCATGATTTATTACATAAAAATTCACTTGATACAACAAAGAAGATCGAGAGGTTTAGTGTCTTTGGGGATTAGGATCATTACATAAAAACTTTAAACTTGAAATAAAACATCTTTATTGAAAACTTCCTTTACATGACCACTACATTCCTTCGTACTTAGCATTGCATGGGATAACCTGAGGACATGCATAAGAAAAGGGTGAGCTATAAAGCCCAGTAAGGGAGTAAACAATGAATAACATGAGGAGTGAAATACATGTTAGGCAATAGTCATATCAATAGAGCATAATAGAAACATGAACATAAAGGCATGATAAAGCATGATAATCATAACATGGAAATGTGGCAACAACACTTAACATTGAATTAGCATGAGCCAAGGCTCATTGCACATGGAGCATGAGTAAACCCTCATTGCACTTGAAGCACGAGTAAACCCTCGTTTCACTTGAATTAGCATGAGTCAACACTCATTGCACATGATGTATCATGATACTATACTTTACCCAATGCATTGGAGCGCTATAAAGGGCGCACCCTTCTTAAACATTTCATTTCATGCATAAGTGTGCCACATGGATCATAAAACATGGATTCATAAAACATAATCATTTCTTCCACGATAAAGGAATGTGGAATTCATACATGAAACTTTACAATAAATACGTATATGTGCATAAAGGTGAATACCCTTGATGGAGAAATGGGCATGGTATTCACCACACAAAGACATTGGCTTAGAAAATCGGTGCGATTTCGGCAGCGTAACGGCGTGACATAAGAATTCATAAAAATGGTTGATGAGAGAGAAAGGGGTTCCTCGTCATATTTACATGTAATGGACAGTAAGGAGATCATATATATACATGTCCCAACAATAGAAATGGAATTTTGATTCATGATACAAAAGTATTGCTTGAATGTAAAAGAAGAGAGAGAAGTTCCTTTCGGAATTTCGGCATAGTAACGGGTGTACATGGGAGGCATTTAATGAGAGAGAAAGGGTTCTCCCATCATTCAAACAATAAGAGGGCAGTATGGGGGAGGTGCGAAACCATACCCCAACATTAATAATTGAAATAGAAAGGGAAATACAACTTAAAGAAAATTGACAAAAAAATGAGAAAGGAAGAAAACCCCTTACTTGGAAGTGTGCTTCCAAAGGCTAGAGAGAGGATTGTGAGAGGCTTCTTGGGAGCTTGGGGCACCTTGAGAGGATTCTAGAGAGAGTAGGGCAGAGGTTGGAGGAACTTCAAGGGCTTTGAGTGAGGAGGAAGTGGGATCTTGGGTGGGTTTATATAGGAAAGGTGAGAGAATTCTTTATTATTTAGGTTTGGGACCCCTTATATTAAAATAATCCAAACCACAAACCATCCCATGGTATTTGCCCATGGTTTCTGGAAAAGGAAAGAGGAAAACAATATTTTACAATTCCAAGGTCCGAACTTATTAAAAAATTAGGGTTGCTTATGTGGAGGTGAGTCACACTCCCATGGAAATTAATTTTAAAAGGCAAAGTGTTGAATAAGTCTTGAGGGATCCATTAATGCTTTGAAAAGTGAGTCAAACAAACCCAAAACCTCATTATTTTAATGATAAAACATATATTGGCCGAACATAAGGATTATGGTATTTTATTACATCACCATTGGGTCATTATGATGTCATAAAACACATTATA
Organism: Viscum album; assembly: GCA_963277665.1. NCBI lineage: Eukaryota > Viridiplantae > Streptophyta > Magnoliopsida > Santalales > Viscaceae > Viscum > Viscum album. The sequence goes on from OY728137.1 coordinate 135,291,323, forward strand.
TATTTAAATGGTATTTAATTTTTACCCAAAAATTTGACTGTCTCAGAAAATTATGAAAAATTCACCGTTGGATAATTTCGACGTCCTGATTCCAAAAATAATATTTATTTTATCTAAATAATTTTCTAAATATATGAATTTTCACTTTTAAAATAAAAATCGACATTTATAAAAAATTCACGGGTTTTGACAGAAATGGCTTTCAAACCTTAATAAAAATTTTAATTGCATTCATAAAATTATAAGATCATTTATATTTAATAAAAATTAATTTAATATTAATAATAATATTTTATTAAAATATTATTTAATTCAAAAATCCTTTAATTTAATAAAATATAATTCTTAATTAAATAATAACTAAAAACACCATTTGTACTTTAAAAACTAATTACAATGTATCAAAAATGACTAGAAATTATATTCATTATTAAATACAAAAAAAATAATATACATGAACATGGTGCTACTTATTTGTTACATAACCCCTTAAAATAGCCGCATAAGACCTAAGGGTAAGGTGTGCGATGGTGACAGACTCTTGGGGTTGCTTGGATAACATCGCTCGAGTGGTAATCTCTATCAACTTCCATTTTTCCTGTAGACGATCACGTTCGAGCTTGACTTGATGAAGCTCAGCTTGGGCTTGGTCAAGGGAAAAGCCCAAAGACGCCACCTCTTTTCCGAGCTCCGACAAATGGGCTTCGTAAGGGGAAATTCTACTGGATGAGGCCATCGCTTCCTTTGTCTGAGTAGAAAATTGGTTCGTTAAGGCCTTATATTTAAACTACCCAGATGATCACTGTTCAACGGCTATAAAAGTAACGGTCACAAATCTTAAAGTAAAACTAAAAAAAAGTTGATATCTTATAAAAACATTTTTCATAAAGAAACATTTAACTGGATCAAGAGGGATTTTCCATTAATTAAATTTTGGGTCGTTACAGTAAATATTTCACCTCCTCTGATAATAAAATCACCAAAACAAGTATAATTTCACTTTATAAAAGTGATAAAAATTATATTATTGAATCAAATGGGATCTATAATTTGTTATTAAATTTTTAATTTCAAATATAAAAAAAATTATAAAACATTGGTGTAAGAGTGAAATAAAGCATTGAATCACGGTGCAATCACTGGTCTCTCAACTATTATCATCCTAAGATGAAATAGTTTTATGCACTCTAAAACTAGAGAATTAATTCACTAGATCGTATATATTCAATGGTAATATATAGTATAATATGTTATATGAACACCAAAAAATAATGAATTTATCAAAGAAGAAGAATATGATGACGTTGTCAATGAGCTTGTACCCAAGTGTTAAAGGATCCTAGTTGGCATCCAAAAATCCCAGGATCGAATCCATGTAGGAAAGAATTTATGGGGTACTATAGTAGCACTACAGCAAGGTACTCTAACAGTACTGTAGTAGTGGTAGAACTGTAGTGGTGGTGAAATGGTAGTTGTGGAGGCACTGTAATAGGAATTGTAGCGGCGGAGGTACTATAGTTGCCTGAGTACTATAGCATTACTATTCACTGAAGGGCCCTTTGGTCCAAAATAGGATTTTGGGCCTTGTATTTGGGATTTCATGCCCCTAGACCTATGGGATATGTAATGGGTCACCCTCTACCCAATCATAAAAATAGGTCCTTTCTTTAATAATAAAAATGAAGCTTCTACCCCAACATCTTAAAAAATAAAATGATGAAGCAATTTACATCATGTAAAAATTGTTGAAATAATTACCCTAATAAGTTATTGAAGGGTATTATAGTTTGTTACAAGTGGGAAGAAAATGGTAATCTAGCTCATAAATTAAAGGGGAACAAAATAATAAATGATATCAAGTGCTTCAGTTGTAAAGAAATAGGGAATTATTCACACCAATTCCCCAATATTAAATGGAGAATACCACATAAGAGTCCAAGGGGAGAAGACCAATATTATGTTATCACTATAGCTAAAGTGGAAGTACCTAATGATGTGGTGGTAGGTACTTTAATCCTAGTCTCAAATTTTGACAATGCTTTATTAGATTCTAGATCTCTTCACTCTTTTATATCTTAAATTCTTTCCAAAAAAATTGGATATTTCCCTATAACATTAATAATGGAGTTTTTAGTTAAAAATCCATGTGGAAGTCTCTATATAGTAATGATATTTCATGTAATCCCCATTATGAAACATAAACATGCTTTATTTTCATTATTTATTATCATACTTATGTTTTACTTTGATATAATACTTGTAATGTAATTCCTTTCAAAATATAATGATAAATTTTATTTCAAGGATATGTTAATTTTAATTCATGATTAAGATATATAAATCCTTATCTTTAGAGTGGATACTTCACCATCTGAGTAATGTTTTGAACCACCCCTTATAACACATCTAAATGAGATTCTTATGGAAGATGAGAAAACACAATCAGTGGATAGATAAGGTAATATTCAATTTGAGGATGTATTTATTGTATATGAATAAATTGATGTATTTCTAGAATAATTAATTGGACATCCACAAGAGCACAAATTTTTGTTTTCCATTGATTTAATCTCAGATGCAAGACCAATATCAACGACTCCCTATAGAATGGACACTATAGAATCACTGAAGCTGAAGAAACAACTAGAGGGTTTGTATGAGATTGGATTTATTCACCTTAGTGCTTCACCATTGGAAGATCATATTATTTTCATTAAGAAGAACGATGTATCCAATAGTTTGTGCATTCATTATAGGGAAATAAATGCTATTATGATAAATAATGTGTATAAACTACCTCGCATTGATGAATTATTTGATTAAATTCACATAGATAAATATTTTTTAAAAACTAAAATTCATTATGGGTATCATAAATAGTGATTAATGATGTAAAACATCCCAAATACAACTTTTTGAACATGGTATTGATATTATGAGTTTACAATAATTCCATTTGGATTGACAAATGAACCCTGTATTTTTATAGATCTAGTAAACAAAATATTCAAGGATTATATTAATAGTTTATTTGTGGTTTTAATTGATTATATATTAGTGTATTATAAGATATATAAGGATAATTATAATCACATGAATATTATTCTTTATATTCTCAGAAGAAAAAAGTTAAATAATAAATTTTGAAATTGTGAATTCTGGCTTTATGATTTTTCTTTTGTTGGAAATATTATCTCAAAAGGTGGAATCCTAATTGATACTTTTAATACAAGGGTATTAATATAATTTTCTACACCAAAAAATATAATCAATTAATATAGTTTAAATGTTTTGGTAGGATGATATCAGTGATTCGTTCAGAATTTTTTCGATTGGAAAACTGGTTAATTAATCTTATACATAAAGGGGTTAAGTTTATTTGGAAAAAGGAATGTGAATAATTCTTCGATTAATTCAATGGGATATTGTTCAATGCTCCAATTTTGACTCTACTATCATGAAATTGTAGGTTTTTTATTTATAGTGATGTATTAAAGAATGGATTGGGTTGTGTCCTTATGTAAAATGATAAATTTATTGCATATGCATCAACTCATTTGAAAACACACGAATCAATCATTCAAAATCATGGTATTAAGTTGTAAGCAATAATATTTTCTTATAAGATATGGTGACATTATCTCTATGGTGAAATATATAAGACATACACAGACCATAAGATACTAAAATACATCTATTCACAAAAAAAGATCTCAAAATGAGGAAAAAGAGATTTCTTGAGATACTCAAGTATTATCATTTCTCAATACAATACCACCCAAGGAAATAAAACAAGGTAGTATATTCATTGAGTATAAATGATCATGGAGTTGTGAACCAAAATTAGTATTGATAGGGATCTTATGCTCATGGATTTAGTAAATTTGGATATGGGAATTATTAATGAAGGGGATATATCACTCCTTTTTAAAAAGTTTTGAAACCATCATTATTTAAAAAGTTAAAAATTTCTCAATATAATGAAGAGAATTTTCATAAGATAATTAAATCTATGAATAATGGGAAGTTGGTAGACTTCATTTGTGAAGATAGTGTTCTAAAATTTTAAAAGATATTTTGAGTTTCATTTATACTGAGTCTAAAATGGAATTGTTTGATGATTCTAATTGCTAAAATTTCACTATAAACCCTGGTATCACTAATATGTATAAGGATTTGAGGGAACATATTTTGTGTGGTAACATCAAATAGTAATTTAATGATTATGTGTCTAAATATTTGGTTTTTCAATAACTGAAGGCTATGATACATCAACCATGAGGATTTATACAAGCTATTCATATTCATATATATAAATGAGAAGAAATTACTATATAACTTTTCCTAAGTCTACCAAAGACTCATAAAAAGAATGATGAAATATGGGTCATTATTGATCACCTAACCAAATCTACACATTTCCTTGCTATTGGTTAACATTTACATCTTGAGAATCTCACAAGGATTTATATTAATGATGTTATAAGATCTCATGGATAACCTCATTCAATGTTATCTCATCCTGATCCATGTTATACATAAAAATTATAGCGGATTATTCATAAGGCTCTTGATACTAAACATCATTTGAGAATCACCTTCTAGCCTCAAACTAAGAGATAATCTAGAGGGAAAATTCAAAAAATTGAAGCAATATTGAAGTAATTTTAACTTGAATTGCAATGTATTTTGGATCTGTATTTACCTTTTTTACTTTCCCTATAATAATAGTTTCAATATAAGTATTCAAATGGCACTATATAAAGCATTATTAGGCAAGATATGTCATACTCAAAATTTTTAGGATGAATTTGGAGAAAGGAAACATATACGCCCAAAACTTATTCAGGGGAAAATGAAAAAGGTAAAGACTATTTAATATTCTATTAAATTATCTCAAAGTAGGAAAATATAGTTATTCCAACCATTGGAGGAATGATTTATAATTTTATGTGGGAGATTATGATTTCATGAAAGTATCTACATCGAAGGGTGTCATAACATTCGATAAGAATGGAAAATGATCCCCAAGTGCATTAGAAAATTTGAAATTCTAGAAAGCATTTGAACTTTGGATTGTAACTTAGAAATTACAACATGTATCTCTAAAGTAATGATGTGTTCCATATATCATTTTTAATGAAGTACATGCCAAACCCAACACATGTTCTCACCACTAAATAAACATAATTGGAACTATATATATCTTACTCTAAATAGAATATATAGATTCATGATACTAGAGATCAAGTATTAATGAATTGGAAGATTAAACCAATAAAAATACTTTGGATAAATCTTAAAATGGGGGGAAAATGTGGAAACTATAGGATTTAATGAATAAGAACAACCCTAATTTGTATAGAAGGTAATATCGATGATAAGTTTGAGGATAAAATTTTTTAATGGTGGAAGAATATACAAATCGAACCTCAATTATAATAGGTGAAAATTAATTATTAGTAAAACTTTAATACAATGGAAATTTTAATATTTCATGGAACAAAAATTCTGGTTTTATTTTATGAATATTGATTTTGAACTTACATGGTCAAATTATGCCATGAATGATTTTTTGAAATTTTTCTTATAAATACGATTTTATTAATAATAAAAAAATTTGTATTTAATATTTCAATATTTTATTTATAATAATGGATAATAATATATAAAATTAAAAATTTATTAACAATAAATTTTATATAAATAAATATAATAACATTTTGAGGTAAAAAAAGAAATATTTTTTCGAAATCTATTAATTTTTTGGGAAACTAATTTGGTTTAAAAAGGAATATTGTCTATCTATTTTAATTAATTAAAATAATCTATAATTATTAGTGATATAATTTAAATTTATAGATTATATATCTAAAAATATGAATTTATATCAATATAATGATTATTATTATCCATATAGTAAACATATGATCATCTTATGCTTGAAAAAAAGGATTTTCTAAAAAACTATTTTCAGTATGAATTGGGAGTACGTTTTTAAACATAATTATGAAACCTATGTGAATTAATTTTAATAAAATGGATTCTAAATTTGTAAAAAATATAAATAAATTAGGTAATATGGTTTATTTTATTTTAATTCATAATGATTTGTAAAAACATTAAAAAATAATTAACATGGTAATGGTTAAAATGAGGTTTTATTATTACATACACTTGTGCTAAAATTTAATTTATAAACACACATAATTTATATTTTATAAATTTGATTTCATATTTTGAATAATTATTACAAATTTATCTAATATAGTTCATTTTATTTTAGGCATAGAGGATTGTTTACCTGGGTTAAAAACTAGTTACCGTGGTGAAAAATAAAATGGTACAAGTAATTAAACTCAGAGAAAAAGAGAATAAAAGGTTTAAAACATGTTGTTTTTGCTTGAGGTGTGGATAAAACTTAAACTACAAACACTCCATTATTTAAAAATTTAAAAGGAACATGGTTATATAGTTACTTCTTATTATTAAATGCATTTGGGTATTTAAAAAATGTCACTCCACCTCAATAATAAAAGGGAACTCACTCCCCTCTCTTATTCCAACCTATAAAGAAATTTGTATTGACCAAACTACACCAAAATATCTCCCCAAAATCATTATCTCCATTCCAAATAAGTTTTTATTCCCAAAATAGCAACTCTGGGTTCCTTAAGAAGATATCTAAATGATGTTTCACTAAGAGAATGTAATCGTAACGAATCTATTTTTATTTCTTCTATTACCAACTTCAATTATTCATTAACACATAAATTATAATAACACAAGTATATAAAATATAATTATATTTTATTATATCTATATAAAAATATTTATTTATCTACTTATCCATAAAATAGTAAACATATCCATCGCTCATTTTTACGACAGACTACCGACTCACGAACCAGTGTAATTTATTCTCTGTTATCAACTCATATGGATAGTAATAATGATGAAAATAATGAATATATATATATATATAATATACAGAATGAAATTTATTTTGTATAATTAATATTTCATCCGTTTCCTTACCCTATCACCAATTAAGGGAATTATATCATCACTCATGCGTAGTTACAACCTATTATCTCCATGAAGTGATGAAAGTTATTTTAAATGTCAATTTTTAAAAAATAGTTATAAAAATATATTAAATGATTAAATAAGATATTTATAACATTAATATTATTTTGTTTATTATGTATCTATATACTATTTACAATAAATATAACTTTCAAGATAAGACACACTTGAGAAAACAAGGCAATTAACCCCCAGAAAAATGAAAATAATGAGATTTTATTCACAAATATGTTGTAAGATATTTTTAGAGGATAATATATGATATTTTAAAAATGAATATGTTTATGGTATAAATTAATAACTAGATAAAACCATTATATAAGAGGTAAATAAGTGTTTCACTAAAGGTAAGCATGAGGTAAGGGAGTTCATCTCAAGTTATATTCCATTGATACATATTTGTTAATATGAACCTATTCACTTTTATGTGGTTTATATACAACCCTTTTAGGTATTTAACATGATTACTTATTTATTCCAGATGTTAAATAGTTCAATTCAAATTTATTCTTTCATGGGGTTATAATTTCAAATTTATTAAAGGGGTAAGAATCTGATTTATAATTTCACTATCTTTTGGGATTTCTTTTAATCTTGTTGATAGAATCTTATTGTTTATCCTTAAAATTTTATAAGAATATTATTATCCACTATATATTTAAGGGTTGTAAAAATTGTCTCCAAAATTTTCCACTCTATGGTATTGGAATAAATAAAATAATTTCTTAAAATAAAAAAATGACTTTATTTTCCTTTTAATGGGATATATTTTATTCCATTTCCATGTTTATTAAAATTGATTTACATAAGTCCTTTAATTTTATTAATTTATTTATTGAGAAAAATTTTAGTTATCATTGAAATTTTAAAAAGGGATTGAAAATAATCTTTATTATTTTTTTAAAAATATACATTTTTTATTAAAATTCACAATGAATGTTTTTCTAACATATATGGAAATAATAGACTTTCGAACCACTTTAACCATTTTATATAAATGTATATTATTGTACACACATACAATGGTTTTTAAAAGAAAAATATTTATTAAGTATTATGTCAATACTTCACATTAATTACCTTTATTCTTCCAAGATTCATGATTTTATTGCAAAAAAATAATATTCACAATGAATTGATGGTCACCAGTCATTTCTTGATTAATTTTTTAATTATTAACTTTCTCTTTAGATAATCAATTTCATGTAATAATTTTTCATTAGACATTACATTCCTCTTAAATATCAATATACTTTTTATAACAGAAATTATTATTTTCTAAACTGTATACCAGTTGTATATACATTGTTTACTTTGAATGTTATTTTATTGACTAGGAAAATATTGTTAACTCCATATTATTTACTCGCTATTGATAGTTTTTATAAGGAATATTGATTCAAAAATTTAATCAATCATTTTATATATGAGGAATTCATTGGACTTGCAATGACGGGTGGGGTGTAAAATTATGTAACCCCTCAATGGATCAGTAAATATCATTAGACAAATCAGTTATCCAAATTAAATAGTTTTTAACTTATAGTTTTAAACTATTTTATGAAAGGTTTTGACAGTTTAAATATTATGATGTTTGATATCATGAAGTAAAATGTTAAACTCTTCCTTTATTGAGAATTCAGTTCTTATTATTCACTAGATTTTTTACACTGATATTATCCAAGGGTAAATTTTGTGCCCAATTTTTAAAATGGATGTGTTTTAATTTATTTACCTTACCATATTGTGTATGCATTATCTAATCATGATAGTCACATTATTTATTAAATGGAATGTTTATTTAGTTATTTTCCTTTATATATTGATTATGACATATTTATTTATGGTAGATTCTTCTATACATAACCCTTATTTAGTGTTTCACCCCAACCTTATTTTTTTCATTTCCCTATGATATAAAGAATAATTCTAGGAATGAGTTTAAGGATGTACATTTTTTCCATTACTATTTTTTTATTTTTAACTTTAATGTAAAATGGGTATCATATATGCATCTTCATTTAAAATACTATTAAAATAATTTGTCCTTTGGGATTTCACCCCTTGTATCTATGAAAATTTAATAAATTAGACATTGGCTCCATGATACAGGGTTTAAGGTCATTCTATAAAAAGTTTTGTTCATGGTAACATCAAAACATAAACATAACTACCTATGAATTTATTTATCCATTTACATCCGGGTCAAATCAAAATATCATATCACTCATCCATGATAATTTTTTTAATAAATAAAACATCAAATCAACTTCAGTAATTAGAAATGTAACGCCCCGACCCTAGCTACCCAGAGTCGGTACATTACTTCGTAACATTGGCATGATCACAAAAGATCAAGTCTCGAAAGACAGATTAGTTTAGTAGCCTTGGAAACACTAGATACATTCATAAACATTACATTACATCATAAAAATGAAAACTACAATAACATGGTCTCCCTAGTCCACACTCATATCCTCACTGACTATTCTTGCAAGTCAGTCATAACACACTTCTTCACATCCTGGGAAAAATAAAATATTGAAAGGGGTGAGCTCAAATGCTCCGTAAGGATAACAATATAGCGGAAACTTTCATAAGAAAACATAAGAATTTAAGGCAATGTAAAACTAAAACAAAAGCCTTATTGAACTTGAACTTCAGCATAATATGGAAAAAGTAAAATAAAATAATGCCATTACTTACTCACATGGATATTCTACTAGACGAATAATCACATGAAATATCAATAACCACTTTCATAATGAGGGAATGTATAATTCCAGACATTCTGAAACATTTTGTCAAGGCCTCGGCCAAGACGTCTAAAATGATTAAGGCCTCGGCCAAAACCATAAATCAAATTGGGAAAGGGCCTCGGCCAATTCCACGTCTAGTTGTCTCATGAGACCTACCGATGCATCGAGGAGATATAGCGGGCTCCACCCGTCACATATTAAGTCCAATACATTCCTCATATGAATAGGTTTAAACATAACATAAATATTCGTATTAAAACTAGCATACGAAATGTCAACAATTTCTCCATAAACTATGGATGGTATAAAAATAACACATCCACAGTCAAATATTTCACAAAATGATCAATGGAAGTTTTGTATCATAAATCAATTTCAATTAAACTTAAAACCCATTAAAGGATGTTGACATGGATGAAATCAAAGCTATTTGAGAGAAATATCTCTCCTTTTTGAAATCATTTAAAAGTCCCATAATTATAAAATAATACATTTACTTTGAATATATTCTTATAATCTTGTTAGGGAAGCTTCGACGAAGTTATAATGGCGGAAAATAGCCGCACCCGCCGTATAAGTTAAAAAAAACATTCTTACCTTAAATTTGTCAAAAAGGTCAAAAAGTACATTGTTTGGAAAACGACGGTAAGATTCCTTTCAAAAACTTATAAGGGTATAAATGACTTTAACCCATTTTCTATTTAATAGTAAAAATGTTTTGAAAGACATTTTTAAGAAACATGGATGTGGATGATAATGAGGTCCCAGTAGATAATTATGTATAAACAACCTTGGATAATGAAGAGGTTGTGAAGTAAACCCTTAACTTGTACTTTTCCTTGGTTGGGGTAGGTTAACCTCCTGTATAATGGTGAAATAATTGTTATTAAATTATACAAGAATCATATACATTCATATGATATCATATATGATCTTTTAACATTGCTTTTTAACCATATCTTAGATTTATCGTTGTTTCGGGTGTTAACTTACTCATTTTCGTAAGTCATGTTTTCATGGATAGGTTATATCTTATTCATATCCAGAATGATATCATGTCCTTAAACATTATTTTTAGATCATCAAATGATAATTATACTTGAATGGATACGACGGAGAATGAATCTCATCGCGTTCGTGGAGACGGTAGTCCGTACGAATGCACGAGCGACAATATCATTATTTTGATATTAAAATAATATATGATTGGATAGTATATCATATATACAGAATCATTATCATGTTATTTTTATTATTTACATGAATTACATATCATTATTATACCCATCTAAATAATAATATATTGAATAACAATTACACCACGACGTGGAGACGGTAAGCCGTACGTACGCACGTATGGTGACATGTCATTCAAATGATGGGTAGAATACTGAATATGGTTGTTCCATATTTATAATAACATCACAGTATATAGAAGATACTGGAGTTATAATTTCAGAATTGAAATAATAAACAAAGAGGGAGTGGAAGAAGAAAGAAACTTGAAAGATGGTGATGAAAACGTTACCTCTTCTTCGGGTTCTTCTTTTTGATTTGATCAAAAGGACTCTTTAGGATGGCTTTCTGACTAAAGTAAAGCTTCTAGGATGAAGGGAGAGAAGTTTGGAGAGTATTTGGGCAGAGGTTGGCCGAACAAAAAGGCTTGAAATTGTGAATAAGGTGGTAGAGGTGGGGGCCTTTTATAAGAGGAGAGGAGGGGCTCTTTTGGAAAGATTGAAATGTTACATTATTATACAATGTTTTTCGGATTCTAAAGGTCCCACACTTATATAATTCGTGGCTAAGGTGATAAGGGTTCGAAATATACCCATCAAATAGTCTTTGTACAAGTGTAAGCCTTGGATTTTACATTATCTTTTCATTTTATTAAAATCGTTAAATAATGAGGTCATCGCTGCATCATAATGATGTCATAAATAATTTAATTTATTTAATGCCTAAAAATTTAAAAAAAATTACTTTGATGTAGGAAATCTTTTTATCTTTCTAATGAATATTTATAGTCAAAATTTGGACTTGTGTAACCCCACTTAAAAACTGTTTTAGTAAAACAACTCATGTTTGTGTCAATTTAATTTTAACATTAAATAAATATATATTAATGTCATTTTCCAATCAAAGTGGCTCCATAGGGTCCCCAAGTTGACACATGGGTTGTATTGGTCGGACATGACTCATCCCATAGGAGTAGGACAAGTGTCAAGCTCATCTCATATTATTAAAACATTATTTTTACCTTAAACTACACTAATTACCTCTAATCGTGATTAAGAACTTAAAAGTTACTATTCACCAAAAAATTATTTTAATCTCATTGAACCACATTTTACTTTTTAATGACAACCATGTATGTCAGATTTTTTAAAATCAAATCACAGAAGTGGTAATATTTCATTTTAACGAAAAATCAGTTTTTAACAACCACTTAGTGGTTTCACTATTCATCAAAAATTGAAGTTTTTCAGAATAAGGCCAAAATTTCACCCTAAGATATAATTGATATTCCGAATTCAAAAATAATGTCTATTTTAAAAAATTCCAAACATATAATTTTCATTAATTAATTTTATAATTAATTCCCGCTGTTACAACAAATAGCTTGTTTTTAAGAAACAATTTATATCAAAAGATTGGCAATTGTTTATGTCCAATTTCAATGTTAAATTAATTATAATGACCACCATTGGATAAAATGGTAAAAATATGTTCTAATTATACTTTAAAACCACTAAATAGTATAATTTATCACTATAAATTATTTTGATTAAAAAAGTTGTTTTAAGTATTTTTTACTATTCATAAAAAATTAGTTCTCAGAAAAATACCAAAAATTCAACATAGGCTAATTTTGATATTCCGAATCCAAAAATGAAGTCCATTTTGATAAATAAAATTTATAAAATTTCAAAAAGTAGGTATTACTATTCATAACGGCTAGTTTAATTAGTTGTGGTGTGTGTTAGAGCTTGAGGTTGCGTACAACACACGCTATTGCATTATTCGAAGGGAAACGTACCGTGGAAGCTTGGGGTGTTACATTCTACCCTCCTTCAAATAATTGCATCCTCGCAATTTCTAGGGTATTACTGCATAAAAAGACTCGGGTGGTTCTTCATCATAAGTTCCTCAGGTTCCCATGTTGTCTCTTCCATTTTATGATTTCTCCACAAAACCTTTACCAGACGAGTCGTCCGGTTTCTCAGCACCTGCTCCCTCACATCAAGAATTCTGATGGGCTCTTCGCAATAAGATAGATCGGGTTCCAGTTCTAATTCCTCGTAGGTAAGTACATGTGTTGGGTCGGGCATGTATTTTCTCAATAGCGATATGTGGAAAACATCGTGAACTTTGGAGTGATTTGGCGGCATCGCCAAACGATAAGCTACAGCCCCAATACGATCTAGAATTTCGAAAGGTCCGATGTACCTGGGACTCAACTTACCCTTCTTACCAAAACGTATAACTCCCTTCCATGGAGATACCTTTAGGAAAACATGATCTCCCACCTGAAATTCCAAAACCATTCTTCTGCTATCGGCATAGCTCTTCTGCCTACTTTGAGCTGCTTTGATGTGGTTTTGGATTACCTTCACCTTTTCCATTGTTTCTTCCACCAGTTCTGGTCCCACAAGTTTTCTTTCACCAACGTCATCCCAACAGGTTGGTGTACGACATCTCTTTCCGTATAACGCTTCATAAGGTGCCATCTGAATTCTTGAATGGAAGCTATTGTTATAAAAAAATTCTACCAGTGGTAAATATTGATCCCACATACCCTGAAAGTCAAGAGAGCATGATCTCAACATGTCTTCTAAGGTTTGAACAGTCCGTTCTGATTGTCCATCTGTTTGAGGGTGATAGGCAGTGCTCAAACGAAGTTCAGTATCCAAGGCCTTTTGAAGACTTTTCCAGAATCTTGAAGTAAAACGAGGATCACGATCAGAAACAATCGATAGGGGTACTCCATGAAGTCTTACAACTTCATTAATATATAGTCTTGCTAGACGTTCAAGTGGTAGATCCTCCCGTATAGCCCGAAAATGTGCTGACATAGTAAGTCGATCAACAATGACCCATATTGCATCATTCCTTCTAGGAGTCTTTGGTAGTCCCATGACAAATTCCATCGTAATATTATCCCATTTCCACTCAGGTATGGGAAGAGGTTGCAATACTCCACCAGGATGTCGCCTTCCAGCTTTCACTTGTTGACAAACCATACACCTCGACACAAAATCAGCAATCTCCCTCTTCATATTGTCCCACCAAAAATGTTCCTTCAAATCTCTATACATTTTGGTGCTCCCAGGGTGTATAGAGAAGTTGGAACTATGAGCATCATCCAGCAATTCCCTTTTTAGATCAGGTATATCGGGAACACAAAGTCTCTTCCCGAATTTCAAAATTCCATCCTTATACACAAAGTCCCTCAATCTTCCATCATTCACATCTTTAATCTTCTTCTGAAATTCTTCATCATTGGTCTGAGAACTCTTAATCCTTTCTAGTAATGATGGTTTGGAAACCATTTGAAAAATCATTGTTGTTTCACCTTCCCTAGTTATTCCCATGTCCATCTTCACTAGATCCAAGAAAATTGGATCCCTTTCAATTCTCATCACATTCAAAACTCCATGGTATTTTTTATACAAAGCATATGCCGCCTTGTTTGCCTTCCCCGGGTGGTAATGTATCATGCAATCATAATCCTTGAGTAGTTCAAGCCATCGCCTTTGCCTCATGTTGAGTTCTTTTTGTGTGAAAATATACTTCAAACTCTTGTGATCAGTATAAATCTCACATTTTTCACCATAGAGGTAATGTCTCCATATCTTTAAAGCAAAGATCACAGCTGCTAACTCAATATCATGAGTAGGATAGTTTTGCTCATGAATTTTTAGCTGTCGTGATGCATAGGCAATGACCTTATCATTCTGCATAAGGACACAACCAAGTCCTTTCTTCGATGCATCACTATAAATAACAAGCCCATCATTCCCCGATGGTAGAGTCAATATAGGGGCATTGACTAATCTTCTCTTTAGTTCTTCAAAAAATTATTCACACTCTTTTGTCCAGACAAATTTAATCCCTTTACGTGTGAGCTTTGTCAATGGGTTAGCCAATCTGGCAAAATTCTGGACGAAACGTCGATAATAACCTGCTAAACTAATAAAACTGCATACCTCAGTTATACTTGTCGGTGCTGGACATTCTTGGATTGCCATGGTTTTAGAAGGATCAATGGAAATTCCATCCTTAGAGACAATATGGCCAAGAAAATAAATCTCATGAAGCCATAATTCACACTTGCTAAATTTCCCATATAATTCATGTCTTCTAAGAGTCTTCAGGATAATGCGTAAGTGATTTTCATGATCTTCGTGGATTTTGGAGTATACCAAGATATCATCAATAAATACCACTACAAAGTCATCAAGATATTCCTTGAAAACTCTATTCATTAGATCCATGAAAACAGAGGGTGCATTAGTCAATCCAAAAGTCATTACTGTAAACTCATAATGCCCGTACCTTGTTTGAAATGCTGTCTTTGGAACGTCTTCCTTCTTCACACACAACTGATGGTATCCAGACCGAAGTTCAATATTTGAAAAGTATTGAGCTCCATGCAGTTGGTCAAACAAATCATCAATGTGAGGTAGGGGATACTTGTTCTTTATTGTTATAGCATTGATCTCCCTATAGTCAATGCACAACCTCATAGATCCATCTTTCTTCTTAACAAAAAGAACAGGGGCTCCCCAAGGAGAAACACTAGGGCGAATAAATCCCTTATTACTCAATTCCTATAGTTGTTTCTTTAGTTCAACTAATTCCACAGTGGCCATTCTATAAGGGGTCTTCGATATGGGCCTTGATCCAGGAATTAAATCAATGGAAAACTCAACTTCTCATTCTGGAGGATGTCCAGGTAAATCTTCCGGAAACACATCAACATATTCTCTCACAATAGGTACATCCTCTATTTGAATATTCCTTTCCTCACCATCAGTAATTTCCTTCTCTTCCTCCCCAATAATTGAATTTAGTTGAGCTACTGGGGGTGGATCTAGATAAGAATTATGTGGCGACGATTCTGCTCTAAAGATAAGGTGTTCCTTATCATCATCATCAAGAATCGTAACCTCTTTCCTCTTACAATAAATTTTTTCATCATGGTCCGAAAGCCAATCCATACTGAGGATTATATCAGATTCAATCATGGGTATGACGATGAGATCAGCAGGTAAAGAACATTTCGGTGCTCTAATGGGAACTAATCGACAAAACATTGTTGCAACAATACTTCCCTTAGGGGTTTTGACTGACAACTCCCTTGTTAAATCAAATTGAAAATATCTAATTTTCTTAGCAAACTGGGAAGATATGAAACAATGTGATGATCCAGAATCAAATAATGCATTTGCTAAACTTGAGGAAACCAATAAATTACCTGCCACCACGTCTTTCGGATCTTCCACCTCAGCAGTAGTGATAGCATAAGCCTGGCCTTGATCCCTTGGCCTCTTCTGAGGTAAGTTCCCCTGACGCTTAGGACATTCATTTGCATAATGTCCCTTCTCTCTACAATTATAACATTCCTCGTTGACAACCGCTTTCTTTCCCTTGCATTCATGAGCTTGGTGGCCTTTTTCACCACACTTGTAACATACTCATTTTCCTTTTAGACAGGCACCAGGGTGCTTCCTACCACAATTATCACAGGGTGGAAATTCATTTCTACCCTTCTTCCCTGTTTCCTTATTTCCTTTCCCAGAGTTTTCAGCGGATCTCTTCTTATCTTTCTTTGATTTAAAGTCATAACACTTAGAGAATTCCTTTTCCGTCTTGATAGCGTACGAGACAATACCTTCGTATGAAGAGAAGGGTTTTGATACTAAAGCTCGACGGAGAAATGGTTTTAACCCATCAAAGAAACGATCAGTCTTACTTCTTGGGTTACGTATGTAATCTGCAGCATACCTCGCTAACCTTGTAAAGTTAGCCTCATACTTTGCGACATTCTCATCCTCCTTCTGCCTCAGACTCAGAAATTGCCTTTCCATATCCGCTCGATGGTCTCTAGGAAAGTATTTTTCTAAGAACAGCTCTTTGAACTCCTGCCATTCCATGTTTGTTAATTCATCATCTTCCTTTGTGTTTTGAATTAGTGACCACCATTGATCAGCATCTCCAGTGAGGCGGTAAACTGCCATGACAACTTTCTCCCTTTCACTACTCCCCAAGGCATGGAATATTTTCTCTAAGGAATTTATCCATTGCTCAGCTACTATAGTATTTGTACTCCCATTGAAGGTTGGTGGTTGTTGCCTCATGAAACGGTCTAGCATTGATCCTCCACGTTGCGGATCAGGGTGCTCCATATGAGTAAGGTTATTATTCATAACCTGCATGAGTTGTCCCAGTACGGTGAGAAGCTGATCAACACCAGTTGTATCACTAGCTCCACCATAATTATCTTGAGCAGGAGGGAAATCCCTACACGGAGTGCGTGAATTGATACGGTTTCCATTCCTTCCACTAGGCACCATTTCTAAATAATGGCATAAACTGGATTAGTTTATGAATCAAAATACATAATTCCATACTTGTAAAACACTTAACATAAATTGAACTAATTATGGATATAATCCATAATTATAAAAATGTTTTTTCTGAGGAAGTATATACTCTTAACCCTTCATAGTGGTTTGTAAAGAAAATGGGAATTGTCCTAAGCATATCCCCCGGGAGTGTCGTAACCAAGAGTGCAGCAAGGCCCGTTGTCGTGCACCAGTTCCCGTTCGAGTCTAGCTCAAAGCGGTGTTTTCGGGTTTTACCCCTAGGTACATCTGTGCCAGAGCTGCCTCTACCTGATCGTATCCAGACAGGGATTTATTACTCGGAAAACTCACAAAATCTCTACAATACCAAAATTTTTAGGAAGTTCCTCTATACTAATCCTCAAAGTTCATCTTAGGTCTACGTGCTCTAATCAGAGTTTGTCTAAATCTAGCTTCCAAGGTTAGTACTAAACTGCCTCTGATACCAACTATAACTCCCCGACCCCAGCTACCCAGAGTCAGTGCATTACTTCGTAACATTGGCATGATCACAAAAGATCATGTCTCGAAAGACCGATTAGTTTAGTAGCCTTGGAAACACCAGATACATTCATAAACATTACATTACATCATAAAAATGAAAACTACAATAACATGGTCTCCCTAGTCCACACTCATATCCTCACTGACTATTCTTGCAAGTCAGTCATAATACACTTCTTCACATCCTGGGAAAAATAAAACATTGAAAGGGGTGAGCTCAAATGCTCCGTAAGGATAACAATATAGCGGAAACATTCATAAGAAAACATAAGCATTTAAGGCAATGTAAAACTAAAACAAAAGCCTTATTGAACTTGAACTTCAGCATAATATGGAAAAAGTAAAATAAAATAATGCCATTACTTACTCACATGGATATTCTACTAGACGAATAATCACATGAAATATCAATAACCACTTTCATAATGAGGGAATGTATAATGCCAGACATTCTGAAACATTTTGTCAAGGCCTTGGCCAAGAAGTCTAAAATGATTAAGGCCTCGGCCAAAACCATAAATCAAATTGGGAAAGGGCCTCGGCCAATTCCACGTCTAGTTGTCTCAAGAGACCTACCGATGCATCTAGGAGCTATAGCGGGCTCCACCCGTCACATATTAAGTCCAATACATTCCTCATATGAATAGGTTTAAACATAACATAAATATTCGTATTAAAACTAGCATACGAAATGTCAACAATTTCTCCATAAACTATGGATGGTATAAAAATAACACATCCACAGTCAAATATTTCACAAAATGTTCAATGGAAGTTTTTTATCATAAATCAATTTCAATTAAACTTAAAACCCATCAAAGGATGTTGACATGGATGAAATCAAATATATTTGAGAGAAATATCTCTCCTTTTTGAAATCATTTAAAAGTCCCATAATTATAAAATAATACATTTACTTTGAACATATTCTTATAAGCTTGTTAGGTAAGCTTCGACGAAGTTATAATGGCGGAAAATAGCCACACCCGCCGTATAAGTTAAAAAAAACATTCTTACCTTAAATTTGTCAAAAAGGTCAAAAAGTACATTGTTTGGAAAACGATGGTAAGATTCCTTTCAAAAACTTATAAGGGTATAAATGACTTTAAACCATTTTCCATTTAATAGTAAAAAAATTTTGAAAGACATTTTTAAGAAACATGGTTGGGGATGATAACGAGGTCCCAGTAGATAATTATGTATAAACAACCTTGGATAATGAAGAGGTTGTGAAGTAAACCCTTACCTTGTACTTTTCCTTGGTTGGGGTAGGTTAATCTCATGTATAATGGTGAAATAATTATTATTCAATTATACAAGAATCATATACATTCATATGATATCATATATGATCTTTTAACATTGCTTTGTTAACCATATCTTAGATTTATCGTTGTTTCGGGTGTTAACTTACTCGTTTTCGTAAGTCGTGTTTTCATGGATAGGTTGTATCTTATTCATATCCAGAATTATATCATGTCCTTAAACATTATTTTTAGATCATCAAATGATAATTATACTTGAATGGATACGACGGAGAATGAATCTCATCGCGTTCGTGGAGACGGTAGTCCGTACGTACGCACGAGCGACAATATCATTATTTTGATATTAAAATAATATATAATTGGATATTATATCATATATACAGAATCATTATCATGTTATGTTTATTATTTACTTGAATTACATATCATTATTATACCCATCTAAATAATAATATATTGAATAACAATTACACCACGACGTGGAGACGGTAAGCCGTACGTACGCACGTATGGTGACATGTCATTCAAATGATGGGTAGAATACTGAATATGGTTGTTCCATATTTATAATAACATCACAGTATATAGAAGATACTGGAGTTATAATTTCAGAATTGAAATAATAAACAAAGAGGGAGTGGAAGAAGAAAGAAACTTGAAAGATGGTGATGAAAACGTTACCTCTTCTTCGGGTTCTTCTTTTTGATTTGATCAAAAGGACTCTTTAGGATGGCTTTCTGACTAAAGTAAAGCTTCTAGGATGAAGGGAGAGAAGTTTGGAGAGTATTTGGGCAGAGTTTGGCCGAACAAAAAGGCTTGAAATTGTGAATAAGGTGGTAGAGGTGGGGGCCTTTTATAAGAGGAGAGGAGGGGCTCTTTTGGAAAGATTGAAATGTTACATTATTATACAATGCTTTTCGGATTCTAAAGGTCCCACACTTATATAATTCGTGGATAAGGTGATAAGGGTTCAAAATCTACCCATCCAATAGTCTTTGTACAAGTTTAAGCCTTGGAGTTTACATTATCTTTTCATTTTATTAAAATCGTTAAATAATGAGGTCATCGCTGCATCATAATGATATAATAAATATTTTAATTTATTTAATGTCTAAAAATTATAAAAAAAATACTATGATGTAGGAAATATTTTTACCTTTCTAATGAATATTTATAGTCAAAATTTGGACTTGTGTAACCCCACTTAAAAACTGTTTTAGTAAAACAACTCATGTTTTGTGTTAATTTAATTTTAACATTAAATAAATATATATTAATGTCATTTTCCAACCAAAGTGGCTCCATGGAGTCCCCAAGTTTACCCATGGGTTTTAATGGTCGGCCATGACTCATACAATAGGATTAGGACAAGTTTCAAGCTCATATCATATTATTAAAACATTATTTTTAACTTAAACTACACTAATTACCTCTAATCGTGATTAAGAACTTAAAAGTTACTATTCACCAAAAAATTATTTTTATCTCGTTGAACCACATTTTACTTCTTAAGGAAAACCATGTATGTAGGATTTTTGAAAATCAAATCATAGAAGTGGTAATATTTCATTTTAACGAAAAATCAGTTTTTAACAACCACTTAGTGGTTTCACTATTCATCAAAAATTGAAGTTTTTCAGAATAAGGCCAAAATTTCACCCTAAGATATAATTGATATTCTGAATTCAAAAATAATGTCTATTTTACAAAATTCCAAACATATAAGTTGCATTAATTAATTTTATAATTAATTCCCGCTGTTACAACAAATAGCGTGTTTTTAAGAAACAATTTATATCAAAAGATTGGCAATTGTTTATATCCAATTTCAATGTTAAATTAATTCTAATGACCACCATTGGATAAAATTGTAAAAATATATTCTAATTATACTGTAAAACCACTAAATATTATAATTTATCACTATAAATTATTTTGATTAAAAAAGTTGTTTTTAAGTATTTTTTATTATTCATAAAAAATTAGAAGTTCTCAGAAAAATACCAAAAATTCAACATAGGCTAATTTCGATATTCCGAATCCAAAAATGAAGTCCATTTTGATAACTAAAATTTATAAAATTTCAAAAAGTAGGTATTACTATTCACAACGGCTAGTTTAATTAGTTGTGGTGTGTGTTAGAGCTCGAGGTTGCGTACAACACACGCTATTGCATTATTCGAAGGGAAACGTACCGTGGAAGCTTGGGGTGTTACAAGTAATGAATTCACTTAGGAAATAATTCGTAGTAAGATTCCAATGTGTAAGTTATAAAAACACCAAATAAATGAATGAATTATATTTTTGAGTGTTCTCCTACTCCTCCTATGAAGATAAATACTATATTGAGTATATCTTTATTTAGATTAACTCATAGATTTTTTTATAAATTCCCTTAAGGAGGGATCATAAACATAATGACTCGTCAAACACCATAATTACCAAAGGCTATTTAATAATAAATATTCATTATTTGTTTTTAAATTTTCATGGGTTAGTAATACATTTTAAAAACATACACTAACTACATTATGTATATATTAATGGGGATTATTTGGAGTCATTTTGGTAAATCCTTCCTAGATTTTTACATCCTATATATATAAGTTACCCATTAAATTGGATTTTAGTTGCATAGTACCCATCATCTAGAGTTTAGAGAGATTAACGGTTTGTGATCACCCCTATGTTGTTGTTATACAACTAGGAATTTCATTATTTTTTATTTTTTATGTAGATTTATAAGAGAAGTATTATTTTTGTATTTATTATTATTAAATTATTTCATTGATGTTGTTATTATATGTATTTTACTAAGGGATGTGTGTATTTTTTCATTCCCAGTAACTTTTATACCCAATTTGTTTTTTTCTCTACAAAATTAAATGGAACATATCTTATGTAATATATAAACTAATACTTTATTAGGTAAATAATTTATCCAATGGTTTTAAACCCTCAAAATTTTTCATAATCCTTTTATAATTATTGGTAATTCATTAAAGGTTATTGGAAATCCAAATAGGGGTATTTTTGGTGGGTTGGTTCACTATAACATGAATAGAATAAACTTTATTATGAATATACATAGATAAGTAGATCGTCCCCCACCTTTTATTTAATACATTATAATTATGAATTATATTTTTAATTTATACCAATAAAATAAAAGGATAAATGAGTTAAATAATGAGGTTTAAAAGAATTATATTTTTATTTGTGGTGTTTATAAATGATACTTATTTAAAAAATTAATTAAATAATATTTGATTCAAAATTTTAGGAATTATTAACACAAATTAACCCATCTAAATTATATATTCCAAAAACCACACTCCAAAATTCGGTTCTGGAATTACACAGACTTCACACTTACTCTAATATCAATTAAGATTTCATGTGGAATACACATCATTTTATACGGTTACAAAATAAAAATAATTAAAAAAAGATTATTATAGAATCTAAATGTGTTATTTTTTATATTAGTTACATATAAATATTATTCCATAATATTAAATCCATTTATTATTTAAAAATTATCCATATATGAAACAATCCTACACATATCCATGCATAGAAAATTACTAGGGAAATAGGGATACATAAGAAATGAGTTTTCTTAGGTGCTCAATGATGGATACCATATTAGAGAATCATGATCATGTAATAAATAATATTTTTTGAAATAATAAACATAAAACTATGTCAAAGTATACATGAGAATAAAATAAGGAATACATGATCCTGAATAATCTCATAATGTTAAAATGAATAATGTTAAACATCATATTGTCGAAGCCTTAAGACAATATATCTTTCATAAAATGTATTTCATATAGAAAATAACCAAATTAGTAATCTTGTATTACCTACCAATGCTTTAGGGATCTATTTTTGGATGCACTCAACACTTATATTGTGCAATTAATTTCTAAGAAAATTCATAATGTCTGAAATAATAGATATAAAAAGGTAAGAATACACTCAATACCTTATCTACTTTTACATGAGACTAATGAATGCACTAAGGAGCTATTTTTAGATCCACCAGATACTCAATTTTTACAATTTGTTACATAATTTGAGAAAAATTGATAAAAAATACATATCATCATATTCAATAATGAACAATATAATAATACCTAGTTTAACAATCAATAATTTTCTTAAAATTTTATTTATAAAGAATGAAAGGATATATGATAATATAAAAAGTTTTTCCTTATCAATTGAATTATATGGATATCTAGGTAAATTCCCTTCAGTTAAAATAATGAATTATAGGTTATTCACAATGTAATGTTATTGGTAGAAAATTTTCTTTTTAATGATTGGCGATAAGGCACGACAAATGAAATGATGCTTCAATCCCATTCTGCGGATTTTAATTACAAAACACCATGGATATGTAAGAATTTTGATAAATATTAAATGAATTGTTTTATCTTAGTAATGATTTATTAAAATGGTATAGTGATAAAGAATATAAAATTATAAATGTTCAAGGAGAGGAATATAAAAGTTTATTGACATAAATTACAAATATTTCGAAGGAAGATAAGAAATTGTGCAATATTTAATAAATCCATCCCAAAATACATACACTATGTGGAAATAATTACAAATATAGAATACATTATTATCTTGAAAAGATATAAAAATAAGAATATTTTTTATATAAAAATTCATTTTAATGATGAAAAATGATTAAAATATAAAATATAAATAATGTATAAAAAATAATTATTTATGAGGAAGATAATAAATTTTATGAAATCATAGGAGAAAACATTTTATCATTTTTTATATTATAATATATATATATATATAATAGAAGTAAAGGAATGTAAAGAAAAAAATGATGTATTTAAATATGAAAACATAAAATAAAATTTAAAAAGAATCATAATTATGACTGAAATAACATAAATATTGGAGAGGGAGAAAAATTCAAAATAGAGTTCAACTAAATTTACATTTAAAAATATCAACATGAATGAAGTGTGAATCAATCAGTGGAGAATAGTAAAAATAATTAATGTTCCAAAATTACTATGATTGAAGGATTGTGGATATTTAAATTGATTGTGAATAAATAATCTTCAAAATAACATTATATATAGAGAATCTCAACAAAGAATATATATCAATAAAGAAACCATTGCATATATCATAATTTTTATGATATTAAAGGAAAGTGAATATCAAGAGGAAAGTTGAATCCTCACAATTTAAGGAGAATTAGAATAATATACTACCATATGGTAGGACATTATTCTTAAAACAATATTTGGTAAGAAAAATGAATTCAAACCCCAAAAGAGAGATAATCATTGGTGGAACCCCTTACCTTAAACATTGGACTTGCCCGAACATAATTTAATTCCTTCTATAATAGACTTAATATTATTAAAAATATTATTTAAAAAAATATTTATATTAATTTAATTTATTATTTTTATCAAATATTAATTTATTACTTATTTATTAGTTAGAAATAGTTTATATTGATCACATATGATTGTGTTTATAACCTTTCAATGCTTTTTTTATGGCAGTTTTGATCAACATTAATTGTTCATGAGTTTATTATGTAAAACATATTAAAGGTGTTG
This sequence comes from Viscum album, assembly GCA_963277665.1. Classification (NCBI taxonomy): domain Eukaryota; kingdom Viridiplantae; phylum Streptophyta; class Magnoliopsida; order Santalales; family Viscaceae; genus Viscum; species Viscum album. The sequence goes on from OY728137.1 coordinate 135,316,189, forward strand.
TAATAATATTTTTTATATGATTTATAAATTCTTATTTTCAATAAAAGAAGCTCTGGGTATGGTTTTTAAGGAATGAATTTATAATGTGCTCATTTCAGATAATTTTACCAACCATGAGAAGTTATTTTACAAGAAAGATTCAATTGATAATTACCATTCCAAAACAACATTAATATCCTAAATTAAGATTATGTACATTAAATATTTGTAATATGTTTTAACTGTCCATATTTATAATTTTTAATAGAGAATAGAATCATTAATTTATATGGTTGAACTGAACAAAACATGAATGTGTTATAGAAATGAATAATTATAAAATGACTAACAATTCATCATTATAACATTATTATATAACCATATTGGTTTTTTTAGTTTATTAAAGTAATAAATATGAATTAATAATAGGTATATGAATAATATAAATTAAATAGGAAATTAATAACATGTTACTAACTTCTTACTTTGAATAAATTGATTTTTCACTTAGCTTTCATCATTATTTTGAAGTTAATGAGACCTATTATTGGGAAATAGGGCTCCAATAAAAGGAAAAGGATTACAAGGTAAATAATTTAAGCATAATAATTTTATAAACCAAAATGGATTAGAATGGTTAGATGGAGGCCCCTTTTATAGTTGAAAAATGGGGACATTTATTTGGAAACTTGAGGTGGGTAAAGGAAAAAAGATTAAATCACATGAGAATCAGTTGAGCTAGGAGAGGTAAAAAAAATTATTATATAAAGATTTAAATATATAACTAAAATGTTTTTTAGAATATATAAATATCAATTTAATTATTTAAAATTTATTTCATGTCGTATTTACATTATTTTACATTATTTAATTATTATTTGTAATATTTTTTTTACAAAAAATATAATATACACACTCTTACATATTTTCAATGTCCATACATTAAATTTGGAATCTATTTTATTAAATTAAAACTCTAAATATTATAATTATAACTTTTAAAAAAAAGAACATTATGTAATAATTTAAAAATGAATTTTTTTAATGAATGATTATATTTTTTTTCATTTATCATTCTCTAGTAATTATATGTTTGATTATTATTTATGTTTAAATGGAAAATATTTTTCTTATAATATATTATTCACTTTTATGAAATTTTTACATGTTGATTATAATAAATTTAATATACCAATCAATGATATGTATACTAAATGACTATATACATAACCAAGGATTATATAATGATTATATTACACCTTTTAATTCTTATATATAACCTTAAATATATATCTAAAAAATAATCTTCATATTCCTTAATTTATTATTAAAAATTTATATATTTTAACATTTTTTCTTAATTTCTACCATTATAATTGGTGGTATGATTCTCATGGGAGATCGTATGGAATAATATTTCAATCTTACAGTTTTTTATTTACTTATATTTATTTTTGTCTTATTATTTTCATAATTTTATTCCATATATTTCTCTTTCAATATTAATATTTATTTCATGTTATGTTATAATATTAAATAATAATAAAATAAAAAATTGTTCATTTTAGATTTATATTTCAGGTGAAATAAATTATTCAACTTCAAAACATATGAATGTTAGAGAATGAATATTCACCCAAGTTAGTGACAGGGCTAGGTGTGCCTCCCCAAGCCCACAAATAGTAAAATGGGGGGCTTTGGATAACCCAAATAAGACAAAAACACAGTGTGGGAGGCATTGACCCATACAGACTTTAATGAAAAATCTTCACAACTCCATTAGAAAGTAACATATGTTTTAGATATACATGATTAAACTAAAATTCATGTGACTATATATGACACCCTATTAATCAAGTATAAAATAAAACATTTTCAAAATTGTATAATAATGTATACAATATAATGATCCTAAAATGAAATGAAACCATCCATAAATAAAAACATGAAGGAATAAATTAATGAATAGATTCAAACTCCTTTATCGAGACAACCCCAAAAATAGCCACATCATCACCTCTACACACTAATACTACTATCACTGCACCATTGTTTACCACTAAAAATAACCAAGAGTATACATAACTAAGAGTATCCCATTATATAGTACTCATATATGGGTGAGTAAAATGAATTGGTAGAATATTCTGTGAACTGAGAACAACAAAGCTGATATCATGGGGGAATAATAATCAAATCATATTCCATCATGATGCATAGTTCTGACTTGACAACTCAACAACACCATGTGGAAATCTAGTTTGAACATTATTTAGGATATTAAACCACTATTAAGCCTCATAGGATATTATATATGAGTCTATATCACTTCAGATGCCTATAATTCAACATTCATAAGTTTATCTTATCAAAATAACTCATTCCCAAGATCACCAGATCAAAATGATAAAAATGATCACACCCTTTCCCATGATTAATCATTAATCACCAAGGATCAAAAAGAAAAAACTTTTGGTCACTAAAATAAGGTGGATTACTCATACCTCAGTGAGGATGTGTTTCATCCAAATGGTTTTCTAAACTAATTAATAGGAAATTCATTCATTGTGAGAAAAAAAATCTATCACAGGGTTACCAGATCCCACATCTCATATAGGAGATCCATTCCTTATTAGTGATAGTGTTTAATGATGGGGTACCTTACCCAATGCCTAATATAGAGTCCCCATGCTTTATAAAGGAACATTTGGATTATGGGATACCTAAAGACACATGTTTACACAAATCCCAAAAGATAACTAGCTAAACCCCTCCCCTAGTTTTATGTTAGAACTAATAAGAATTATTTAAGTAGTGGTCAACTATAGTGAAATCATTAAAATAACCAAAAACATCCAAGATTACACATCAATCACTTCCCAAATTCATTACCTAGGTAAACAAGATCATATCACCATCTCTAACTCAATATAAGAAGTCATCCCATCATCCATATAATTATATCCAAGAACAATCCATGATGTTATCTGATGGATCAAGAGAATAACTTTTCATTACTCCCATCATCATGGTAGGGGTTCTATGCATAGAATCTAACTACTAAAAAACAAACCTTTAATAGTGCAAGCCTTTATCAGCTCAAGAAAAAAGCATCGATAAAGGTCACCTTTATCAGCAATAAAAAGAGAATTGGTAAAGGGTGTCGTTTATCAGCGTAAAAAAATGTTGATAAAAGGTACCTCTTATTAGTAATTTATTTATAGCACTAATAAAGGGAAGACTTTATTAGTGTTTTTTAGCAACGATAAAAGTGCAAAATAAAATGATATAATTAAAAAAATAAAAATTAAAAAAATTAATAGTTTTATTAACTAAATAATTATTGATAAAAATGAATAAATTGAATACACATATATATAAATTAAAAAAATTAACAAATAGTATAATATAGATATGTAGATATGTAAAATGAATAAAATAAAATTTAAAATTTAATATTAAAAGTGTAAATTTATAAAAAAATTAAAAAATTTATTAATTAAATAATTATTGCTAAAAATGAATAAATTTAATACAAGTATATATAGATTATAAATATTAATATATGATATATAAAATGAATAAATTTTAAAAATTAAACAAAAAAATTAAAATTAAATTAATTAAAAAATTATTTAAAAATTTAAAAATTATTTAATTAATAATAAAAATGAACAAGTAGAATATTTGTATACATATATTAATTATAAAAAAATAATAATTAATATATATTAAATATAAATATATATAAAATGAATAAAATGTAATAATTTAAAACAAATTAATATCTTATTCATTTTTATTGTTTGATTTTTCAATTTAACATATATCAAACATGTGTTACATTGATTTCACTTACATATATGTAATTAATGCATTTTTATAAAACACACACACACACACACAAATATTTATTCAATTTATGAAATATTATATAGAAACTTATGCACCTAATATATATGTAATTTATTCAAATTTTATTATATTTTATAATTTCAGTATAACATGATACATTAAATATTTTTTAATCATTCAATTTTATTAATTTAATTTTAATTTTATTACAGTTATGTATTTTTATTCATTTTTCATATTTTTTATTTTTTATTTTTTATTTTTTATTTTATTTTTGAATTTAATCATTTTCTGTTATTTATTTATATAAATTAATTTAATATGTTTTAGTATGTTTGATATGTTTTTATCTTTACTTAAATATGTATATAATTATTTTTTTAATAATTTATATTTATTTAAGAAAATTTATCCATTTTTTCAATATTTTTAAAGTGTAGTCATTTCTAGTTATTCAATTTTAGTCATTTTTAAAATGCATGAATTGAAGATAATCTATTCATAAATAATATTAAAAATAAATATTTAAATAAATATTTATAAATAACTATATTTATAAATTTATATTTATTATAAATAAATAAATATTAATTTTTAAAAATTTATTTATATAATTACAAATAATTAATTATATATATTAAAATAAATATAAATATATAATAAATTTATTTAAATAATGAATGTACTATATATATTTATAATATATATATATATATAAGTTGAGATCAAAACCATGGTTTATTCGGGGAAAGGGGCTACATTACAAAGAAAAACAGAAAACATACAATTCATGGATATAGTCGGCAAGACACGAACTTGAGACCTCGTCGAGGCCCATAGGGGAAACTACCATTGAGTTACACCTTAGAGGCTATATATATAATTATATAAATATATAAATATATAAATATTATTTTTTAAAGTATTGTTCATATATTTATAAAGAAATAATTATATATTTAAATAATTAAAAAATTATAATAAATATATTTAAATAATTAATATATTTATATTAATATTTATTTATTAAATATATACATAATTATATTAATATATATAATCATATAAATATATTTATACTTATAAAATAATAAATTTATAATAAATTTATTTAAATAATTAATATATTTACTATATTTATATTTATATTTATTTATTAAATATGTATTTAATTTATAAATATATATAATGATATAAATATATTTAAAATTATAAATAAAAAATTATAAGTAAAAAATTATAAACAAATAATTATAAATAAATATTTATAAATGTATTTATAAATGTTTGTTTAATATAATTATAAAATTATATATTTATAATTATAAATAAAAAATATATTTTTTTAGAAAGTATTAATGTAATTATAATTAATTAATTTTATTTGTAAATAATTATAAAATTATAATAAATAAATATCTAATTAAATAAATATTTTTATAATTTTCTAGTTTCTACCTGTAATTATATATCCTTTATAAGCCCTAAAGTTTTAGCGTTGATGAAGGTCCATTTTATCAGTTCTTTTTTTGCACTTATAAATCTCAATCATTATCATCCTTAAAAAACGCTGATAAAGATGTCTTTTATCAGTGCTTATCAATTTAGCGCAGATAAAAGGGCTCTTTATCAGTGCTTTTTTGAAATTTCTGATAAAAGTTCCCCTAGTCTATATGAAATAACCCTAACCAAGACTCATTCTGTCATGATTATCAAGCTCTCGTGGAACTCCCTTGCTACCCACACTACCCCTATACGTTCTCTCAGATGAATTAAGGCTAGAATCCAATGTATGTTAATTTCTCTTTTTCCTCTCTCATTGTTTAATGTTTTGGGATTCTTGGTTTGTGTTTCATCATTGTTCTTAACCATTAATAACCCTACATCACATATCATCTCTCCTCTCTCATTATTTGAATTATATTTTTTATGGAGGCCATACAACTTTTACAACATGAGTAACAATAATGTGTTGTTTAATATAATTCTTTGATTATGATTATGGGTTAAGAATTCAACATCATTTTTAATACTATAAAGGACCATGAGATCCAAAAAAAGTTTCTATAAATAAAGAAATCATTTTGGTAATATGGATATAAAATACAATACACTTCATTCATAAAATTCCACATACCTCCCACTCATATTGTATTCATTAATATCCATCAATGTCATTGTCAAAGCATTGAATACTGCATCTCCCCACCCATTCTTCAAATCCTTTACCTTTCATCCTCCTCATTTTCTACATCCTGAGAACACCAAAAATGACACCTAAAAACAATCAAAACATAATGAATGAATTTTTTGGTTTCATGATATGAAATTTATTATATGACTCACTCGGTTACTTTTGATAACACTTTCAAAATTTACTTTTAATTTGGGGTATGTCACATTAGATCATATTAGAACTCTGTAGTTAAGTGTACTTGTATGAGAATACTACTACGATGGGTGACCTCCTAGAAATACTCATGTTGAACGTTTTTTGCGAAAAGAACATGCCAAAATTACCTTTTGATTCTCTTCCCCTTCAAACTCGATAAATTTAAAAGGGTTCCAATCTAACACTTGAAAGTATTCTTCCCACAATGAGTATACCTTTATGGTCGTGATTTTGGCTTCCACTACAAGAGAATCACTATATAGCAACGGTTTTTTTTTTGCGTTTAGCGGCAGTTTAAACTGCCGCTAAAGGGTTTGGCAGTGGTTTCTGTAAACATCCGCCTAATACAGCATCACCAATCTATTAGCAGTGGTAGTTTCCGTTTCGTGGCATTTTATGGAAAGCGTCGTAGCTGCCTCATTTTGCGGCAGTTTTACTGAGTTTAGTGGCAGTTTTTACGAGCACTGGACATCAGTTTAGTCGCGGTCGTTATAACTGCCGCGAATAAACTCAAATCTAGTGGCCGTAAAACCGCCGTTGAAGTCACCAGAACCGCCGAAGAATGAGTACCTACGATGCGCCTATGTAGCGGCAGTTAAAAATGCCATGAAACGTAATTTTTTTACATTTGTTGGCAGTTATCACCATTTACTGATGGTTTAAACCGCCACCAATGTACATTTAGCGGCGGTTTAAACCGCCACAAAATGCTGACCAGAAAAAAAAACAATTTTGCTTCTGCTTCACCACTGCCCTGAAAGACAAATCAAACCAAAAATACCATATTGTACATACCAACAGAAAACAAGAAACAACACCCTAAGAAATCAGTATAGAATAAATTGAAAAAAATAAGTAAACATTGACATGCTATATAAGAATGAACCATATTGTACATACCAATATACAACAAGAAACATCAACCTAGGAAATCAGTATAGAATCAATTGAAAAAATATATATGATAGAATCAACTATAAAACATAGGTCCATTATTTGACTACTCTCCAAACATACATCTAGCTGATCCTTCTTGATCCCCCATAATATATATCACTTGAAAATGAAACATTAGACCTACATGTGTGTCGGTGTTCCCATATATGGAGTGAGCTTAAAACATAGTTATATTTACCATTTGTGGGCCTCCTACTTGATTTAATACCCAAAATATACCATCACCACAGACATCTACTATACCAGGTGTCTTAGAGAAGCTCATGTGTTAGTCTCACTCAATACTTTATTATGCACTTTTATGTAACACAACTAATCTTATATTAACATATTTCTTAAAAAAATCATGATACACGAAAACATTATGTTCTATTTTATCATAATTTAAAATAATTATTGAGATACATTATAGTAATCACCTTCTAAACCTGTTAGGATGACTCGAAAATTCATTACACGTGTCATTTCAACACAATTTTAATCTACGATGAATCTTGTCACATTACCTTAAAATGAATGCCTTCAATTATATTGTATTTTATTCCTCTTAACTAGGATACAATATGTTCCCCTCTGAGGTTCAATCCAAACATCAAGAAACATGCTATTATTATTATTCGATAAGAATAATATGAATCAATTTTACATAATACCTTAGTTAAAGACTCTAGTATTAGATTCTTTATATAGTCCTTAATTTTAGATACCCCTCCTAGTATCACAATATCATATCCACCTTCACGTTGTATGACCCAGCCGCTTAATAATTCATCCATTATCATCATACCAACATTTATGATATTGAAAACAATATATGGGCCCTCAAATAAGTGTAATCCATAACCATACATTCTCCAAATTAGTCATTGAAGACCAAGATGAAACTGAAATGGAAGCTCATGATAAATTCAAACATTATCTATTTCTACGTACCTTTCACAAAGTGTTCCCCGTCACAAAAAGTTAAGATTATTGAAATATTTCTATTTAAATTGAACATAAATGGTATGATGTATCCCACTAATCATTAATAAACTATGTGTGTTATGATTCTATTTATATAGATTCATATGATGCTCATTGCATCGGCCTAATTCCAATAATGTAAACACCTACGACCTCTTTGTATGGAGAAAAATGAAAAATTCCCTAACTATGTGGCCTTAAACAAATGAGTCATAAACATGTATTATATGTATGATTAACCTAAAAATCATATATTTTCAAATCTACACAGATTAAGAGAGATCATAAGAATAGGGGTAACTCGTTAAACACTAGTATTTTGATATTATTCATTAAAAAATCATAATGCTATAAGGGAATCGAATAATTCAAATGATTCCTCCCAAAGAATATTTAATGATCCCAAAATCTCACACCTTTTACCAATACCTATTTTTAAGAATCTATAGTATATGAATCACTAGTGAACAAATTTCATTGTAATTTAGTTCTACAAGGACATCCATACCAAATATTCATATACATGGAATCCCATTGGAGGTTCTCATCAAAAAATAGATAACCTAATGTGAATCCATTAACATGGAATTGGATTGATAAACTATGAACTCTTACATTTGATGATTTATTGATGGGTTTCTTCATTGTGTTTCCTTTTCAATACCTTCATCAAAACCTTCAATTAAAATTGAATCACGAAATGCACCAATTATGTTCAAGACCAAAAAAAGCTGATGATACCCATAAGGAACACAATGGTGAGGCATGAAAACAATTGTTATGTCATTCTATGAATATATGTTCCCCATACCCTGACATACATTGTCTCCTACCCTTGTAAAATGAGTGCATGATGGTTCACACCTTATTTCAGGAATACCATCTAAATGGTTCTATCCTGACATTATATGACACTCATGGTAATCTATAGAGAATAATTCCCCACGGGTTGTCCAACTAAAAATAATCTATGGCCAAACCATTGGTCCATAATTTCACATCCAACCTTTTTTTATCATTTCAATAGATCATGAGAACACGTTTTTCTCTTATCATATTGATTTGGATAAATATGTCCACCATAAATTAGAAATCACCTTATAACTTCATTATGAGTGTCATGTTCACTATTTTCATTTTTATTAACATGTTTCCTTGAGTACTCAAGAAGATATATATGGTGTTTTTCCCTATTGTCAATACTCAAGCATCTAAAAGTTGATCCCACTGGGGATATCCAACCACTGACACTTAAGAGTATATTGATACCCCTACTAGTTTAAACACCCTTGAGGCCCATTAGAATATCTAGATAATATACTAGGGATGGTTACAATACTCTAATATCTAAAAGAATCAGAATCTATCATAAGTGGTGTTTATGACAACAAAATTACAATGGAAATCATAACCCACATGGGTGGGGGAATTTTTTTATCATTTTTTCCTCATGGTAATCTCAAGTATCATTCATCCTATGGGATCACACCCAAATTAATGATATCCCTCTTACAATGTAAATATTTGTTTCCTATTAGTGGTAACACATTAGTATATCTCTTCAATGTTAACCCAATTGATGTTGGGAAACATGATTCTATTGGGTATTAAATAGGTGTGGATGAATCCACTACCCCCTCTCCACTAAAAATAGTAAAACCATCTCAACATAAGAGAATATTACTTAGTTCAAATTCAAAATAGTATAACATGTGAAATGACCCAATTTGTTCAACACATTAACAATGCATTTAACTCTTAGTCATCCAAAATCTCAACTACCAATTCAAACACAGGCCTAAATGGAATAATGTATACCACACTCAAGAAATCAAGACATAAAAAGAAACATCAGAAATCAATAAAACGCATAAAAGGAAACATGAGAAATCAAGGAAATTTTAGTACATGAAAATGTTTGGTGGCAACTATGTGCCACAAATGTTACATATACAAACCAATTGTTCCCATATTTTTTCAACATAAGAACAATAAAACTTCTCATGGTCCGATGATGCATCGTCACCCTCACCACCTTCATCACCACTTTCTGTTATCACCTGTAAGAACATTATATTGAAAATTAAACACGGTTGCATATTTATATTAAAACCTAAAACCAATGAAAGTTAGAAAACTAATTAATTTTTATTTTTTGTGATTTACCTGCATACCACTGGTTGATGCACTACCACCGGGGGCATATCTGCTCATATGCTGACGTATTTCAATCAACTATTTCTACAAAGCAGATATCGGATCCCCCTTCTGGTGAACTGTGTTTCGTAGAGAAACAATCTCTTTCTGAGCATCTCCGGGTATGGGATGACTAAAACCAGGAGTAGATTCAACTACCATCCCCGGTTTCCTGCTAAAAACCTCAGATGTTATGGGTCCCAAACCCATCCCGTGCACTCTACCAGGATGCTCCTTCCCATGGACTTTAGCAACCGGGTCATCCTGGGAGCCTGAGTAGGACTACGCAGGATTGGCATCCCATAGTTTTTTAATTTTTACCTATAAATCAAATATCAATATATATTAACACATTAAAAACTGATGATAAGTTATTATAATAAAAAATTGACCTCATACCCCAACTTCTTTAGCAGGCTCATTAACAAAACATCCATCTTCTTTCTTGTGAACATCCAACCACAGTTCAGTTCGGGATGCTTCGTACCCTAAACTCTGTGACTACATTAAGAAAATATAAATAAAAAATTCAATATATTAAACAGATAATATTGTCTTATAAATATTTAAACTAATTAAAATATTACCAGTGTCGTTCGGCTTCTAGAAAATCTTTTTAAGCCCGTAGTGTGAGGGATGAATTGCTTTGCCCTGTTTGAAGCATTATTTCTTGAGAGATCTATAAATAAATAAAATGCAATTTAATAGTAATGTATTCAATTTCACGTCCTCTTCATATACATGTATAAATGTAAAATTAGGATAATATAATAATATATATTTCAATACCATTCGCTTCTCATCACGATGTATGTCAACAAAAACATTCCACTGTTCTTTCGGTACCCCACTGGGTAGCTTCTCGTACATTTGTTGCATAGTCAATGAGGTATCGTTGACATCACAGCACAATCTCTATTTGAAATATTTCCATTTCTTACCTAGATTTTTTTAACATCCACTTCTGTGTTATCACATTAGCAACTGTAAAGTGGAAGAACATCTGTATACAGAAATTCATTTTGAACATATTAGTAACATGACATTCAATTAAACCATAATGTAATAAATTTACCTTTATTTTAGAATAAAAAATTTCATTTTTCCAGCTTGGAGGCATATGTCTGCAATCATCATATGAAATAGGAAGGGAAATGGGCTCTGCTGCCAGCTGGCCTAGAATCTGGCCAAGTAACCCCACGACGTCATCTGCCGGGACCCCATAAGAATCAAATGGCATGACTATCTTTCACCAGTCATATTCCGAACATCTGAACTTTTTATGTTTTTCTCCACGGTTGTATTTTTGTCATCTTCAATGAGAAAACAATTAGTATAAACAAAATGCAAAAAAATTATTTATTTAAAATTTGTACCTATGATAGTGACACTTTAGTATGCCCGTGATGAACTGGAATGAGTTTGTCGCTGCCCCACTGCTGAGGCTCCTGAAGGGGGAGTAGACGACTCACCCTCTAATGGTACATCCAAAGATTGTGTGAGAGATGGTGTAGGAGTTTTGGCAGTTGGTGCCTCAGATGTCGTGGGGAGGGAGCCAGATGGATCGTCATCTTTTGCGGAACTAGATGAGATAGTATACCACTTCTTCCTTGGAATTCTTGTCATTTAATCAAATAAAATGAAGTTCAGAATATATATTTCAAAAATAAATTGTAGAAAAATAAATTAAAAATGATAATAGATGCCCAATACTAACAGACAAAATATATATAACAATGATAAGGAATGACTATAGAAATGAAACAAGTGGTTGCTGAATAAATAAATTATTGTACATACAATCATTTTCCCCCTCAATCATGTTGGTTTCCTACTCTATTGCTCCATCCACTTCATTCATCCTTACTAGAATAATATTTTCAATATCATGATGGAAAAATAATTATGCTTCCTGTTGTTGATTAAATTCAATTTCAGAGGTCAAATTATCCACTTCATCACCCATATCATACAAATCTATTTGTTTTACATGAGTAACTACACTCCACCCTTCATCAACAACATAATTCATATAATATACCATTTTTTCTTGCGATGTTAATATATATGGATCATGCAGTTCACGATCACTAACATCCATCAAGTGAGAGAAGTTCACATAAGTAAATTGCAAGGAATCTCTATTAACACATTTGATAATATCGACCCATTTTCATTTGAATAAAATAATAGAAAAATGTCCATGGTAGTTTAATTCAATAATATCATGCAGCTTTCCATAGTATTTCACTTCAACAAATGTAAATATACCACTATTCTTGTGTTTTCAAACCCACTTCTCGATCGACTGTACGAAATCTAAAGCCATTCACATTATAAGTGTCGAACTTTCTAACTTGTTTTAGAGGACCTCTAGAAAGAAATGTCAAATCTTATGATATCTCTGCTCGAGTATCAGTATTCATGATCTGAGAAAAGAAATATTCTTTATTAGATTTACAAAATGTATGTGTCAAACTAATATTCGTACTTATTACAATATTTATGAACTTACACGTCATGCAAACCATTCTACAAGCACTTTATTAACAGCGTTTGTTATATCTTTCTCATTTCATGTTAGGACTCTCATTCGTATATTTGTTTTTATCCTCAAATATTCAATAAATGGATCTGAAATTTCACTATTCAGCATCACATATCTATGTTCTTGTAATAATTTCAATTCAGTCAGTGTCACATTTGAGGTCCTCCCAACTGATCGGCCAATAGCAGGAAATATTTTGGATTTCTGATGTATTTGAGATTGAGTCGATGTGTTGTCAACACATATAATTTGATTAAATCTTGTCTCAATATCATCCAAGTATCGAGAACAAAAGCTAAAACACTCCTCATCCAAATAGCCTTCATCAATAGAGCCTTCTAGTTGAGCTTTATTTCTCACATATGATTTCAAACGCACAAGATATATGTGAAATAAAATAAACATAATTATGCATTTAATTAAGTACCAAAAATTGTTTACTTGACTGAAAAACATATAAATAAAGTACCTCTAAATTGGATACATACATCAATAATGAACGGGGCCTCCTAATTTAGCTTCCTCAACCAAATGCACAGTTAAATGCATCATTACAGTAAAAATGATGGAGGAAAGATCATCTCCATTGCACAAAGGGTCAATACAAACCTCTCCTGGAGGATTTCAAGCTGAAATGGATGTAGAGATTTCTCACATAGTTTTCTAAAAAATGTGTAGAATTGGAGTACAACAATAGTAGTTTTTTTAGGTAATAATGTACGCAATTCCAATGGTTGTAACTGTTGTAACAAAATATGTGAATTGTGAGTTTTCAGTCCATGTAACTTACGATTATTCAAGTCAACACACCTCGAGATATTACTTGAATACCCATTATATACCTTAAAAGTCTTTAAAATTCAAAGGAATTTATCTTTATCCCTATTTTTCATTGCAAAAAATGCCAGAGGATACTTTTCCTTCTCATCTGGCCAGAGATCGCTTTTTATGTTCATTGCTTGTAAGTCTTTACGAGCGTTGAGATGATCCTTTGACTTTCCATGCTCATTAAGCAATGTGAAAATCAAATTATCACAGACATTCTTCTCAATATGCATCACATCAAGATTATTCCGCAACAAATTAAATTCCCAATACGGAAGTTTGAAGAATATACTTTTTTCTTCCATTTTTGTGTTCCAATTTCTCTTGACGATGCACTCGAACCCGTTTTCCGCTATCATTCAAATGATGAACCTTCCCAAATTCTATTTCAACATTTTCAAGCTGTGTTAATATTTCGGAACCAGTTAACAACTTTGGAGGTGGTCTACAATCAATGGAACCATTAAATTTTGATATGTTCAGCCGAAATCTAGGAGATGCATCAAGAAATATTAGATGACACCAGAAGCACCATTTTCTACTGTGAGGTAGCCATTTGGGATCAAAATCAAAGTTACAAACGGGACAAGCCAAACCCGTGTAAGTGTTCCAACCAGATAAATTTCCAAGACCAGTGAAGTCACTAATGATCCACATTAAAGCATCATGCATTTTGAACATTGTTTTAGAAGAAGCATCAAATGTCTCAACATTGTTTCTCCATAACTCCTGCAATTCGTCAATCAAAGGCTGCAAGTATACATCAATATCATTTCTAGGAATTTGTTTTCCAGGAATAATCATCAAAAGGATAACAGATGTTTTTGCATACACATCCATAGATGTAGATTACAAGGTATCAAAACAACTGTCCAAATGCTATAACTAGTACTCAAATTCCCAAATGGGTTGAATCCAACGGCAGCCAATCCCAATCGAACATTCCTAGGATCAGTTGAGAAATGTAGATGTAATTAATAAAATTTATTCCACGATTGGTAATCTCATGGATGTCTCATTAACCCATCATTTTTATTATCTACAGAATGCCACTTCATGTATTCAGCGGTTTTCGATGACATGAGTAATCATTGTAATGGAGGCTTCAAAGAAAAGTAATGCAAAACCTTTGCAGGTGTGTTCCTTTTCTTCTTCTCCATGAAATTATGTTCATTCAAACTTCCAACATCACCCTTTGTCTGCCATCTAGAAGAAGAACATTTCTTGAAATTCTATCTACTTGAATCCTCTCCCCAATAAAGAATACAATCATTGGGACACACATGTTTTTTTGTATAATTCAGACCAAGCATGTTAACAACATTTTTCATATCATAAAAACATTCTGGTATTTTTGCTTCAGGAAATGCATCATGAATCAATTCTCATATCATGGACATTGCCTTATTTGTAATTCCACATAGACATTTGATATGGTACAACTTCAGCAAAAATGAAAGCTTTGAATATTTCAAACACCCACTATACAACTCTTTATTTCCATCGTCAACTAAATCATGAAATTCATTTTCCTCAGTGAGGTTTTCTCTTACATTTGGCTCCACAGAATCAAGAGGAGGATTCAATGATATGTTACAATCTTGATCTGCCTATGTTACAGTCTCAAAAACATCACTTTTCACGTTGCGATTTTTAGCACCCTCTTCTGGTTGTTATGATATGTTTTGATGTTGATAGTGGTGTCTTGCAGTGCCGAATGCGTCATTTATGAGGTTTTGCATTTCATTTTCCATTTTTGACGAACTTGGGACCTCATTCTGTGGATTAACATCAGTGCTCAATCTTTCTGTAACGTTTGATTCTCCATGACAAATCCAACACAAATATTGACCAGGGATTTTCTTCAGTATTAAATGTTCATAATCATCATCTCTCTTCAACCATGATCTGAATTTACATTTAGGACATGGAAATTTTATTCTCCCTTCAACGGATCGATTAGAAATTTCAAAATCTAAAAACTCATTCAATCCCTTAACATACTGAGGTATGTTCCTCGGTAATGTGATCCAGCTTTTATCCATGTATCTAACAATGTGCCTACACAAAATATACGATAGTGTAAGATTACGGAAACATAATATAATAAAGATTACCCATTGATCATAAATTATGCATAATATAATAAAGATGATTCATTGATCACATTTACCACTTCAGACCAACCGAACAAGTCTGGTCCAAAGGATACAGCGTCAACACCTCATTGAGGAGCAGTAAGAATATTAGGTTACACACTTATCATAACACTGTCGATCACACATTTATGTTTCCTCAAACAACACCCCATTGACTTGTGATTGAAATTGGTCATAATGAATTTTAAACCAGAGACATTATGTGATTGTTTAGGCTTGACCTTAGATGTCCTCCAAGAGGAATGATGTTTCTCAATGGTTTCATATACAACCAACCATATCAAACTTGTATTTCCAAGCAATAACTGAAGAGATTTAAGACATGAGATCTCAAAATTAATTCTAGAAAAAATTCACATTTTTCAATTGACATCTTAGGTTGTGTTCATTATACCAGGAAGGACACATGTTTAACAAAAATGACAAGATTCCCCCCACATTTGTAGTGTCCTAGTTATCAAAATTAGAGATATATCAGCCCCTAATAAGTTATCTATATCATATTCACATCAAACATACGTTTGATTCTCCCCTCAAGCACACTCATTACGTCATAAAAATCATAAAGAGGGATAAAACCAAACTGACAAGCATTCCAAAACACCTTATTCTTTTTGAAGTCCTCCAATTCTTTGAGACATAGTTGATTATTTAATTCATAGGTCACTGAACTCCGTAGATGACCCGACACCTTAAAAAACATCCCATGGTTCAATGATTTAACCAAACTTCATACATTCATTACAACATTTAGAACTTGAAAAGAAAAACATAGATGTAATCATGTTACCATAGGTTCCATAAGAAATTGGCACATCGTGATTACTATACATAGTTTGTCCACCCTATGCATTAAATAATTATAAGGTTCATAAAATAGATTTAAATCAACATCATATTGACTCATACGACCATCAACATTAATGAAAGCATAAAATTTTGTCCAACACTGAGGAAAATAAAGGGTCATGCGACCTGAAAAGAAGATGGCAATTCTTCAGGTAAGCCTATCCTATTGAAACTGAGCATTTCTCGATACTCATGAAAATAAAAATGGACAAAAACACAATAACCACCCAAAAAAGAGTTTCATTAGAACTAAAGAGT
Organism: Viscum album; assembly: GCA_963277665.1. Taxonomy (NCBI): domain Eukaryota; kingdom Viridiplantae; phylum Streptophyta; class Magnoliopsida; order Santalales; family Viscaceae; genus Viscum; species Viscum album. Next base: position 135,333,173 of record OY728137.1, read on the forward strand.
CATATGAGGGGAAAAAACACCTGAACAGAACTGATCATCAGAAAACTCCTTGTAATAGAAAGGTATTAATGTTCTAAGGGCACTACCTACCTAAGGATATCAACTTAAAATGAGAATGCATCAAAACCTGACACCATGTTATGATTTCAAAATTCACTAGGCTCAAAATTCAATCAACTAATCCATCATTAAAAAGGAGGTTTATGGAGAATGCATGTGGTTGTATTCTAAGACAACTCAAAAAAGTCCCATGCTACCCTTACATAAGAGTCTCTACCAAGGACACCACTAAAGGTTCCATTTCAAATAAATAATGGGAAATCACAAACCTAATTTAAATAAGTTTTTTTCATAAGAAATTATCCTATATTTTTACATAATAATGGGAAATGACATGTTCAACCCATTCTATCAATCTCGATACACCATGAATATCACCATGCATCCACCATATCAGGTGCCAAAAGCAACCAAAAACCCAAGTCTTATTAACCATATACCTTAAATTTTCATCCATCCCAAGATAAAAAAGAATCATATAAAAATACTCAATTAAAAATAAAATATAGAAGTAAGTAAACAATAAAAAGATTCAATAGGGCATATAGGTCCTAGAAACAATGTATCTGAACATCACATGAAAATAGGCTCGCTCGACCCCAAATAACTATCTTTATCAAACAAACAGTTTTATTTCTATTTTGGATTAACTGATTCATTTATCAAAGGTTAAACCTATGAGAAACATATGGAATTACCTACCATAACCTATTAATTATTTAAATATTATTTCAATCAAAACTTCATGTTTCATTGAATTTTAAGGATGAAAATTTCCATTAACATGCATCTTTATTGTTATCATTAATAAGTATTTCCAAATTCATTTTCTTTATCCAATTACTTTAACACATGGAATAAAAATTTCAATTAAACATGAATTATGTATCAAATTAACAATTTTCTTCAAGATAACAATCTAAAACTTGGAGTAACAAACATTCTAATCAAATAATAAACATATATCGCACAAAATCTTGTAAAAAACATGAAAATGTTATCACAATGGAAAACTCGCTTTGGGTTCGTGGTCGTAGTGAGAAGGGTCACTGGGAGAAGGGGGTCACAGGTTTCTAGGGTCGTCGGTCATGGGCTATTCCGTAGACACTGGTCACGTGGTCACTGGAGGCGGAGGTCGTGCGTTTTCCGGAGATGTCGTGGTGATGCCAGGGGGTTGCGGGAAGAAGGGAGCGCGAGGGGTCGGGAGGGTTGGGGGAACCGGGGGGTCGGGGTAGGGAAGGCTCGAGAATTTTTTAAAAAATATGGGTTTAGCGGTGGTTGATTAAAAACCTCCGCAAAACCTTTTTCAGAAAACATTTAGCGGTGGTTTTCTGAACCACCGCCACAAAACCTCCACTAAACCCTATTTATGTTGTATAGTTTATAGTTGGGATGCTTTTTTGGTAGCAGTAAGAAATGGTCAGTTATCAATCTCTCCCATCCACCACACACCAATACCACCACAATGTTGTTTCTCCTCTAATCTATTTATAGCATAACTATATCAAAATTAACCTTAAATCATTTTTTAAATTAGAAATCTAAAAAAACTTATGAATATGCACTTATCATGTGTGTTATAAGTAGGTCTCAGTAAGTGCTTCCAAAAAAATCCTAACTTTATTCATCATTTTTGAATATATGTTTCCAAACGAAGCCAAATACACATCAAATATAATAAAAAAAACTTCTTATATAGAAGGGTAATATAAAATAGAAAAATTTATAAGTTAAAGAAAATTACATGTTCTAATCCTTGAATAATTACTATATATTTTAATGACATGTTTTAACTATTTTAGGAGGTCTTTATCTCTTTCAATAGTTGTTTTCTAGGAAAAAATTCATCATGTTTCATTTCTATAATGTTTTAAGAAATTGTTCGTTATAATCGGAATGTTTGGACCAAAAAAATATTAATGAAAATGTATTCAAAGTATTTGAAGATAATAAGGTTAGATGATATTTTTTTCTTTCAAGTTTCCATTTTTTATTTATTTCATCAAAATTTACCCTTGTATATTATATCTAGAGGTAAAAGGAGAGGCTTCTACACATAATAATCCAACTAGAAATACAACTTGACAGAAATCATGCATTGGAGTTTGAAATTCAGGGGTTAAATAGGACATTAAAATTCACAAAGAATGTGGAAGTTAAAGGTGATGTGGAAGTAATGAAAAATATAGAGGGAATCCTAGAGTTGTTGAGAGAATATAAGGAGGCCCTTGATAACCTAGAATTAATTGATAATGAATATATATTTAAAGTTTGGTTCAATTATTTTAGGCCATCAAGGGATTCCTTATTTTCTCACAAAATCTCTAGGATTCCCTCCATTGTTTTCATAACTTCCACATCACCATCATCTTCTATGTGCTTTGTGACTTTTAATTCGTCCTTTAAACCCTAAATTTTCAACACTAATGCCTATTTTCTATCAATATATGTTTATAATTGAATTATTTTGTGGATAATTCTCTCCTTTTCCTTCTGGAAAGAATATAAAATAGAGAAATTTTATCAAATCAATATAACAAAAATAAGTACTAAAAAGAAAAAAAATACAATATAATCATCAGATCTTTAGATAATTTGAATAAATTTTCATTAGATCTATTTTACTCCAAATATGACAATTCTAGTGAAAAATTTCCTAAAAATTTTTGAAAAAGAAACACAATACATTTTTTCTTACAAAACCTCTATTTATAGAAATCAAAACCCGCTAAAACATCTCAAACATGTTAAAACTCTTAATTGGAAAGGAAATACCAAAAAATAATTAGTGCTAATATTTATGTGAGGGATAGGTATGGTATGTCAGAATTTTAATTAATTTATACATGTTAGTGATACATCAAGTGGTAGGGTTATGGTTATGTGATATTTGTGTTGTTTTTTGTTCTTCATTATGGTTTTTAGAAGTTAGGTTTAACTAATGTATTTTGGAACCCATTGTGTGGATATTTCCTAAGGGAACCAATTATGTTAAGACTTCCCCATTTTTAAAATGAACATCCTGATAAAAATGTATATGTTATACCCTTTTAATGATTTGGATTCAATAAGTACATGTGATGGTTATCCCCGAGGGAATAGTTTTAGATGCAAGGGGTCTGACGTCAAAACTCATGGTACTTGTGATGTGGTTATTAACAGAGGAGATAAATAATATTTCCTCTTATGATTAAAATGTTTAAATATTATTAGTGAATTTATTTGAATGTCAAGGAATGACTAGGGTATAATCTTGTGGTATGATTAGTGTAATTCACTTCTATAAAATGAAGTCAGTGCATTTTATTATCAGGGTTTCCTGATTAGTACATAATGACTTAACGTACATGTTTATTTTGAGTCTTAATACTTTGAAAATATACTAAAATATGTGTTTTATATTTTAGCGTCCCTATTAGTATTTATTTGTTTATTTTTATACTCACAAAGTACACGTTAACCTTAGTCAATATAGAGATCTTATTTTTGAGTTACAGTTGACGGAAAAGGACTTGTAACATAGATTAGAGTCAGTGTAGCTCAGTGGGGATGATTTGATGATATTATAGTAGTATAAGGGACCTTTATCATTTTGAGATGGTATTTGAAATTTTAAATTAATATTTTCTTATTTAAAAAGTTTTAAGGAGACAATTGTCATCCTCCTCCGTTGTATCTCCCAAACAGTTATTATTGTATTTTTTTTATTGATACTCATCCCCCATCTATTCTATGTTGTTTGAAATGCTCTGGGAAGTATTCATCCAAAATGATCACCTTTAATCAGTATGGTATGAATTTTTGTTATATTAGTTAAAGAAACATTGGTGTATGTACACAAGATATGTTGTATGAGTATCAAGAAACAAAACGAAATAAAAACTATTCAATAGATGAAGCTAATGAGGATGATAGTTTCCTAGAACTTCCACCTTTTGATGAATTTAGAGGATAACACCTACCTTATTAGGGTAATTATTTCCTTAAATTCAATTATCCCTTTACTTGAAAATGGATGCATGCTAATCATTTGACAAAAGAGTATTAAGATAGAGTTAAAGAGTTCATCAAGTTTTCAAGGGAGCATTCATGATACACTTCTCAAATCCTTTCACCGTATTTACATTATTGTCAATCAAGAAAAATTTATTATTTGACTACTCATGTAGATAGTGTATTTTTCACATGATGATGTTAGGAATCATGAGGAAGAACATACAATTAATGATGAAACTATAGAATTATTAGGATATCAATATCATGTTGATGTAAAAAACAACATAACAACATAGTGTTGAATAAAATTATAAATGAAATGAGTGAGAGTATAAAATTTGAGGTTGGTTGGAATAAATATGGAAAACCTATTGACCCCAAAAAGTCCATGTTCATTAGTCATGTTGGGGTCACAATAAGGATGAATGTGTCAATTGATATTGATTCATGGTGATGCATCCAACCTGTAATAAAGGAAATCCTTTAGAATTATATAATTATAATGTTATGATATATATTCTTTATGTTGCCAAAAAATTATAAAATGGAACATTGATTTAATTTTCATTGTTCATCCCAGATTTCATTTATTTTAGAATATTTTTATAATAAATTTTTCTTAATTGCTGTTGGAAAATCCTATAGAAGATTCCAGAACCTTCTTATGAAGTTACATCTTAGGGATGTTGAGCGAAAAGTAAATCCCCACCCACCATTTAGTTATGAACACATTATAAAGAATGAAACATCGACATATTTCATCAATCATCACAATAAAAAATCATTACGGGTTCATTGAAGTTAATAATATATTATTTAACAATTTTTATTTAATCACACTTGATTCACAACTGTTAATTTATAAAATATAAAATGTGTGGTGAAAATAAATAATGTGCATCAAAACCAATGTACCCCTATTGCAAAGCAAGGATGGGGTGTGCTTTATTAGAGAAAAAATAGGTATGTATTTTAAATCAAAAAAAAAAGATAGATTATGTTTTATGAAAAAAAATATGTTCCTTTATTTATATTCATATTGATGAATAAAAAATATGAAGCCACTTCCATCTCATGTCTTATGCTATGGAAGGAGTCTCATGTAAATAAACAGGGTAAACTAGTTGAAGAAAACAAAAAAATGGTACGAGAAACATGTGTAAGTATGAAAAAAAATATTATTATTTATAATTTATAACAGTATTACAAACAATCCATTAATGTTCATATTTATTATTTGGTATAGACATAAGAATTGGTTGTGGACATACTAGAAGAAAAGATACTTTTAGTTGATTTGAAGGGCCATAAGTATATGGTTGCATTAGAGTATTATGTTTTGGGTTCTCTCCTTGAACATTTTTTGAGAAGATAAAACCCCATGAAGATACATATAGTATGGTGAGAATATTATAGAAACAAATAGACAAACTACAAGATATTATTGTTTGGTCGGTTGACAGAACAATTTATGAGAAAGGATCAAAGAGAACCATCGGTGGAACAGATATCTGCACATGAACCAAATGATCCTGCTATCTTTAAGTCCATTCCTTCCCCCAACCACATACCTTACCCAGGGTAATTAATTTTTTCATTACTATTTCACATAAATGTGAATAAAACAACTTCTAATTACTTTATATTACTAAAACTATATAGGGTATATTTGTATGTGATTTTTATCTGTCAACACCCATGCACCGCCATGTTGCGATGGGTATGATTTTTATATCTCGAGAGAGAATATATACCCTAAATACCTCCCAAAAGAACACATGAGAGTGGGGATTGAGGTAGTTCATAATCACACTACTGATTTTCCTATTCCTCTTGATGATCTGGATGTCAAAATATCCAATGGCATTATAAGATCTTTAATATAATTTCCTTCTAGTCCTATAATGATACATGAGGCATCTCTTTAACAAAATATTTTATATGAAAAATCTGTAATGGTTAATGATAAAAGGTTTGAAGTGAGGTATGACTTTATATCTGGATAAAAGAGAAAGGAAAAAATGGTCGGATCATGAAAATCTAGTAAATCAAACAAGAAATTAAAATAATATTCCAAGAGTACCTTATCCCCCCCAATTCGAGATAAATATTTATTATAATTACAACTTCATGAGGAGACAACATTTTAATATAAAAATGTTTCTTACATTCCATATAAAAAATAAATATATGGGTCTTTCATGAAAAATGTAATTGGTATTGAGAATATAAATTATATCCTCAAGAATGAATGGATGGGAATCTCAATTTTGAAATCATACATATGGTACATTTTCATAATATGTATTTCCAAATAGGGAGATAATATGTTTATTAAAGTTATTGACTATTTCATTTTTCTACAGAAATTTATACCACTACTATATAAAGGGAAAATTGTGGAAGACATGATTTGGTTTCATTAATACTTATATTAATTTATACATCAAAACTTACATTTGATAATGAATAGATTGAGAAAAAAAGTGATGAGTTTCTCAAAAAGTTTGATAAAAAAACATCAGAAAATATACTATTTTTTATTCTTGAAATGTAGAAGTAAAATTCTACAATATAATCACAGAAAATATTTTTTTAATTTTTTCATCACTTATTTTTATTTTTAGGAAATAATAGATATATATCATAGTCAATCTGGATACCCCAAATAATTATTTTTTGGATCCAATGCATGGATATTAAACCAAATGACGACACATAATGTGTATTGTAATTTTTTAATACCCTAAAATCAATATTTTATAGATAAAAATTGAATTATATGTTTTTTTCTATGTATTAACTAGATTTTTTATGATAGGGGGTCACTAAATATAATCTAAATCATCGCATGTTTTTAGTGTATGATGAGAAAAAGATTTTGGATTACTACAAATGGAAACAAATTAATGTATATATAGAAAGATTTAACTATAAAAAAATTCAAAACAATTTACTTATTTTGGTTAATATTTCTATAGTGTCCAAAGTAATATAATGAAATCTATTGTGGATATTATGTTTACATATTTATGAGAGATATCATAAATCAAGAAAAAGCATCATCCCCCAACAAGTAATTTCTGAAGTTAATTACAATTTCATTAAAAATATTTCATAATCATTTGTTTTTTGGTATTCTCTCAGTACTATCAAGATTTTTGATAAAATTCGTACTCAAAAAAAGAAATAGATTTCTTTAGAGATGAGGGGGAAGTGTATATGTTTTTGTAATGTATAACAACAAAAACTTTTGGCAATTACCTGCTATGCTTGTGATATAGTACAAGATATAATCTTGGAAATATATTTGGTTTGTGAAAAATTAGTTTCAGAATGATTATATATTATTTTGATCTATTTCTCAAGGAGAAGTATAATGGTGGAAATAAAATTATTTAGAATCGATGTACTACAAACAATAAAAATTTTGGGAAATGGAGGAGGAAGAGGTGAAGGAAGAGGTGGAGGTAGAGGAAGAGGTAGATGTAGATTCATGGTTGGAGACTATGGTAGAGTAAGAGGTAGAGGTAAAGACTGGTGGAGGAGGAGACAAAGATCTGGCTTACAAAGAATAAAATTGTTGGGAAATATAGTATAATGAGGATCATAACAATATTTTTTTTGAGAAAAATTGTTCAAAATTGTGCACACAATTATCCACTTAAGATAAGATCTATTCTAAAAGTGTAAAAGAAACCATTTGACATGAACAAATTGAACAACATCAAAAAACAGATGCAGTTGTCTACCCATGAATTCTCTACACTATAAAGAAAGGGTTTTAGTAGTGGATCCAATAGTATATTTAGAGTCATAAAACACCAATAAAATTATCCTACAGGTATAAAATACAACTAAAATGTTTGATTAAATATGTGTGTAATCAACTACTATATCCAGTAGGTGTATGAGATAACTATTGGAGGTCAAACAGCATTGAGAGATCATGGTCATTGAAAAGGGATGATGTCAATGGAAACATGAAATAAAATGAAAAGAATTCACCTTATAAAAAAATCCTTGAAAATGAAAAACCCACTTCAAGTGATATCATAAAGCACCAAAAATCCAAATCAATGCCACTTTGAAAAACAAGCAAGTAACTCGATCCAAATCCTCTAGAAAATATATAAATAAATAATTTCATTGACCAAATCATGAATTTTTAGTAAATAAAAAATAGTGGTTTCAATTTGGTGATTGGGGGAATTGTTTATTCTATTAGATCATCAATTAGACACATAATATAATATTACAAATTCATTTGAAATCCATATAAGGAACATTCATTATGCATATTCATATTCATTAGGTAAAATGATCCATGTTCACATGATAATTAACAAAAAAACACATCATCGTTATCAATAAAAAATACATAAGAATAGGGATATTCCATTTTTATGAACAAATAATTATGATGTTATGTTAGAGTTTTTTATCACCCAGAAAATGCATTCAGATTTTTTTGAAATTGAAATTAATATTAGTGAAAAGGAAAATTGATAAACTCAAAACAAAGAAAACACATTCATACTATTTTAGTACATTCGAAAAATGATCCATCATTCATTTGTGACATGTAAGATTCATCTACACCTCTATATGATACATGATGTTACCAGTATGACAAAAAGTGTCTGTTATCAGTTTAAAATTTAAATTTTAATACAAAAAAAGTATCACTCACTGAAAACTAATACAACATACTTCAATTGTCTTGATAATTTCATAAAATTATTCGTAATTGATTTTTGATGTGTAGGAAAGAGTCTCATGTGAAACCCGTACACGATATAACTTGTATAACTCAAACTGAGTGATCTAGTATAAAATGACATTTCACTAAAAATCAAAAGTGGTATACTCAAAACTAAGTAAACACTTTAATATTATTTTTATACTTTGGGAAACCAATTCATATGTCATTTGGGACATTTAGTAATCATCCTCAATTCAATCTGATGCATGTTGTGATCGTTATGACTCCAAGTGGGTCTTTTTATTCAAAATTTACATTAATTTTAGTTAAAAAAGACAAATGAAAAACTTAAAACTAAGAAAACACATTCATATTGATTCAATAATTTAGGAAAACGATCCAAAATTCATTATTGACATGTAGGAATAATCTTTACCTCAATATTATACACAATGTGCCCTATAAGACTACAAGTATCCATTGTCATTTTAAAATTGACATTTTAATACAAAATAGTGTCACTCCATAAAAACTAAGAAAATTCACTTGTATTGTCTTGATAATTTAGTACATTTATTAATAATTAATTTTAAATATATTACAATAAGTCTCACATCAAACCCAAACACGATGCGACCTGAATGACTAAAAGTGTGTATTTTAAATTTAAAATGAAATTTTATTAAAAAACAAAAGTGGCATACTTAAAACCCAGGAAATGAAATTATATTGTTTTGATAATTTATTAAAATGATCCATAAGTCATTGGAGAAATTTATAAATCCAAAACACATCACAATGACACATGGTGTGACCGATATTATTCCAAGTGCATCATTTTATTCCAAATTGACATTAATTTTAGTAAAAAAAGACAACTAACAAACTCAAAACTGATAAAACACATTTTAATTGTTTTGGTACATTATTAAAATGATAAATGGGTCATTTTTGAAATTTTTTAATCATTCCAACTTCAATATGATACACAATAAGCCCGATATGACTCAAAGTGTTTGTTATCAGTTTAAAATTGATATTTTAGTAAAAAAAGCACCAATAATTAAAAATTGAGAAAACAAACTCATGTTGTCTTTATAATTTAGGAAAAATATTCATTATTCTTGTGTGACACAAAGGAAATAGTATCATGTCAAACCCACACATGATTCTACCTATATCACTCAATGTGTTTGTTTTTAGTTTAAAATGACATTTTAATAAAAAAACATAAAGAGTGCACTCAAAACTGAGGAAACATATCTAGATTATTTTTATAGTTTATTAAAATGGTCCATAAGTCATTTAGAACATTTTTGAATCATCCACACCTCAATATGATTCACTATGGGACTTGTATGACTCTAAGTGCATATTTTTATTAAAAAAATGACATTAATTTTAGTAAAAAAGAATTTTGACATACTCAAAACTGAGAAAATTCATTTTTATTATTTTAGTACTTTATGAATATAATTAATAAGTTATTTTTTATATGTAGGAATCATCTTCACCTCAATATATTATAGGATGTTCCCAATATGACTCAAAGTGTCAATTATTAGTTTAAAATTGGAAGTTTAATACAAAAAAGTGTCACTCACTGAAAATAAAGAAAACATGCTCATATTGACCTGATAATTTAGAGAAAATATTGAAAATTAATTTTTTATGTGTAGTAATTTGTCTCATATCAAACCCACACAAGATGCGATATGTATGAATCAAAGTGTGTGTTTCCAGTTTAAAATGGAATTTAAGTAAAAAATGGCATACTCCAAACCAAGGAAACACATTTATATTATTTTTATACTTTATTAAAATGATCCATAAGTCATTTTGGATGTTTAGGAATTGTCCCTATTTAAATATGACATATTGTGTGACTGGTATGACTCCACGTGAATATTTTTATTCAAAATTGACATTAATTTTAGTAAAAAAGAAAACTCAAAAACAAGAAAATGAGAAAACACATTCAAATTGTTTTGTTACTTTTTTAAAATGATCTATAAGTGATTTTTGATGTGTGGGAATCATCCTTACCTCAATCTGATACACGAAGTTCTCAAAATTAATCAAAGTTTCTCTTATCAGTTTAAAATTGACACTTTAATACAAAAAAGTTCCACTCCCTGATAACCAAGAAAATCTGCTCATATTTTATTGATAATTTAGGAAAAAAAATCCTAATTAATTTTTTATGTTTAGGAATCAGTATCACATCAAACCCACACATTATGAGACATGTATGACTCAAAGTGTGTGTTTCTAGTTTAAAATAACATTTTAGTAAAAAAACAAGTGCATTACTCAAAACCAAGGAAACACGTTCATATTATTTTAATACTTTATAAAAATGATAAATAAGCCATTTGGGATGTTTATTAATTATCTTCACCACAATTCAACCCACAATGTGACTGGTATGACTCTAAGTACATTACTTCAATTTAGAATCTTCATTTTATATTTTAATGTGCATCACGTTGCCAAAACTAAGAAAAAGATCCTAGATTTTTTTCTAATCATTTTATCTTCTATTAATTAACTAATTTACATATATTTTTTATCTTATACTTATGTAGTTAATTTTCATAGAGAAAATTAATAAAGATGAACAAAAAATGGCATGTGTTGTGAAAAAATCAACCTTAACACAATCTGATACATAATGTTCCTAGTATGACTCAAAGTTTAGTTTAAAATTAACACTTTTTATTCAATTTATTTCATTATATTATTAGAAACATAATAATTTTTTTCTTATATAGGAGAATTATTTTTCTTAAGCAACTGTGGCTTGTTATTTTATATAGGTGCGTTCTTTTCCTCTATAAGAGTGTTCTTTCTTTTATTTGTGTTGAAAATTTTATTTAATTTAAATTCTATATATGTATCTAATTTTTCTAATTTTCGGTGCGACATTGTGCTATTACAGCACACTATAGTATTCCTTATTTTTTGTGTTGCAGTCTGTCGTAACATCACATTACAGTATTCCTCTTTATAAGTGCTATAGAATGCACTAATAAAGGAGTCCATAAATGTGTTTTAGAAGCACTGATATATGGTCCCTTTATCATCACTAAATAAATTCACTGATAATTGGTATCTTTTACAAGAATTTATAAAATTTCTGATAAAATGGTTCTTTATACGTGTTTTTAGTGCTGATAAAGCACCTCTATATCAATTCTTTTCTAGTGTTGATAAAAAAACTAGGCCTTTTAACTGCACTGTGGTAGTCATCACTTTTCTAGAGATAATAAAGGCCTATTCTAGCACTGTGAAAGGTCTATTTTTTAGTAGTGTCTCTTGTGGCTAGTCAACCTGGTTATCATATAGACATATCGATCCAATTTCATCATCGAAATAGTTATCCCATCACAGTTATATAGAGAATCATTAAATAAATCCCACAAAAATCCCTAAACTCTTTATATTCTATAAAATAGTAGTACACAATAATGGATATATTGATAATAACATCATTATATAATTATTTCAATCCATATCATCATCTTTAAATTACCATAATAAGAATATCCCAACATAAAGAATCTTCACTAGGAGTTCATTAGTCAAAAAGGTTGTCCAAGTTACATGATGAGATAATATTATTAATAATATCATAAAAACCTCATGTAAAGATGAAATATTTATCCCAATGATTTGTGATAGTTATACCCATGATTGTGGGTCTCACTAAGATCTCTTAATGTGTAATAGTCAATATAATGATCATCTGACTATCTACATTCACACTCATATCAAAAAGTTCCTTTCAGAAAAAATAATTTCTTAAGATCACACAATCACCAATCAAAAGGAATTTATTTAATATAGTCAATAAAATGATTAAAATAGTACTCTCTTAATTTTATTAGGCCAATTCCCTAACACTTTATGTATCCAATTATTTAAAATGAGAAATATATCTTTTACGTGGTCTCAAATTCCATAGAAGACCTTATCTTGGTGATTGATGTAGAAAAATGAGTAAAATTGACTATTTATTACAATAAAATGAAAACCAAATTCAAAAAGTATATTTTTATCAATATATAGAAAGAAAAAATACATTGTTTTGGGTATTAGAGCCACACCACATTGTGCTAAAGGTTATAGTGGCATGGGACATGGATAGAATATGTTGAAAATATGAACTAACAATACTGCAAACCAGGACTTTAATAGTGCTAGTAGATGGGAATTATCCATGCTATAGGAGTTCTGGTAGTGTAATAGATGTTAAAGGGTTAGCTTTAATAGAACTCATAAAAACCACTGATAAATTCTCCCTTTAACAGTGCTAAAATAAGCACTGATAAAGGCCCCACTGATAAAGGGGATATTTTTTTGGTTCACCCACCCCCCTTTATCAGTTCTTCCCACCCCCTATTAGTGTTTTCCCCACCCCTTTATTAGTTATTCCCCCACCTCCCATGTGCACCCCTACCTCCAACAAGTTTCGAACCTAAGACCTCCATTTTATTCCCCAGTGCCTTTTCCACTCCCCTATATTGTTTTGTATTATATTTTATGATATATCTAAATATTTATATATATTTCTTTATTTTTTATCAATATATTTATATATATGTTTATATATATATATATATATTTACATATATATATACATATATAAAATATGTTTTATGTGTGTGTTTATAAATACATTCAAACATTCATATATCATTTAAATATTTATATATGTGTTCATATATAAATATAATTATACAAGTTTATATTTATTTACACAAATTTTATATATTAATATATAAATACATATATTAGAATATATAGATAAATGTATATATTTTGTTAATACACACACACAAATATATATATATATATATAAACATTATATATATATATATTAGGAAAATAGATATTCATACATTTGCGGGGGTTTGAAGAGAGCTTTGTTCGGTCGACACCCACCTCCCCCATTCCCTAAACGACGATGGTCACCACACCATCCACACACCCCTCGGCGGGGTCGGGTCCTTCACCGTCTCTCAAAGGAATTGGACCACCTCCCTTCTCTCCCTTTTCGAACCCTGATTTCCTTCTTTTCTTTCCCCAGATCTCCCTTAACCCAATGGTTTTGGAGTTATTTGATGTCTCTCTGTGACTGTTGATTTCAACCTTGGAATTAAATGAGACTTTATTTTTGTTATATCCAATGTAGATTGCACAATTTAAACAATTCTGACCATCAGTGTACTCCTTCGACCATCTCATCTTGGGATCCTAGGTCTTAGAGGAGCGAGTGACTGTTAGGATCCTCTATTCCAAGAATATAATGAAAATGTTTTCTTCAGAAGTTGATCCAATTCTATCTTGGATGAGTGTTCCTTGTACCTACAATGGATCTTAGTTTATTATATTCATGTGGATGTGTTCCTTTCACATGATGTGTGACTTACCAACCATGGTAGTGTGGGTGAGATTTACTGAAATCTTGGTTCATTTCCATAACCCTTCATTTATTCATATGTTATTAAATATAGTGGTGTGTAACCTATATTCGGATAGTATAACTCAATCTATGTGTCACCATATTTCACTGAGAATATGTGTTAGAGAGGATTTTTTGAAATTTCCAGTTGAGTCTTTCCGGATTGTTGTTGGCGAAGAGTGATACTATAAACAATTGGTTACCTTCAAATCATGGTGAGATTTCAGACCTCTGTGCATAAAATTGGGGCATAATTATATGGTTTTCAGGATTAGGTTGTTGAAGTAAAAGGGTTATGGATCTGGTGCAACTTAGATGAATCAGGTCCCAAGTGGGGTGTATGTTGAACAAAGTAGTTGTGTGGATGTGAATGGTAATAGAACACATGATGATCATGGGATGGCATATTTTAATCTTATTTCTAGTTAGGAAGATGACCCTGTGATCTCAAGTGAGATATTCAAGGAGTATCATAATAAAATAAAGAGTATTACTTCTGATAAAAAAGACACTAATATCTTTGGAAATTTGAATCGGGATCTAGAGGGGGTTCTACCTTCAGGGGAAATGTTGAATCGGGTACATGTAGTAGCAATAAGTGATAGTATGGAAGGATTTGTTGATTCCCATTCAATTGAAACTCATTCATTGGGAAGTGACTATACATGGGAGGCTTATTATTTTGCTACATGCACAGGGGTGTCTTAGGAGGATTGTGTCAAAATTGAAGAGGTATAATTCTCTTTTGATGTTGATGTGGACAAATAGTGGGGATCTTTTAATCATGATAAGGAGGATGAGGTGAATGAGGAAGCCCCAACTGATTCAAATGCTTGTGGCATTACCCAGTGTGTGTCTTTAGAGGACACGAATAATCAACCTAAATTTATGGAATAAGGATACATACAACCGAGGGATTCGGAGTCAGGACATGATCCAAGGGATGGTGATTTAATCACTGGTGTAGAAAATATTAATTTTCCAGAGGTGATCCAGAAAATTTAAAACTCATTAAGAATATATGAAAATTGGGTGAATGTTTCTAATGATGAAATGGAAAAGAAAATCACCCCCTTAAGTCATTGTTTCATGGTAAATCCTCATTCGAATATATTATCACGCATGGGAAGAAAATGATGGTTAATAGAGAGGGATTCATCTCTACCCCCCCCCCATGATATTATCATGCATGGGAAGAAAATGTACTCATACTGATGCCTCTTATGCTTTTAAAATTATTATTAGATACACATATAATCCTAGTGAGATTCCACATATTACAATTAGCAACATACTGAAGTAATTAAGAAGAACTAAATATATTTTCTTGGACTTTTGTTGTAAAAAAATCCCATTAAAATGACTTACATTGATGGTAGTTTTAAAACGAAAAAGAATTATATGATACCTCAATCTGACTTCATTTCCTAAATAGTGGATATATTTGTTGAAGTAGTTTTAAATAAACCATCATCTAAGACTAAATAACAAAGGAAAATTATATCATTACATTATATGTTGTGAAGGAAAAATTTTGGACAAATAATTTTATCAAGAAACTTAGGATGGTTCTTAGTATTTTGGCATAAATTAAGATTCACTAAAACAAGAATAAAGTGCATTCTCATGATAAGTAACATTGGCCTCATAAAATAAATAAACACGTCCTTTATAAATATCATCTTCACAATAATGATATAACTATGCCAATTGTATGATGATCTCTTAGGTAGTGACATAACCATTAATAATTTCAAAGGATAACTTCTTCTAAAATCATATCAATCTCACCTTGATTTTCAAAATATAAAAAAGTTATGGACTACAAATATATAGAATAAAATTAAATGGTTTTTACCCAATAATAGGAAAATGATTTGTCTATAAACATGGTAACACTTTAAAATCCCATCAACCTCATAGTACAAACTTGAACATCGAAGGTACCACTTACCGAAAAGTATGAAATTAACCATAAATTTTCTTCCAAAACATGACTAACCATACTATCCATATTTAAAAAATATTATGCTCCCTACCATTAAGGAGAAACTTATTGTAGATTGAAAAAATTATGGTCTCATATAACCTCAACATAAATTAATTTTGTTAAATTGACTACATTCAATGAATAAGTTTGAATGCCAATATCATCATGTTCAAGAAATCGATATCTCTTTCATTTATCACAATAAAGTGTATAAATGTATATTATTCCATATTTTACACAATTTATTAAATATAATATTTGAAAAATGAAAAACATATCTCTTCCCATATCCATATCACCAGAAGGGATGTTTCATTTTCTAAATGTTTCGAAACATATCCATAGGTGTCACAGATTTCCTTACACACTAACTAAAATAGTTTAAAATCAATGATTATTCAATAATTAATTTGGGTTATTAGTACCTCCACATAATATATTCTAAATATTAAATACTTTCAAGACTCAAAGTGCTCATGCATTATCTAAGGTTGTGGTAATCATATTAACATAACTTATACCTTAGAATATGAAATAACCTCAACTCTCCCATTTCAAAAGTAGTAATCTAATTAGTAATGAAGAAACTAGCAATTGTATCATCATAACTTTAAAAAAAATTGTACAATATAAAAATATCATTCAATAAACCTTGGTCAAGAATCCTCTCATCAATATTTATAAATAGGTAAAGGTCTAGTCATCATCACTACTACTGCAGAAGTTGTTGGATTGAGAGAGTTTTCCACAATCCTACTAAGATCCCTCTTCTTCAAACCTTCCAAATAAAATGGTAATAAATATTTTAGGGACCCATATCACTACATTTTTTTTGTAAAAAATAGAAATCTATGCCATATAAAAAATTATCTACCTCAGATCAAATGATAACACATACCATGTTGATATATTCCAATTAAAACGAAAATGAATCACATATTCTAATTACATCCAACTAACTACCACTATAAATAGTGTTTTCAAGAATGATAAAAAGACATGATAATAAATTATATTTGATAATTCCTCCTTTCAATTCTATTGATCCAATCACACTAATCTGACTCTTCAAAAATATTTCATGATAGTATAGATATTAACATAAAAATCAGATTGAGTTATAATCTTTGTAGAATAAGTTCACCTCATAGACATAAATACTCTTTCAGTAATTTATCATTCAAAAAAGTATATAAACACATATCTTGGTCTAATAATCTCTCCAGAATATTTTTCTTCACATAAAAAATCTTCACCACTGCCGAACATGTGTGATATCAATATTGATAAAGCATAAGTTCTAGAAAATAACAACATATCTTATACAAAGACACATATCTAATATTATAGATCATGATTTTCCACATCATGTAACAAGTCTCTTCCCAACTCTAAAACTCCAATTAATAATCCAATTAATTACTTGTGGATTTTTTTAGACACTTTAAATACTAGATATTGTTACACTTTGAATTTGATGTCACTAAAAAATAAGGTAATTATATTTTCGTAGTCAGTCATTCCTATCCCATAACTCTCCTATAATATGATGTTCAAATAAACTTGTCTCAGTCTCAACCTCCTATATTGAAATCAAGGGAAATTTTGGTCTCTATTCCACCTATACATACTCCACCAAGTTGATCTCAAACCCAATCACTCATATTAAAACCTTGAAGTGGGTCAATAAATTTTATCAATGTCTAGCCTACTCTTGGTTAGTGATGAAAAAGACGAGTCCTCATAATCTTATCACTCAATATCTATGGAAAATAGAATAAATCATTGAACAATGTTTTATGATATATATTAGGAAAGAAAAACTTTCATGAATCGCATAATTCATATAGTATTTCAATCATCAATACCATGGAAAAGATAATTTTGGAAAAATCTGATACATCATCTTCAAGTCAATATATTAACATGATGATCCAAAATATGATCTTATTTCAGTTAATTCCCATACAAAATGAAAAAGTTTCATCATGAAAAGAATAAATAAGGGAATATATGTACTCACTTGGGTGAAACCCCATTTCAATATGTTATACACAAACATTCACCAATTAGAATCAAGCGTACCCTAATACACGAGTAACATAAAATACTGAAACTCATACAATTTCTCATCAACATGAGTTGTATTAGCTTCTAACGTAATTATAATCCATGGTATGTAAGCATGTTTTGATCCCTCATACTCATGACTATGGAAATATTCCACATTATCATCATTATAAACCATTGGTAGTACTTTGATAGGTGGGGACTCAGTCATCCTTATATCATAACTTCATATTGATTTTTTCACAAGATATTGATTCATATTTGGAAATAATTCACAATTATTGATTGAATTGTAATGAAATGAATAAAGAAATTTAAAATTTATTATCATAATTTCTTGTTCTTCCTCTATCCCAATCATACAATCACATAAATCATTTCATGACCAATATATGATGAATTTACATACCTAACTATACCTTGTAAACAATACAGTAATAAATTGAGTATGTTAACAAAATACCTTATTCCATGCATTGAAATGTTTCAATTATGACACCCTATTGTCAAAATCCTTATCCTGATATACTGAATTTAAATAAAATTGTCATTGTTTCCCTAGTTTACCAGGATATAACCTTACATGTACCAAACCTCAAAATTCGGTATTTAAAATAGGTTTTCCCTAATACCACTCTTACATAACCTGGTACATCAAAACCCTACTCAGGTCAGTTATACGATAGGGTATGCCTCCCCAATCCCACTTATAACAATTCAAGGGTAGTTAATAATAACTAAGATGGTTAACACATGAAGTATGATGTATTATCTCATAAAAATTAATTGAAAATTTAGTACAAATCTACTGGAAAATAGAATATGAAATAAAAACCCATAATTAAACTAAAATATAGGTGACTATATATGACATGCCTCTAATTAATCATATTAGAAAACATAATCAACGTCTTAAAATAATGTATATAATACAATACTCCTAACATGGAACGAACCTTTACGTAAATGAAACCCAAAAATAACACCTCAATGAAAATATTTAGGCTACTTTTTTAAAACACCACTAATGAACACCACCTAATAAACTACTATAAACACCATTTCATCATATGATCCTAAATTATGTTGACCATAAGTTTATAAACATACAAGTTCCCATGCATAGGTGTGTATAATGACCCTGTAAGATATCCAAACTATTATGAAACACTAAATCCAAAATTATGCATATATAATAATGAAATCATGTAAAATCATTATATATAGTCACAACCTCATGGATCAATACCACCCAAGAGTAATCTACTTCAGACATCAACTAGGAGGATATATCATCCTCAATATTCATAGGTTATTTAATAAAAATACATCTCACTTTAGCAGTCCACAAATCAATAATCACAAGTTTAACTAATTGAGTTGCTTGCTTCTAATACCATCACAAAAATCACACCCCAAATAAAAGAACCTAAGAAAAAATCATATAAAAATAGATCTTCAACATTTAATACACACTTATCCATGTAAAATCATAAATAATTGAAAATTAGAAATCAATCATTCCTAGTCATTGAACTAAGTTAGAGTACCCTTTCCTCATCAAGGATTTGTTTCAATTGAGGAGATACCTAAATCCACTAATTGGAGACCCATAACCCATTGGGTGTAAAATTATTATAGGGGATACTTGATCCCATATCTTATATGGGGAACTCATACCCCATAGATGATAGTGTTTAATGAGGGGAAGCATGACCCTATGCCAATTGTGGAGGACATACACCCCATAAAGGAAGATAATGGTCAAAGGGATACCTAGCATCATATGCCTACCAAAATACCAAATCATGGCCATATGAACCCCCATCCAAGAGTTATGGTTTTATATAGAAACAATATATAGTGGATTTTAAAATATAGTTAAATTTTATAAATAATATGAAATATCAGGTTTCATCCATCAACCCATTCTAAAAGTCATCACCTAAGGGAAAAATATTTCATCATTATCACTTATCATTTCCTACATGAGATTATAAGTAACGTAATAATCTATATCTTCATCTCCAAGAATAATCCAAGAGTATCATCAGTCTATTCCATTAGATGGATCATTATTAAAACAGATCATTAGACCTATAATTATAGGTTTGGGTCTAGGTATGTCGTATGCTATAGTCGGTCAAATTGGTCAATAAGGAAAAATGTAAATCTAATGTCTATTAGGTTCAGAAGATATTGAAACCATTTTCCAGATAAGTGTTGGATATTTTTAAGGATTTAATCTATAATCCCAATTCTTAAATCAGATTAAGATGGTGGAGTAGTGCTAAAAATGTCTAGAAGTCAAGAAGATGAAAAATTTGAATTAATAACGATGAGTGTAGAAGATAGAAGTGTGAATATGAAAAGGAATTTCATGGTATAAAAGTGGGTTCCCTATAACTAAAATGAATAGTGCTATGTGATTACCATATCATGAATACATAGAGTTATTCATGATGTATACATACTATAATAGTGTTGATGTTTCTACATCCACTATTTACATAGTAATTTCCTCAAATTAGTTTTCATATCAAAAGGTTATAGTATTTCCTAGCTAAAATGAAAACCTCAAGATAATATGATAGTAATATTAAACCTATACATTATGTTCTGGATAAATCATAGTGACATGACATAAATTATTCCATAATATCATGTGTCAAGGGATTATAAGCATTGAGAATTCTTCTTATGATTTTTTCACTTGGTGGTCTTGAGTAAAGGATATCATGAATTATGACCTACTAATAGGAACACTATATCATTTAAGTGTCATTGGTAGTTCCAATTTATGAGCACCTATATTGGTCTACTGACTAGGGATCATTATTCATGCATAATAATTTATCATGTATATTGATTCAAGATGAAAACCATGACATTTATTTAGTGGTTATGTATCCTTTTTTGAGTGTGTCACTAGTTGTAAGGAATTGATTGATTGTCCAAGAGAGAATTTGTCACTTTTGTAAAGGAAAAGATATATCATGCCTACTGGACCAGGTTCGTAGTTTATTTATAAAACTCATGGACATGGTAGAAAAAGGTAACTTGTTATAGTATGTTCATAAAATAATAAATAATTAAAGGATGATGATAAAAATTTCACATCCATTTTTATGAGATATTGTGAGTAAAAATATATTATATTATGAAGTATGCAATCATAGGATGTTTTCATTTCTATGACTAAACCTTATCTCCTTGGGTGGATTTGATGGGTTTTGGACCCTAATTCTAGTCTATGATTATTTCTCACAGTTATCGAGATAAGTTCCTAGAGGATCACATGAAATGGGTATTCATAACCATGACCAATTCTAGTGAATTGGTGTTTAGGACATGGTGTGACCCAAGTAATGATCAGATAATGATCGAGTTTATACATTCAGAAAGTAAATAAATAGATTCAATATTATTTAAGGTTTCAATAATAATTTTTTAATTTATATACTTTTTATACTCATAAGAAAATCTGTGAATATAAATAAGATTATTTTTTGAATGAATATATAACATTTAATATTTGAGGTTCTTTAGAAATTCATGGGAATATGAGTTGATTTAATGGCTCTAAATTTATCATGTAACACAATTTCATTATTACAAATAGTAATAAATTTCTTATAATAATTGTGACATTTTTGTGAGGTTATAAGTGTTATTTTTTGAATTTTTGGAAGGTTCAACATATTGAATGGATTAAGTTAAATTTTTATATTTTTAAACATAACATGTAACATCCTTAAATTCTTAAATAAGAACATTGCATTTGATTGTGTGTATGACATTCAACACCATGATTAGAAGAAAATATAACACCTGAAAACATTATGATATATTTATTTTTAAATAAATTAAACTTTTTAAATATCTTGGATTATATGAATCACTAAGTTTAGCTTATGTTACATGCAACAAAAGAATTTCTCTAAAAGCATGTGTTACATGCAAGATTGGGTATTACCAAACAACAATATTATATTAATATTATAATTTAATATGACAGTTATCACCTAGGATTTTTAATGAAAGTTATGAGTATGGTTAACTAACATAGGAAAATATATAGTTTATACACTATTATTTTTCATCTTTTGATTATAAATAATATAAGGGTCATTTGAAAGAAAAAAAATGATTTCTAAAAAATAGTATTTTTTCTATAAGATAGATTAGTTTCATATTTTATAAATAATTTAAATTTAATTTTTAGCCATTTAAGATAATTTATTTTAAAAAATAATATCTTTTTAATCAGATTACCTAAATTATTTTAGGGTTAATTTTTTGGATTTTTCTCAGAAGTTTCATTTTCTAATGAATAGAGAAATATATTGAATTTTAATTTAAAAATGTATTTTCATTTTAATAATTTATAATGTTAATTTATATTTTAAATTAGTATTAAATTAAAATTAGTTCCATTTTATATCAATAAATCCAATTTAATTAATTTAAATAATTTTTATATCGAATTTATATATACAAACTTTGTAAACTTTTGAAAATTTTCACTTTAAAAACTGTCATTATTTTCATGTTAGTAGGAGTTATTTTAATTTCAAATTTTATAATTATGTTAATATAAATTGAAAAAATTGGTTATATATTTTTAATCAACATAATTTATATTTCATATTAAGTTTAACATAATTTTTGACCAAATTAATAGTGAAAAAAATAAAAATTAATTACCACAATTAAGGTAAAAATTGATTTAACAACGGTTAAACTAATATAATAAGGATAAAAAATGAACTAAATACTTTTAAAACAAATATTTTCAATCCATATTTGACCTTATATATTATATTCTCTATAATGGCCCATTTTTTAGGCTTTTTTCATGTTGAAACATGGTTATGATTGAATATTTTCAAAAAATTACAAGTGTGCAATGCACCTCACTTATAAAAGGCCACCCCTCTCCTCTCAAATTCATAGCTTCAAACCCTCATGGTTTAGAAAATCACTACCCAAATAAACTCCCAAATTCCCTCCCCTCATCCTATAGTCTTCACTTTAGGCATAAATCCATCCTAGGAAGGCCTTTTGTTAAAACATAATGAGGATATGCAAAGAAGAGGTAACGTTTTATAATGAGTGTTTTTATTTTATTTCTTCCTCTAACTCCTTGAATTATTTATAAACCATGATGATATAAAAAACTAATTATATTATATATACTGAGATTTTTTATATTTATTTAATGACAAAAAAACCCATCTAGTTCCATCAAAAGGGTTACAATATCATCATCCATTCATACGACAGACTACCACCTTGCGAATCGATGACATTCATTTTCCCATTTAAACCTTACATGGTTGGGTAATATGATTGATATAAAGTATATATATGATATTTATAACATATTTAAACCTATGGAGTCATTATATTATATAAAACCTTTTAATTTCTATATCGTATGGGATATTAAAACATCGCTCATGTGTGCAGCGGACTGTCACCTCGTGAAGCGATGTGATCCGTCATTTAGTAATGATTTAAATGGAATGAAATAAAGCTATAGTAATATATATATATATATATATATGTGAAAAATCACATAATTATTATATTAATTACATATTTATCATTATATAATGGTTATATATATATTTATATCATTTTCATTCTTACCTTTTTCACTCAATAAAAGATGATAACATCGTTCGTGTATGTGTGGACAACTGCGTTCATGAAATGATGTAACTCATTTTTCATCACCACACCACATGTATTATATATATAATTATATTTAAGGAGATATTATGATATTATGATAATTTTTTAAATATAAAATATTACTTAGCTTCTTTCTATAATGATCATTGAAATTTTGAAACGTTACTCATGCATATGTATGTCCTACCATATCTATGATCGTAACATACTTTATTTTTCAAAACAATATTTAATGTTTGGTCTAAAATGTATAATTGATGTAAAATTATGATAATTATTTCATGATAATTATTCTGGATATTATTAAACTATATAATATGCACAAGATCGAGATCATTCATGACAAAATATGCATGGGAAAACAAGGCAACTAACAACCAAAACAAGGAAAACTATGAAATATTATTAATGAACAGGTGATAAGATGTTTTAAAATGATCTTTTATTATATTATAAATATTAATATGGTTCTGGTATAAGTTAATAACTGGTTTAAAATCACTATATAGGAGGTTAAAGAATGTTCAACCAATAAGAAGCGTGAGGTAATGGATTCCGTCTCAATTTCATTTCATGAGGTATATTATAATGTTATGAACTTGTTTTCTTATATATAGTGTATATACATCCCCTTTGATGAAATATGATGAGTACTAAATTCTTCTTAGTATTTTATGTTTCCACATGAATTATTTCATCTAAGGGGATTTTATTTAAAATTACCAAGTGGAAAATAATTTCATAACCCAATTTTCTAAAAATGGTTTATATTAATTCTTCTTCAAATTTTAAATTATAATATTATGTGTATAATTTATTATGATTATTTTATGTTTTATTTCCACTTTATTTATTTTTATTTTTAGTTTATATGAATAATTTAGTCATTTATAAATTATAGCATCAACATTATGAACATTTTAAGGGTTTTTTACAATCTCATTCCAATCGAGATTATGTATTCTTGAATTTCCATTAAAGGAAATTTTTTGATAATTTTTTAATAAAAAAATAATTTTTTCCTCCTCTGTTTATTAATGGTATTGTCAAGTTATTGTACCATTTTTATACTATTTTGTAGTTAAAAAGTTGAGAATTTTATAATAGAATCCAACTTTATTTCTCCCTTCGATCAGAAATCTATTTTCTTCCAAACCCATGTTTTATAAAAAAATTTCAAATTATTTTTTAACATTTTTAAAATGATATTTAAATATATTTTTAACCATTTTTATAGTTTAAAAAATTATTTTAAAGGAATCCTCATTTCATTTTCAAAACAACTCATGTTTGTCTTTTACTGAAAATGTAAATGGAGTCTTCATGTCATTTTCTAAAAAAGTCACTTTACTAACCTTTTTATAGTGAAAAAATAATAGTATTTTTAACTTTTATAGAATTTATGGAATTACTTGACAACATGAACATAATTTCTTTAAATATTCTCTTTCATTATTAAAAGGTTACTTTTAATGATTTTTTTCCAAATATTTTGGAAATTCTTAATTTTTAAAAGTTATTTTCAAAGAAAATGATTTAAAAAATGTTTTATGTTTTCAAAAATTATTTTAAAAATTAAATGGGTATTTTTCCAAATAATTTTTTAAAAAATTATTTTATAGTATTTATATTTATCAATGATAAAAACCATTTATTATTACTCTAATGGGTATATGTTGAATTGATACCATCCTTATTCTTCTTATGTATATTCTTGAAGGTCCCTAGAACACCCTGAGAGGGGGGTGAATCAGGGTGTCATCTTTTTCTCTTATTTGCAGGATCTTTTTCCCATATTGGTAGGAAATTTTATAAACCAGTATGATGGATATGTGTAGTATTTAAAACATTCACATACAGAAGGATAGAACAACACTTTTAATTGGTTCACCACTAAGGGATACGTCTAAGGAGCATACACTGATAGGTTGCGGGTCATACCTAATTCCACTAATCTTCACTAGTTGTGGATTACAATGTTTCAGGAATGTTCACTCTATCCAGGTCACACTTCCTTTAAAATTTTTATGGATTGACTCGCTACCTCCCTCAGATCACTTCTGTTGACTTCCCTTGGCTCTCTGCCTTGGGCGAAGTCTCCCTCAGTTTATAGACTTGAAGGTATCTTCAACAAAAAGGTATTGAAACCTTTATCTCTATCTTGAATGATACATTTCATGTATTAGTGTCCTAAATTGATTCAATTTTATATTAAATCTTCTACTTTAGTTCAATAACTGAATTTACTAAATCATCTTCTTATTTTTTTCAGAATAAAAAGAACTTGTGTGATTGTTCAAATAATGAAGATCAACTTACTTGGCATCATCAGAATAAAATTCTTCTCCTTTATTCTTTTATTTTATTCATGTGATCATGCATTTGGAATTCAATTGAAATTCTCCCTTTCTTTCACTTATTCTTCTTCTCTTCTCTCTAGTGTGCAAACCCTAATGGATATAGATCTTTGTCCGCACACACTACCTCTTACTTTAGTTGCATTTATCCACCATTTGGATGGTCTCAATTAACAAACATGGATTCATGTGCACCATGCATGCAACCTAAAATTTTAATTACACACACACACACACACGAAGCCTTGGTTTTCTTCAACTTAATCAAATGAGTGCATACATGTACGTACATCCCCTTTGCAGTCTCCTTCTTCACCAAAATCACAACCCTACAAATAATACAAATGTATTATGTAACTAGAGGGTATATACCTTTTTGAAAGTCATCGGATCATGATTTTACTATGTGTATGAGATGCATGGCTCTTCCTCTTTGCAAAGCACAATGAGAGTGAAACTCAAGAACTGGATCATGGTTTAATGGCCTTCGTAAAACACAGTGTGTGTTTAGAAAACTAGTCACTTGTTCATGGTAACCAGTTCATTCCATGCACTGAAATTCTTTTCAAATCTTTTTTAGAGTGCATGGAACTTGTATAAGGATTGTGATATCTCCTATTTACAAATATTTAAAGGCCTTTAGGTATCCCTACTTCTTCGTGAAGAATAGATAACCAGGGATTACTCTGTTTTTGAATAGGAGAACTCAAATATGCAGAGGTAACCCCCTTTTTCTCAGCTT
The DNA here is from genome assembly GCA_963277665.1 of Viscum album. Taxonomy (NCBI): domain Eukaryota; kingdom Viridiplantae; phylum Streptophyta; class Magnoliopsida; order Santalales; family Viscaceae; genus Viscum; species Viscum album. The sequence goes on from OY728137.1 coordinate 135,360,260, forward strand.
GGTGTGGATCCGTTTATAGGTGAGGAATAGATCTTTTCCACATTTAAATATCACATCAGAAACTCTTCAAAATATCCTCTTTTAATAATTGTGATCCTCATATTTTAAAAACTTCAAACCTGTTTATGAGATATTTCGAGACTTGCGGTGTGTTTCCTTTTAGAACAAGAACCTTATCTACAATGAATGAATCCCGTGAAAGTGATAAAGATCACATTTATCTCCTTTTATATCCACACTCAAATCCACATTGCCTTGGAAATCCCATTTGCCTTCAGTCGAGCCTTCTTCATCGAGATATCACATGCATGAAAGATTAAGATTGCATAAATAGTCTCAGTATGATCCAAAAACCATCATTATGTCAAAATGATATTCATGTGATGGAAAAAAGTGGGTCATCGTAGTTCTTTATTCATCACCGGTGATTGGAAGTGTCATTACTGAGCGCTGTAGGTTGAAGATGACGACGCTGGGATCTTTAAATGTCATGGGAGATTGACGGTCTTCATTTAATTTAGTAATGTGTGGGATAATGGATGGTCCTAATTATATCATGGATGTGGATGATATTTGGGGCTAGGATTTCACGTGGGATTGGATAAATGGATGAGATTACATCCATGTTTTTTTTAAACCGTGAACAATAGCTGCTTTTTCCATCCCACATCGAATCCAACTTGTGGGTGGGGTGTGGTTTAAGTATCAAATTTCACTTCCATAAGTTCATAATTATCCTCTTCCATCCACAGTACCACGTCGTACTTTGTTCTCTATGGGCACAATCTGAGCCTAACCTCAACATGGGTTTTGGCCCAATCTCTTCACGAGCCTATACAATGCCCGGCCCTGTCACTTGCAAGCTGGCTTAGCTGGCTTCCCCTTGGGCATAGTCGACGTTGTCATGCATGTTCCTTAGGTTGAGGAGGGCTGGTTGGCTGATGGTCTGACCCAATTTTTTAAGTAACTGATAAAAAATAATTCTATGTATAAATTGCATGGTCACTTAGTAGTTTAATCATGCATGGCCACCTTATAAGTCCAAGACTCTTCCATATCCTCTTTCTCTCTTCTTCTTTTTCTTTTTGGACTACAAACTCCAAATAGATTCTTCATCCTCAATTCATCATCCTTATTATTGTATACAATGTATCACCTTTCATACATTCATTTAGAACTTCGGAATTTTTCACCAATCATCTGAATTAATAATCTCCATTAACATTATATTCCTTCTTCATCTCCTTCATTTTGACCAATATAAAAAAATATTGAAAAAAAATACAACTTCATACACAAAGTGGTCCCAACAATATCCCCCTTTTTATTTGTTGTGAATACTTCAAAGTTCCTTCCAAATGAATGTTTCAATGTCAAAATGAGAATCTTACCTCTACCCTTCACATTTCTTTCAAACTTTCATTTCATTTTCTCTCCCCCTTATTGACAAGAAATAAAATGTTCATGGAAGAGAGGGTATCAGTATATAATTATGCAATGTTTCATCAATCATTTCAATCTAATTCTACTTGATCTATGCTCGGTGTAGAAAATAATAGGATTTTATTTAGAGAAAAAAAATTCCATTATCCACTGATCCTAATACCTCATGAGATGAGAAATCATATACTTGTATTCAATGGTCTTTAAACTTTCATTCAAGGGTGAAGATATTAATTGTGAGATGAAATAATCAACCTGAAAATTCTTTTCCAATGACATGATATTCAAATAGTCTTCAGAGTGATTGTATTTGATACTAATTAAAATAATAACTTTGGAAGCTTCTTAATTTGTCTCCCCCTAAAGGGGACACTTCTCAGGTTCTCCCCCTGAGATCTTGCTTCACCTTCAACTCCACGTATTATAAGAACAAATACTATACATATAAGATTTAAGGGAATAAGGTGTATCATCCTTGCCTCATCAATGTGAACAGCTCAATTGTGATGGTTTTCTCAACCAATATTCTCTATTTACTCCACTCTTTATACATGCACATTTTATCTTCAAATATTTCTATGGTTTTGTGCATCCAATTACTTTTTCCTCTTCTTTGTGTATTAACCTTCTTTCTTATTGATATTTTAAAGCACTAGAATATTCTCAGGAAACTTTCATCATTTAGAGGAATTAATCTTAGTATGGAGTAAATGCAATGAAATTTATAACAGTTTTACCATCCATGTTTCACCTCACACACAGATCTTCTTTATCTTTATATGAGATCTTTTCATTTCCTTTTTCACTAGCCTTGTCTTTTGAATCTTCTGTTTTTCTCATCCTTTCCAAATCTTCTGTCCAGATCACCAATATGTCATTAGGAACTATGGACTAAATATTGGATCTTTCACATGGCTTCTTATGAGTGGCATCCTTCTTATATGTTATTTTGGATGCACTACCCTTCACCTTCTTGGATTTAGAATCCAAGGTCTTCTCACCTTTCCTTCTTGGAATCTTCTTGGGAGAATTTTTTTTTCACAACATTCTTATGATTTCATCCCAAAGTTGTTTCTTTATTCCTATCCATATTTTGTGATCTTATTTTCTTATCATATTTTTATAAATATTGATTTGATCATGTACCAACCTTGTGACCTCTTATACTACATACATCACAGATGTTTCCAATCATTCAAAATATATTTTCACTATACAGATACTTATGGACCTATGGATGTTTCTTGTTATTATTTGGATTCCTTTGTGCTTTTATATTTTTAGGACTGTACCAACAATTTTATGCACAATTCCCAAACCTTTTTCATCACAAAAATTGACCCAAAAATCTCAATTTCTTGATATATTTTTCATTAGATTGTTGGGCCTTCATATTGTTGTGTTATGCTGTTTATGGGGAACCATCTTCCACACTGTTTTTTATATCTACCCTAGCCATAGTGGTAAGTATCTCATCACTTTTAATCACCCATACATGTTTATATTTTTTACTCCAACATGAAATTCTTTTAAAAACATATTTAGAAACATGTGTACAGGATGGTTTGAATGGTACCTTTAATTTCTTAGCTGCTTGGGACAGATCATTGAATGAATTCATGATCTTATTATCACATGTCTGAGGTCTTTCAACCTTAGAATCCTTCAATGAGTATTGAGTACCCACAGCTACTGTTTCTTTCCTCTATGAAATATCAATATCTGTCTTTTCAAGATTGGTCAACTAATTTTCTAATTCTAGACATTTCATATTGAGGATGAATTTTTGATCTTCAACCATAATAATATTTTCTTAACAAGCATACTTTAGTCTTTAAACATTAAATTCATGAAAATTAACTTTGTTTTGTAACAAATAGTCATGTTCCTGGAATTTCCTAGAAGTTTCTTCCAAATATAAACTCTTGACTTTAGTTCTCTTATTCATATCATCTTTAAGTGCATAGATATTTTCTTCTAGAGTCTTATTGAGACCCTATTTTTATTAAAAGTATTTAATATATCTATAGATCTTTAAATATTAGATAATTTTTACTTCCAATCCCTTTTCTATATTGTATGCTTCTTTTTTCAATTAGGTGATCTCAACCCGCATACAATGAAAAATTCTACAAACAAAGGAAATTCTTTCTTCAGGAATATCATGAAGATAATTTCTTAATTTCTCAATTGAAAACTCATTTGAGGTAAAAGATTTATCAATGTCACCACTTATGATGGAATTCATATTGTTGGTGGAAACATGATCTACCTTCTCTCTACTTTCTAATCCTAGTATTTATTCATTATTGGAAAGGCATGGAGAACTAGATATTGTATCTTATTTAAACATGAGGAACTTCTTCAACTGTATCTTCTTTTTCTTTTTCTTTTTTTTTCATGGTCTTAGTGGTTATAGAATTCTACTTAGGGATAACTGAATCTTGATCGATATTTCACATAATTGTAGACTTTAGGAAAGAAAATCAAATCCTCTTCTGAACAGAATTACTGTAGAGTATCCAACATAAATGAACCTTTATCATCTAATACCCATTAAAGGACCCTAGACCACCCTGAGAGGGGGGTGAGTCAGGGTGTTAGATTTTTCTCTTCTTTTTTGGATATTTTTACCATATTGTTATGAACTTGTTTAAACTTTTATGATGGATATGTAGATTAATTAGAACATTCAGATTCATAAGGAAAACACAACACTTTTACTTGGTTGACCACTAAGGGATACGTCCAAGGAGCATATGCTGATAGATTTCCAGTCATACATAATTCCACTGATCTTCACTTGATATAGATTACAAAGGCCTGGGAAGAGTCACTCTTTACTAGGCATAGTGCCTTTACAATGTTTAGGGATTGGCTCACATCCCCTTTGTATCACTTCTATTGAATCCCATTGGCTCATTGACTTGGGTAATGTCTCCCTCAATTTATAGACTTGAAGTTCTCTTCAACAAATAGGAATTAAATTCTTTTTCTCTCTCCAGAATGAGATAATGATTGCATTAGAGCCTGGAATTGATGCTCTTTAATATTAAATCTTCTTCTTTAGTTAAATAACTAAATTTACTAAATCTTCATCTTCTTTTCATCAAGAATCACAAGCACCTATGTGATTGTTCAAACAACGAAGATCAACTTACTTGGCTTCATCAGAATCAACTTCTTCTCCTTTCTTCTTTTCTTATATGCATGTAATCATGCATGTGGAATTCAAGTGAACTTCTCCATTTTTTCACTTATTCTTATTCTCTTATGTCTAGTGTGAAAACCCTAATATATATAGGTCTTTGTATAGAAACATTTCCTCTTGATTTATTTTCATGCGCACACCATATATATGGTCTCAATTTACACACATGGATGCATGTGAACCATGAATGAAACCTCTACTTTTATTTACACACACACACACATGAATCCTTGGGATTATTCAAAGAAATAACATGAGTGAATACATGTACATACTTCTCATTTGAAATCTCCTTCTTCACTAAAAGCACAGCACTGTAAACTTTATATATGTATTTTGTAACCAGAGAGTATTAACCATTGTGAAGGTCATGGGATCACAGTTCTTCTTTGTGCGTGAGGTGCACAACTCTGTCTCTTCATAAAGCACGGTGAGAGTGAAACTCAAGCACTGGCTCACGATTAGATGTCCTTCACAAAACACAAAGAGGGTTTGGAAAACTTGTCATGTGTTCATAGGAAACATTTCTTGGTATGCATTAGACTACCTCGAAAATCTATTTGAGGGTGCATGGAACGTTTCAAAGGCTTGTAGGATCCCATTTTCACAAAGCCGTAAAGGCATGAGGGTCTCCTTTCTCCTTCTCTAAGAATAGAAAACTAGAGAGTGCCTTGTTTTTGAATAGGAGAACTTTCATATATGTAGGGAATCCCCTTCTTCTTTGATCGATGTGGATCCTTTTATAAGAAAGGAATAGATATTTTCTACATTCAAATATTGCACGAGACTTGCAGCAAGAATCCTTTTCAAATGAGCGCCACATCTACAGTCAATGAATCACTTTAATGTAATAAATATCCCATGTATCTCATTTTAAATCCATTCTTTAATACATGTGGCCTTGGAAACTCCATTTTCCTTCGGTCGGGCCTTCTTCATTAAGAAATCACATGCATGCAAGACAAATATTGCATGTATGGTATCAATATTATCCAAAACCCCATCGTGATGTTGAAATGATCTTCCTGTGATGGACTGAAGTGGGTCATCATTTTTCAATATTCATCGCTGGTGAGTGGTGGTGGCGTTGGAGAGCGTTGGAGGTTGAAGAATACAGTGTTGGGATCTTCAAATTTCATGGGAGATCGACAAACTTCATTTAATTTAGTGAGGCACGGGATGATGGAACGCCTTGATTAGATCGCAAATGCGGATGATATGGGAATCCAAGATTTCATTTGGGATTGGATTAATAGTTGATATTACATCCACATTTTTTAAACTTTGAATAGTAGATGCTTTGGCCATCCCACATAAAATCCAACATGCATGTTGATCATGGTTTAAGTATCAACTCGCTCCACCATAAGCTTAGAATTATCCTATTCCTCATACTATGTTCTCTGTGGGTTCGCTCTTCACCTACCATCTATATGGGTTTCGTCCGAATCTCTTCAGATGCATATACATGGCCCGGACAAAATGCTTACGGGCTGGCCTAGCTGGCTTCCTCTTGGGTGTGGTTGACTATGTCCCACATGTGCCTTGGGTTGAGGCAGGTTGGTTGTCTCATGGGGTGGCCCAATTTTTTAAGTAATCATCTAAATAATACTTCTAAGTATAAATTTCATGGACACTTAGTATTTTAATCATGCATGGAATCCTTAGAAGTATAAGCCTCTTCCACATCCTATTTCTCTCTTCTTTATTTTATTTGTGGACTAAAACTCTAAATAGCTTCTTCATCCTCAATTAATCATCATTATTATTGTAGACAATGTATCAATTTTGATACATGCATTTAAAACATAGGGATAGTTCTCCAATTGTCTGAATTAAAATCTCCATTAACTTTAGATTCCTTCTTCATATCCTTCATTTTGACCAATGTTGAAAAATGTTGACAACAAATAAAAATTCATACACAAAGTGGTCCCAACAATTCAATGATTATTTTGACCAAGGATATTATTCAAATTCACATCCTTGATTCATTTTTCTATTTATTAACATCCCCTTAAAATATTCACTTCTTGTGATCATTTGAAATTAAATGTTCGAAAATTATCCTTATAATTTATCATGGATATTTTTATTACTTATACTTCATATAATTTTTTACATAAGGTGTTCTACATTGAAATTTATTTGTATATCTGGTGAAATATTGATAAATATGTAACCTTTGATCAATAAGGGTATTTGATGATAAGGAACATTGTTTATAAACTATACCTATTGTTCGATATATAAGGAATGCTATGGATATGAAATACATGGGTATGGATGGTTAATGATAGCCCCTCAATGCATGGATAGACTCATGGGAGGAATAAGTTGGATAGACTTAGTTAAATGGGTTTTCTCCAAGTATGTTTTAGACTATCTAGTGAATGGTCATAGCGGTAAAGGTATCATGTCCCTGGGAAACATGAAATCTAATAATTATGCATTTACTTAATTTATTTGTTATTATTATTTAGTATATTTTCAAAATGATATTATCTATGTACATAGTTCATTCTTAGATTATTAATTATTTTTCATGTGTGTTTAGTTATTTACAATGATATATTGATTATTCCGTATCTATTTATGTAGTCAAGTTATTGAAATGGAATGTTCGTTCAATTATTTACCTTTCCAAATATATCATTCCCTATCTAATTATGATTGTAATGTTATTCAAATGGAATGTGTGTTTGGTTATTTACTCTTTCATATTTATTTTTCTCATTGATTCATGATTTCTTTCCCTTTAATTAATTATTACTGAGCATTTTAGATCATCCTTATTTTTTCCCTTTCTTTAGGAATTCAGGAAATGTACTATAAATGATATGAAAGAATATACCAGAGGTAATAATGATATTCTTGAAAAATAATTATGATTAAATTTTTGTATTGAAATGTAATGTTGTAATCATATGTGTATCTAGTTTACCAAGATTATTAAAATATTCAGTCCTTTGGAATGTGATTCCTTTTATATTATAATAGTATAATAATGCAGGCACTGACTTGAGGCTATTTGGGTTAGGGTCTATATTGTTGGTATTAGAGTAATTTTAGTATAAACCTTGGTAAATAGTTGTAGGAAAACATGGATTAGGTAATATAACCCTATGATATACTTTGAGGATAAGTATAGAAGAACGTACTAGTGTTTTGTTAAGGAAGTGATTATGTGATTTTTCTAATAATATTTCCATTTCTGGATACTACAAGTGGACAAGATTCTAGCATAATGGTACCTAGGGGTAATAAATCTAAAAAGGTAACATTGGTCTTGACCCGTTCATCACCTGTATATGATAACATTCCTTACATTTCATCTGGTTTGACACTCCTTGTGGATATGATTATGATAGTTCACATTTTATTTACAAACCATTATGAATGATTTGAATAGATGGAGACAATTGATGACCTAGGATAAACCAAAGTATTTTTAAAATAATGTTTCATGATTTAAACATCCTATAAATGATTCTATGGTTTTCCCACTATGATTATTGCTCTTTGCAGTATAATTTTTGGTTTTATTTAATGGATGGAACCCGAATGAATAAAGTTAATATTGAGCATGAAGGATGCTGTGGTGAATATGAGAAACCAAATGAGATGATGAAAATATTGATAGATAACATGATTATGCTTAATTAGTTGTCCTAAAATATGATTAAAAACATATACCTTAACTAACTCCTAGACTTACCAGAGAAGAGAAGGATAAAGTTCGCCAAGAACCCGAGTAATAGATATCATGGATGAAATAAGGCTTGATTCCAATCATGTAATAAATGTGGAAGGATATTCCCTAGATGGTATCTCAATGGATAGGAAAATTCATTATGTGTGGAAAGGAAGGGAATAAAGAAAATAATTTCCAATGAAAAATGAATAGTGTCATGTAAAGAAATAAATCTCATCCTATGGATCCATTTAAATTTTGTTGTCTTAAATGTGGAGAACCTGTGAATTGTCCAAGTCAATGCCCTATTTCATAAGATAAACCCTAAAACAAGGAAGGACCTATGTAGAAATAAAATGGATGGAGTACTTACGTATTAGTTTTGTATTTAAAATATTTTTTAAAAGTATATTTAATAATTAATTTCATTTCAATGATGTCCATCAATTTTTTTGGAACATTATTGGAATTATATTAATATATTTTATATAAATGACAACTTTCATATATGGTAGAAACCCATTTGATCTGAAAATTCAATGGGGCTTGAACCCATGACCAAAGGATGATAAGGGTTTTTTCACCTACCACTAGACTACATGATGTCCTACTTAATTTGTCACTGTTTCTAGTTAAACAATTTAATAAATAAATATTAACAATCAATCAGTTGTGTTACTACTGAGGTTTATAGATTAATGTGTTATAGTGTATAAATTTATCTAACCATATTGGATTTAGAGAATTTTTAGAGATATATAGAAATACTTTTCAATCTTTTTTGGATCATACGATCTGTTAAAAGTTAATTTTAGTGCATTGGGAATAAAATAATATTTTTTAGTTTTTCATTTATTGGTGTAAGCGATGAATATGAAATTTATTAAAGAAAAAACAATGGATGAAATTGTTCTTATAAAATAAAAACATATCAATTAAGTATGTTTCCTTATATTATTAGACATTCAAATAGTTACTAAAATTTAAGAAAAGGATCTTGAAACAAAAATGGTATCCTATTATATTCATATATTATGAATAAAGTGGCCATTTAAATGATCACACATTTATGGTTTTTAGGCCCTTAACATTCCATTGAATAGTTAAATTCCTATGATCAATGAACTATATCACTCTATATAATTATTTACACTTTTCTTCCATTTCAATGTCATGATTTTCCACCAATGTTATTATACTTAGAAACATAGTTATGTGTTATTGTATATGACCTTCATTCTTCTATTTCTCTCTGATCAAGAAGATGTTTTATCAAACCTTATCCTGGCGTGGTATTTAAATAAAGGTATTTTTAAATTTCAAAACCTTGACAACCAAAATAAATATTAAATTGAAAGGATTCAATTTTTTAAGGTGGGGAGAATGTAACACCCCATAATTATAAAATAAGAACATTATATTTGATAGCATATATGAAACCCAACACCAAACATAAAAGAAAATATAATACCCCATGACATTACGATATATATATTTTTAAATAAATCTCATCACTTAAATATATTTCACGAAATTAAAAATTGAGTTTATCTTGTGTTATATGCAACAAATATCTTCTTCAAAGCCTTATGTTACATGCAAAACTGAGTTTTACCAAACAACAATATACTATTATTATTATTATTATTATTTAATATGATAGTTATCACCTATTTTTTTGAATAGAATATATGAATAGGATAAACTAACTTATGAAAATATATGTATTACACATTTTTATTAGTTATCTATTGGTTATAAATAAAATAAGGATCATTTAAATAAAAAAATAATTATTTTTTGAAAAATTGATTTTATTTTCTAAAAGTTGGATTAGACATACTTTGAGAACAAAATTTAAAATTAGTTACTAAAAATATTATAGAAATTGTTTGAAAAAATAAAATTTATTTTTGAAATAGGAACAACAAGATTTTCTTACGGTTAATTTTTAGTATTTTTATAATAGATTTTATTTTTTTAATGAATAGTGGAAAATTCTGAATTTTAATTTAAAATGCATTATTATTTAAAAAATTACAATGTTAAATTATATTTTTAATTGGTTTTAAAGTAAAATTTGTTAAATTTTAATTCAATTAATCCAATTTAGGTCACTGAAATAATTTCCACATTGAACTTATTTTTTAAAAACATTGTAAACTTTTGAACATTTTCACTATAAAGAACCGTTATGTCATCACGTCTATGTGCCTAATTTAAAAAAAACCAATTTATAGAATTGAATTTGAAAAAATGTATTACATATTTGGAATCAGAATAATTTATAATTTATAATAAGGTAAAAATAAAATTTTACCAAAATTAATAGTGAAACAATAAAAATTAATTATCGTGGTTAAGGTAAAAATGGATTTACTAGGGGTTAAACTAAGATGATAAGGGTCAAAAATGACCCACCAACTTGTCCAAAAAAAATTTTATAAATGAATTTAGACCTTATATATTCTATTTTTTATAATATAATATTTTTCAATCTTATCACATGATAAAAATGTGGAAATTATTGAATCTTTTCAAAAAAATTACAAGTGAGTCATTCACCTCACTTATAAAAGGACACTCCCTCTCCTCTATACTTCACACCTTAAAACCCTTTTATTTTATCCAATACATGAGAAAATAAATTACCTAATTCCATCCTATCATCCTAAAAGCCTTATTTTGGGTATAAATCCATCCTAGGAAGTCCTTCAATGCAAATCTAAGGAGAATACCAGAAGAAGAGTTAATGCTTTTGAACGAGTGTTTTTATTTTATTTTTTCTTCCACCTTGTTCAATTGTTTTTAAAAAAATATGATATAATATATTAATTTTATTAAATATTCTAGGATGTTTTTATATTGATTTAATTATCTAAAACCACCTTCAGTTCCATCAAATGGGTTACTAAATCATTGTTCATGTGTACGGAAGACTACGACATCGTGAACCGATGTCATTCATTTTTCCGTTACTAACTTTGATGGTTGTGTATGACGATGGATATAAAGTATCTATATGATATTTATAAAATATTTATACCCATTTATACATTATACAATATGTATAATTTTACATTCCATTCCATAGGGGATACAATAATGTCGCTCTTGTGTATAGAGAACTATTGCCTCGTGAAGTGATGTGATTCATCTTTCACCACTGCTTCACATAAAATGTAATGAAGTTAAATTTAATAAATATATCTGATATAAATGAAAATATTATGATATTGATGAAATATTTATAATTATTTAAATATAATATATATATATATATATATATATCATTTTATCTCTTACATTTTCACTCAATAAAAGATGTTAACGTCATTTGTGTACGTGTGGACTACAACCTTCATGAAATGATATGACTCTATTTTCATCACCACAACACATGGATGGTATATATAAGTAAATTTAAAGAAATAAAATGTTATTATGATCATTATAGAAATAAAATATATTACTTACCTCCTTTCCATAATAATCATTGAAAATGGAAAATGTTACTCATGCGCACATACAACCTTCCGTCTTTATGACCGTAAGGTACTTCATTTCTCAAAAACATTTTGCATTATTGGTCTTAAAATTTTAGTTTATATAAAAATATGTTAATTATGTCATGATTATTTTTTGGATATTATTAAACTATATAATATGTGAAAGAAATGGATCATTCATGACAAAATATGTGTGAGAAAATAATGAAATTAACACCCAAAATAATGAAAATAATAAAATATTATTAACTAATGGATGATATGAGGATATAAATTTAACACCCTAAAGATTTTAAAAGTAAATTTAATAAAATTATTGTGATGTTAAGTGTCTGTTAATTTTTTTTAAGGAGATAGTTATAACCTAGTTGTTAAACATAATTTTTCTCTTCTATAATTTCACTTTTAAAAAACGAGCATACGCTATTGTGATCAGTAAGTTATTTAGAGTCTGATAGAATAAACTTATTTTTAGTGAATAGTAACTTGCCCTTATGAATAGTAATGTGCCGTTATGAATAGTAATATGACCAAATGAATACTAACTTCACCTATGAAAGAATAAATGAAATTTAGGAATCTTATAAGTGATAATATGATATAAATATATCATAGTATAAGTAAATAAATGTTTTAAAAATTAGTAATTAAGTGTTGGTAGATTCTTAAGCCATGTATATTTAGAAAAAAAATGGTATTATTAATTTAATAAATTAAAAGAAAATTTATTTTCATAAAATTTATTCATAAAATAAAATTTTGATATCTTATTATTATAATAAAATTTTATTATTCCTTAATTAATTTTTCAAAGTGTTAGAAAAGCAGTTTTAATTTTAAAATTTCTATTTTTTTCAAGTAAATTATGATTTTAATTAAAAATTAAATTACTCATATTTATAAAATTATTTTCATAAAATGGAGTTCATTTTTCTATTATACAATTCAAAAAAAATTCAGGTGAATTTTTGGTATTTTTATAAAATACTTAATTTTATTTTGAATAGTGAAATACGGTAATTTACAGTATATGTAAATAAATGAATTTTTGAGTCATGCTTGAGTCGTGGATGATGTAAGTTACCATTTTTTATAATTAACATGAAAAAATTATGATATTTTGTCTTAATAATAAGCAATATTTCTTATCTTGAACAAAATATTAAAATAATGATTAAAATAATGGAAAACCCCTCCTCTCCTCCACTATAAAAACCACTCCACACCACCTCTTCTCCTAACACCTCTCAATCATTGTGCCTTATCCAAATTATACTAAAGTCTCTTCCCAAGACCCTTCCCCATGACTAGGATATTTTTTTAACAAATGACCAAAAAAAACGAATCCCTTATGTAGGCTCTCAAGAGGAAGGAATTAAGAGGTAAAACCCTCTTCCGTTTTTCAATTTCCTTTCAACTTCCTTAACATTCTTTTCTATCCCCACCTATATTAATACAAAAGGTATGACAACTCCAGTACCTTACAAATATTTTATTTTTTATTATAGTGGAATAATTCAGCATCATCTCTCATTTACCCTCCTTTTATACTATAAATGAAAAACACCATCCAAGATGTGTTAATTTGTCACATTCAAGGACGACGGGTTCTCAATTTCTATTACTGATTTCAATTATGGTCATGAAACCATTTTTATGGTGGAAAATATAATATTATAAATTTATTATATATTATTTAATGTTATGGAATCTATTTTTACTCATGGTATTAATTTGGAAAGAAAATTGAGTTTGTTGTGATAAAAAACCCACCAATTAACCCCAACAGTTATTGTTAATGTTTTATATAATGATTCATCCTCACTTAAAATAACAAAATGAATTGTATAACCATGTAATATTATTTCTGTTCACTAATAACATATATCTTCAATTCTATATAACCTTTCTCATCTTACATGTTTATCCATACATGTATATAAGTAAACCGATCAAGAAAACCAAGGAAACAAAAGCTCTCGAACAATAAAATTGAGCCTCTTAACCATTCAAAAAGGCCTTGAATGAAATTAATAAGGATACAATAAATCATTTAAATTTAGAATATTTTATTTAATTATTAATTAATTAATATAATGTGATTATAAAGGACATTAATGTCACGTTAAGAACACCTTTAGACTTAAGGTAAGGGATTCTACATGAACCACCATTATTCCTTCAGGTTATTGTTTCTATCTTTTTACTCAAATTAAAATATTTTTTCTTCTTATTTATATATTATAAATGTTTTTTATATGTTCAAAGCTCATGTATCCAGATCTATACCTCCTTCTTTGGGGATATAAATGTTTTTGAAAGGTTCGCTACTCAATTCTTCCCGATAAGCAAGCCCAATTTAATGGAACTTCCCATATTTCTACCCATTTTTAAGTGCACTCTATAATCTTTTTTGAGCCACCATATCTTTTATAAAATCACTATTTTTATTATTAAATCCTTATTATTTCACAAATGGTTTTATATAAAATATTATTTCATATTCTATTTTAAAATCTCTTTAACATTTTCCATAAACTGCACTAAAATGTTTTAAAGATTATTAAACACTATTTTTACATGTTATCACTTCAGTGTGACATAACTTATCATGATATATTACTATAATACCTTATGATTTTCCATGCATGATCTAATTATTTCCTTTATAGACACATTAATGATACGCCAATTGGTTATGCTTTATGACATGATTATGATACCCATTTCGTACCATGGGTAACCCTAATGTTTATGATTGATTCCTTGTGTATGATTTTTCATGTGGCACAAATATTCATGAACATGTTATGATGGGTTCACCTAGATACCACTCCAATGAATTGGGTAAATTTTAGTCTCATGAGATGTTATGTACAACGGTTTGGGCGGTTAGCCTTAACTCGTGCTCCACGTGCAACAGTCTTGGTGGTTAGCCTTGACTCGTGCTCCTATATGTACACTGAGCCTTAACTCATGCTAAATTAACGTTTTATATTGAATCCACATTACTATGAATCCATAATTATGTGATCCCATGTTCTAAATTTTATGATTATTTATGTTTAGTCATGTACCATTCCTCTTTATAACATTATGTTATGCCTTTTAACTCATGTGCTAAGATTTATTCTTATGTTTATTCCCTTACTAGGATTTTAGCTCATCACATTGTTCATTTTATCCCCATTTTATCCTATTCCTATGTAAAGGATAAAAGGAAGTTATGAGGTCTTTATGAAGATTAAATAAAGAAATTTTTTATTTAGTCCCCTGTTTTGAGTTTTGTGTACCTAGTCTTCCAGGAAACAAGACTCTATGATACATGGAATGTATTTTGATGTTTAAATATATTTAAAATCATATAATGATATGTGTAAAAGTCTATAGTTTATATAGTTGGTATCATAGGACTGTTTTAGTTATTTTTGGAGACTAGGAATAGAGCACTTTAGTAAGAACCCCAGGGATAAGACTAAGTATGAGAAAACATCCCAAAATTTTGGTAAGCATAGAGTAAGTGGTTTATCAAGAAAATACATCCATGTCTGGTTACTACAAGTAGACATGGTTCTGGAATTGATGTACCTAGGAGTTAAAACTCTGACAAGGTGTTTTAGACCTGACTTGAGGTAACCTGGTACATGAAAACAAACATTACTTCACACATGGTTTGACACTCCCGAGGGATATTCTTTAGTAAATTCACAATCTCATTATAAACCATTATTAAGGGCATAAATAAAATTACCATAAGAATATATGTTTGAAAATGTATCATGGATAACCTAGATTGAAACCTAGGTAATCATTGTTGTACCTCTCGTACCCCTCGTGGTTTAATTTTCATGATCACAATCACTCTCTTATTTATCTAATCTTGTTTTAAGTGTTTTTGGATGATAGGCATGATTTCAGGCTGCCAAGGAATTGGGCCAAGAAAGCCAGAGGACTGAAAGTGGACTGATTTCAGTCCACCGGCCAACCGGTGGATGACCACCGGCCAGCCGATGGAGCCTGGACAGAAGGCATCCCCTCTGTCCAGACCACCGGCCAACCGGTGTCCCATCACCGGCCAGCCGGTGGAACCCAGACAGAATGGGTCAGCTACTGCCTCAGCACTGGCCAACCGGTGGCCTCCTCACCGGCCAGCCGGTGGTGCTTGAGCCCGAGCCCTCTCCCTTTTCCAAAGCACCGGCCAACCGGTGGCCAAGCACCGGTCAGCCGGTGGAGCCAGTCAAACTAGCCATTGGGCTTTGACCAGCCTGCTCCCAACGGCTCCGAAGGCCTCTCCAACGGCTCTGAAGACCTCCAAAGGCCATATGAGGGTTCCCCCTCTATAAATAAAGGACTAGGAATCCCCGGAACAACAACCAAGCCAACGGAAGCCCACGGGAACATTTTTTATCATTTGGCGAACCTCCGGCACATTCCTTCAAGGAACCCCAATTGCTCCAACCCTTTTCCACATCCAAGGAGCACCACCATAGAAGCTTGGGAGCGCCCTTCATCAACTCCAATCAATCCTTCGGCGCCCAAGGCTTCTCCCATTACGGTTTTTATTGTTTTATTATTTTGAGCTTCAATTTGGGTTTGTGCCTACAAACCCCTCATTTCTCTCATCCTCTCTTCTTTGGGTTTTCACACCACCTTCAAGGTGTGAAGAGGTTAGTCAAGACTTCCCTTTAAAAGGCTTGAGTCATAGGTGAGCTAGCCTTCACCTGTAAGAAGGCTAGTGGGTTCTTGCTCAACCATCAAAAGAAAGCTGTAATAGGTTCTAGACTAACCTTAAAGTCTAGTGGGTTTCTTGTTAAAACCATTAAAAAGCAAGCGGTAGTAAATCTCTCAACGGTTGAGTTGGGAGCGGAGACGTAGGCTTGGGTTTAAGCCGAACTCCGTTATCAATTTTGTGTCTTGCCTCTTTTATTTCCGCTGCACTTTTAACTTTGATTTTAAATTGTTAATTATTTTTTAAAAGGCAATTCACCCCCCCCCCCCTCTTTCCATCACTCTCTCCGCCCAACAATTGGTATCAGAGGAAAAATTTGAGTAATACCTTCACCGGTTTCAAATTCAAGATCCTTTGTGATGGCTTCAACTTCTTTCGCCCCCGAAGGCTATTCATTGGGTCGTGCTCCATTCTTTGATGGAACCGACTATACTTATTGGAAAACCCGCATGACCACTTTTCTTAGAAGTATAGGTTATCCTATTTATAAAATTGTCATGCATGGTTATTCTCTCTCTTCTCCCGATGAATCCAAATGGACCCAAGCCGATATTAAAAATTTCGAGCTTGATGGCAAAGCCATGAACGCTCTTCATTGCGGCCTTGATCGTAATGAATTCAATCGAGTTTCCACATGCACCTCTTCACATGAAATCTGGAAACTATTGGAGGTTACCCGTGAGGGGACCAACAAAGTCAAGGATACTCGATTGGATATGTTTCGTCAAGATTTTGAGTCTTTTACCATGCATCCATCTGAAAATATTTCTGAAATGTTTACTCGTTTTACTGACGTTTGCAATGGTAGAAAGTCTCTTGGAGATGATGTTTCTGCAGAAATAATGGTCAAGAAGATCCTTTAGATCCTACCAAGCACATGGGCACCGAAAGTCACGGAAATTCAAGAAGCAAAAGATATCAAGAACATGTCGGTCGAAGAGCTCATCGGATCCCTCATGACCTACGAGATCACCATGAGGAGGCAAGCTGAAAAGGAAGGCAAACCGATCAAAACTCCAAAGAACATCGCCTTCAAAGTTCAAAAAGAAGAAATCTCCTCCTCCTCATCGTCTTCCTCTTCAAGCGGAGATTCAGAAATGGAGAATCTTGCCCGCAAAATGCACAAATTCATGAAGAAGCACAAGAAGAAATCCCGCAAGGCTCGAAAGGCTCAACCCAACGAAAAATTCGAGCCCGAGGTAACCTGTTACGAGTGTGGCAAGAAAGGCCATTACAAGCCCGATTGTCCACTCAACAAGAAAAAGGCCAAGCAAAAGAAAAAGAAAAAGGCATTCAAGGCCACTTGGAGTGATAGCTACTCATCCTCCTCCTCCTCCTCAAGTGACAACGGTAAAAAATTTCTAATGGCATTACATGAGGTAACCTCTTCCAACTCCTCTTCCTCTTGTTCTTCAAATTATTTCAATCATTTATCTTATGAGGATCTCCAACATGCTAGAGATCAATTGGAGGAATGTTTTCACGAACTTTCTTCCAAATTTGTTGCTTTAAAAAATAATTTCAAAAAACTTTCTTCCGAAAAGGAACAACTTCTCAAAGAGAAAAAAGAGTTGTCCCTCAAGGTCCAAAACCTTCCCAATGTTGATTCTATGGAATCAACAATCAAAGACTTAAGGGAATCTCTTGCCAAGTTCACCAAAGCTGAACATAACCTCTCGAAGCTCCTTGGTTCCCAACGCATATCTAGAACCACCGAAGGGCTTGGCTATTCCAAGCAAGCTTCCTCTTCCCATGCTCCAACTTTTTTTGTAAGGGGGAGCTCCCAATTTAAATTTTGTAATTATTGCAAAAAACCCGGGCACTTAATTTATGAGTGAAATTGCAAAAATGCCCGGTATGGAAGGCCCAAAACTATTTCTTTTAATGATGAATTTCATAGGAGAAGACCCGCCACTAGACAAGTATGGATTGAAAAATCCCTTTTAGCGAGTCTCACCAGACCAAAATTTGTCTCGGTTCCAAAAACCTCCCCCCGGTGATTTGTTGTTTTTATTTAGGGGGAGTTAGGATCGTTTAATCCTTTTTGCATTTTTTCAATTCAAAATTTTCATTTCAATTCAAAACTTTCAATTCAAAACTTTCAATTCAAATCTCAAAAATTTCAATTGGTTTAAAATCTCTAACTTGTTTTTCAACCTTTCCCTCAAACAAGTTTTATGCCCCGTGCTATTTTGATAATCACAAAGGGGGAGAAATTCTTGGTTGATTGGGGGAGAAATCTTTCTCTCATGCTTTGCTTTACTTTTTCAATTTATCCTTTAAAGCATGCCTTTAATTTTAGTCTTTTACTTTGATTGTTTTGGTGATTGTGATCATCAAAATAGGGGGAGATTGTTGTACCTCTCGTACCCCTCGTGGTTTAATTTTCATGATCACAATCACTCTCTTATTTATATAATCTTGTTTTAAGTGTTTTTGGATGATAGGCATGATTTCAGGTTGCCAAGGAATTGGGCCAAGAAAGCCAGAGGACTGAAAGTGGACTGATTTCAGTCCACCGGCCAACCGGTGGATGACCACCGGCCAGCCGATGGAGCCTGGACAGAAGGCATCCCCTCTGTCCAGACCACTGGCCAACCGGTGTCCCATCACCAGCCAGCCGGTGCAACCCAGACAGAATGGTTCAGCTACTGCCTTAGCACCGGCCAACCGGTGGCCTCCTCACCGGCCAGCCGGTGGTTCTTGAGCCCGAGCCCTCTCCCTTTTCCTAAGCACCGGCCAACCGGTGGCCAAGCACCAGTCAGCCGGTGGAGCCAGTCAAACTAGTCGTTGGGCTTTGACCAGCCTGCTCCCAACGGCTCCGAAGGCCTCTCCAACGGCTCCGAAGACCTCCAAAGGCCATATGAGGGTTCCCCCTCTATAAATAAAGGACTAGGAAGCCCTGGAACAACAACCAAGCCAACGGAAGCCCACGGGAACATTTTTGATCATTTGGCGAACCTCCGGCACATTCCTTCAAGGAAACCCAATTGCTCCAACCATTTTCCACATCCAAGGAGCACCACCATAGAAGCTTGGGAGCGCCCTTCATCAACTCCAATCAATCCTTCGGCGCCCAAGGCTTCTCCCATTACAGTTTTTATTGTTTTATTATTTTGAGCTTTAATTTGGGTTTGTGCCTACAAACCCCTCATTTCTCTCATCCTCTCTTCTTTGGGTTTTCACACCACCTTCAAGGTGTGAAGAGGTTAGTCAAGCCTTCCCTTTAAAAGGCTTGAGTCATAGGTGAGCTAGCCTTCACCTGTAAGAAGGCTAGTGGGTTCTTGCTCAACCATCAAAAGCAAGCTGTAATAGGTTCTAGACTAACCTTAAAGTCTAGTGGGTTTCTTGCTAATTCCATTAAAAAGCAAGCGGTAGTAAATATCTCAACGGTTGAGTTGGGAGCGGAGACGTAGGCTTGGGTTTAAGCCGAACTCCGTTATCAATTTTGTGTCTTGCCTCTTTTATTTCCGCTGCACTTTTAACTTTGATTTTAAATTGTTAATTATTTTTTAAAAGGCAATTCACCCCCCCCCCTCTTGCCATCACTCTCTCCGCCCAACAATCATAAATTAGGATATACTTTTCTTTTACAATTTTATCCTTTTATATTCAAATTTTCCTTTTATTATGCTTATTATCTAAGTATTAAGACCCTCACCTATTTTCACCTTAGTATGTAAAATGAAATTTCAAGGGAGAAATTTCATAAGGGGTATGAATGTAACACCTCAAGGATTTAAAAGTAAATTTAAGGAAATTAATGTAACACTAAGTCTCTATGAAACAACACTTTGTTTTAAATAGATAGTTATAACCTAGCCGTTAAACAAAATTTTTCCGCTTCTGTGAATTGAATTTCAAAAAACAGACATACACATTTGTGATCAATAAGATATTTAGAGTCTAATAGGATCAACTTATTTTTTAGTGAATAGTTACTTTTCCTTATAAATAGTAATTTACCCTTAAGAATAGTAATATGACTAAATGAATAGTAAAATCACCTAAGAAAGTATAAATAAATTTTACGTATCTTATAAGTGATAATATTATATAAAAATATCATAGTAAAAGTAAATAATTTTTTAAAAAAATATTAATTATATGTTGGTATTTTTGTAAGTCGCGTATATTTAAAAAAAAGAATTGTATGATTAATTTAATAAATTAAAAGAAATTTTATTTTAATAAAATGTATTCATAAAATAATATTTTTATCTATTATTATTATAAGATAATTTTATGTGACCTTAATTAATTTTTAAAAGTGTCAGGAAAGAATTTTTTATTTTAAAATTTCGATTTTCTTCATGTAAATTATGATTTTAATTTAAAACAAAATTTCTCATATTTAGAAAATTATTTTCATAAAATGGAGTTAATTTTTTTACTCTGCACATTCAAATATGGTTAGGGAAAATTTTTGGTATTTTTCTAAAATACTTGAATTTTTGTGAATAGTGAACAATAATTTACATTATATGTAAATAAATGAATTTTTGAGTCATGCTTGTGTCATGGATGATTTAAGGGACAATTTTTTATAATTTTCATGAAAAAAATACATTATTTAGTTTTAAGAATCATTAAAATTTCTTTTATTGAACAAAATAATAAAATAATGATTAAAATAATGGAAAACTCCTCCTCTCCTCCACTATAAAAACCACACCTCACCACCTCTTCT
Source organism: Viscum album (assembly GCA_963277665.1). NCBI lineage: Eukaryota > Viridiplantae > Streptophyta > Magnoliopsida > Santalales > Viscaceae > Viscum > Viscum album. The sequence continues at coordinate 135,381,536 of OY728137.1, forward strand.
CCTCACACCTCTAAAAACTTGTGCCTTGTCCAAATTATGATCAAGTATCTTTACAAGACCCCTCCACATGACCAATAGTTTTTGTTTTAACAAAAGACCAAAAAAACCAATCCCTTAAGGAAGCTATCAGGAGGAAGGAATCAAGAGGTAAAACCCTCTTCTGATTTCAATTTCTTTTCAAGTTCCTTTACCTTCATTTCTATCCTCACCTATCTTCATCCAAAAGATATGAAAACTCCACTAACTTAAATATAATATAATTTTTTTATTCTAATGGAATAATTCATCATCATCTCTACTTTCCCCAACTTTTATAGTATAAATTAAAAACACCATTCGATATGTGTTAATTTATCACATTCAAGGACGACAAGTTTGAAATTTCTATTATTGTCTTCAATTATTGTCATTAATCCATTTTTATGGTTGAAATAGACTATAATATATGTATTATATCTTATTTAATGTTCTAGAATCTATTTATACTATTGATATTAAATTATAAAGAATAATGAGTTCAATATGATAAAAAACCGCCAATTAACCCAAACGATTATCATTAAAGTTTTATATAATGATTCATCCTCAATAAAATTAAAAAAATTAATTTTATAACCATGTAATGTTATGTATGTTCACTAATAAAATATAACTTATATTCTGTACAACCTTTCACATCTTACATGTTTACTTGTACATGTATATTTGTAAAACTGATCATGAAAACCAAGGAAACAAATGCTCCGAAAAAATGAAATTGGACATCTTAACCCTTCAAAAAAGTCATGAATGAACTTAATAAGGTTATAATAAATCATTTACATGTATAATAGGTTATGTAATTATTAATTAATTAATATAATGTGATTATCCACTACATTAATATCATGTAAAGAACACCTTCGGACTTAAGGTAAGGGATTCTACCCAAACCTCCATTATTCCTTCGAGTTATTCTTTCTCTATTTTTACCCAAATAAAATTATTTTTTATTACTATTTAAACCTTCTAAATATTTTTTATATATTCCAAAATTATCTACCAATATCCATTTATCCTTTATTTTCAGGGATATAGATGTTTTTGAAAGGTTTCTCACTCAATTTTCCCGATAATCAAGCCCGATTTAAGGGAACATCCCGTATTCTTACCCATTTTAAAGTGCGCTCTATAATATATTTTAATCCACCATATATTTTCTAAAATGACTATTTTTATTATAAAAACATTTTCAGTTCACTTATTTTTTTATATAAAATATTATTACGTATTTTATTTTAAAATCTCTTTAATATTTTACTTAAACCGTGATAAAATGTTTTAAAGATTCTTAAATACTATTTTTACAAGTTATCAATTCAGTTTGACTTAAATTATCATGATATATTCCTATAAAACCTTATTGTCTTCCATTAATGATCGAATCCCATTCCTTATTGGAAAATTTAATGATACACTAATTGGTTATGCTTTATGAGACGATTATGATACCCATTTCTTATCATGGGTAACCCTTATGTTTATGATTGATTCCTTATGTATGATTCTTCATGTTGTGAAAATATTCACTAACATGTTATTATGGGTGTTCCTAGATAGTTCTCTAATTCATTGGGTAAATTTTAGTCTCATGAGACATTATGTGCAACAGTCTGGGTGGTTAGCCTTGACTCATGCTCCATGTGTAATGGTCTTGGTGGTTAGCCTTAACTCCTACTCATCTATGTGCAACGAGCCTTGAATAATGATAAATTCATGTTTTATATTCCTTCTAAATTACTATTATTCCATGATTATATGATCCCATGTTCTAAATGTTATGATTCCTTATGTTTAATTGTGTACCATGCCTTTTTATATCATTATGTTATGAATTCTAACCCATGTGCTAAGATTTATTATTATGTTTATTCCCTTATTAGTCTTTCATCTCATCCCTTTGTTCACGGTATACCTAGGTTATCCTATGTATATGTAAGGGATCAAAATAATTTTGGGGATTTTTATGAATATTAAATAAATAAATGTTTTATTTAGTCCCATGTTTTCAGTTTTATGTACCTAGTCTTCCAAGACACTTGACTCTAGGATCCTTGGCATTTAATTTGTGTAATGATATGTGTAAAAGGATAGGGTCTCTATAATAAGAGAATAATATAATGTATTATAAATATGAAAATTGTTCTATTATGTAACAATAACTTTTTAAAAACCATTATACAGGAGGTTAAATCATGTTCAACCAAAATGAAACATAAGGTAATTAATTTCATCTCAATTTCATTTCATTGAGGCGTATCATAAGGTTATTCACCTATTTTATTTTATATAGTGTATATACATCCCATTTAATATTTAATATAATTAATAATGCATAATTCATGTTATTTTACATTTTAACTAGAATTATTTTATCTGATGGGATTTAAATTAAAATTTACCAAGTGTTAAAGAATTTCATATCTCATTTTCCTTTCATTGGGTTATATTACTTATTATCCATCTTTGATATTGTCATGACTCGTCCTTGGGCTCGTGCTGTGACTACCCTAAGCCCGCCTTCCATAGGCCAGGGGATGGCGACTAGCACCAAAGGCATAAATCCCCATAAAAGGGAAGGAATTGCCTTTATAAAGTAAACAAACACCACAGTGTATGCAAGCTGAGTAAACACTAAGTAAACTGAGTACAAAAGTAAGTGCTGAAAAGTAAATGGGCCAGAATACAAACCCAACTGAAAGTAAAGTACAACTGAAATGAAAATACAGCAACTGGAAAGTAAAGCAGTGAGTCCGAGTCGTCCTCTAGAAATCCCACCTAAAGGGTGGGTATAGATAGTCTCCTCTGCTCCTCGGCTCCAGTCGTCCGCTCCGAGCTCGTCCGTCCAGTGATCCACCTCCAGGTACCGTCCAGCTCCACAAGGTCCCACCTCAATCAGCATTGCCCGTCATCTGCATCCAACACAATGTAGTGTGGGCATAGCCCGTGTAGGGGTGAGTATACGCTACTCAGTAGGGACTCCGAGACCTCATAAGGTCTCCCAGTATCCATAAAGGATAATCCACAAAGGAAGATTCAATCACAAAGTAACAATCAACTCTACTTAGGTATATGCCCATATATATACCTAAGTCATCAATTCCAGATCAGCTCCAACATCCGAGCCCAAGTTCGATCTACTCCACACAGGAAAGCACAATCCAATCCACATAGGATAACACAACCTAATCCACACAGGATAGCAAAATAATCATATCGAAGATAGTGATTGAAAGTCAAGACTCAGATCACATAGGTATACACTTTGTAAGGCGATAGAGATGATCAGATGTAGCCACTGATTCATCTAAGCTATCGGGCCCACATTGGATACAAGACCAGCTAAGATGTCGGACCCACAAAGGATACAAGACCAACTACTCTGCCAGAGCCACATAGGATACAAGTATAGATTCTAATACTGTCAGACCCACATAGGATACAAGAACACTGGTCGAGTACTACCGGACCCACATAGGATACAAGAACAGTAGTCATCATCGTCGAACCCACGGAGGATTCCAGTAAGGTCATTGTCGCTGCCGAACCCACGGAGGATCCCAGTACAGTCGTCATCGTTGTCGCAGTCGCAGCTAGCTCTAGGGTTCCCGTACACAGCATGCTCGATTCCGGGAGGGTCCGCTCCACGATCCAAGGGGTTCGATACATCAACTAACACAAAGTTTGGAGTTGATGTATCCCAAAGTTCCATCTCGTCAATAGGAACTCAACGTGACAGACAACGCGTCAATCGGACGCTCGGTCTGAGAGTTATTGGTTTTTTCGTCCCAGGGGCCCGGTTGGTTTTAAAGCTAAAACCAACCCGACCATACTCTAGCTACATCCAAACCTCAAGCGGAGTAATCCAAAAGAACTTTCTTACTAAGAGGAAACCAACAAAGTCTATGACACTTCAATCAGACGTTCGGAACTCAAGTTATAAGGGTTTCTGCTATGAGGGCCCGGTTGGTTTCGTGTTCGAATCAACCCGGACATACGCAAAGTTCTCTGAAACCTTGAGTGTAATATACCAAAACTACCTTCTCGATCCAAGGATAGCTACGCAACTGACGGTGTGTCAATCGGAGGTACGTAGCCCAAGTTATGGGCGTTTGAATAGATCTGTCCGGAAATAGGGGGTTTGGGCCTGGTCCGACCCAGCCCAATACCCCCTGGGTCAGCCCGTTAGGGCGCGAACCGGCTTGGCTGGCGTGGGGGTCCGGCCCAGAACGGGCGGCCCAGCCCGGCACTGGCGGTCCGGCCCGACGCGGGAGGTCCGGCACGGCGCGGGCGCCCGCGCGCAGAACGGACATGGAAGGGGGGAGGGCACTGCCCCCTTCGAACCGAATGGTAGACCCCACGGGGCCCGCCCTGTCTGTTGACCAGGGGTTTCAACCCCCAGTTTTCTAGGGTATCGGCTGGCCTTTATGGCCGGCCGTTCGGTTCATACGGGACCCGCGAGGGTCCCGCCTCCAGGGTGTGCCGGCGGCCAGCTCAGCAGGCCGCCTCCCGTAACCGTCGCGGCCATGGGCCGCAGCTCTTGGCCATCTGGGGTGGCGCGATGGCGCCGCGCCCCTCCGCCACGGCCTGCCCCGGCAGCGTCCCTCCTTTGTGCTTTGGCGCGACGCGACGAAGCCACGCCCCTTCGCCGCGGCCCGCTCTCAGCCGCGGCCTCCTTCGGCTTCACCGGCGCAGCGCGACGGCGCCACGCTCCTTCATCATGGCCCGCTCCGGCCGCGGTTCCCTCGTTTCCATGTGGATCCATTGCAATGTGCCGCCTCCATTCCAATCCATGAAAATAATCAACAAAAAAAGGGGTGGAGGTTCAGCCGTGTTCGTGTGGTCCGACCTCCTCCGTTATATTGACAACAGACGACCAATATTAACGATGAACGTCAAAATAATCATGAATGTGAAAACAACCCCTACCTCGAAGAAGTTGTTGAACGATGATCGTCACGGAAAACGGCGTCACGAGGTGAAGCTCCATATATGTTGACGGATAATGTCCAAGAGACGGCACGTCGATCTCTCCTTGTGGTGACGACATTCTTCGTTGAAGTCTTGGCATTCTTCGCGAAGAAGATGAAGTTCTTCAGACTTAGAGTTTTCTTCTCCCAATCCCCTTACACCACAATCCAACATAATAAAATAAGATCCCTCTCATTTTATTATCTTAAGTCATTCCTTTCAAAATTACAAATTTTAAAATACATAACTCACTTAATTAAATTAAAGAGTTGGCATTGAATAAATGTGGGGAGAGGGAAGGTCACAAATTAATGGGAAGTTTTAAGGGTTAAACACTTAAGAGGGTGATTAGAGGAGTTAGGTAATATGAGAAGATGGGGGCTCGTGTGGGCCCCACCACCCTCATAACCTCGCATGGGAAGTTGGGTGGTTGTTGGCCCCACCAACAACTTCCCATGAGAGAATTAAACTACCATGGGTAAAATAAATTTGCACACAATTTATTTTACCAAACATTTAATTCCCAAATTTTTAACAACTCCTCCCGAGAAAACATAACTCCATTAAAGGTCTTATTATGCAATTACTAGCACTGTGGTTTGATCGGTGCCCTCAGATTTCAATTTCGAGCGCCGGTTCAAAAGTTAGAAAAACTCGCTCATTCGTTCACTGAACGTACCTGAGCTAAACTTCGGAAATTGATTCCGGAAACACCGGGCCTCGGAATCAGGTTCCGTCAGAAACTATGTACTCGTAAATTCCCAAAGAATTTAAGAAAATAATTTCCTTGAAAATTACGGGTCTTTACATTACTCACGCCTCAGGGATTTACGTCCCCATAAAGATACATCACAAACTAGGGGAACAAATGAGGGTACTGAGAATGCATCTGAGCCTCCCGCTCCCAAGTGCTCTCCTGGAGGTTCCCGTGCTACCACTTGATGCACACTAGAGAAATCGAACGCCCTCATACGACTCGCTCCTGTCGATCCTCGATCTCCATCGGGACCTCCGCAAAAGTCGCCCTATCATCGATTTCCATCTCCCCATGGTCGACGATATGCATCAGGTCATGCACGTATCTCCTCAACTGAGATATGTGGAAGACGTCGTGCACCCGGTGCAACAGTGGTGGTAGAGCCAGGCGATAATCCACCTCTCCTATCCTGCTGAGAACTTGGAATGGTCCAATGAAGCACGGAGATAACTTGTCGCCCCGACCAAATCTCCGTAATCCACATCGAGGTAAGACCCGTAAGAAAACGTGGTCTCCATCCTCGAACTCTAGTGGTCTCTGCCTCATGTCAGCATAAGACTTCTTTCGACTCTGAGCTTTCCTCATCCACTCCTGGATGACCTGGACCTTCTTTGTCGTGGCCTGGACCATCTCTGGTCCGACAAGTGCTGACTCCCCAGGGTCTGTCCATCACATAGGTGATCTGCAAGGTAGGCCATACAATGGCTCGTATGGTTCCATCCCGATGGTGGAATGGTAGTTGTTATTGTATGAAAACTCCACCAAGGGTAGTTGATCCTCCCAGTTGTGTCCAAAGTCGAGGACACATGCATGGAGCATTTCCATAAGAGTCTGAGTGGTCCTCTCCGTCTGACCATCTGTTTGAGGGTGAAAGGCAGTGCTCAGACGTAGCTGCGTCCCGAAAGCCTCCTGCAACCCCTTCCAAAGCCAGGAAGTAAAATGTGCATCTCGATCCGAGATGATAGATTATGGAACACCATGAAGTCGTATGATATCCTGAACGTAGATATGCCCAAGCTCTCTACTAAGCCATGCTCTCTGATGGGTAAGAAGTGGGCCGACTTGGTCAGTCGGTCGACAATCACCCAAATAGAGTCGTGTCCTATGGAATTATGTGGAAGTCCAGTCACGAAATCCATAGGTATCTCGTCCCACTTCCACTTCGCGACCTCCAAGGGTTGTACCAAGCCTGCTGGTACCTGGTGCTCCGCCTTCACCTGCTGGCAGGTGAGACATCGTGAAACGAACTCTACTACAGCCTTCTTCATACCCGGACACCAGTGTTGTCGTCTGAGATCCTGGTACATCTTCACCACTCCTGGATTTACCGCTAATGGGGAAGTGTGAAACTCTCTCAGCACCTCCTCCTACAAAGCAGCTAGTACCGTGGTACTTCCTCTGAAAAGGACGACGTGGTCTCCTCCTACAGAGAATCCATCTGGTTCATGTCCCGAGGATATCTGTGCACATCGCATCTCACAGTCAACGTCCCCACGCTGGGCCTCTCTAACCCACTGAAGAAGTGGAGGAGTGACTGTGAGTGACTGAAGAAAGGCCGCTCCATCTCTATCCAGGAAGGATATCTGTAAAGTGGCTAGATGCTCGGTCGCCTATCCAAGTAGCTGAATGCCCGTCCTTCTGCTGAGAGCATTGGCTACTATGTTCCCCTTTACAGGAGTATAAACTATCTCAAAGTCATAGTCCTAGAGGAACTCGAGCCATCACCGTTGTATTGGGTTCAGGTCCTTTTGTGAGAATATGTACCTAAGACTCTAGTGGTCATAGAAGAGTGTAAATCTCTCGCCCATCAGATTGTGCCGCCACATCTTCAGAGCGAAGACCACTTCTGCTAACTCCAGGTCATGGGTAGCATAGTTCTGCTCATGCTGCCTCAACTGTCGTGATCGATAGGAGATCACTACCCACTCCTGCATCAGGACACACCCGAGTCTAGTCCCTGATGCATCGCATTAGACTACGTACCCTACTCCCTCCTCTAGTAGCCTCAAAGATAGGTGCGCTGGTCAATCTATGTCTCAACTCTTCGAAGCTCTGCTGAAATCTATCTGACCACACAAAGGGTTTTCCCTTCTTCATCAAAGCTAAAAGTGGTGTCCCAACTCTGGAGAAGTTTGGCACAAATCTCCAATAGTACTCAGCCATACCTAAGAAACTTCGCACCTTTGTTACGCTCCTGGGTGGCTCCCAAGCTAGCACTGCCTCGATCTTCGTAGGATCCACTGAAATTCCCACCTCAGAGATGATGTGTCCCAAGAAGTGGACCTCATGTATCCAGAACTAACACTTCGAGAGCTTACCATAAAGCCGGTGCTCTTAGAGTGTGTCCAGTACAACCCGCAAGTGGTAGGCGTGCTCCCCCTCAGTGGTCGAGTATATCAACATGTCGTCGATGAAGACTATGACAAATTGATCGAGGTTAGGCTGAAATATCTTGTTCATGAGACACATGCACACTGCTGGAGTGTTGGTTACGCCGAAAGAAATAACCAAGAACTCATAGAGGCCATACCGAAATCTGAAGGTCGTCTTCTGCACATCCTCGTCTCGAACTCTGAGCTGATAATAGCCTGACCTGAGATATATCTTTGAGAACCAACATGCTCCCTTGAGCTGATCAAAGAGGTCATCAATCCTTGGAAGTGGATACTTGATCTTCACGGTCACCTGGTTCAGGTGATGTTAATCGACACATATTCGCAAGCTCCCGTCCGCCTTCTTGGTGAACAAAATCAGGGAAGCCCAGGGTGAAACACTGGGTCGAATGAATCCCTTCCCCTACAAGTACTCCAACTGTACTCATATCTCACGAAGCTCAGTGGGAACCATCCAATATGCTGGAGTAGATATCGGGGTTATCCCGTGGTACATGTCAATAAAAAAGTCTACCTCTCTACGAGGACGTAGTCCTGGAAGGTCATCAGGAAAAACATCCACATACTAATCCACCACAACAGGGAAACTCAGACTCCACACGTCAACTGCTCCTAGGATGATTCTAGCCAACTAATGAGTGATCAGCTGCCCTCTCCTCTGTGTGAGTCTGTTCTGTGCTGCAAAGGCACCCCTCTCACCGGTGAAGGTAAACCTTCTCCCATCGGTGCGGACACACCGCACCTTGTGCCTAATACAGTCTATCTGAGCATGAACCATAGATAACAAATCCATACCCAAGATGACGTCGTAAGGCCTCGACGCCACTACAGGAATATCCCAGCCAAAGCAGTCTCCTCCTCGAGTAATCTCACACTACCGGCACCAGTGCGTAATCGTCGAGTCTGCTCTCGTAGGAGTCGATAGCCATAAGGATCGAGCCAACGGCTCCATCGGAATCTCCGAGCTCCGAACAAGGGCAGTGGAAATGAAAGAATGACTCACTCCTATGTCTATAAGAACTTCAGCAAGGGTGGAGTAGACACATATGGTACTTGGAATCATCTCAGGTGTGTCGTGGTCGTAGGCCTCCGCTGCCCGAAGCTGAGCCCGCCTCTGTCTGCTAGCTCCCTGTGGTAGGGGTGGACCTTCTGGTGGTGGTGGTGGTAGAGCCTCAAAGAGTCACCCACCACCTTCTGCTCAGCTATCTCCTCGGCCTCGTCTACTTTCTCCCTGCGAACCACCACGGTCAAACCTCTGCCTCTTCCTGGGTGGTCCCTCAACCGTCTGTTGCTCCTCTGCATGGCGGGTAGGGCAGTCACGAGCCATGTGGCCCAGCCGGCCGCATGCATAGCATTGTCTGCTCCTCACAAGACTGGATCTGTTCCATGTGCAACGCACCTTTGTGCCAATTTCCTGAGGTCGTCCGCCTGATGGTCTGGTCCGCTTGGACCCCTGTGTGATCCGTCGACTACCAGCTGCAGAAGACTCTGCTACGTGCCACCCTACGGTAGGTCTCGCTGCTGGTGTAGGCTCAGCAAGAAAGCTCTCCACAAGAAGGGCTCGCTCCAATACTCCTTCCTATGTCAGAATGCTGAGGGAGATATTCGATGCCCTGATCTCATGCCTCAGTCCCTGCTCAAAGGTCTAGGCCCAGAAGAATGGGTCTTGTACCATGTTTGTGGAATAGCGCGAGAGATCGGTAAATCTCACCGAGTACTGGGCTACCGTCATGATTCTCTGCCGCAGCTCGAGTAACTTCTGAATGCACACCGCACAGGGGGTGGCTGGTATGAACTCCAAGCAGAAGAGGCTCTCGAAGTTCGACCAATGGATAGATGCCTCGTCGTGCACCTGGAGCATCAGGCTCTACCATCTACCTACTGCCACGTGTAGGAGACTCGCTGCAAGGATCACCATGAGATCTGCTAGTGTCCCCACTAACCTGAAAACTCATACAACAGCCTCCAACCAATCCTCGGCTACCTGAGGGTCTGTCTCCCAGTGGAACCTGGGCGGTCTCTGACGCTGAAACTCATGCAGTGCACTAAGGCGACGTGCACTCTCAGCGGCTGGGGCTGGTGGCATCGGTGGCTCAGCGGGTAGAGGTACCGCCAGTGCCTCCGCTGTAATAGGGCCCTACACCGAGGCCTCGTCGCTCGGTGGGCTGTCATCTTGCACAAAGCTCGGAACCCTAGCTGGCTGCCGTCATGGGGCCATCCTGAAAAGAAACAGGAGAGCCACGGTCAATACAGTATACCTGGTGAGCTGACAAAAAGTAATCATAAAAAAACTTTTGAAACACACCTGCAATCAATGTTTTCATGCATTGAGTCGGAAATCAGAAGTCAGGGTCCTGGTGTATGGAAACATCAGCCGCCGCACCAACACTGGACTCCCTGGACTGATAACCACACTCAATACCCTTAACATTATTGATTCACATAGAAGAAGATCAGAGTCCTGAGTTCTGCGGTAGAACCGAACTCCTCTGATACCAATTTGTCACGACCTGTCCTTGGGGCCCATTTCGTGACTACCCAGAGCACGCCTTCCACAGGCCTAGGGCTGGCGACTAGCACCAAAAGCGTAAATCCCCATAAAAGGGATGGAATTTCCTTTATAAAGTAAACAAACACCACAGTGTACGCAAGCTGAGTAAACACTAAGTAAACTGAGTACAGAAGTAAGTCCTGGAAAGTAAATGGGCCAGAATACAAACCCAACTGAAAGTAAAGTACAACTGAAATGAAAGTACAACAACTGGAAAGTAAAGCAGTGAGTCTGATCCATCCTATGGAAATACCACCTGAATGGTGGGTACAGATAGTCTCCTCTACTCCTCGGCTCCAATCATCCGCTCCGAGATCGTCCGTCCAGTGATCCACCTCTAGGTACCGTCTATCTCCATGAGCTCCCACCTCAATCAGCATTGTCCATTGTCTGCATCCAACCCAACGTAGTGCAGACATAGCCCATTCAGGGGTGAGTATACGCTACTCAGTAGGGACCCCAAGACCCCTGAAGGTCTCCCAGTATCCACGAAGGATAATCCACAAAGGAAATATTCAATCACAAAGTAACAAACAACTATACTTATGAATATACCCATACATATACCTAAGTCATCAATTCTAGCTCGGCTCCAACATCTGAGCCCAAGTTCAATCTAGTCCACATAGGAAAGCACAATCCAATCCACATAGGATAACACAACCCAATCCACATAGGATAACAAAACAATCATATCGAAGATAGTGATTGAAAGTCAAGACTCAGATCACACAGGTATACACTTCGTAAGGCGATAGAGGTGATTAGATGTAGCCACTGATTCATCTAAGCTTTCGGACCCACATGGGATACAAGACCAGCTAAGCTATCGGACCCACAAATGATACAAGACTAGCTACTCTGCCGGACCCACATAGAATACAAGTACAGGGTCTAATACTGCTGGACCCACATAGGATACGAGAACAGTAGTCGATTACTGCCGGACCCACATAGGATACAAGAACAGTAGTCATCATCATCGAACCCACAGGGGATTGCAGTACGGTCGTCGTCATTGTCGAACCCACGGAGGATCCTAGTACAGTCGTCATTGTCGTCGTAGTCACAGCCAGCTCTAGGGATCCCGCACACAACATGCTCGATTCTGGGAGGGTTCGCTCCATGAGCCAAGGGGGTTGATACATCAACTGACACAAAGTCCTGAGTTGATGTATCCCAAAGTTCCGTCTCGTCAATTGGAACTCAATGCGACAGACAGCGCGTCAATCAGACGCCTGGTCTGAGAGTTATTGGTGTTTTTGTCCTAGGGGCCCGGTTGGTTTTAAAGATAAAACAAACCCGAACATACTCCAGCTACGTCCAAACCTCGATCTGATTAATCCAAAAGGACCGTCTCACTATGAAGAAACCAACAAAGTAGACGGCACGTCAATCAGACGTCCGGAGCTCAAGTTATAATCGTTTCCGCTCCGAGGGCCCGGTTGGTTTCCTGTTCGAACCAACCCGGCCATACACAAAGTTCTCCTAAACCTTATGTGTAATATACTGAAATGACCGTCTCGATCCAAAGATCGCAACGCAACTGACGGTGCATCGATCGGAGGTCTGTAGCCCATGTTATGGGCATTTGAATGGATCTGTCCGGAAATAGGGGGTTTGGGCCCGGTCTGACCCGACCCAATACCCCCTGGGTCGGCCCGAACCGGGTTGACCCAACCCTGGTCCGAGTCTGTCCCGTTAGGGTGCGGCCTGGCCCGGCGCGGGCGGTTCGGCTTGGTGGGGGCGCCCACGCACTGAGCAGACGCGGAAGGGGGGAGGGCGCCGCCCCCTTCGAACCAAACGTCGGACCCCACGAGGTTCACCCTGTCTGTTGACTGGGGGTTTCAACCCCCTGTTTTCTAAGGTAGCGGCCGGCCTTTATGGTAGGCCGTTCAGTTCATGCGGGGGGCACGGGGGTCCCGCCTCCAGGGCGTGCCGGTGGTCGGCTCAGCCGGCAGCCTCCCAGAACCGATGTGGCAATGAGCCGCAGCTCTTGGTCATCTGGGGTGGTGCAACGGTGCCGCACCCCTCCGCTGCGGCCCGCCCTGACCGCGGCCCTCTTTAGTGCTCTGGCGCAGTGCGACGGTGCCCCGCCACTTCACTGCGGCCTCCTTCGGCTTCACCAGCGTGGTGCGACGGTACCGCGCTCCTTCGTCGCGGCCCGCTCTGGCCGCAGTTCCCTCGTTTCCGCGCCACCGTGCCTCCTCCGTTCCAAGCCATGAAAATAATCAACAACAAAACGGGGTGGAGGTTCGTCCATGTTTGTGCGGTCCTACCTCCTCCGTTATATTGATAACAGACGGCCAATATTAACGATGAACGTCGAAATAATCATTATTGTGAAAAAAACCCTACCTCAAAGATGTTCTTGAACGATGATCGTCACAGAAAACGACGTCGTGAGGTGAAGATCCGTATATGTTGACGGAGAACATCCAAGGAGGAGCGGTGTCTCCCTTCCTTTGACACGGGAAGAAGTTTGAAATAGGGTACGTCGTCGTTCTTCAGGAAAGGCGTCACACACCAGCTGCGGAGAGGAGAAGAGACGACATGTCGATCTCTCCTTGCAGTGATGGCGTTCTTCGTCTAAGTCTTGGCGTTCTTCACGAAGAAGATGAAGTTCTTCAGACTTAGAGTTTTCTTCTCCCAATCCCCTTACACCACAATCCAACATAATAAAATAAGATCCCTCTCATTTTATTATCTTAAGTCATGCCTTTCAAAATTACAAATTTCAAAATACATAACTCACTTAATTAAATTAAAGAGTTGGCATTGAATAAATGTGGGGAGAGGGAAGGTCACAAATTAATGGGATGTTTTAAGGGTTACACACTTAAGAGGGAGATTAGATGAGTAAGGTAATATGAGAAGATGGGGGATCGTGTGGGCCCCACCACCCTCATAACCTCACATGGGAAGTTGGGTGGTTGTGGGACCCACCAACAACTTCCCATGAGATAATTAAACTACCATGGGTAAAATAAATGTTCACACAATTTATTTTACCTAACATATAATTCTGTAATTTTTAACAACTCCTCCTGAGAAAATGAAACTCCAGTAAAGGTCTTCTTAAGCAATTACCAGCATTGCGGTTTCATCGATACCATCGGATTTCAATTCCGAGCACCGGTTCAAAAGTTAGAAAAACCTTCTCGTTCATTCAGTGAACGTACCTAAGGTAAACTTCGGAAATTGATTTTGGGCACACCGGGCCTCGGAACCAGGTTCCGTCAGAAACTGTGTACTCGTAAAATCACAAAGAATTTAAGAAAAAAAATTTCCTTAAAATTTACAGGTCTTTACTGATATTATAATATTATATATGAAATTAATTTTTATTACTTTATATTTTATTTACAATATTTTTATATAGATTTACATTTGATACACATAATATATTCATTTATTAATTCACACTTCAATGTTATGATCATTGTATGGGTTTATTTTATAATCTCTTTCTAATCGATATTATTTATTCTTGAATTTCAATTAAAGAAAATTATTTGATAATAATTTAATAAACCATTTAATTATATCTTTATATGGTTATTAATTATATTTTTTATGTGATATTACCATTTTTTCCACTTTTTGGTGATTAAAATTATCGAGAAAATGTTTTAATAAAATCCAACTTCATTTTTCTCTTAAATTGGAAAAAAAAAATTTCCAAAACCATTATTTCTAAAAATATTTTCAGAAATATTTTTTCCCTTTTAAAAATAATTTTTAAGGAAATTTTTACTTATTTTTACTTTTTAAATTTTTACTTTGAAAGGAATTGTTATTTCATTTTCAAAACAATGCCCATTAGTCTTTTACTAAAAATGTGAAAGGAATCTTGATGTCCTTTATGGAAATGGAACTTTTATAAAAAAATTAAATTTAAAAATGAATATTCTTTTTGACTTATATGGAATTACCCACCGACATTATCTTCATTTCATTGAAGCTTCATTTAAAATTTTACCTGATTTTTTAAAAAAAAAAGTTGTTTTCATAATGTTTAGGAAATTCATAGTTTATAAAATTGATTTTCAATGAGAAGGATTTTTGAAATGTTTTATGTTTTCAAAAATTATTTTTAAAATAAAGATGATATTTTCCTAAAGAATATTTTTGGATATATTTTTATGGTATTTCTATTTTGAAATGACAATAACCCTTTATTCTTACTCTAATGGATATTTTTTGAATTGATACCATCTTTATTTGTTCTCTGAATGGTTTATGATTATTTTGACCAAGGATAGTATTCACATTCACTTACTTGATTCATTTTTGTAGTCATTATCTTCCCCTTGAAATATTCACTTCATGTGATCGTTGGACATTAAATTTACTCTTATTATCTATATCATTTTTCATGTATATGTTTATAACTTAAACCATGTATCATTTTTTACATATAGTGTTCTACATTTAATGTTATTTGTATATGTGGGGAAATATTGATAAACATGTATCCATTTTTCAATATGAATGTTAAAAAAAATCATTTTAATTATGAATTTAATCGATTATTCGATATATGATTATTGTTTTGGACATGAAAGACATGGGTAGGGCCCTGTTAATGATATCCCCTCAATGCATTGGTAGTCTTATGGGATGAATCAGTTTCCTAGAATTAGTTAGATAGAATTTCTCCCAGTATGTTTTAAACCATCTAGTGAAAGGCCTTGATGGTAAATGTATAATGTTACAGGGAAATATGAAATCTAATAACTAAACATTTCATAAATTTTAGTTATTATTATTATCCATGAAATTCTCATAAAGATATTACCAATGGATTCACTTCATTCTCAGATTAGTGATTTTATGGAATGTGTGTTTAGTTATTTACATTTCCATATTAAATATTCCTCATCTATTCATGTAGTCAAGTTATTTAAATTACATGTGTGTTCATTAATTCACCTATCCATACTGATTATTCCCTACCAAATTGTGATAATCAGGTTATTTAAATGTAATTTTTTTCTGTTATATACCTTTCCATATTGATTATGATTATTGTTTCATGATTGTTTCCATTGTAATTAACACTTAATTATAATTTGTGCTCACCCTTATTTTGTTTCCTTTCCCTAAGAATCCATGAATTATACTATGAATGATATGTGAGAATATACTATAGGGAATAATGATATTCTTGAAAAAAAAATATGATATAATTTTTTTATTCAAATGTGATGTGGCATGTATGTATCTGTTTTACCCAGACTACTATACTATTTGGTCCTTTGGTATGTTATTCCTTGTATCTTATGGAAATGTAATAAAGCAGGCATTCGCTCCATTCTACTGATTTCAGGGTCTCTACACTATAAATTCCACAACAATACAAAATTTGAGGTACTATACATTCCATATAATTTTAGAGACTCCCTATATCTTTAAAGTTCTAGAGAGAGAAATGGAAGATCGAGTCTCCCCGATCCAATTTTTCATCTATGGTTCAAAGGTATACTGATCCCAAGATTTTTGTGATGTTGAAAACCTATTTATTTATTCATACTAGCGCACAAATCATGAAGACCAAATATCAAAAAAAAAGTCTAAAACACATGTGGGTGTTCTATAGGGTTCCTAGTTGGGTTCCATCAAGTTATGATCACTGATGATGATAGAAACACATTTTAGATCAAAATCAGATTAGGTATGGTTTGGAATTAATTTTTTATCTTTAATTAAAATTTATCTGGATCCTCAAGTGGTTATTAGGTTACGATTACACAAGTGAAGACAACAAAACATCAATATAAGTGTAAAAAATTTAAATTCCCACATGTTTGAGTTTCCACTGCATGATTGGCAACCAAATTTCATTTTAAAAATTTCTAAAGTAACTTGAGATGTTCTTAACATTTGTGATGGTTTATGTAAGGGTATGTAATGAGAAATTTCATATTATCCAGATGTGCATATTGTTCACTAGATAAGATAGTTGAAGTGGTGGTAGTTTTTCATTGTTCAAACCAAGGAGGATGATCTCCCATAACATTTAGTTTAATGTATCATTGATTACACTACCATGATTCACACATTCATTTTAATGTTAAAGAGTTCACATTCAGAATTCCATAACACATTGGATATCATTAATAGTGTAAGAGAGGTAATTACTTACAGTTACATGATATTTAACCAGAATCGTTACTTTTTAATTAATGAAAAATATGAGTAAATTCAGGTCTTGGATTCATGGATATAAGTGTGTCCTCTTAACCTATATAAATTATTCCCATCCATGGCCTTTGTGGGTAATCTTTAAGGAACCACTGGTTGAAACTCTCCCTTCCCAATGATATCCTCCATCCACCCTCTTTGTATTAAAGATATTAAAATATCATGAAGGATGAATAATTTCATCCAATGTGCTTGGGTGATTCAATTAAATTCACTTATACACCTTGGAGAGAAGAACCTTTTAGTTATTCCTTGGTGATTGTTATCAGCCACAGATTGAAGGTGGTGACAATAGTCATTCTATGGTGTAAGGTAAAAAAATTATTTTCCATTATCATATGATTTATGATTCAAATTCATGGTGTTCTTGAATTTAATGGTTGATTCATCACTTTATCTAATTTTATTAATGGTTGATTTATGCTTAGAAACATTTTAGTGATATCAAATCCATTCCATTGATTTTGATTCATGTAATAATTTGATGAATGGAGTTTTTCAAAATGATAATTCTAGTCATATTTTCAGTATTAAAATATGATATAGAATTGTTATTCTAGGATTAATTGTGGATTAAAATATAGGGATATCATAGACAATGATTCTGTAAAAAACCCTTGGTTTGGTACATGTTGTAGAATATTACATATTCTAATTATATTCGATGATACCAATTCCATGAGTTTCAAAAATAGAGGATCGTATCACATTTATGATATATCTACGTATCATAATATATTAATTCTTATTGTATTTAATTATTAGAATATCAATCATATAGCATTACTCATAGTTCATAAAGAGTGTATGTTCCATGGGTTTTCAATAGTTTCCTATGATTGATCTCTATATCGTTAAATATGAATCATTAAGGACAATTGTTTTTCTTTTCATTAAATTATGAATTAATTTTTATAACATATAAATTGTTTATATATTATAATAAAATGTATTTTTTAATATTTATTAATTTCTAAAAAAATTAATAAATTAATTATTCATAAATATTTTATAATTAATTAAATATATTCTTATGGAAAAATTTTAATAAATATTCCTTAACATTAAATTTTAATATTAAAATGCCTTTTTAAAATTATATGGATTGAATTTTAATTTGGATATAAATTATTCACATAAAAATTAAAAGTATAATTTATAAAATGTTTATAAATTAAGAAATTTAGGTAAAATAAATAAAGTGTTTATATTTAAGAAAAAGTGAATTTTTAATTAAATTTAATTAGAAATGTTCAGATTAAAAGGAACCTATATGGAAATTATTTAAAATTTTATAAAGAGTTGATAAATGATATGATAATTTTTTTAAATAATATTAATATAGGATATTTTGATTATATTAAATGTTTATATAATATAAATTGAAATAGAAAATGTTTATATTTCATGAAATATCATATATTAATGTAAAATTTCATATAATGAATAATTTTAATGGGTTTGTATAGTTAATAAGTATATAGTGTTTATATTAAACTTATTATGGAATGTCCATAATCAATATAAATTGTTTATAATTATTAATTTAAGTATTTTTCATAAATTAATATCTCACGTTTGGAAAATAAATAAAATATTTGTTTGTTTTTTTAATTCCTTTTTAATATTCATACTTATAAATTGATTATAGAATGTGAATGTTTTTTATGCTTTTATTTATTTGATAAATTATAACTATAAGTTTCCAAGCCTTGAACTAAATTATAGGTAAAAATATATAAGATTAAATTTTAATAGACCTTGTCCTATATTTATAATTGAAGTTATTAGATTGAATTTAATTATTTAATATAGTTTATATATATCTTGTTATAGAGTTATGATTAATTGGATTCTCTCTTGAGTAAAGTCTCCCTAGAAAAATGGACTTTGGGTCATACTTCCCACTAGCTTGGAGGCTTATTCCTTATTCAAGAAAGGTTCGTATTAGATATATATCTCTATAGACATACTGATGTAGATATTATCAATATCAAGTGATTATAAACCTTTACATAAGAAGTTCAGATACCATGTTCATATGAAGCATTTGGTTATGCTTGAATATGTTTTGATTCTATTTTTGGGTGAGTAACAAAATTGTGGGCTCTATAAAGAGTTACAAATTAATATGGTGGATGGAACAAGGATTCCAAAAAAATAATAAGAATCATGGATATATTAATGGAATTAAATTAGATAATTTGGTGATATTAAATACCCTTAAAATTGTTAAATTTTAGATTCCTTCCAAAGTGACACATGTAAATACGTTGTTCTTTCAATCGGTTATGTTCTTCCAATGTAGGGTATTGATAGAATATCATCTGCAAGTCATGGTGGAAATAGATAACCCTAAGAGTTGAGAAACAAAATATCAATATTTTAATTGTGTTACACTTGTCTAGGAAACCTTAATAATTGGGATAGAAATTGAATTGTTTTGGTATTATTTATATGATGGATTGGGTAAAGAGATATTTTCTTGTCTATCCGAGAGTCATGTATAATATTTTTGGGATGGTACCCTTACTAAATAACTAAATTGTGAGAGGAATTTCAATGAGTACTCATTTATTGGTGAAATATGGATCTCGACCCACTAATATATATGATGATTTTAAATGGGTTATATTTATAGTGGTATTAACTTTAATAAAATTCGTTATTAAATGAATATAAAACTTGATACTTATTTAATAGAATCTATTATTCTAGATTGATATCATCAACATCATCAAACATAAATTTGTGGTCAATCCTTCAAGTAGGGAAGATTAATGTAAGAATCCCTAGAGACTTGTAACTTAATAAAAGTTCTTAAGTATGGAAAAACTATATATTAGAGCAATATCATCCCAAGTAGCTAAGTGTTGAATTTGTTCAACAGACGAATCAATATTCTTATAAGAATCATACTACAGTTCACTTGATGTTTCAAAGGTATTTGATGAATAATAACCTAAGTAACACTAGTCTCTATTCATATACTCAATAAAATTTATTATGGAAATGAATAGAAGAGACTAAAGTTTTCATTGAGGATAAAAATGGTTTGGGAATTAATTATTTTATCTTCTATGGAATTATTTTGAATATGTGAATGAGTATATGAAATTTTTACCCAATATTCTAAAATTGTGAAGTATAGATAAACAACGGAATGTGATGTCCAGGTTCGGGCATTTTTTTTGATAGTATAAGTATGTAAAAGTTTAAACGTGAAGAATAAAATAAAATTTGAAATTCAAACAATATTTATTCAATTATCTATTCAGGGTTATTGAAACCTAAAGGAATTATCATAAAAGGATTAATGATTCCATATGATTTGGTTTTTTGATATTCCTAATGGGGATTATTAAAATCCATGGAATTTCCATGTTAGGTATCAGTGTTATATAATTTAAAGGTAATTTTATACCAACTATATGTTTTAGAAGTTTTATAAATATAAAAAAAATTCAAAATCAATACAACAATTGATAGAACTGGTAGATTTCATTCAAGTGATGAAGCAAAGTGTTTCTACATCAAAATTTTGAATGTAAATTAATGTATCGATAATGGATGAATCTAAATAAAGTATGTGTATATTCATCTCAACTCCCTTATATGATAAGAGGAGTTTTTTAACCATTAATAGTTATTTGTGAGGATGATATAGGGATGTTACCAATATTGAGAAGGTGGGTTGAATCAGTATTGGTATACTTTTACGTTAATATTAATTTTTATCAGTTTTTTACTTCTTCACTTATTTAGTGAGAGATTATCACTTTATCCCCATCTCTCCTTTCATTGGTATATATATATAGAATAGTATAATTGCAAAATAGAACACCATGGTTTTTTGATGAGGTTCTACACCCTAAGGATGACTACATCCCTGATGTATTATGTTTATTATACCATGAATACAAATTCATTATTATAATTAAAATATAAACATGAAAGCTTAAAACATTGGACCCATTATCCTAGAATTGACCCAGTATAATATATGTAAGAGTTAGATGGTCTATAAAACCTAAAATAATTTATCAATAATCGAAATCCTCTTAAAGTTTATTAATAGAAAAAAAATTATCCTTATTGGATAGTATAAGATATATCCTTCCTTAAATACAACAATCACTAAGGATTCCTATTTTCTATAGAAATATTGAGGTTTTACCCAATTATTTTTTACAATTTTACAACATAAATTGTAGGTAATATAACTCATCTTCTTATCCTAGACTAAATTCACATTATAAAATACTAACACCACCTCTCTTCTCTATTATTTAGTGCATAATAAAAATATAAATGGAAATTATCATTTGTTCACTTCCATTGGCACTCTGGGGTTTGTCGTAAGATCTATATCACATGAATTCTATTTGAATTCATGAATATACTAAGCACACCAGATTTGAGATCTCCTATTTTATTTATTTTATATAGAAGTTTGTAATCATGTTCTTGTATCATGTATCTTCCTCAATAATTCTTCTTAATCTCTAGTAATTATATAGGATGCATTTTCTTCTTCTTCATCCAAAATTATCACTCATTCAAACTCTCATAAATCTATCAATTTGAGTCTTCCTAAAACATTATTCTTAAAATAGTATTATATTTTTTCATCTGTTTATTGTTTTCTTTCCTAAATAATTAGAACTCGGATTATATACTTCTCATGGTCTTCAATATCCCTTAAATATGAACCTTCAAAACAACCTCATATTTCAACCATATCACTCCATTAAATCTGTAGAAACTCTTCATGGAATAATATATTCATTGCTACATGAATGCATGAATTAACAGTTTTATTCATGGATCCATTATTTATGGTATAAGTATCTTAAGTAATCTCTTCCTTTATATAAAATTATATCATTGACTATAGTTTGGTTAGTCTCCATGTATCTCACATGTAGTTTTTAATCCCACCATGATCATCACTATGTTTTAGTCGTCATTCTCTCAAAATATCTAATAGGGGTTTTCCCAACATGCCATAGTCTCCATTTTGTTGTGGTCTCACTTAACTCTCTATTTTTCAGATTCCATGAACTGAATGAGACTCATTATAACACAAAGAGAATAATCTTATATTTCTCACTCAAAAATATTCATGGAATGGTCTCATATACTCTACTCGTTCATATAGAAGAAATAATCAAGATACATCACTAATCCTCATGATGTTTTAGACCTTGAAATTAAATTATAAGAATCATAATGATTTTGATATCTTAATACAATAGTAAATTTTTGTTCTTAGAAATTATTTATGGCATTATAGTTCACACAATCATCAAATTCATACAAAGAAAAGTATTATGCTCAAGTAAAATGATGCAAGGCCCTGCACATAAGTTGTGTGATGTGAAATTCATATGTTGATCCTTATGTTAAGATTAATGACACTTATAAAAAATGTAATAACTAATTGTTTCATAGTTTTATCCTTTTCATATTTATTTAACTGTATCTGGATTTTCCCTCAATGTTGGAATTGTGCTTTGGGTATCATAGGACCCCATGATCAATATTTAAAAAATATTAATTATATTAAATCATGTGAAACAAAATTTTCATACTAAATTAAATTCCCAATGATCAGAAACTCATATGTAAAATTTGAAGCTACAGTTGTTTTCATGTTGTGGGATTTACCCTAGGTGTGAAATATGTTCAGTCGAAGTTGAATCTTTAATTTAATGAATTCATTGGTGGATGAATTAAAGAAATTAAATGAGTAATTTATTTAATATATTAAGTGTGTTAACCTAACTCACCACTCTATATATAATCTTTTATGGGAAATATTCTGGGTTATCTGCATAACCATGAGATATTAGAGAGGAGGAGGAGGACTTCCATCGTTGGCATTGGTGGGATCAAGATCATGGATCAACATCGAGAGATTGAGATGATTTATAGTACGACCGAAAAATGAAATGGAATATACAATTAAAACAATAGAAGAAATGTTCTTCACCACTGATCTATTCATTCTTGAGTAAATACTCATTATTTTTTGGATTTATTCCTTTTATTTCTGGATTTTTGTTCATGGAGTGAATATTTCATTATTTTCTCTGATTTTTGTTCTTCACATGTGCCAAGAATTTAATTAGTGTTATTAAACATAATTATTATTATTTTTCACCCAAGTTTCACCCCTATGGTTTCCATGATTATGATCATTGATTGGGTTTTCATTGTCCAACGATAACATAACTTTTTTATGCCTCCCCCACCCCTGTTCTTCATGTTATTTGTAATTGGACCATGTAGTTAGTGATTTTGCATTTCTATACTGATCTAAGCATGATAAAAAACTCATAATTGTAGAGGTTATGTGAATGATCTTGTGATCGAAGGTTTTTGTATGGATCAAGGTGTAATAACGCATCACAGATGTTGATTCTAGGTATTAAGACCCCATTTTGGAGATGGTAAACATGGAAGATCAATCACGAGTGACAAGAGTCCATATTTCCAAACACTGGAGGTTGGGAATCAATGATCAGATGTCCCTTCCTTAAATTTCATTGGATTTGGGTGATTCAATGGTGGTTACATTAGAATATTTTGATAGCGCATAAAGGCCAAGATACTAGACTTCACTATTTGTTACAATACCGACTACACGTTCTGTATTCCAGAGGAAAACACACCATTTTTATTGGATTCTAGTAGCATTTAGAATATTGAATAAAGTAAAATATCACATGACATGTGGGATAGCCCACACATCCTATGACACTACCCAGGTGGTTGATCTATGTGTTGAGAGCACATGTATATGGCTTCAGGTGATTAAACATGCTATGTTCCCTTAGAGAAATTCCATGTGGAGGTATAGGGATGGAAGATTCAAACCCATGGATGAACAATATTAGTTCCCAAGGAATAAATAAATGTTTTATTCACTAATCCACACACTATGGACTTCTCTAAAAACCTTCAACCCTTCATATCTCTTTAATCAGGACTCAGATTGGGGATCGTGAGTAGTCATTTCTGAGTATAATTCCACATAGGATGTGATTGTATCCTTCATTTCAGTATCTGAGATATTAATTTATGTGAAATTAATGGAGAAATTCTTTCAACAATACTCAGTATATTATAGTGATCAATATTTTTCATTAGAGAGATTCCAAGGTCAGTACTACTCTTATACTTCAGATCACAGGTCCCCCATACTCTTTATAAAAGTAGGGTTGGTACTCCCCCACATTACAGAGGGTGTGGGACCTCTATCTATAGAGAGTTAATCCTCTATCATCAATATTCTATGGGAACAATATTCTACACTGTAGGTACTATTCTCTCGGATATAGAGCACAATGGTGATGAGAAGTCCCTCCACTCTTATTCTTGTGAGGTTGTGTGGGGTGTTTTGGATTAGAGATGAGGCCTTTAGAGCTACTTGCAGACTCATAATTCTTATATGGATGTAAAGATTAAGATTCATCTCCTTTTCAGTTGGTATTTTTGTATGAGGATATCTAATGTTGGGTTTCGTTTCTATGTTGGTGTTATGGGTTGATTTGACACATTTATTATCTTTCTACCCTATTTGTTTTTTGGGAACCATACTGGGTATCTATATAGTCACGCCTGCATGGGAATTTCCCACATTTTTCATGTCTATTGCAGATGAAATACAATTTAACAAGACTTTGGTCGACCTAGTTTTAAAGGATCATAGGAGTTTTTGGAGGTTATGACCATGTTTGGTGGCCAAACTCAAAGATCGAGAGTCGTGATCTCTTACTTATTTCCCCTTTTTAAGTCGCTGTCATGTTGGGACCTCTATTCTAGTTGGGCATCTATTTTTTCCCATTTATAATTTTGTATTACCTTGTTATAAATTGATTTATTTCCTAGAGGTTGTCACATGAATTGATTATTCTATAGATGTTTCAATTTTGTTATATCTTCTCTCTATTTCATGGATATGGGTGTTTGTGCAAGTGTATAAGTACATTAAGATAAGGCTTTCTATTTTATTGATATGCCTTCTTGGTGCTTCTTTCCATCCCTACGTGTAACACCCCGAGATTTCATGAACTTTTTTTGAATAAATTAAATTTATTTGAATTTTTGTGTTTCATGAAACAATAATTAAAACATTAATTATAAGTTACACCATGATAATCTTGCATTACATGCAACACCGACTATGCTTGTGTTACAAGCAACACTGAGTTTCTGTGAAACATCATTTTATTATTACAATTATTTAAATGAGGTAGTTATAACCTAGACATTAAAATAGAAATATTAATAGTAATAAATATTTTTTAAATATTATTTATAATCGTTTAATATAAATAAAACACATTTATATTAATACATGCAATTTTTAGAAAATTCTTTATATGTTTGAAAATACTATATTTTTAAAAGGGATGTTTTTATGTCCTTCTCTGAAAAATAATAAAATTAATTTTAGAAACTTTTATAATTTTAATTTGATAAAATGAAATTTATTTTATAACTCATAATTTAAAAATTACCTTATGGTGAATTTTTGGGATTTTTTTGTGAAACTTCATTTTTTTGATGAATAGTGAAAAATACTGAATTTTAATCCAAAACTGCATTTTCATATAATTTATTTATATAGTTAAATTATATTTTACATTGATTTTAATGTCTCAATAGATCAATTATAAATCTATTAATCTAATTCATATCATTTTTATCATTTTTATATTGAATTTAGATATAAAACCTTAATTAACATTTGAATAATCTCAATTTAAAAACCTCCATTATCACAATGTTTGTAGGATTAGCATTAAACATAATTCTTATGATTAGGTTATTTTAATTTCTAAAAATAGAAATAAAAATATTTAATTGGTATAATATTTATATTCTAACAAGATCGAATTAATTTTTTACCCAAAATATTAGTAAATATAATTAAAATTAATTACAATGATTATGGTAAAATTAAAATTAACAAGGGACTAAATCTTAAACATAAGGTCCAAAATGAACAAGAAACGTTCCCAATTCCCATTAAGATTTCCATATTCCATCCATAAACATTCCATTCTTGAGTTTATTCTGTTTTTTATTATTATTTAGGTAAATATGTGGGTACACCTAACTTGTTTTCAAAATTTTCAAGTGTTCCCCCTCCCTCGCTTATAAAAGACCACTAAATCTCCCCCTTATTCACACCTATAAAACGACTTAATATCATCCTGGATATTTCCGGATTAAATTACCACCATCCCTACTATCTTCCTTGAAGCCTACCTTTGGGCATAAATCTAACCAAGTAACCCCTTTGGTGCAAACCAATTGGAGTTACCCATATAAGAGGTAACATCCTTCCTCAATATCCTTTCTTTTATTTTATTTCTTCACTACATAAATTATTTTTATTACATGAATAAATAATATAATTAGTATCCTAAATATACTAATATGTTTTATGATAATTTTTTGACCTACAGTTACACACACTTTCATATAATGGGTAAAAAACGTATCGTTCTTGTGTACGTAAAACTACCACTTCACGAAATGATGTTGTTCGTTTTCCTTTACCACTTCTCATGGTTGGGAGTTATGATGGAAACTCTATATTTATATATTATATATGATATATATTATTTATTTATTCTTCTAGAATTATTATGTAATACCCACCTTTATTCTTTCCATTTTTTGTAAATACGATAATTTTGTTTGGAGAAGTTTAGACTATCGCCTCCTCAAAGCGACGTGATTCGCTAACACACTACATAGAATGTATTAAGGATGGTTCTAGTGAAATTATATGTTATATATAAAATAATAATTCTAATTTAATTATATTTTATATATATATATATATATATAATTTACTTTATTTCTTTCAATATGACAAAAATATGAAAAAAAGTTGATGCATACATACGACCCACCGTCTCTATCAATTATGTATTCCATTTCATATTTATATATTATATTATTTATTATAAATATGTATTTACTAAATATAAATGATATTTATTTCTAGTTTTAAATTCTATAAATAATTATATTAGTATGAGGACCAAAAATATAACAAATTAAGACGTATGCAAAAAACAAAGTGGATATTACCCAAAGAAAAACCTTAACATTGAAATGTTAAAGAGAGGGTATTATAAAGTCATATTAAAACCGTATATGGTATTATATATAATAATATGGTTATATAAAATATTTATAACAAACATATTTTTATTATACATGAGGATTTTATGAGTACTAATATATTCAAGACATAAGGTAGGAGGATTTCTGGTCTCCCTTATATTTCTGTGAGATTTACACCATATTCACTACTCATTTAATTTGTGTGGAAAATATAATATGTAACACCCCAAGATTTTATGAAAAATATTCTTTTTAATTTCATTAAAGTCTTGTGTTGTACGCTACACCAAAAATATCTTGCACAACACGCATCCCTGACTTACCTTGCATTACACGCAATCATGACCTTCCTCAATAGCGTGTGTAGTACGCAATACCGACTTTCACTAAACGGGATATTATTATAATATTATTATGAACTAGCCGTTATGAATAGTAATACTCACTTTTTGAAATTTTATCTTTTAAAATGGACTTCATTTTTAGATTCGGAATATCGAAATTATCTTAGGGTGAAATTTTGGTACTTTTCGGATAACTTTCATTTTCTGATGAATAGTGAAAATTACTAAATTTTAATTAAAAACAGCCTTTTTAATCGAAATAATTAATAGTGATAAATTATTAATTTGAGTGGTTTTCAAGTATATTTAGAATATATTTTTACAATTTAATACAATGTTGGTCATTGGATGTAATTTCACATTTAAACCAGACATAAACAAGTGTTAATCTTTTGATAGTTATTATCTCTTAAAAACACGCTATTTGTTTTGACGATGAGAATTAATTTTTAAATTAGTTAATGTAATTGATATTTTTTGAATTTGGTAAAATAGACATAATTTTTGAATTCATAATATCAAATATATCTTAGGCCTAATTTTTTGTATTTTTCTGGAAACTTTCATTTTTTTTATGAATAGTGAAACCACTAAGTGGTAGTTAAAAAACTGAATTTTTCATAAAACATAATTTTACCACTTCTGTGAGTAGAATTTCGAAAATCCGAGAGACATGGTTAATATCAAGGACAAAAATTTGGTTCAATGAGATGAAAATAATTTTTGGTGAATAGTATCTTTTTACTTTTTGTCCCCACAGTTAAAAGTAAATAGGGTAATTAAGGGTAAAAATGATATTATTATTACCCTAACACATGTCCTAATTCTATTGGATAAGTGTAATTCGACCAAAAAAAACCTTAGGAATAATATATGACCATTTTCGCCCACTTGGATTAGATTAGGACATTTATTATCAATTTATTTAAAGAAGGGTTAAAATAGTTAAAATCAGAGCTTAATAACTAAATAATTTTTAATATAGGTTTATACATAAGATAAATTCGACTATAAATATTAAATAGAAATATAAAAATATTTACAACATAATGGTATTTTATTTGTAATTTTTAGACTTAAAATAATTTAATTTATTTATGATATTATGTTGATCCAGTAATTATCCTATTAATGAAATATTGACATAATTGATGTTATAAATACCCAAATAAATTTAATTTGAGACTTTTTATGAATTAAAATAATTTTATATGTTAATATGACATGTTAGTATTGATTTAATTAATTTTTTTCGAACTAATAATTCTGTTATGATTTTCAAAAAAATCAATTACCAAATAGTGTCAAAATTGACATAAAATAGTTTTTAAAACAAATATTATATTATTAATTGTTATTATATTCCTAAAAATCTAAGGTTCGGCCAAGATACTTATATCATGATAGGTGTATCATTAATGTACCACATGGGGGTCTCTTGGATGTATATGGTAAGTTTATTAACTATATAATATAAAAATACAAAGTGACATGGTAAATGTCAATCTAATTAACTAAGACTTAAAACTAAAAGATAAGGTTAATATAATGACCTAAACTTGTGTAAATTATATTGGATGAGATTATTTAGACCCATCCCCACCTTATATTCAAAATATATCAATTTGGATCTATTAAAAACCGAATTTGACTTTATAATAAAATAATATGTTTAGTTATTCCAAAGGTGCCCCTCTCCTTCCTTATAAAAGGGCACCTCCTACCTCTCTTCCTCACACCACTTTGAGCCTTAAAGCTCGGCCAACCCCTGAAAAATTCTCTTCTCCACTTCCCTAGAAACATCCTAGAGTTCATGTTCTTCTTTAAAGACCAATTTTAGTGCCCTATGAGGAGGTCTCAAAGAGGCGCTTCAAAGAAGAGGTAATGTCCGTTACCAATTCTGTCAACTTTATTTCTTCTTCTACTTCTTCTTCTTTAGTTGTTTCATTATGAAGTAATAACATCAGTATCACTAATATACTGATATGTTATTATAATTATTAAATAACCCTATTTCACCATCTATCCATCCTACGAAAAACAAAATCACCGTGCGTGCGTACGTACGGAATACCGTCTCCACGTCGTGGTGTAATCTCTTTTTCCAACACCACCTTACTTGGATGGGTATAATGGTGTAAATAATAACTATACATAGTTATTATAACATCATAATGATTATGATATATTGTATCATCCTATACAATTCAATTCAATAATTATGGGAACGATATCATCGCTCGTGCGTACGTACGGACTACCGTATCCACGACGCGATGAGATTCATTCTCCATGTTAACCATTTAAGAATAATTATAAAGTATATATAAGCAATAATAATGAAATATATGACATTATAAAGCTACTGGATTTATGTATATATATATTTATGTCATCTACTTAATTCCTTTCAACTCAATAAGGAAACGAAAACAGCGTTCATGCGTACGTACGGCCTACCGTCTCTATGAACGGTGTATTTCATTCCATTTATCGATCTATTATATATATGTATATTCTGAATATATATTATATATAAATCATGTTTTATATTCTGGAATTAATTAATCATGATCTAATTAATCATATGAATAATTAAATGTCAAAACACGGACGGAAAATGAAACGATTTTACCCAAAACGCTCTTTAACATGGAATTTACAAAAGAACGGGTAATATAAAGTCATAAGTGAACCATATATGATATCATAATAATGAATATGATTCTGTAATAAGTCAATGACATTATTTAAATCATTATACAGAAGTTTAGGATACATATGAAGCATATCATACATAATGTAAGGGATAATTTTGCAAATCTCATTTTTATCCGAGATTGCTTATTCGTAAGTATTTACTGGGGTTATTTATAACATCCATGTCCATGTTTTATAAAAGTTTTTTCATGTATTTTTAAATTCATTTTTACCCATTTTTACTTTTACTACATGGTATGTAAGGAATATTTCTTTTGTTTACGTTACGAGGTACTTTTTTGACTTTTCCGATAAAAGTACGAGGAGAATGTTATTTTTAACTTATACGGCGTGAACGGATTTCTACGGTTTCATAACGCCTCACTTTCATGAAGCTTACTCTACATGATTTTATGAATATTTTCAACAAAATAATTTTATTTTAAAAGTTCATGGAATTTTTTGAAAAGAAAATGATTTTGAAGAAGAAAGGATATTTTCCTCAAGAATTCATTTCAAATGTTTTATCAAAACCATTTTCCATCTAAGATGACATTATTTGATATGTGTATGTTTAAAGTTTAATGTCTCTATGATTTACATGGTTCAATTTTCTTATGATGAAATTTCCATTTGTTTTATATGGATTATGAAATAATGGGATGATGTTTATGAGACCCATTTTATTCTTTGGGTTATGATGAATGTTATAAGTTTATTTTGTGGCACAAGTAAGAATGATTTCATTATGAGATGGGTGGGACCTATATCTCCCTCCAATGCATTGGATACAGATTTATATCTCATGAGATAGACATGGATGGAACGGAAAGTTAAACTAGTTCAGTAATACAGAACTGGAACGAGGAGTGAACTCGATTCAGAAAGGGACTTTGTCCACTAAGATGGTCTTGGCAGCAATGCCTTGGCTAATATGGAAATCATATCATGTGCTTAATGGTTGTCACAATTACATGTTTTATTCCCATTCTATTTTGTCATTCTTAATGTTTCTTTATGATCTATGCCTTACGTACTTCCATGTTTTATGAAATTGCTCGTGCTTTTGATGTTTAAACATTATGTTCATGATTTTAAGTTCAAATTTATATAGTGTGTTTTATTTTATCCATGCTTACCCTTACTGAGCATTCGAGATCACCCTTTTTATGTTTTATTTTCCCCGGGATATAAAGAAAGGTTTTAGGTCAGAAAAAAAAGGGGAAGATCTTTATGGGAGATGTTGAAGAACTTTCACCACGATTAGAAGATTTTATTCCGAGTTTCCAAAGACACTAAACTATTACGGTCCTTGTGTGTATATTTTTGTTATGTATTGAGTATTCTGCAAAAGTAATGTTATTTCCATGTACGTCAAGCTTCGGGTCTCTACATAATACCCATGAATTTATTATATGATTTTTATATTTAAATTTTTGTGTATTTACATATCCATTTTAGTATCTCTATTTCATTGGTTTTATGTTTCAAAAGTTACCAAATCATTAAAGTAGTTTTCTATCAATTTTCTTTCTTTTTTGACACATACAAATATCTTCAAAACCTATGTTTTCAAAAATGTTTTCAAAAATGATATTTTAAGTTCATTTTCAAGGAAAAAGGATTTTAATTTTATTTATGGTTTCTAAGATTACTTTATGTTTTTAATGTATTTTAAAATAAATGGTTTTCAAAAAACCTGTTCAAGCTTCCTTTTCAAAGAAAGGGTTTTCAAAAAAAAAAATCAACATTAAATTTTATGTTTTCAAAAAAAATGGTTTTAAAAAATACATATGTTTTAAAAAAAATATTCAATAAAGGATATTTTCCTTAATAAATGTTTTTAAAAATATATTTCCAAATTATTTTCTATCTAATATGATATTTCTTCATGTTACTCATACCATTTTGGGAAATGGTCCAAAAGATTGTATTCATATTATTTATTTGAATGGATTATGTTGTGATGGAATGATTTTTATGAAACCCATTTCTCTTTTAAGGGTTATATTCTTATGAAACCCACTTCTTTTTATGGGTTATGATTTGAACAAATGATTTTGAAAACTTTATTTTCCACAGGTTAAGATATGATTACTTTTTTTGACACCCATTTCATTTCATGGGTTATGATATGATTGTTTATGAATTTATGGCACATGTATGTATTAATTAATGATGATATGGGTGGGACCTATATCTCATTCCAATTCATTGGTTAAAGATTTATATCTCATGATAAAATGATGGGAATCAATTTAACGATCTTGATCCAATATAGGAAGATGGGGAAACACGATCCATTATAAAGAAATGACTAGATTAAGGGATGGTGGTGTATCCCACCTAATAGGTGTAATACTTATGAAGATGGGGAGATGGGAAAACCTGATCTGTTATGGGAAGATGGGGAACCCCGATCCATTTTGAGAATATGGGGAAACTTAATACCTTATAATTAAAGGACTATAACTGGAGATGGTGGTGTGTCTCACCCAGTAGGTGTAGTTCACATGAAATGCCCAGATACATTATAAAAATGTATCCTAAATTATAAGGAATGGTATTACATGTTTATATATATGCCACAATTCCATGTCTTATTCCTACGTTATGATTTAGTTTCTTATTCTCTCGTTTCCCTTATGATTCATATCTTATGAAATTAAAATCATTATTCAATGACTCTTGTTTGTGATTTTTAGTATGTAGGGTATGATCTTATAATGTCATGATCACCTTATCATACCCTTATGCTCTTTTTTATGCTAAGATATCTCCCTTATTTACTAGTACTGAGAATATGAGTTCACCCCTTTTTATGTTTCCATTCTCTAAGTTATAAAGATATGTATTATGTATGATGTGTCTAAGAAGGGGTGGAAGTCATGAATAACCTAGTGTGAGAAAATATAGCTCACTTTTGTACTAGTGTTCATGTTTCCATGTTTCCAAATCCACTAGACTAATCTGGTATTTGGTTGTTGTTTTGTGTAATGTATTAAGTATTACACTAAAATGATCTAATGTTAATGTGGTAAAAGCGAGGGGTCGTTATAGTTGGTATCAGAGAAAAGGTTTAGTTAAACTTTGGAAAATAGGATGAGAAAACCATAGTTAGAACCCTAAAGACATGCCTATGGATAAGTCCAATGATTAGGCAAAGTATAGGAAAATGTCCTATAATTTTGGTAAAGGATAGAGATAGTGGTTTCATAGAAATAAATACCTATAGGGATACTACAATTGAACATGATTCTAGAATAAATTTACCTAGAAGTAACAACCTTAATAGTGTGCATCAGGCCTAACTCGAGTGTAACCTGGTATATAACAACAGGCCTTACTGCACACCTAGTTTGACACTCCCAGTGGATATCATTTTGGAATTCAGACTCTTCATGAGACATCATGAAGGATTTAAAAATATTTTGGCTATAAATAACCTAGGATAAAACTAAGGTGTCATATATTAAGGAAGGTTCTATAATTTAAACATCTTTTAAGTGGTTTTTCATGATTATGTGGTTCCTCACAATGAAAATTGTTTCTAACTCTATGATTTTTGGGTTTATTCAGCAGAAGGAACCCAAAGGAACCATGTTAATAGTTATTTTTATGGGCAATGAAATTATTGTTCTTTTGAGCATCTGAATTTTATTAGATTTGGAATGAAAACCCACATTTTTAATCTCACACACCTTTCTCAATCTATGAATAATGATGAGCTTCCAAACGATAAAAGGAGGGAACAATGTTCAATTGAATCCTTCATGAGAAAACACCCACCTTCTCTCAGTGGGTATTCTAATCCACTTGTTGATGAATACTGGATTAGTACCACTAAAAAGATATTCTCTATTCTCTAGTGTTCAAATCTTGAAAAATTCATTCTGGGTATTTATCAGTTAGAAGGTGAAGAGACCAGCAGTGGACTCTAATCAAGAATATTGGGAAGAAAGATGAAATTGGATCCATGGATTGGGAAGTTTTCAAGAACATATTATTAAATAAGTACATTCCTTATGTTCTTTGTATAAATATTGAAAAATATTTCCTTGAGTTGAAGAAAGAGGATGATGAATCTGTTGGTACCTATGAGGATAATTTCACAAGACTTGTGAGGTATTCTTTTGGAATTATCATCGAACCTAAAATTAAAATTGATAAGTCCTTTAGTGGATTAAATATAAGTCTCATAAAGGCATTTTTCATAAGTGAATTTATTAAATAAAAATATATTGTGTGTTTTTAAATGAAAGATGAAATGGAGGTTGTATTTACATATCAATATCATGGTTTGGACAAGAAAAGGAATATGGAGTTCGAAAGAATGTAAAAACATGAAGAGAAGAATATGATCCTTCCTCTATTCTCTAAGTCTAGAAATAAGCATGGATGTAATTGTCTTATGGGGTATAATAATTATTTTATGTGTGAAAGGGAAGCCCATAGGGAAATTTATTTCCGCACTGGTGGTAAGAAGTTAAACAATGATGCAAATACGGTAAAATCTACACAGAATAAACCTCCCACACTTGAGTTCATTAAGTGTAAAAAGGATGGATATTATGCTAACCAGTGCCCAAACCCAAGGGTTGGTGATGATGATTGGTTTCAGAAACCTCTTAAACTAAGGTACAAGGTTAAATCTCATACAATAATTGTTTTTAGTTAGGTTTGTGATAATGATGTGGTGAAAGTTACACTTACCATCCACTCTAGAGATGATAAAGTCTTATTTGATTATGGGTCTGCCAAATCTTTCATATCTACAGAATTTTATAAGGGTATTAAGATCACACAAAAATGATTAGATATGTAATTATCACTAAAAAACCCTAATGGTATGATTATTTCATCTCAAGAATATGATTCCTCTCTATTTGGCAATTATGGGAATGTACTTCTTACAAATCTTGTCATTCTTCCCCTGGTTGAGTTTGATGTCATATTAGAAATGGATTGAATTTATCTAGATAAATAACATAAAAATTATTAGCGATATGAAGTTACGTTTGATATTTCAAACAACATATGGTCATATATCAATTTGATGATAATTAGGAACTTTCTTTGAATACTACATCTAGTGTATGGGTCCTAATTTCAATTCAGAATACGTGTTTTTCTTAAATGGTTGGGGAGAAACTCATCATCGATGATATGCCTTTTTTCGAATTTTTGGATGTGTTACCATAAGAGTTTCTTGTTATTCCACCAAAATGTGTTTTTGAGTTCCTGATAGAACTCATACAGGGATCTACACCAATTTCAATGAATCCCTATAGAATGGACCTAACTGAGTCATAGGAACTAAAGAAGAAACTTCAAAAAAACCTTGATAAGGGATTTATTCAGCCAAGTGTGTCACCTTGGGGTGCACCTATCCTATTTTTGAAAAATGAAGATGGATCAATGCGACTTTTCATTGATCATCAAGATTTTAACAAGATCACAATCAAGAAAAATTATCATCTTCCTCATATTGATGACTTGTTTGATCAACTACATGGATCTCAATACTTTTCCAAGATTTACCTTCATTATAGATATCATAAATTTAGTGTAAAGAAAGAGGATATACCAAAGAAGGAATTCTATACAAGGTA
Organism: Viscum album; assembly: GCA_963277665.1. Classification (NCBI taxonomy): domain Eukaryota; kingdom Viridiplantae; phylum Streptophyta; class Magnoliopsida; order Santalales; family Viscaceae; genus Viscum; species Viscum album. Next base: position 135,417,262 of record OY728137.1, read on the forward strand.
TGGACAATATGAATATTTATTGGTTCCTTTTGGTCTTATTAGTTCTCCTAATATCTTCATGGATTTGATTAATAGAGCCTTTTCATATCACCTTGATCAGATTTTGGTAGCCTTTATAGATGATATTCTTATATATTCAAAGAGTAAGTGTGATCATGAAGACCTCTTGATAATTTTACAAAATACCATGAGGAAGGAGAAACTGTATGAAAATTTTATAAAGTGTGAATTTGAGCTACAAAATGTTCCATTTTTGGGTCACATAATCTCAAGAGATGGTATATCATTAGATCTATCAATGATGGAGGATATTTAATGTTGGCCTAGACCAACCATGGTGAATGAGATCCATTATTTTCTTGGATTTTTTGGACAATATAGATGGGTTGTGGATAATTTCTCACAACCATCGAATCCTACGACCATGTTATCTTGGAATGGTTCCAAGTTCCTCTAGATAGTTGAATGTGAGGAAAATTTTAAATAACTAAATATAAGGTTTTTTAGTGCACTCGTTCTTACATTACCCTATAGTGGAGAAGGGGTTTTACCCTATATTTATTCATACAAGAAGGGATTGGGATGTGTTATTTTTCATAATAACATAGTTATATCTTACGCCTTGTGACAGTTGAAGATCCATGATAAAAATTACACCAACTCGTGATTTGGAGTTAGCAATGGTATTTTTGAACTAAATATATAGAGATTTATGTGAAAAATTGTGATATATATACTCATCATAAAATTATAAAATATATATTTAGACAGGATAAGTTAAACATGCATCAGAGAAGATGGTTAGAGTTGATAAGGGATTATGATTGATCAATACATTACCACCCTGGGAAAGAGAACAAGGTGGATGATTCTTTAATTAAAAAGGATCATGTTATCTTATCCCTGATGAGGATTGAAAAACATCCAGTATTTCTGTATTTTCAAAGTATAGATCTAGAAATATTGAAGGTATGGTAAATCTTATCTTTCTCAATTGAATTTTCAACCCTTTATCTATGTGAAAATTATAAAGGTGCAAAAGGAAGATGTAGAGTTGAAAAGGAAAGTTAGAAATGTTTCTGGGTTTAACCTTGATCAGGATGAAATGATAAGGTTCAGATTCCATGTATGTGTTCCTTACATACTGGATTTGAAGAATGAGTTGTAAAGTAAGACCATAATTTTTCATTCTCTATTTATCCTAGAAATATAAAGACGTGTAGAGACTTTAAAGAATACTTATAGTGGGACGAAATGAAGTGGGATATCACTAAGTTTGTATCTCGGTTCTTGGTATACCATAAAGTTATGGATAAAAGGGAAAATTATAAGGGGATATTGTATCCATTACCCATACTAGAATAGAAAGTGGAGAACATCACTATGGATCTTGTTTTTTGACTCCCTAAAACCTATAAAGGGTTTAATGTTATATGGGTGGTTATCAATCACCTGACTAAGTCATCATGCTTCATTCCAATATGATAATACTTCTCTTTATATTATCTTTCTAGGATATACATTAAAGAAATGGTAAGGTTGCATGGAGTGCCACTTTCCATTTTATCTGGTCAATATTCAAGGTTTACCTCAACATCTGGTGAAGCCACCAGTAAGAACTTGATACAAAATTGAGTTTTATCACTTCTTATCATCCTCAGATGAATTTTCAGTATAAAATAACAATTAAATCCCTCTAAGATATGTTGAGATACTATTTTTTGGATTTCAATAGCGGTTGGGATCAAAACATTCTTCTAGTTGAGTTTTCTTACAATAATAGCTTTCAATATAGCATTCATATAGCGCCTTATAATGCCCTATATGGAAAGAAATGTAGAGCTGCAACATTATTGGATAGAGTTATATAAATAAAGTAATTAGGACCTAAGATAGTGGAATGAATGGTAGATAATGTTTGAACCATTTAGTATCATATCAAGGAATCACAAATTTGATAGAAAATCTATGCTGATAACCATCAGATTGACCTAGATTTTAATGTTTTTTATAAGGTGGTTTTATTAATTTCTCCATGTAATAGGGTTATGTATTTCAAGAATAAATGTAAACTAATCCCTAGGTATATCGGCCCCCTTGATATTCTTGATCATATCAGAATGGTAGCCTATAGGTTGGAACTTCCTCTAAATATCTCTCAAGTCGATGATGTGTTCCACGAATCTCTCCTGAGGAAGTACATACCTAACCCTTCACATTTATTTAACTCATATTTCATACCATTGGAGTAGGATCTTTCTTACGAGGAACAACTAGATAAAATTTTGGATCATACCGATAATGTTCTATAAAACAAGACCACTCACTTGGTTAAAGTTTTGTGGAGAAACCAATAGTTAGAGGAATAAAAGTGGGAACATTATAATATTATGAGGTGTAAGTATCCTCATTTTTATGTATCAAAATGATGAATTTAGAGGGTGAAATTAATTTTAAGCATGGTAGAATGTAACACCCCAAGTTTTTTTAAATTTTTTTCAAATAAATTAATTTATTTTGGTTTCATGTTTTTCACAATATACTAATTTTAAATTTCATTGTTTTCTACACCAATATAATCTTGTATTACACACAACAATAACTTTTCTTGTGTTACATGAAACACCGAGTTTCTACAAAATGTCATTTTATTATTATAATTATTTAAACAAGATAGTTATAACCAAAAAATTAGACATAGTAATATGAATAGTAATAACTAAATTTAAAATATTATTTATAATTATTTTATATACATAAAACATATTTTTATTAAGACACATAATTTTTGGTCATGTCTTTATATGTTTGAAAATATTGTTTTCTTAGAAGAACTACTTTTTATGTCCTTCTATAAAATATAATAAAATTAATTTTGTTGACATTTAGAAATTTAATTTGATAAAATAAACTTCATTTTTTAATTTATAATTTCAAAATTATCTTAGTGTGATATTTTGGGTTTTTTCTGAAAAACATCATTTTTTGGATGAATAGTAAAAAATACTAATTTTTAATTCAAAAATTCTTTTTCATCTAATTAATTAATATAGTAAAAGTATATTTTATGTTGATTTTAAAGTCCAAATAGATAATCTATAAATCTATAAATTTAGTTAAGTTAATTGTAATCTTTTTTATTGAATTTATATATATAAGATTAATAAATATTTAAACATTCTCAATTTAAAAACTCACTTTCTCACCACATTTACAGGATTATCATTAAACATAATTTTTTTATTAAATGAAATGAAATTAATGAAATGGACATAAATGGTTTTAATAATAATAATATTTAATTTATAATAATATCAAATTAATTTTGGACAAAAAATTTAGTGATAGTTATTTAAATTAATTACAGTGATTAAGGTAAAATTTAGCTTTATAAGAGACTAAACCTTAATCTTAAGGTCTCGAATGACCTATATACTTTTCCAAAACCCATTTTTGGGAAATATTTATTCCATAAAACTTCCATTATTTAGTTTTTTTGTATTTTTATGACTTTTTTTAGGTACAAATGGGGGTACATCTAACTTATTTTTAAAAATTCCAAGTGTGTCCCCTCCCTCCACTATAAAATACCACCACCTCTCCCCCTTCTTTACACATCTAAAAATAATAATTTTATTCAATATCTACCCAATTAAATTCCCAAAATCTATCCCTTAATCCATTAATCCTTCCTTTGGGATGAAATATAGATTAGGAAACATTTTGATTCCAACCAAAAGGAGTTACACAAAGAATATGTAACATCCTTACTCAAACTCATTTCTTTATTTTCTTTATCCACTGCATAAATTATCATTATTTCATGCTTGAATAATATCCTCATTATCTTCAATATTCTGTGTTGTTTTTATAATAAGTTTTTGACCTACACTTATATACACTTCCATCTAATGGGTAACAAACTTACCATTTTTGTATACGGTGAACTACCACCTCAAGAAACCATGTTGTTAGTTTCTCCTTTACCACCAATCATGTTTCGGAATTATGATCGAAAATCAATTTTTATATGATATATATGATATATATGATATATATGATGTATATGATGTATTTATTATTTTTTAATTATTATATAACACATACCTTCACACGTTCCATTTTGTGAAAATATGATAATTTAGTTTGGGGAAGTGTAGACTATTGCCTCCTCAAAGCGATGTGATTCATTCACACACTACATTTAATGTATTAAGGATGGTTTAAGTAAACATATATAATATATATAACATAATAACTCTACTATAATGAAATTATATATATATATATCATTTACTTTCTCTCTTTCGATATGATAAAAAATAGAAACAACGTTCATACATACGTACGACCTACCGTCTCTATGAACACTGTATTCCATTTCATATTTCTATATTATATAGTTTATTATAAATAAATATATACTGAATATACATGTTATTTATATCATGTTTTAAATTCTATAGATCATGATATAAGAATGAGGACCAAAATATACAACAAATTAAGACCCATGCAAAAAATAAAGAAGATATTACCCGAAGAAAAACCTTAACATGGAATTGTTATTAAACGAGTATTACAAAGTCATAATAAAACCATATATGGTATTAGATATAATAATATCGTTTTTTAAAATATTTATAATAAACTTATAATTATTATATAGGAGTATTTCATGACTAAGAAGAAATTCAAGACATAAGGTAAGAGGACTTATAGTCTCGCTTTTATTTTTGTGAGATTTATGCCTTATTCATCAGTCATTTATTTTTTGTGGTGTATATACTAAAAATTAATATATTATATTATTTTTACCTTTAAATTTATAGTTATTTACATATCCATTTTATTATCTCTCTTTCATGGGGTTTATGTTTTAAAAGTTTCCAAATCGGTAAAGTAGTATTGTCTCAATTTTTCTTCTTTGAGACACACGCCATGAACATCAAAAACCGTATTTTCAAAAAAAATGATTTCAAAAATGATATTTTAATCTCGTTTTCATGGAAAAATTATTTTTAAAATGTTTTATGGTTTTTAATATTCCTTTATATGTTTTTAAATTATTTTCAAAGAAATGGTTTTCAAAAAAAAAATTCAAGCTTCCTTTTCAAAGAAATGGTATTCAAAATATTTTCAAGATTCCATTTTATGTTTTAAAATAAAAATGTTTTAAAAGGAATTTATGTTTTAAAAGTATTTTTCAAAATAATAAATGATATTTTCCTCAATAATTGATTTTAAAATAATTTTTCCAAATAATTTTACATCTAATATGACATTTATTAGTGTTATTCATGTCTTTATGGGAAATGATCCAAAGGTTCCATTCATATTCTTTCTATAAATGGATTATGTTTCAATGGAATGACTTTTATGAAACATTTTTCTCTTTGATGGGTCATATGTCTATTAAACCCACTTATTTTCATGGGTTATTATTTGATGAAATTAATATTAAACCTTCCTTTTTCTACAGGTTAAGATATGATTATATTTTTATGCAACCGATTTCATTTCATGGGTTATGATATGATTCTTTATAAATTTATGGATCATGTATGTATGAACTAATTATGATATGGTTTGGACCTATTTATACAACTAATGCATTGGATAAAGATTTATATCTCATGATATAATGATGGTAATCAAGTCGACGGACTTGATCCACTATAGAATGATAAAAAAACCATGACCCATTACAAGGAAAGGACTACGACTAGGGATGGTGGTGTGTCCCACCCATTAGATGTAGTACCCAAGAATATGGGAAGATGGGTAAACCTAATCAACTATGAGAAGATAGGGAAACTTGATCCACTCTGGGAATATGGGGAAACCTAATCCTTTATAAGGAAATGACTAAAATTGGGGATGGTGGTGTGTCCCACATAGTATGTGTAGTCCCCATGAAGTGCCATGATAAGTTATAGCAATGTGTATTAACTTATAGGGAATTATATTAAATGTTTATGTGTATGCCACAATTATATGCCTTATTCCTATGTTATGATTTCATGGATTATGATCGTGTTTCTCTTATGATTGATTTCTTATTAATAACCAATCTTTATGTCATGATTCATTTTTATGATATTTTATATGAATGGTATGATATTATAATGTAATTTTTAAATTATCATACCCTTATTCTCATGTTTATACTTTCATATCTCCCTTTTTTACCCTTACATTACATCTGATATCACCCATTTTTTGTTTTCATTCCCCAAGTTATGAGGATAAGTATTTTAAATGATGTGTCTAAGAAGCGGTTCTAATAATCAAAAACCTAATGGGAGATAATGTAGCTCACTTATTCACGAGTGTTTATTTTTATATGTTTTCAATGGAAATAGAATAAATGGTCTTTAAGTGTTTGTTTGTATAATCTATTAAGTATTCTGAAAAAGTGATGTGAGGTTAATGTATGAAAAGAGAGGTTCGTTATACCAGGCCTATTGGAGGCTCGAATGGGGTGTTACTATCATCTTACTATATTCCTAGGAGGGTCCATGGTGGGTTAGGTCATGAATAACTTCCTACTTCTTTGATAACCAACTTCTAAAACACTATAACACATATTTCATATATCTTAGATAATATCTACTTCTTCTAGTGTAACATATCATAGGAAAACATATACTTATGATAATATAATAGTATCTATTTTTCATCTTCCACTGATGTTACATGAACTCCTTGAATATTTCATTAGTTCATTCATGACCTCACATGGAAATATTATCAATTTTAGAGTCATTGGGATCAACTCTCATGAATACACTCATGAAACCAGTGGCATGATTCTTCATATTTTTCAAGGAAGAAGATAGTGTGAAACAATGTTTTCACATTTAATGTTATATGTATGTCCATATCAATTAAATATATGAATTTTTTATTTTGTTTCTTTTCCAATATCAAATCTCACTTTCAATAGTTCCCTTTACTAAAAAACAAGAATTTATATGCATCTCAATGAAGTATTGTGGGAGTCAGTTCTCTCCCATGGATCAATATGTTGACCTAGACATGTAGATTCTAAGTAACCTTTACTAACATACCCTGTGACACTTAAAATGACCCAATAAGGCTCAATATATCCTTAATTTTATTTTAAGTTGTGTCTTGGATTTAAACATAGAATACCACCTATGGTTTTTAGGCTATATGACTAGTTTAGCTGGCTAATAAATAGAAAAGAAATTCCTTTTAACATCTTCAAATTACTTATCCATGAATAGTATTAGTGTTAATATTCATCTAGTAACCATAAAATTTTTCTATATTTTTAATTATCTTGGGTATTTCTAAAACAATTCATGTCATTATATTTTGGAACTACAAAGTACATCTATGAAATTCATATTCATGTCATATTGATATGAATCATCATGTCTACCTAATTGGAAACCCATGTAATAAAATCACAAAGTGGTCTCAAAAATCTCCCTCTTTATATTTCTTTCCAATTCAACTTCAAAAAAAATATTATTCCAATATGTTTTCTCAATTCATATTATTCATTTATTACCTTTTATTCTCTACCTATATATTATTAACTTATTTTATTTCCTTCTCTCCCCTATATTGATGAAAAATAAAAAGTTCATGGAAGAAGATGAAATCAATTAATACAACAAAAATGTTCAATAAATCATCCCACTAAAAGTATAAATTATCCAAGAAAATTATAAAAACTTTATGGTTTGATTTGTATAAAAATATATCAATTTATCAACCATAAAATGATACATAATCATACAATTTTTCATATCTATCTTTAGATAATATTAAAACATTTTTCAGGATGAATCAATCAATACCAATTGATGTATATATCCTTCATGATTAATTAAAACCTAATATAACTGAACATGTACCAACATAAAAATTAAAACACTCATCGCACAACTAACATGTTTTAGACAAAAAAAACATAAAACTCCATCAATTTTCATAATTTGTGTCATTGATGAAATAATTTATCTCCCTTAACATTAGGTTTTATTCTTTAGAAACTAAGGATAAAATGGTAATAATGCATACTATTTCAATATCTTTTTTAAAGAACATTCAATATATTCTATATTTTTATTGAATAAATATGTCTCGAAGCTCTCAAGATAACCTCCCCTCAAGGGATGACCTTCTACTTCATGTAATCAGAGAAGATAATTTCTTCAAATTTTATTTGGAAAATAAATTTAAAATCGTACTAATATTGTGAATTCTTTACATATAGAATTTTTTATTCTATCTTACATAACTTCATTAGTTTTACAATTCAAAACAATAATTTACTTCAATTCCGTACATAGTTAGAACTTTAATACAACACATGTGATAAGGGAATAATGAGAAACATCTTTTATCTCCTTAGAGTGAGGAACATGGATTGGAATTTAATCTCAAATACGACAATATATCTATTTCTAATCGAATAATATATAGGTATTTCAATATTTATTTTCTAGATTTTATAGAATTATTGGAAATCATAGATTCATTTCTTCATTATTTGTTTGAGACCCCCATTTTAACATGTTCCATCAAAGAACTAGCATCACTTAGTTATTTCTTCAAAGTATTTAAGATTTATTCTTTAGTTGGTGTAATTTTCAATTAATTATTTATCTTTTAACCAACGTGAAATCACCACCCACACAACACCTCATAAGATTCATGTATTTATTCATTTTACAAGATCTCATGAAATTCATATTTTTATTCATGTGGAATTTTTCCATTATTTATAGAACATGAATTTTCTAGTTATTATTATATTTTTATATCCCTTTCAAGATAAATTGACTAGATTATCATGAAGTATTTATAAGTTGAATCATATTCCTTCAAATTTCAACATGGAATCTCAAGAGTGATATTTAAGTGTATAGTTCCTTTATTCTTAACTTATTGAGGATTCTTCATTATTATAGGTTTCTTTTTCAAATCCATATCATGTTTTTATTATGTGTTTTCTAACTCCAAATTCTTTTTACTTGGATTCAACTTGATTGACAAGATTTTTTTACATTAATTTAATTTCATCCAATATATTCTTCTTAAAATCAAATTATCTATGAAATTGGGTGACCTATTCCTTCAATTATTTAAGGAATTAAATAATAAACGTATAAACATATTTGGGAAACCATTTCAAGGGTTATTCAATGTAATCACATGAATCACAATATGCTTTGTCATATAGATCTTTAGATATGTGGTCTTATCCACTTATAATTGGTTCATTGGAGGAAATTTCTTGATAATAATTTTCATTTACCTCATCTTCATTTATGAGACATGATATACTTTAGGTATAGGAATTAATATTATTATTTTTATTGGAATTTTCATCATAATCATTAATATGCATGAAAATTATAATCACATCATGACTATAACATGCATGAATTATATTTTATTCATCTTTGTATAAGTGGGAAATATTCTTCATCTTTCTCAACTCATTCATCCTTATATTATTCTATGTCTTGGAAGAAATGGAAATATGATCAACAGTTTATATGAATCCTCCATGTTTATACTGAATGTATCCTCTTGAAGAGAAATTAAAAAAAATCAAACTTTATGATAATAGAGAACCCAATAAGAAGTGTTATTATAGCTATAATTCCACTTTTTTGGATCACATAGGAATATGTTTAACATTAATATGGGGTTGAATCAATATTTTTACACTTTTATAATAATTTTACTTTTTATCCTATTATCACATCTTTACTTGACGAGTGAATGATTTTCTATTTCTATCTATCTATCCTTTGATAGGTATATATATAGATAAAGAATAATAAATAATAACAAGATAACACTTGAATTTTCTAATGAGGATCAGCTTCTAATGATGATTATAACCATTGTGTATAATGTTTATTATCCAACATATAGATTTTCATTTTTATTTTAAAAATAATCACATGCACCGGTATGACCGTGAAATTGTCGTCCTAGAATTGACTAGGTACAATAAAAGTAATATATTTCTGGTATATAACTCATTATATAATGTAGGAATCATCATAATCCTGTTGAAGTTGATAAATAGTGAAACTTAATTTGCCTCCTGAATAGTGTAGGTGATCTCCCTCTTCCACCACAACATTCTTCAAGGCTACATCTTTCCTATATAAATCATAATATATTCCTCAATTATTCTTAAAAATTATAAAAAAAATATATTATCAGATGAATTACTCGTATTATTAACCTAGACATGATAAGAAATAGATCATTCTAACACCCCTTCTCTTCCCCTTCTTCAATTCAAAGAAAATATATAAATGGAATGTAGCACTGGTTCTCTTCCTTTGATACTCAAAGGTTTGTAAAAATATCTATATCAAATTCCTTATCTCAGACTTTTTGAATATATTATGAAAACTAGAGTTAGGATATACTCTTTTTTTCTTTAAAACATAAGTTTGTAACCAATTTATTTCATTGAATATCTTCCTCTACAAAATTTTCCATAGCTTCTAGACTCATATTGTATATATCTTCATAATTTTCACCAACAATTATCACTCATTAAAACACTCATAAATATTTCACTTTGATTAATTATTAAATCTAGGTTTTTTAAAATTAAGTATTATATTTTATAATAATATTTTATCTTTTCCTTCTAGAAGTCATAGAACAAAGTTTCCATGATTCTCACAAGACTTCAAGCTTTATAAAATATAATCCTTCACAACTTTCACATATTTTTACCTTCTCACCACATTAAATTTCCACAAATCTAGCATGGGATAATATCATCATAAATACATGAATGTATTCATTAATAATTATGTTTATGAATCCTTAATTTTTAGTGCAATCCTCTCTTTGAATCTCTTACTTCTTAACATCATTATAGAGTTGACTATGATGTTGTTGAGGGTCTATTTCTCACAAGTAATTTGTAATATCACCATGATAATCACTAAGGTGCAGTCATCATTCACTTCCTATTTTTTAAAAAAATCAACATGAAACTATCACCATTTCAATGTGGTCTCCTATATCTCATCATTTTGCAGATGATTCAACATTAATGGGCTTCTCTACAACACATTAAGAAGAATATTACATGAAACATGCACTCAAAAATATTTATTTTATGGTATCATCTTCTATTCTTACTCAAAAATAAGAAAGCTTCCTGATATATCTTGGATCATCACAATTTTTTATACTTTGAGGGAACTATATAGGCATCATCATGATTAGGATATCGTAAGAATTTAGAAAAGACTTATGCTAATCATTTCTAAATGACAATATATGTTTTATTATTAAGTAATTTGATGAAAAGTATCACTCAAATGTCTTATAATGTTAAATTCATACATTGATCCTTATATTAGGACTTATGACTTTTCTGAACATTCTACTACTTCGAGTGCCAACTTCTGAAATAACATAACTCAATTTGTCATCATCTTGGAAAATATCAACTTCTTCGGATAGAGCTTCTCAAATGAAAAAATTGAATTTTGATAATATAACATTATCTAATTTTCCTATCCCTCAAATTTAAAATTAACTCAATGAACAATTTTTGATTTAATTCATGCATAGATATGGAAATATACTCAATTTTTTAGTTTTTTGGATAAAATATCATGGATATGAACATAAAACTTTTGGTATGATTCTTTGAATGGTGCAAGGAAAAATATGTAATTAAATGATGTTATTAAATTTAAAATTAAACATGTGTCTATATTATTTAAATGGCTGAACAATGTAGTTAATATTATATCCCACCTTTGGGGTTTTACTACTTAAAAAATAATAACACCTCACCACTAGTTCAATGAAGTCCAATTAAAGTTGGTTCTCTCTTTCTTACCACTATGTTGACCAGAACATGTGGATGCTAAGAATAATTCTCAACCTTCCCTATCACACTTATACTAACATATTCAAGTTCTATTCGCCCTATATGCCATTTTTTATGGATCTTATATTTAAATGTGGCTAGCCACCAATGGAGGCTCGGTTGCTTAGATTGATGAGTTGGATAACATTTGTAATATTTATTACTAATAACTCCTCAAAATTTATTATCCAAAATACAATTTTTAAATAGTATAGATATCCATCATATACAATCAAACATATCCCCACTTTTTATATGGATTGGGGACTTCCAAAAAACTTCCAATACTTTCATATTCTCGATTTTCTTGTGAGATACAAACTACATCCCATCAATTCCATTTCATCATATATTGAAATAAATCATGTTGTCTTTCTTATTGAAAAAAAATAACTTAATAAAAAACTAAGATCAAAATTTTGGAGAATATATAATAATTAATTCACTATGAATGATTTATAATTGATTGGTTTCTATGAAATATTTTTAAAAGGATAAAAGGATAAAAATGTTTATCTATGATAAAATTTTTATCAATATGTATGTTAAAATATGAGGGAATATGTTCCCACCACTCATCAGTGTCATACTTTTCTGATTTTTCTTCACTTCATATAAAAATTATCCAAACACATAAAATACCACATATGATATGGTTGTAATAGCTTATTTGTTAAATATTCCTACTAAAATTAAATAATAGTTATTTATTAAACCTAATGGAGTTTGTTTATATTAGAATGTTATTATAAAGAGAATATAGTGTCTAAGAGGCTAGTGGGAGTATTTTTTAACTTATATAATCTCAATGTTAATGAATAATATATTATACCACTTAATTACCTTACTAAAGTTTAGTAGATATCCTAAAGTTTCAAGGATATTATGGTAAAGAAACATTGTAAATGGTATATTAGTTACCATAACCAAGTGTATTTCACTTGATATCCTAAAAGGTTTAGGATGTGTTGGTAAAAATATAATGTAAATAGTATCATTAGTTACAAATTAATTTCAAGTAAAATTTTGACTAAAATTGTTCCAAGTAGATGATGGTTAACTTAGGGAAGTTATAAGTTGAAAATATAAATTTTTAATATCACAAAATTAGATGTTTTGAGTTAAATAGTTTAAATATATCTAAGGAGTTTGACATCAAAAATATGATTCCTAATTCTCAATGGTATTTAAATTATCATAATTTATAAGTGTTACTCACTAAAGAGTTTTGTCATATGGGTTTTTTGGAATTTTCACAAGGAGATGTGGTAGGAACAATATATAAATGTAATAAGTAACAAAAACCTATAAAGTTTAGAAAACATTAGCCCAATATGGTAATATATCATATATGATATGTTAGATAGGTGATTATATAAGGTTTTTTAAGTATTCATGAAGGATTTCAAGAATATAAAATGTATCATCTAAAAATAAATTTCCACTTTATCTTGCATTAACATTTCCTATATATGTGTATATATTGACACAAATTTCTTAGAGTGTAATGATTATTGACCACTCAATGTAGGACCTTGTGTTATCCCTTTATAATTTTCATCATGTTGTATTATATGTTTTGATGAAACATAGAGGTTAGAATGAGTGTAATTCTTATATTAGGAAAAAAAATATACTCATGAAGAATAAAAAAAATTCCAAGTTGGATGACCCATGAATTGTACTACATAAATTATTTCATTGGTATAATAGGAATTTATTATTCATATTTGTATTACCCATATTTTAGGGTGGAAAGACACATATAATGTAAACCATAATACTTTGATACCACTCTTACACAAGCCTTCAGGCTTAGATAATCAAGCTGTGGTTAGGTATTCTTATAATCATGTAGTTGGTTAGAACACAACCAAGATAGTATTTTTCCTCTCATATGACGAGTAGTCCCTCGATTGAGATAGACTAAAGAAATTTATTGTCATACATAAATGGTATATATTATGTTATTATCTACATGGATGAGGGACTTCTATAGTGCTCATTTTTTATATGACTGGCATGTGATGTATTTAGTAACCAAGTCAATGTATACTCAAAAAATAAAGAATGTTTGGGGATTCTATATGGGATTAACAAACATTTTTTCCTATGATCACTCAATGACTTGTAAAAATGGGAACATATAAAATTACCTCTAGAATGTGATGTGATGGGTGGACATAGGTATATAGATACATGTTATTATAGAGATCATTCCAAATACCTTCATAGATTTATTAGCATTGATTCCTTATCAGACACCAGTCTTTGCTTACATTTATAGATATGGTGACACATTTTTATTGTTAACACTATAACATCCCATGGTATTAAACTTTATGGTTGACTTAATGGGGATTGAGTTTGACTTAGAGATCTACACTAAAATTGTTTTATATTTTAAACCAAATGGTTATTTAATTTTATTCACATGGTATTTCATGTGGTGTAATATAAGTTTAAGTTAATGATAAATTTCCCAAAGTATTTTAGAAGATATCGAAAATGAGTTTTGGATATGATATCACAAATAATTTTACATGATATTTTATAATATGAAATTGAAAATTGGTCTATTAGTCATTAATTAACGTGTGATATTTAAAGTAACATTCCATAAAGCCTTGGAATATCTTATTTTATAATTTGGTGTATTATAGAGTACACCACACATCAGAAAAAAATATTATGTTTATGTTTATAGAAATGTCATATTTTATGATCTTGGATATTTTATGTAATCTATTTTAGTATATCATATTCTATGATATGTATTATTTTTTACACAATGTATCCAATGGTTTAATAACATTGGAACTTTCTAGATTCACTCATCTTTCTAAACATTAAGGAGTTGACATTCAAAACTTGATAACACATCAGATATAATTAATGGATATGGAGTGTTAATTTCAAAAGGTTACATGGAATATAATCATAATCATTTTTGATATTTTTATAAAACATATGAGTGAATTCATGGACCAGATACATGGATAAGGGAGTATCCCCATAACTTATGCAAAGGATTAACAACTTTGGACATTGTGTGCAATCCTTGAACAAGCACTGGTCGAATCTCTCCCCTCTTGAAGCTATTATATTTCCAACATATTTACATTTGATAAACTAGAATATGATTAAGATTTAATATTATCTCCCAAATTGTTTTCTGATGTAATTAAATCCTCATATACACCAAATATGGAAGAATCATTTGGTTGTTTTGGTTACCATTATCAAACACTAATTGAAAGCAATGATAGTGGGCATTATATGGTTTAAGGTATGAATTTTAATTTCTATTATCATATGATTTAATATTTAAATTCATAATTTTATTACATTTAAAGGTTTCTAAATTACCTCAACTGCTTTTATTAATGGATAATCTATGCATAAAACCCTTTTATTTTGAATATATAAACACTCTAACTGATATGTATTATAATTAAACTATAGAGAACAAAGTGATTCTATTATAAAGGTTATATAGAATTAAAATATTGCAAGTATATATAGTGGGTGGTCATGTTAATAACTTCATTATAATTATACATCATCATGTATTGGTATCAGTCATGTTTACAGATCTTGTGAGGGGGTTTCTTTTACATTAACCACTCCTAGAATCATGGGATGTAATGGTTACAATGGTAATTAATTCTTGTGGTAATTTTTAATAAGTGTATAAGATTTTTTAGAATTAAATTATAAAAAGGGATATTTATAGGAAGGAGTTCCACAAAATAAGTAAAAATTTATTCAATGTAAAAATCATGGTCATCCAGTTAAATTAAAGGGTCATAAGAAAGGGAAAGGAAGAAGAAGTAAAAACTGGGGTAGTTTGGATGAAGGAAATATTATATGTTATCATTGTGGGAATAAAGGTGATACAGAGTAATATTATAGTGAGTGAAGAGTTAATATCATATTGCATGCTTCTATAAGTGCATCATTAAATCCCATTTCAGAAGATACTTGGGGCATTCTTCGTAGTATCTCTAATCCAATTGAGTGTTGAATCATTAACTCTAGGGATTTATTTCACTCTAAATATGAGAGAAAGATCATGAGAAATTATACATCCAAAATATTCTACATTGTATATCATGAAAAATAGAAACTCTATAAATATTGGGTAAGGTTGATGTTCCCATCTGAACACCAAATAGAAGCATTTGAAATTATAGAGAGTACAACACATACTAAGGTTAAGGAAAATTTTCAATTTTCATAATATATTTATACAATGTTCAGTTCTATACTAATTTTTTTGTTAGAGTGTGGAATGTCACATAGAGTTCCATGGTGGTTTCCAAAGGAGTGAAAGACGAACAATTGTACCTGTTGGATGTTTTATATGAAGAAATTCATGACCAACAAAATACTTCTGCAATGTTGTGGTATGAATGTCTTGGTCACTTATGTGTGAAATGGATCAAAATCCTAGATTCTAATTTAATGATAATTATTGTAATCATAGAGTATAAAAAAATTTAAGAATGAATCCCTATGAATAAATGTAATGTGTAATTAAAAAATAGAAGAAAATGTACTAAAGGATTATAATTTAGAACATATTCATACAAATGTTTAGATGTCATCTGGGTTCATTCCCCATGGGTTCCATTGTACAAAGTTTCCTTCATAGATGATACGACATGAAAGATGTGTGTGTTATTTTTCCATAAAAATGATGAAGTTTTCAAGAAATTCATTTGATGGGGAGTCATGGTTGAAAAAGAGACTAGAAGTAAATTTAAAATTTTGAGGTTTGATAATGGTGGGAAATAAAGTAGTGAATTCTGTTGGTTTTTTAGTGAAAAGTAATATGATTAGAGAAGATCATGATAGTAAATATGGAAAGAAATATATTCATGGAGAGTATTAATATGACTTTAGTGGAGAAGACAAGAAGAATAAAGATACACATGGATTTCCCCTAAGGATGTTTTCATCAAGGCCACAAATTTTGATGCCAACATAGTGAATAGAAGTTTATCATCTCTGTTAGGGTAAGTGTAACGACCTGAATTTTTGAACACATTTTGTTTCCTAACTTTGTGCGTTATTTTATTTTATAATCAACAAAACTATTTCATTTAATAAAATGATTATAATTAAAATAATACCATTGGGTTTCGACTGTTATATGACCGTTGGTCAATATGACCGTTGGAAACTAAATGTTGTGATTATTGTCTATAAATACAAGTGATCTTGATTAATTAATATAGAAAGAAGATTTGATGGCCCCATCTAGTTTTCTCAGGCTGATCGAAGCCCATCTGATAGAACTTTGGAAGGAGGTAGCACCTTTGGGATTTTCCCTGGACCAAACACAAGCCGAACTTCATCATGTGAAGCTGGAACGGAATTGCCTTTGTGAGAAGTTCAAGCTGATAGAAATCACTACTCGGGAAATATTATCCGAGCCGCCCCAAGATTATATCACCCTATAACACCTTACTATTAGTTCCTATGTTGGTGTTATAAGGGGTTATGTAACGAGACCATAACTGCCTTGTTTAATCCGTTGATTTAAATAAAAATTGTGATTTCTTCTTATGGGGAAGTTTTTTATTTTTCAAATGTTCAGATATATATAGTATACATATTATTGGTGAATTTTAGAAAAGGTATATTTTAAAATTATTTATAAAATTATTTTCATAAAATGGAGTTTGTTTTTGAAATCAGAGCATCTATATTTGGTTAAGGTGAAATTTTGGGATTTTCATGAGAAAGTTGAATTTTCGGTGAATAGTGAAAATACAGTTTTTGAGTTTCGGATGTTTAATGACATCATTAAGGATGTAATAATTATAAAATAATTCTAGTAGACTTATAAATAGTAATATAAGGTATGAGGTGTCCCAATTTTCCAATACCATGGGAAAATACCATGGGCAATCCCATGGTTTTTCCAATACCACCAATGAGGTGTCCCTTGGCAATTAATGCTTTGTCACCTCCCTTTCCCTATAAATACCCACCCTTTCCTCCTTTATTTTTCACTCCCAACTCTCCCCCAACAAATATATGGTCTCATTACCTCCCAGGAGTCCTCCCAAGGTTCCCCCAATCCCTCAAGGTCCCAGCCTTCAAGTTTTAAGAGTTACGTTTTATGGTAAGGGATCCTACCTCTCTCTTTCTTTTCAAGTACTCGTTTGTATGTCATTTCATTTAAGCCCCATGTTATTATGTTGGGTTATGTTATTTTATATTAATATTACTTCTCATTTCATTATAATATGATAATATATCCCCTATTACTCTCATCATTTCGTTTTATTAATGTTTAAGTGGCGCCGTTAGGCTGTCGAATTTTTGTAAGGGATTCTTCCACCCTTCGCCTTTTTTATGTTATATTTTCATGACATTTATTTAAAGTTCCATTTATTATGGTGGGTTATGATATTATATTTCTATAATAATATCCTTTTTATATTAATATGATTAGATACCCTATTTGATCTCATCAATTCATTTTTTTAAGTTATAAGCAACGTCGTTAGGCTGCCGAATTTTTGTAAGAGAAATATTATTTTTGTCTTCCTTTAAAGTTCTTCATATCATATGTTATATCTTTAAAATTTTATTAAAATGTTATTAAATCCTTTATATTCTGTCCCCATACTGTTTTATAGATCATTTATGAGTGGGTGACCCATTTCCCCTCTCTTTTCAATGTTTTCTAAAACCCTGTAACATAGTTGTTATGCTGCAGAATTTTCATCTAAAATGTCTTTCTCTTTTTCTCAAAATATTTTATTTTATTAAGTTAATACTAAAAGATATTTATTATATAGAGGTATTAAAATTTATATCAAAATGTTATATTTTAATTCTTGGATTTACATACATGAAACTCGCTTTCCTTTTCCGTGGGTTTAAAGTGACATAAAGATCATGTCTTTAAAGCAGTTTTTAAAACGTTATGATTATGAAATGAAACCCATTTATTTTATTCTATATAGGTCATTTATGAAATTTTTGATGATTATATGTGTGGGTCGCATGATAATAATGAAAAATTAATGGTGTTCCATGATAGAGCTCCAATACATTGGAAAAAGACTTAATCTCTAGAGAAGACCATTTGAACGATACCTTGGTGAATAACCTTGGTAATTTTTTAATGACACCTTGGGGATGGACCTTGGTGATACGGAAATGATTGTCTATGTTAAATGTTTTAGCCACATATTCAAGTTATGAAACATGTTATTTTTATTATGATATTCCTCATGATCTCTTTCTCATGCCTTAAAGTCATTTATCATGACTTTATTTATGTATCTCAAGTTCACATGTAAAGTATTTCTCTTGTTTCCCTTAATGGGAATTTTTTTCACCCTTTCCTTTGATATATGATCCCACGTTATGAGATACTGTAATGAACTTAGGATGAATAATGAAGAATCTTTTCAAGTGTTTAGAATAATGTTTTATGTTGTTCTTATGTTTTATGTTTCTGATTTCCAAGACACTAGACTTTAAAGATCCTCTATATGTAAAATGTAATGAAAAGTTATGTATTAAAAAGGTGGGATGCTATAGTTGGTATCAAAGGATAGTTTAGTTATTTATGGAAATTAGGATATTAAAACTTTAGGAAGAACCCTATAGAAAAGTTTAAATATAGGAAATCTTCTTGGTATTTTGGTGAGTATTGAGTAAGTGGTTTATCAAGAAAATACATCCCTGTTTGGATACGAGCAGGTAGAGGTGGCTCTATCACAGATGTACATAGGGTTAAAACCTGAAAACACCGGTTTGAGCTAGACTCGAACGGGAACTGGTATATGAAAATGGTCCTTGCTACACTCTTGTTTACAACACTCCCGGGGGATATGTTTGGTTAATCGCAAGATTTTTATGAATCTATGAAGGAATTATAGAAAAATGTAATTGTCTAAGAATTAAGTTTTAAGACATAAAATCATCTTTAGTTAAAAGATTTGTAAATGAAATAAGATTCTCACGAAGGATTTATTCTTTTATAAAATGTCCCCATCGTCTAGTAATACATTGACGTATTTTCTGAGAAGTTACATGGTCCTCCCCCAGAAAGAGAGGGAGATTTCTCCATTAAACTCGTACCTAGATATAATCTGATGTCAAACACCCCCTATAGGATTGAAAATGTAGAGCTATAGAAATTAAAGAAACAAATCCGAGATCTTTTGGTGAATGGGTTTATCTGACCAAGTGTGTCTCCTTGGGGAGAACCATTTCTCCTTGTGAAGAAGAAGGACGGATCGATGTAGCTATGCATTGATTATAGAAACTGAATGGGATCATAGTGAAGAACAAATACTCTCTTCCAAGAATTGATGACTTATTTGACCAACTTAGTGGGACTCAATTATTCTCTAAGATTGATCTTCATTATGGTTATCATCAATTGAGGGTGAAGAATGATGATATTCCAAAAACTACCTTCCAATCAAGATATGGGCATTATGAGTTTGTTGTTATTCCCTTCGGACTGACTAATGCACCTGCTATTTTTATAGATCAAGAATAAGTTTATTTTGGAAACTTATGTTTTATCAAATGGATATCCTTTGTATAGGAAAATGATTTGGTGATTAAATGATAAAGGTTATTTTGGATGATGTTTTCTCATTTGGAGTAATATATGCCTAAGGGAAATAAAATACTACAGGATTTAAATTGAGGAGTAATGGTTGAAATTTTTTTGTAAGAATTTTTGTATTTTTTTGTGAACATATGGTGATTTGGGTTATTTCTAGAAAATAATGAACCTAGCATAGGGAATGTGTGAATAGTTTAATTACACTTTAGTATGAGACTTTAATATTATTCGATGTTATTTGTAGATAAATGTTGAGATTTATTGGGGAAGACTATGTGATTAAATCCTTCTGAGTTTTGAGTTCCAATATTAGTTTGGATTATTCTGAAGAATTATAAGGATGAATGTGTATTGAATGGTCTTTTTGGAACTTTGGGTACTTTTGTTGAATTTTGGAGATTAATAGTCATTTTTTCTTTTTATAATGGATTATCCTTTTTGGGGATTATATGATCTTGTACTAACCTTTTTTGTTTTAGTTGATGACTAAAGAAAATGGAAAAATTTAGTTATTCTTTTGTAGATTATGTGATTCTCTAGAAGATGATTCTTGTGGTTTTGATGTGAGAAAGTATTTTTGAATGCTCATTGTTTGGAGAAAATATTAGTCTTGGTGGAAACTTATTAAGGGATGAAACTCTACTTGAAGGTAAGTATATTTCCTTATGATTTTATTCTATGTAGTAAATGAATTCCTCAAAATTATGAAAAGGAACGTAAAACAAAAATTTTGTTGGTTTACGTTTCCTACTGGGTAATCAAAGACCGTTTAACACATCTTAAGTTTGTGATCTTCGTGTGGTTAATTTTCTCCTAATCATGTTTTCTATCACTCTCCATCAGAACATGACACTTTGTTTTCTCTTCCATATCCATGTTTTCCTACATATAATCCTATTATGGGTTAACTTGGGTGACATTTGTACTTAGCTTTCTTTCCTTTAAAGTAATAGTTTTACTGACTCTTTTTCCGATGTGGGACTTTCAA
This sequence comes from Viscum album, assembly GCA_963277665.1. Taxonomy (NCBI): domain Eukaryota; kingdom Viridiplantae; phylum Streptophyta; class Magnoliopsida; order Santalales; family Viscaceae; genus Viscum; species Viscum album. The sequence continues at coordinate 135,438,769 of OY728137.1, forward strand.
TGAAATTTCCATGCCCAATTTTAAAATTGCGAGGATGCAATTTCTTAAGGGGGGAAGATTGTAACGACCCAAATTTTTGAATACATTTTGTTTCCAAACTTTGTGTGTTATTTTATTTTATACTCAATAAAACTATTTCATTTAATAAAATGAGTATAATTAAAATAATACCATTGGGTTTTGACTATTATATGACCATTGGTCAATATGACCGTTGGAAACTAAATGTTGCGATTATTGTCTATAAATACAAGTGATCTTGATTAGTTAATATAGAAAGAAGATTTGATAGCCCCATCCAGTAGTCTCAGGGCAATCGAAGCCCATCCGACAGAACTTGGGAAGGAGGTAACACCTTTGGGCTTTTCCCTAGACCAAACCCAAGTTGAACTTCATCGTGTGAAGCTAGAACGGAATCACCTTTGCGAGAAGTTCAAGCTGATAGAAATCACTACTCGGGCAACATTGGCCAAGCCGCCCCAAGATTATATCACCCTAAAACAACTTACTATTAGGTATTATTCTGGTATTATAAGGGGTTATGTAACAAGACTATAACTGCCTTGTTTAATCCTTTGATTTAAATAAAAATTGTGATTTCTTCTCATGGTGAAGTTTTTGAATTTTCAAATGTTCGGATAAATATAGTATGCATATTATTGGTGAATTTTAGAAAAATGATATTTTAAAAATATTTAGAAAATTATTTTAATAAAATGGATTTCATTTTTGAAATCAAATCATTGATATTTGGTTAAGGTAAAATTTTGTAATTTTTCTGAGAAAGTTGAATTTTCGGTGAATAGTGAAAATACAGTTTTTGAGTTTCGGGTGTTTAATGCCATCATTAAGGATGTAATAATTATATAATAATTCTGGTAGACTTACTAATTGTAATATAATTTATGAGGTGTCCCAAGTGGCCAATACCATGGGCAAATACCATGGGAAATCCCATGGTTTCTCCAATACCGCTGATGAGGTGTCCCTTGGCAATTAATGCTTTGTCACCTCCATTTCCCTATAAATACCCACCCTTTACTCCTTTATTTTTCAATCCCAACTCTCCCCCAACGAATATATGGTCTCATTACTTCCCAAGGAGTCCTCCCACGGTGCCTACAAGCCCTTAATGTCCCGACCTTCGAGCTTTAATAGTTACGTTTTAAGGTACGGGATCCTACCTCTCTCTTTCTTTTCAAGTACTCTTTTGTATGTCATTTCATTTAAGCCCCATGTTCTTTTGTTGGGTTATTTTCGTTTATATTCCTATTAATTCCCTTTTCATGATCATATGATGATATATCCCCTTTTACTATCATCATTTCGTTTTATGAATGTTTAAGTGGTGTCGTTAGGCTGCCGAATTTTTGTAAGGGATTCTTCCACCCTTAACATTTTTCAAGTTCTATTTTCATGTCATTTCTTTCAGGTTCATTTTCTTATGTTGAGGTATGATCTTATATATCTATCATACTGTCATTTTTATTTTCATATTATTAGAGACCCTATTTTATCTCATCAATTCATTTTTTGAAGTATTAAGTAATGTCGTTAGGCTGCCGAATTTTCATAAGAGAAATATTATTTCTATTTTCCTTTGAAGTTCTTCATTTCATATGGTATATATTTCAAATTTCATTACCATGTTCTTAAATCCTTTATATTCTGTCCCCCTACTATTTTATGGATCATTTATGAGTGGTTGACCCATGTCCCCTCTCTTTTTAATGTTTTCTAAAACCCTATAACATAGTTGTTATGCTGCAGAATTTTCATCTCAAATGTCTTTTATTTTTCTCAAATTATTTTATTTTATTAAATTAATACTCAAAGATATTTCTTCTACAAAGTTATTCACATATATATCAAAATTTTATATTTTAATTTTTGGATTTACATACATTTAACCTGCTTTTTTTCCTTGGGTTTAAAGTGACAAAAATATCATGTCTTTAAAGCAGTTTTTAAAACATTATGATTATGAAATGAAATCCATTTATTTTATGCTATATGGGTTATTTATGAAATTTTTGATGATGATATATGTGGATCACATGATAATAAAGAAAAATTATGGGTGTGCCCTGATAGCGCTCCAATGCATTGGGTAAAGACTTAATCTCTAGAGATTACCATTTTAATGATACCTTGGTGAATAACCTTGGTGATTTTTTAACGACACCTTGGGGATGGACCTTGGTGATACAGAAATTATTGTCTATGTTAAATTTTATAGCCACATCTTCATGTTTTTAAACACGTTATTTTTATTATGATTTTCCTCATGATCTCTTTCTCATGCCTTAAAGTTATTTATCATGACATTATTTATGTATCTCAAGTTCACATGTAAAATGTTTCTCTTATTTCCCTTACCGGGCCTTCTGCTCACCCTTTCCTTTGATTTATTCTTTTAGGTTATGAGATGTTGTAATGAAATTAGGATGAACAATGAAGAATCCTTTTAAGTTTTTAGAAGAATGTTTTATGTTTTTCTCATGTTTTATATTCCTGATTTCCAAGACACTAGGCTTTAAAGATCCTCTGTATGTAAAATGTAATGAAAAGTTATGTATTAAAAAGGCAGGATTCTATAGTAAGAACTTATGAAATAATCTTTTTCTATAAAGAATATATAAATTTCCCATCATGTAGTACTTTTTTCACTCTCTTATGTCCATGTTGATTCCAAATAAAGGTACATGTTAGAGGATAGGTCTTGTGCCTATTTCTTTAAAGGGTACGACAATAAAGGATTTGGATTTCAGTTCCTGGATAACAACTTACAAAAAAAATTCAAAACATAGAATGTTATCTTTAATGAAGATATATTTTTTAATGATAAAAACCAATAATAATTTTTATATTTGGTCATAAAATCATTAAAATTTGAGGTTAATCTAAATAAAAATATGGACGTTCTAAATGTTCTAAAAAAATTATGGAGTACTATAGTTTTGGAAACACTAGACTATCTAGAAGAAAATTTAGATGGGGATCAAGTTATGATGGTGTCTACAAGGCCAAAATCAAAAAATATCATAGGGGGTAGATATATAAGATGGATTTTTGTATGTATTTTTCTTGAAGGATTTGATCCATAGAGTTAGTTATAGATGTTTTCTATTATTTGGATCTAAGTGAAGATATATTGATATGAACTACACTACATGTTTCTCATGGGTGATAGAGAACCAATATATATATATGAGTATATAAGTATTAGAGACTCGATTTAGTGATATTTATCCATGAGGAATGGATTATTTATGTGTTTTTGGGAAATGGGATCTAACATATTGACTTTTTAGAAGGACAACATGTTAGAATAAGTGGGTTTATTAGTTGAAGGAGTAAGTAGAAAGTAGGAAGAATTATAAGGATTTCATTTTCATGAATAATTTTCAACAAATAAAAGGTGAATTTTTTTTCTATAATCTTTTAAATATTTATTAAACACAAGACTATTTGGTTGATACTCATAATGGTTTTCATGGAAGGGTTACATTTGGAGTAGTTAGATGTAGCCATGTTTATCCATACAGATATGGATTAAGAGATTTAAATGTAGATGATAAAGAGTTTCAAAGATAAATTGAAAAAATATATTATGTAAAAACTAAAATGAATCCCTTAGGGGTTAAACTAAACATCATGGTAGTGTAACTGAAAGTTCAATACCTTCATGAAGTAATGGAGCTTCGTCTATATAAATATGGACAATTATTTCTATATAAAGGGGTATTTCGATGGTTGTTTCATCATTTTACATATCTATGTGGATGAAATGATTATTTTTAGACAAGTAACAGAAATAACTGATGAGATAAAGTGTGATTTTTTTGAAAGTTTTGAGATGAAGGATCTCAATCCTATAAAATGGTTTTTTTGGGTGTAGTAAGTCCTAAATTTAGTTCTGACTTATCCTCACTACATCCAAAAGTTAGTGTATTACTTATTAATGAGTGAGTATACAACAAAAAACACCCCATAGGTATAAATTTTAATAAAAAAAGGTTATGCCATCTATAACAAATTCATTGTATAATTACATATAAAATAAACCATTTTCATCAATAGTGGAAATCTTGATGTATTCCATGATTTATACATGTCTGGACATTATGAATGTAGAAGGATTTTTTAGTATCTTAATGGATAGTCCTAGAATAGAACAATGAGGTAAAGATAAGTGCATCCACTGGTATCTCAGCAGTGTTGAAAATTTTCTCTCTACTTTGGAATGGATGAATCACAACAAAGGTTTTAAATTAAAAATTTTGAGGTGATGCATACAATAAGATGAGAACCACTTGATATATTTTCACTTATAGAGGAATAATTTTGAGTTTTATATCAAATATCTCACCAATATTTTCCATTTCAAAAATAGAGGCATAGTACATTTCATTATCTAAATAAGGGAGGGATTTGATTTATCAAAAGGTGTTGTTATAAAATATTAGAATAAGGAAGGTGGTTGGTGTGTTTTTCTATGATATAGAAAGTTTTATCTTCTTATCCAAAAATCATATTTTTCATTATAGGATGAATTATCCCTAGTTAAAGTAATAATTCGAAGATAATTTTTTATGGATAAATTTCTATAGATACATATGGTGTATTGAGTTTTAAATCTAAAAAATTTGTTGACCAAGATTATAGTCTGGGATATGTGTGGTGGTTTTGTATGTCAGTTGGTTTGGGAACTAAAATTATATAGGGGGGACTATTATAGTACCAAATAGTATTGAGAGTTGGAGGTATTTACAAATTATATGATGGATAATCTTAAAAATGATTCCTAAGTGTGAGATTATTAGGTTCATTCGATGTGGAATCCCTTTTTAGATAAGTTCTAGAACTTCAAAAGGGACTGAATATGGAATTATAATTTAAAAAAATGAATAAATATTGTGGATAAGAGACATAAAATCCTATAAGTTTAAAAATATAGGAATCAAAATCATCAATATTTAGTTTTGAAGGAGAAAGTGTTGAGATGTAAAGGATGTGCATAATAATCAATTCCTAAGGTAGGTAATATGTTCTTGAAATTAATGAGGGTTTATTTATGGTTTATTTAGAAGGATGCATTAATATGAATTCACGCAGGTTATGGATGCATTCACTATTCCCTGAATGAGTATGTTTGGGTGGTGGCACTTAGTCATTATTCAAACCTAGGTGGATAGTCACCAGCAACATTCAGAAGGTAGTGGAATAAGTCGCATTGGTTGGTCCCTACTATAAATGATATTGTTTTTTGATAAATTCTCTAGGGTGTGATTCCATTCTTATATTTGTATTCTTTTACTAGTCATGATTCTCATTTCCCATCCTTTTAACTTTATAAAGGGGAAACACCTTCACTGCCATGGTTTATGATGTTGGCACCTTGATTGGAACAGGATAATGGGATACTGCTTCTTCCTTTCATAGATTCTTCCTTATAATTCAAAACCAAGTTTGGGTCTCCCTTATAGGTCTAAGTCATGTTTAACTCTCATTATTGGTTTAATATTCTATTGGAAACCTATTAATTATGATTCATGTTCTCTTTAAAGGGAAGTTACCTATGGTTAGAGGTGATAATGGCATTGGCATGTTGGGTATCTATAAAAAAATACTTCCTCATTTGAGGTTATGATGGAATATTATGCACTTGACATAAGGAATATTAGTTGGGAAAATTAAAACATCCCATGAACTCCATTAGGAAACATACATTCAGTATGTAAGGAATCAAACTCTCATCACCACATGAATCATATTCTTGTGACACATGGTGGCTCACATTATTCATGCGAGGCAGCCATTGCTCACCGATCCATGAAACTAATGGTAATCATATAAGGCTTCATAACCTATTAAATTCAGGAATAATATTATCATCACACTAGGTAAGAACTTAGGCTCATTATTTAAGTAAAATGGTAGAGAGATTCTATGCTCATTATATATGGGCTTTTTATCCTCATCACATAAGGCATCTCTGGCTCATCACATGTGTAATAATCTTAAGAAAATCACCTAGCTGATAAAGAATAGATCATATTATCATCTCATATTATTTTTAGACTCATCACATAAGGCATATCATACTCATCCCATGAGTTATAACCCTAGGATCATCACCTGGGAAGGGTAAGAAGAGATCATATGCTCGTCACATATGCTTCTTAGGCTCATCACCTATGGAATGACATAGTCATCACATGCTGTTTAACCCTAGGATAACTACCTATGTATGGGGAGAAATGATCATACAATAATCACATATATATCCATTTCATATCAAATATATTTCCCTAGGTTCATCTCCTAGGGCTGAGATTATGATGCATCTTTGTGGCGTTGTAGGTTTAGAACTGAGGGAAGGTTCTCGCATATTTAATGTCCAATGGGGGATTCTCCCAATAATATCATCACATACTAGGATATGAAAAAATTTACAACCAAGTGGGGGTGGAAATAGTTTAAATTCATGTGAAGGATTATTTCTATATATTCTCATCACATACTGTGTCAGTCATAGGTTAGCAACCGATGGATACGCCAAAATCCTAGTGGAATTTGGATTTATGTGAGTTCAGTGTACTCAACAAAGATGGTCATACTTTAGAGTTGTTGGAACCCCATAGGGAGGTGATATGGGGATTTTATTATTATTTTAGAGATGGTGAATTGACCCTTGACTTTCCACCCATAAATTAAAGATATGGTTGTTGGGATATCAGGGCATTGGGATTGAACCTCCAAGAGGCATCATACACACCTTATTAGAAGTCATGGATTAAAACCCACAAAGATTAATTATAGAGTTTAAGTCCATGTTACATCAATATTCCATTTAGTTTAACATAATATAGTATGTATTTTTACACCCAAAAATGGGGAAAGGGATAGTGTGGGGTTTACACATAGAAGCTTCACTAAAGATGGGGTGATTATCCCATCCCCTTCGCATAAGCAATATCACGCTCTTCAAATAATGTATCCTATGATAATCACACAAGTAATCTCATTATTTTCACCTAGGGGAAGGATATATTTTAATAGATTATTTTTTTAGGTTTTCAAATAGTCTAATGTCATATGACTAGGATAGTTGTGTTATTTATTTTAATGTCTTGAAACTCATACATCGGTAGTTCTTATGTGTGAAGCTTTCCAAAACCTAGAAATAGTGGGAGGATATAAGGGTATGAGGGTCCTTCACACAGACAATTAGTGGGAAAATAGTCAATTTCCCTTTATGATGTAATTTTTTGGGCTTATGTATCCAATGAGAAGATAATTTTAGTGAGTAATAGTAGTGTACACTATCCTTTTAAGGCAGCATGCTAGGGTCCTGATCTGAGGGTTCCTATGCTTTGAAGTATGAGGAAAGAAGGATTCACAAACCATGATTGGAATGGATTTATTGGGAATGAGGGTCAATAATAACCATTTTTTGTATGTATTTTTTATGAGTGAACTATGTTTGAATAGGTGTAGGCCAAATGAGCACTCGACATGAGTTTAACTATGTTTGGAAGAAGGAGGCATCAGATAGGGGACTTAGAGGCTATGTCGCACAATTTTATAGTTATTCAAAGAATTATGGGTTTGAAAACCATGGTCTCTAATATAAGGGTGGTGCATTTATTTTTAAGTCATGTTTGAAATCAAATATTGGTGTTGTGATACGTATAGATTCGTGTGAATCATTGATAGCTTTTTCAAAATCACATGTTCAACAATGAAAGTTTCATGAAATAATCTCTAACATAAACCTATGTGATTTATGACCTATATGATGGTTGTTATGGAAGTTATTCACCTATGGTAATATATGGGATTCTCTGATTACATGAATTCGGGAAATAGATTTTTTCATGAGCTAAGAGTGTGCCACTTAGACTTATGAAGGCTCATCCTAAAAAATGGGGGTGATGCTCTATTTAAAAAATTATTGGTTCATATGAGGCACCAAGTCAAGAAAACACCACATACTCATGAACTATGAGTTAGATTATAAAATATGGGTTCTTGTCACAATTTTAAGTATATATCATGCAACATTGGGTTGTGAAACACCCATGCATTTACCATTGTAGGTTAGATCAAATTCCCATGAAACTTTGGCCATTTAAGGTCACCTTTCTCATGCAGCTAGTAGTGGTAAATTTTTTAAATTTACACATAACCTTACCCTTGGATATAGAATGATTCTCAAGGTTTTATTTCCTCCTCACCTTAGAATGATCAATCATTTAGGATCCAAAGATACAACTTTTGGCACTAAAAAATCCTCCTCCCCCCAAGAATTGAAGTTGAATAGGAAGTGGAGGTTTGAATTCTAAGGAAAACGTCAAGTCCTATATGATTTCGTATCATTCACATAGCTCAATAATGTTTTAAAAAAACCAGATGTCTATATCACACAACCTAGGTTTTCATTGTCCTACAAATAGGGAGAGAGGGACTAGGTATTAAATATAGACTTTTGTGTTCAATAAAAGACTTCTTATGCATGAAAATTTAGAATTTTTCATGAAATATTTAGCTTCCATTTAATTATGTCCACGCAACTCCCCTTTTACATGGTAAAAGCTCAGTGATGGTTTTTGTGTGACAATTTCTTTTTTTAAAATTCAATGAACCTTTACATGAACCAGTAAACATTTTCACAAAATAGGGTTAATCGCATGAGGCATGCTTTATTTGTGTAAAAACCCATTACTAACATCAAAAAAAACTTTTGAAAATTCCAATTAAACTGTTGAAGTATATTTTTTCTTCCAAATGGTAGGAAATGGATATAAGTTTTATGATTACCTAGTATAAGAGGTTCATCCTAGAGAAAAATGTGTTGTTGAGTTTGAAAATGGTGGCATAGAGAGGGTATCTATTATGCAACATATTTTCATTGTATGACTTTGGTATAATCCAATATAATTTCATCCTGACCATGGTTATCCATATGTTGAATAATTTTTTCCCACATCACAATGATATCCAATGGTGGAACATAATTACTGTCAGTCACCAACTGATGGAGTGCAATATCACAACTATCTACACTATTAACAACCATACCAGGACCATTATTGAGGAATTTCCAATAGTATAGGTTTTTACACTTCATTATTCTATAATTTTTCAATTAGTAATATTTAATAATCGTATGGGATAGAAAATGTGTGGGAATTTCCAGTTGGGATGGAATTTTACAAATTAATTGGTGTGGGTGTATTGGGTGTGATACACATGTGTGAAATATGGGGTTAATATTCTCTATATAAAATTATATAACATAGTGTTGATGTAATAATTACACATATACTTTCACCTAGATCTACTACTAGATATGCTCATTAAGAGATCCTTAAACACCAAAACTTTCCACCTTAATCATGGTGAAGTAGGGACTAGCTGGTGGGATCCTTACAATAATAGTGGGATCCCCCTAGAAAGATTTTAATAAGACGAGTTCCTCCTGAAACCCAACTCTTGGGGGTTTTTATATCATATTTTGGTGGTAGTAAATATTTTCTTGACAAATTTGGTAGAGACACTGTGACATATCTTCATCTATATATCCCTTCAATACATGGCTAAGCCTATTTTAGAACATGCGTGAAGGTTAAATTCCAGTAAAACCCAACAAATTTCCAAGAATCTGACATTAGAGGAAGTCAGGATTGTATTGGATCATTTTTGAGGAAGGTAGATATGTGGAGTAGGGGTATGGTATGAAATATTAGAATCCTGATGTTAGATACCCGGTGTTCCTAAAAACCTATCTAATGGGTCGTTTCTTCATGTTAGGAATGCATGTGTCAGGATGCTATCGGGCACATTGGTGGTGGTATCTGGAAACAAGGTCAACCTTAGAATTTAATTATGGTAAAAAATGTATTACCAACTAGGGAATGTCGTAATGGGAGACATGAATAGGTGCACCATCATCCCTTTCTAGTTATATCATGGATAGATTGTGGTTTATTTCAGGGGGTAAAATTTTCCACATCCCACGAACCCCAAAATTCAAAATATAGAACTACCATTCTCAACATCACTAGGGTATAATTGGAATTTCTTAGTAAATAATATGAGTTGGTGGACATAGACGGTATAATAAAATTCAACTTTCAGCCTTTTGATCCCCATATGGATGGATGGTCTACAAAGGGAAAGGAACTTACAAGTAGAGATTGTATCTAAAATAATTTAGAGGTGAGGTATTGGTTTTATGGATCAGAAGCCATATCTACAAAGAACATTATACCCCAACCAGATTTTCTTGAGAGTTCATATGCATCCAAATGTTTATGTCACTGGTATAAATTATGTTTTTTTAATATAACCCATTTTCACTTACCAACATGGGAAATGTTCATGAGTGAGGGCACTATGGAGGTCATCTCACTACCACTAGATAATTCTACTATCATTCTCACCTAGAAAAATGTGAAAAATAGGTTGGAGGAATATCCTAGTGAAATATTTCAAAATGGGTGAGGTGAGTGGATCTATTAGATGAACCACAAGAGCATTAGGGTGACGGTGATATTTCATCAATGGACCTCACCATGTGTAAAGATGGGCCCATGCTAGGGTAAGATAATATATAAATGGGATACGAGGGGTCTCTTGTTCCAAACCTTTTAGGTGGGGACCCTAGATAATGTACATATATAGGTGAAGAGCTCCCACAGAGGCATCCTTGAGATAAGGATGAGAGCATCTGAGTTATAGATGATAGGTCTAGAGAGGTTCTAAGGAAGAATCTTCATTACTTTGTGCAAGTGGTGGACCAAATGATCTACCCTAAACTTCATGATATGTCAGATATGTTTCAGTTGTTTCACATGATAGATTAACTATAAATTAGGCTCACAAAGGATACAATTGAGTTTCCAGAGGTTAGACTCACAGGGCTTGACATCTAGCTTGATTATTAGAATAGGATGGAATGCCCTATAGATATTGATTCCCAATCACAATGGTGTGGTGAGGGTAACACTTTTACTATCCTATTACGATCCATCATCGGTGAGGAACCTAAAAAATCAAGCATAATTGTTGTTTCATCTAAATATGTGTCTTATTACTACATCAATTCACATGATTCTGATAATAAGTAGTACAGGGGTACTTCTTTTGACCAATAAATTCCTTGGGAGAGAAAGGATGTCACTCATGATGATGAAATTTGTTAGAGAGTATTTGGAATGGTATTTCTCAATATTGTTGGGTTAAAACCATGGTCTTATTTTGAGCATTACTATCTTACATCGTCCTAACCAATTAGGAACCACCTAGAGAAGACAAAGAATTTGATTCAGGATTTGGGGAAGGTGCCTTTAAGGATGATGAGGTTCCATCCTCTTTATCCATCAATCATAAATAGACATGAGAATCTGTATGAAAAAACTAGAGTGGAGTAAACTAGTATCCCCATCATCTTAGTCATTTTCAGGGGGCCTCAACCCAGTTTTCTGGAATAAAATCCATCTAATAGTACCATAAACATCCTAGAATGGATGACTATATGAATCCCCTTTAATCCCATAGTAAACTCTCAATTATATTCACCGTAGTTTTATTTCTCTTGAATTCTTCCTTATATTCTATGCTAACTTTCTCATTCTCCATTTATACATCTCCAAGGAATGCCACCCTAGAGGACTTAGTAGTGGATGCGAGGGTTCCTACATGCATGGAGGGATCCCGGATAGTGGACCTAAAATTTAAAGCTCTAGACCGATAGTTATTTTCTAAGGTATAGTATATCATTAACATAGACATAAAAGGGGTGATGGATACTGATGTCATCCAATCACTCACTTCATAGAAGTCTTTTCCCCTATAGTCTGTATTTAACCTTTTCATTCTCGTCATTTGAGCAAACTTATAATTATTCGAAAAAATGTATGAGTAATAAACTATACAAGTGAAAAGTGTGCCATAAAATCTTAGAGAAATAATACTAGTTCATTTTGTCATAGTGGTGAAGCTGGTGCCTGAGGCGTCATCCACTCGGGAGCCTTCCAAGAAGATTAGATCATCACACTAGGGGAGAAAACTAAGGGATTGGTAGAGCATCTAGTTGGAGAGGAGGCTACCATTTGTGAGGGGTTGGGTGAATTTGATATTCTTATCGACATGGATCCAATCCCATAAAATATTAGAGGATTCCATAGGATGGTTTGCATCAAAACTATAGGATGTAGAAGATATCTCTTGATGTCATCAAATGTGGACTAACATTCCTCATCCTATTGGTAAGTGATGCCTTTCTTCATGATCATGGATAAAGGACTACATTTTAATGCTAATCTAGTAATAAAATCCTGAATTTAGGCTAGATATACCCATAGGACTTAAAAATATTAGATATTACATGGAGGGGACATTAATCAAATAGCCAAAATATTATCTGGGTTGATAATAATGTATTTGTACCAAATGATTAAGTTGAGGAGCTTCCTAGAGGTAACCTAGAATCCACACTTCACGGTGTTCATCTTCAAGAGATTATAATATATCATGACAAACAATTATCAATATCCTTGATATGGTCTTTTATTTAGAGGTTTTTGACCACCAAATCATCTATATTACACACCACTATTGTTCTAAGGAGTGGTTTGAAAATGCGATGTGTGGCATGGTAATAAGTGGCTCCAATATTCATTAAAGAATAGGGGATCACCTAAAAACTAAATTTCCCTAAGGATCTATTAAAGTAGTGTATTATTAATCTTTAGGGTCTATTCAGATTTTATTATACCTATAATACCAATTAATGAAGAATAAGGAATTGAAATCTACAGTTGTATCAATCAATAGTTATGTTGATAGGTTAGGGAATCCTTCCTTCAAGTAGTGCAATTTGACGTCATGAATGTTAATTTAGAATCTAATCTTTCTAATCATCTTCATGACTATAAAAAATTTACATAACCGTTTAGGATATTTCACTTTTCTAATGAGGTTTTCTTTGATGATCATATCAATTTTAGACATGAACATGGAACCATGGGAGGGATGCATCTTTCTAGGTGCCTATTTGAACCCATGGTTGCCAGTAAGAAGGCCCAAACTATTCAAAAAAACATAGGGATTAATACCTATAATTTAATTATAGTAATACATTTAAAAACATGGTGTTTATTCAATAATTACTTGTATTAATGCTACTCCTTAAGAGACATGATGATGCTAATCAGTTTTAGACTCAGAACTTTCCCAGTGTCAAGATTCACCTATGTCAACACATCGATAGTGGTGGATACCATTTCAATAAATGTAGCAGGGGATTATTCTAAGTCCTATTTATAACTAGATTCATGTGGATCTAAGGATAGATATAACCCTTTAGTAATAATAGGCTGATAGGAAATACTATTTTATTCCACGGAAGAGGCAAAATATTTAGTAGTGGATTCATGTCCTTCCTACTTTATAGAGACCATGGAAATAGAATCCACTGATCTAATCCCATGTGGTTTCCAATGTATGGGTCTACTTTCAATGTAAAAATAATGATTATGGGTTTAATTCCATTAGGATAATCTCATTCTTCAAAATAAATGATGATGGCATAGGTATGTGACCAGGGGTAGAACATTAATTGTACAACAAGATTAGGTATTTCTAGATTTAGTGGTGCATATTATTTATTTTAATATGAGGTGATATATGAGAATTCCTTTATATTAAGGATGATTAAATTATCCCTAGGGTCTATATTTATTTCTTCCAACTAGTGGATTGATTGGATAAAGTTCTCCTCCAGATCCTCCTAGGGATATGTTGAGGTGGTTTCCAAGTTGTTGGGAAAATTAGTGCTCTCCAACTCACTAATCTGAAGCTTCATCCCTTCTATTTGATAATACCCAACATCCATACAGTAGGATTCATGGGAGTCAAAGGATCCAAAATCACCCTATAGTTCCCCTACCAAGCTATTGATAGAGTATTTGAGGTACTAATGATACAAAGAGTGGACCACTGCATATAGGTTAATCCAAGGCCTTCCTAATAAGGTATTGTATGAAATGTACTATAATGAAACCATAAACACAGTGTTTTATACAATGTTTCAAAATGGGTCTCAAATTGAATCTTTTATTGTGTATTCTACTCGATCTTATCATATCCTTAGATTTTATATTGGATAGTGTCAAGACTGGATTAGTGATTCCAAATTTATAGAGGATCCAAATCAGGATAATATTGATCTTGTAGCCAATATATACCTAGAAAATATGGATTTCCATGTATTATAACTATCTTGAGACATGGAGTGGGAGTATATTTCCCTAAATGATGGAACCCTAATCCTCTTTGGATTAGTAAATGATAGCTTGGACCTATTCCTCTTTTTTCCTCTATACGGTAGTATTCTAGGGTTGTAACCTCAGTTTTAAACTAGATAGAACACTTAAGGACTCAATGAGGGATTCACTTATCTACTTTGATAGGCATAGTGCATCAAGGATTAATATTCATTCTAGTATATTATATTCTTAATTGCATCATGTTTTTTATCTATGGCATGTTAATCCCTTTCAAATTTCACTCATTTATAGGAAACATAGTGAGCATGGTTGGATGAGGTGTTGGGGCCTTAATAGTAACTACAACAATATATCATTAGTTATATGGCTAAGGATATGTGTTGGGTGGTTGTGGTTGAGCCTTGTCTAGCTATTTCTTAGCCATTGGTTTTTTGTAGATAATTTATCTAATCAACCAAATTGATAGGTCATGGGGGTATACTCAAGGATAAGGCCTTTGAGGACTACACATTCTATGTCTTGAGTGATTCTTGTTATCTGTTATCAATTGCATAAAACATGATTTCTTGGGTACCACATAAAGAATTTTACTTACTGGTATAGAACCTACCCTTTCATCAATAATGGTATCCAGATCCTCCATACAGAGATGGGTGATGCACTTCACTACTATGTTCTGCACAATAATCCACCATTCTAATGGCATTGACTGAAGTGTGATCATGCTCTTCATCAGTGTAGTGTTATATAGCTAGATAAATTTTTGGGTTCTCTCTATATTCAATGGGAATAAAGACACTAAGAGTGTAGATTGGTTTCAACACTGTTAATGGATTTTGAATACCATTATGTTGTTGATGTTGGCTCTTCCAAGACTTGGAAGGTGGAAATGTTTATGAGGAAACTGAAGAGCATGTTGAAACCATTGGACATGCAGGTTCATTCAACTAAGAATGAATAATTCTATGGGATTGTGTGACTATCTTGTAGTCTATACGATCATAAAAATTCTATAAACCTTAGTTAGATACTTCACGACACTCACTAGAATATTCATCATTCCTAACAGAGTTGGAAGAGACATATGTCACCTGTACTCGGGGTCAAAAAACTAAACTTTTCCATGATCTACCTAGTCCAAAATACAATCATTAAAGAAAAAACAACCATTTTTGTTATGTCCAAGTATCTTGTGGTAGGTAAAGTAGTCGTCTTGGTTTGTTAACCCATACTCATAGGGTCTTTTAGTTTTGGGAAGCTTCAAAATAGTTTTTTCTTCATAGAATATAGAAAGAAACCTATAAATTGATCATTATTGAAATATTGGACCCTAATATTTTTTTCTTCAAAGGGAACCCTATGAATTTATCCCAAATGTGTGAATTGTGATGTATTTACATTTCAAGACTATAATTGGTGAGGCCTACTCTATGGGGGTTCCTAAAGTCAGATTAGTTGTGGGTCCTGAGATTGTACCGTGGTAGTAGTTTCTACTCTCATAAGCTTTTGTACTTGAGATGAAGGATGTAATGGGTGTTACTAATACTTGGTCCACTACAAATCTTATTCCAATAAAAAATCTCTCATAGTGAATTTTCAAAACCTAAATAGGTACTCTAGGGAGATGAGGGTAAGGACTAAGTCATCTCAAACATTCTCCATGAAAATCACCAATATTAGTTCCTAAGGAAGTTTCACATCAAGGGATTATTCAATCCCTTCCATTGGGTGATGAGGTAAGTGAACTTGTAAATATCCCACTAAATTCATTTATATAGGTCAATGACTCTTGTTTATACAAGGTGGAGCTAAAATGGTAGATGAACTAGCAAAAAATATCCTCCCAGTTGGGGGTGGATCTCAAGGCCAATTGACTATATGAAAAAAAATGAATTCATTCTAATGTATAGAAAAAAATTGAAGTTTAGAATCTTCCTACTTCTCCATAGTTTTCATCATCAGGCCACACTAAGAGGATAAGTGGTTAAGATGATACTCTAATCCACTTATACCATTGAATGAAGTGAATCTTAGGTTAAAAAAATCTAGTGGTGGAGGAGTATGATCCACCCATACCAGGTAAATCTTCCTTTTAGGTATGGAAAAAGGTTCATTGTGTCTCTATGTCCACTTGATGAGTAGTGGAATCACTTATCATATATTCGAGAGGAGTATCAATATGCATTTGACCCTGGACTATCATGTAAGCTCATGAAGTGTATTGACCATAGTCCATGGGTGGAATATCTAAATAATCTACTAGGAAATGAGACTTAGTGATGTTAAAGTTGTGCCTATGTTGGGAGGATACACTAGCCTCTATCCTGATTGGTTGGATGATAATACCATCCTTCATTCTGGATGATCGGTTAAAGAGGGTTGTTTTTATAAATTCTACTAGGGAAATGATGAGGTCCTCTTGAATATATTCTTTCTATGCATATTATTCACCAAGAATATTAGTATTCAGCCTCTTTTAGTTCTCATGAAATTGGATGAAAATTGTAATTTTTACATATTCTTAACTCTTTGGTACAATCTCAGATATACCAAAAAGTTTATTGATTCATTTTCCCTTATGATGTGGAAATATGGGTTTAAGAACCTCATTGGGACTCCTAAGACCTAATGTCTATATCCAATATTGTGTGTGGGAACCTATAATAAGGGATTATTGATATTATATATCTTTTTTTGTGGGTATTTATCCTCTTGATCCTCACCAATGGCCTCGCATTCTTATTCATACAGGGGATTGACCATGATGACATTTACAGTGGATGTTTTTGGAGAGGGGCCTTCATAATAGATAGGTGGATTAGCCTGAGGGACTTCTCAACATCATGAGATAGGGATGAAATATATAAAAACATACCTCACCCATCCTTTAATCTATACATTTGAATATTCCTCTTCCTTTATTAGATTAATAACATTGAGGCTTCTAATACAGGCTTACTAGAGGCTTTTTAAGTACCAATATGAATCAGGGGGTTTAAAAATTGGGAGTTCTATGATATCAACATTTTAGGACTACCAATATAGAGACTGGAGGGTTTTGTGTTTTCCAAATTAGGTTATACAATGGTCTTCAAGGATGTTTAATGTCTCCAATAGGTTATGGTGGAACATTTTTTTGTGATCCTCAGCAAATAGCTTTGGGGTGGTAAAGTGAAAGGTTAATGGTGGCCAAAACATGACCTATAACTGGTCATTGGATAAAATTCTCAAAAACTTTCTTCCTAATTTTAATTTTCTAGAGGTTAGTCCCACTATTGGTTATCCAAATACCTTATCTACATCAATTAGTAATCTTGGGTAGGAAGTGATATAGATATTCTATACTTCTGATTTTTGGGAAAAAGATGCATCACTCGATCCAATATTCCTTGAAATGGAGGAGTGTTTTTTAGAGGTGGATCTAGCTTCAAAACTATAGCCATGTAGGATTGGGTATCCACAACCTCTACCATATAGATAATTCCATTGAGTGTCTATGTTTTAATGGGGTTTTCACCTTCATCAAATGGTGGAAACCCAGATACTGATGTCTCCCCTATTTCGAAAATGGAGGTGGGGATGATGGAAACATATGGAAGTAGGGATAGCTACATAGAGAGTCCATAAAATAGATCTAACATAACCTCCACATGTAGGTGTTTTGAAAAATATTTTGAGACCTTATGGACATCCACCTCGAGGATTTTAATCCTCAACTGATAGAACATTTCCCCTATATCTTTTGTAAGAGGTGGAGGCATGTCCCTTGAATATTTTTTCCCCAGACTCTGAGAGTTCAAGGGTGATATAACATTGATGTCCCTAATTTTTACCTCTGGTGATGAAATGGGAGATCCCTAGGCATGATCCACTAAGGTTCATGTGGTTTTATTGCATGCATGTTATAGTTGGAACCATAGGTAGGGCCTTCCTGGTAGCTAGTTTCCCTTCCACCATGGAATGGACCTTTAGAGAATTATAAGTCTTTAGAATTGGGAGGAACTCTATTTTGGTCTATGAAATCATGGTGAGGACCTCAATGGTGGAATTATTTATCATGGGGTGGCCCCTTATGATAGTTTCTAGTTTTTCCCATAGATGGGAGAGTCAACCTATTCTGTCTGATGGGTGGTTGTAGTCTCGATCTATACCTGTAAAGTACATTCCCCTATGAAATGGTTGGGATAGAAGGAGATGTTTTAGTGTTGGTGAGGGAAACAAGAGATGATGAATTTTCTTCCCATTAGGAAGGTTTGGTGGCCTTCCCTTGGCATGGGTGTCATGAATTTTTTAATGGGGTAGGTAGAGCCATGATGAAATTGATTTGTTCATCGGCATGTCAGACCAACTTGTGTTGTCAGTTAAATTAGGTGTTGGGATCCCTCCTAGTTGACTCTCAAGTGGTGACCAGAGTAGGTTTTTCCAACACCTCCCCTACCTTATTGATGTATGGGAGGTAAATTTCATAGAATTTTAGGGAGAATCTCCTAAAATGGTTTGTTGTTTTAATGGGGGTACTTCCCCCAGTATGGTTCTTGGGGATGGTGGCAGTGACGTTGCATTATAACCTTTAATTTTTCATGTCACATCACTTTTATAGGGATTAATCCTTTATCCTAATAATAGTAGAATAGTGTGGTGATAACCTTTTAGTGGATGAGATCCAAGAGATGGAAAGGGGGAGGACTCATTGTATCCCTGTTTGAGGTGGTTTTCATTGTAGAGGCATAATTGTACGGGACTTATACACTATAAAAACCTCTCCCCCATGCCATTCTGTAGAAAGCTATTGAGTATGGATAATAGATTATGTCATATGTGAGATATGAATCCATCCATAAATACATGTCTGGTGAAGGTGATTCCCAACATTCCCATCATTATTCATCCTCTATCTGGTGAAATATAGAGGATTTAAGTCAATGATGTCATAAAATGGAGATTCCCAACATTCCTCAAATGATTCATTTTTCAGGATAGGAGAATCATGTCAGGTTCAATATTCTATTTTTTGATGCACCCATCGTTGTCTGCTTCCATAGTGGGATCTGAATCCTTTAACTGGTTGCAATCCATGTTTCCCACCATTCCCACTTTCTAAATATGGGTGACCTTCACTACCATGGTTAATGATGTTATATCCTTTATCACAATGGGATGGTGGGATGTTATCTCTTCCTTCTATGGATTTCTACTTGGAATTCATCACTTAGTCCAAGTCTCTCTTATAAATTTAACACATATTTTTGAATCTCATTCATAATTCTATATCTTAGTAGACATTGTTTAATTATGGTTCTTAATGTCATGACCAGGAGGATATGTGTAGTTGGAGATGGTTATACTATTGTCCATGTTGGGAATCTATAAAAAAACATATTCCTCATTTGAGGTTGTGATGAAATATTATACTCATGAAATTAGTTGTATCTTGTGAAAAACATAATGCATCTCAAGATCACCATGAGGAAACTTTTGATTAGTGTGTAAGGAATCTGAGGCACACTACCACAAACATCATGTACTCATCAAAAAAAGTGGATAAATTTTTTTATGTGAGGTATCCAATGTTCATCAAACTAAGAAAATTATTCTCAAAACATAAGGCTTCCTAGCCTCATCACTAAGATCATATTTTTATCATCACATTATATAAGAACATAGGCTCATCACCTAAGAAAAATTGAAGAGAGATCCTATGATTCTCACAAAGTAACTTCTTATTCTTATCAGATTATGTTTATCATGCTTGTCACATAAGGTAGAGTCCCAGGCTCATCACCTGCGAGTGGAATAATAGACCTTATGCTTGTCACATAGGCTTTTTAGGATAATCACATATAGAATATGAAACTTATCACACAAGGTAGAACTCCAGGATTTTCACCCAGGTAGGGAAATAAGAGATCATATTATAATCACACATTCTTCTTAGAATCATCGGCTAAGTAATATCATGTTCATCACAGGATGTGGATCCCAAAAATCATCACCTATATAGGGTAATAAGGGATGATATATTCATCACATATACCTTTTGGGCTAGTTACCTAAGGCGCCCTAGTTTCATCACCTAGGGGTGGTATTTTGAGCATTAGTAAGGGTCATAATTTTAAATTAGAGTGAAATTGATCATACATTTGATGCCTAGTGGGGGAAGATCTCAATATTCTCATCACACACTAGGATAAGAACAAAATTATATCCAATTGAGGATGATCAAAATTTAATGTCCAGCAGGGGATGAATCCCATATATGCTCATCATATATTGTTTCAGGCAGAGTTTATCATTCTTTGGTGATTCAAAAATCCTAGGGGGATCGGATTTATGGGAGGTTAGGCATACTCAAGAAATATGACCAGTCTTATAAGTTGTATGATCATTAGGGCAGATGATATGGGGATGAGATTCTTATTTTTGAGATGGTGAATCCACCCTGGACTCACTTAGTATAAATATGATACAAGGTTGTTGGGATTTCAAGATATTGGGATTTAACCTCATAGATGTATCCTATATACCCTATTAGGAGACAGGGATCAAAACCCAAGTAGTTCAATTGTATAGTTTAAGATCATGTGATTAGACCTTACCATGCAGTTTAATATTATGTAGTAAGTATGTCGACATCACAAAAGGAGAAACAAAAATGTATACTATGGGGATTATGAATATAAGCTACCTAGAATATGGTGTGATCATATCATGCTCATCATATAAGGCATATCATGCTCATAACATGAGGCGTCCTATTCTTTTCACACATGGTATCCCAAACTTATCACATAGGGTAAAGTTATAGTTTAAAATCTTATACAATGGATTTTTTATGCAGTTTAACATTGTGAAACTGGGATATTGTTTCTATTTATTTTAAAGTCTTGTATTTGAGACACTAATGAAAATTATGCATGAATATTCCTAATCACTACTTAGGTGGGAAGAGAGAAGGATATGATGATCATGTACATGCTCATCGAGGGAGAATATGGTAAGTTTCCCTTGATGATTTCTTATATAGGGCTTACGCATCCACTATGAAAATTCTTTTATAGAGAAAATGGGGTAGATACTACCTATTTTAGGTAAAATAATGTGGTCCTAATATTAGGGTAACCATGATTTGGATCAGAAGGTAAGGAGGATTCCTAGACCATGCTTAGAGTGAAGGGATTTGAAATTATTGTTTGTAATACTAATTTTTCATATTAAGTTTTCAAAATTGAACACGTTTCGAATGGGTTTTGGTCTCTTTAGTGATCAACTTACACACAACTATATTTGTTTGAAGGAGGAATCAAATAGGGGACCCAGAGGTAGTTTTTTGAAAACTTTGTAGTTTTAAAAATGCTTTATAGTTTTTCATACCATGGGCTCTAGCACAAGGATAGTGCATGAATTTAAAAGGAACACCTCCACATAGATTTTCCTATTTCATGAGGTCTGGAGTTGTGAGAAGGATTAACATCTTGTAGTCACTGACTTGTTCATCAAGGTATGTGTCATGAAAACATATCTAATATAATCCTAATTGATTTAGGAACTATGTGAGGGTTTTTCTGCAAGTTACCCATCTGTAAAAATCCATGGGAGAAATTGGTTATGAAGATTAATAAAAGAGGGAGTTGTGTGAGTTTAGAGTGTGACTTTATTAATTCTAGTGGTTCATCCCAAAAATGGGTTTTGATTCTATGTTTATAGACATTTTGGTATATGATTGGAATTAGGTCATGAAAACCCCACATACACAAGCAATATGACCTAGATCAAGAAATATGGGGGCCTGATATTATTATAATCTTTTACTGTAAAACATTTAGTTGCATAACACATGTACCCTTTCTAATGGAGTCTTGGTTGAATGCTCATGTAACTTTATCCATTTGACATATACTTTCTCACACAACTAGTTACATGGAAATTCAAAAATATTCATTTAAAACTATAAATTTTTTCACAAATCCACCCTTAGCTTGGGAAAAATACTTGGGGTAGTGTTTCCTCCTCAGCATGGGTAGATCATGAATTTTAGATCCTAAGATGTAATTTTTGGGGCCAGTAAGTATGTTGGGGTCACGTTTTTTTGAACTTTTGTACTTTGAAATATTCTAATACTCTTATAATAATGTGTTTAAAATGTCCCTATCTCATCCCCCCATGGATTAGAGCTTCATATTAATCATTTAAAATAAGTGTATTTTTATTTTCCATTATTTCCTTATCATTGTCTTTTAGAAATTCTTGTCTGGTGTGTTCATTACGGTGAGTCACTATTGTGTTTTTTCTACTTAATTCCAAACACATCGTAGATACTGGTTTATTCCTATTTCATGTGTTTTATAAATTTTTTCTGTATTTTGAAGATTCAAAATGGTTCTTTAAAATTGGAGGTCCTATACCCAAAAAATGTCATCTTCAAATCAAGTATAAAATCATAGTTTTATAGAGACCTATTGGATAAATCATACCTAACAAAAACAAAAAATGCATACCACTTATCTACATATTTTATAAAATAATGGATACCATGATAATCATATTGTTAAGTATGTCGATCATTGTCTTCACACTCAAACACTTATATTGATAACTTCTCATCCTAAAGAATATTTTATTTGATATCATAACTTATAATGTTTTCTAAACTGATTTCATAGAATATAATTATCATATATTACATAAAAAGTTTATTTCATGCCAAAAAATTGATCCAAATATTTTATTAGGGCCATAACCATGATCTGGGACTCAATGAGATCTTCTTATGTGTCCTAGTTGTTGGAACAGTTGTTAGAATTCCCAAATGAACATATGTATCCAAAAGATGTTTTTATAAAGAAAAACAGATTTCAGAAGATCTTAAAATGATCAATCAATATGAATAGTTATGTTCTAATCATGAGAATAATTAAAACAATACTCTCAAACTTTTTCCATAAAAGGCACTGACAATTTCATTGACTAATTATTTAAAATTCTAAAAACAAATTTTAAATAGTAAAATATATTAAAAAAACATCTCTATCATGATTTATGTTAAAAAAAGATTAAAATTGGACATTCAAAATAAAAACACCATTTGATGGAGCAACTCCTTGTGGTGCTAAAGGGTAGAGTGGCATGAGGCATTTGGTGGTATGTGCCTAAATCCTCTCTCTTCTCACACTAGTGGAAAGATTTTGACCTCATAGTTTGAAATAATTAAAATTAATACATAAAAAACGATATCTTATATAAAATATATTTAAATATAATTAAATATTAATACATCACTTGGGAGATCATTCCCATCTCAAAATCCATTAATATGATCCCATTCCGAAACCAACTCCCATATTGAATCACTTTTATTATCTTCACAGACTTCTCACACTCATATAAAAATGATATCACTTCCATAATATTCCAATGTTTTCTACCTTACTTATAGAAACATCACCATATATCTAGATACCTATAAATCAAATATCTAATAACACACCTCACCCCACCTCCCCCTTCGACCACACTACTTCCAACCTCAATACCCCCAGTTGATGTCCACCATTTGAGGTTGTTGGTGGGTGAATTGCAGGTAAATCCCCTTATAACATTCCTAGGATAAGTATGTATATATTTTGGATTAAAACATCTAATAATTATAAAAACAAATTTTATATTCTATAATATCATGAAAAAGGACACAAATTCAGAAACAATTACTCATAAGTAGAAAAAAAAAATGCTTCCAAAAAAATAGAATCAATAACATGAGGAAAAGAATCTGTGTTCATAAAATAATTTATAATTGTGTATGTCATGCTTTACATTATTCTTATAAGAAACAAAAATATTTATATACAAAACCCAAGAAATAAATAATATAAATAACATATCAATTAAGACAAAAGTGAGGCAATCATCAGTAATAACTAGTATAAAGTAGTAATGAAATCACAAAATAGGAAAATATAATTTTTGTATGTTTTGGACAATTTTCATATGTGTATGTGGCATGGGTGTTGGGTGTTGGGTCATACTGTGAAAAATAAATATGAGTACTACCAAAAAAACTTTCTTTAAAAAATAACCATATAAAGATAAGAAACAAAAGGAAACAATCCAAATGACAGGTTATTGCAGCTCCAAGACTCGTGAAAAAACCTTATTGAGGATGCAACATATACCACAAACTATAGAAAAAATCCAAAAAAACAAAATACAACACCAAAGAAAATAATAAAATATATGGGATTAAGAAATGAATGAAATGAAAATAGTGAAATGATATCCATTATTGAGGTTTGGAATAACCTATTTTTTTTAATACACTCCATGTTGTAGGTGTTTGTCACTACCAACAATAAGAATTCTCTCAATTCTCATCTTTATAGTCCAGGCACAGGGATGCCAAGGAATCCCAAGTGCTTTTTTAATCTCCTCAATATGAATTGAGAATGAAGGCCTCTTCTCCTCTACTAATTATTCTTCTCTAGTAAATCCTAAATCTCACAATGTATGCTTCTGCCTCTACAACTTCAACTGGTCAAAGCTAGAATGCCCTAACAAGGGTCCTCTCTAACCTCAAAACCAATCACTCCCAAAAATGAAAGGAACCATTACTCATATCAAGTAACCAAATGGGTAATCTAAGGTATATCAATCAGTTTCAAAAAAACTCGCATCACACAACACATGTGGATGGTCACAATGAAGCTAAATAATCAAGAATCTAGATGAACAGAATACACAACAAGTGGAAATAAGGAAGTGACTCAAGTGATGAATCTTGGAAAAACATCTCAAGTAGAAAACACAAGATAAAATCAAAAAAATAGTATTTTATTCATAGGATTAGAAAGATTTAGTTGATAGGATTTAATTTAGTGGTATGCAGATAAAAAGGAAACACATTAAAAAGTATAATAAATCTAATATTTATATATAAAATAAAATTTAGTTAATAAAATTCCAAAATAAAAAAAACTCATAAAAATTATATTTAATTTCAAGAACCATAGAGAATAAATTTTACAAATCTCCACCTTGAATATTAAATTCATAAACCTAAACACCTAATGTACCTTAACTACATAACCTATCTCATTTATATGAAAAAACAAGAAAACCTAATCAATTTTAATATTAAAATAGTCTATCCTCTATGTGCATCAGTGTGACACACACTAGCCCAGAAAATGATATCTAATGATAAATATATAAAATATGATTAAAAACTACATCTAAATCTAATCAACAACAATGTTTAAACCAATACCTTTAATTACCTAATCTTTCATCCACATACATTCATGTTGGATGCACTCATTCCATTAGAGGTCTAGAAAATAATCACATACCTATATCACACCAAAAACCCAGAGTAGTATCTAATTCCTCACACACACAAAACATGGTAAAATATTACTATAGACTATAAAAAAACTAAAAATTTCTAATATTCTAAAATAAACAAAAAAGGTGGAAAAAATAAAACACCATAGAATGCAATCACATAGAAAACTGAAATGGGAAGAAGAAAAAAAATAATGTCGCTAAGTGTATAAAGCACCACGAAACGCACTTTGAATTCACATAGGCTCATTCATATTCATGGAATATCTATGTGTTTGATTCAAAAACACATGATTAGGAACACACCAAAACTATAGTGATCTGAGTATAAGGACATATAATCCTATTTTTGGAAAGGTGATAACCTAAATCCATAATGAATCCCAATTCAATGCCTGAAGAATACTTAATGAGTTTAATTCATACAATTCTCTACCAAAGGATAACACTGTGTCTAAACTATACACCACCAAAAGGATGTTCCATCAATAAGAGGGTACCTTAATGAACAAAAAAAAGTTATTAATTCCATCTCAAAATCTAATGGTGCATAAGGAATAAAAAACCTTGGAAACACCTCACCATCTTTCACCATAATGCTATCAAGCCAACTCATGCACAATATACCTATACCCTCTAGTGAAAGTGAGGAATAACAAGGAGAAAGAAAAATCATAAAATTCTATAAATAAATATAATAGAAAAAACTAATTCCAAAGAAACAAAAACATGAATGATATAATAAAATAAATAAGCAAATATACTTTAAAAAAAGTCCATAATTCATAATAATGTAGATTGAAATTTTTATTTAAAAATAATTCCATATTAGATCTTATATCAATGATTGGTAATTGTATTATAGGGAATTAACCAATAAATATTACAAGGATATATATGGATTAAGTTTGGTTAAAAAAATAAAATCATGATAAAAATAGGTTTAATATTATGAAATAGAAAGAAAACCCACACAAATAAAACAATAATTACTCATATGCGAAAGCAATATAAGATTATTCCATCAAAATATAATATTGAAAATGAGAAAAAAATCTAGGTTTATGAAAATCATTTACATGAACATACATCATTCTTTACACACACCACAAAAGGAAAAAATATAGATATACAAAACTCAATAAAATAAATGTATAAGGAACAAGTCCACCTAGAAAAAAGTGATATGGTCATCTGTAGTAGTTGATATAAATATATAAATAAAGCAAAAAATTTGACATTATGTTTTTTATGATCTTAGACTAATTGGCCTATGTATATGGATAAGGGGCGCTGATGTTCCACTATAAAAAACATATATGATTACAACTAATAAAATATGTAAGAAAATATAACTATATAAATCTATGGAACATGAGGGTGTAATCTAAACGTTGTTTTATTGAAACTTTAGGATATATAATGAAATTGAGTTTAGGTTGAAACATATATCATGAACCTTAGATTAACTCAAAAACACACAACAAATCACTAAAGCAAACCAAAAAAATATGAGATAAAGAACTAAAAGAAATGAAAATAGAAAATCGAGACCCCCTTATTATGAATCTGTATCACATGTGTTTCATCAAAGACCCTATATTTTGTAGCTGTTGGTCATCACCATCAATAAAAATTCCCACCATCCCCATCATCATCATATAGTAATAGTGAATTCTATAAAACCCTATTGATTTATCATATATCCTTAAATTTCAATGAATATGAAATATTATAATTCTCTAAAAATACATCTTCAACAAAAAACAAGCCCCAAAAAGTTCACTTCCACTTACACATGTCACACTCATCAAAGCCCGAATACCCTATTGAGGGACCTCACCACCCCCAAAACTAATTATTCACTAATTGGTCACAACAAACCTATATCACAATAAACATGTGGATGGTTATAATGAATCTGAAGATCTAAGAAAATATCCAAGAAGAACATACGACAAGTGAATATAGTGTAGAAACTTGAGTGGTATATCTAGAGAACAAATGTCAAGAAGAAAATATAAGGGGAAAGTAAAAAAACATAGAAATGAAGTCTTAGGATTGGAAAGCATAATTAGATAATATTTAATTCAGGAGTATTCAAATAGCAGGGTATCATGAACCATCATATAATAAATATGACATTCATTAATAAAAATAACATGTAATTAATAAAATTACAAATAAAATAATTAAATTTCAAAAATAAATGAAATTTGATTTTAAAAAAATAGTGAATAAATTTCAAGGAGGTAGAATTTACCTATTATAGTTATGATTTTGGTCCCTAATCTGCCTCAATCAACACAAATTTTCTGATCACCACCCAAAATAATAAATAATAAAGACATGTATTTTATTTTTCAAAACCAAATTATTAGTTTTTAAAATAAATAATTAAGTTCTATTATATTATTTGTTAAAATTTCACACAACCTTTCATCATATATATGTATATAAAAACCCAATTTAGAGATGATCATCATGACCTTCCAAGATTCTCTAAAATCCATGCTATTGGATTACATTCTAATAGTAAGAAAAATTTATGGAAAACTATGTTATTATATATAAATACCAGAAAAGGGTCCTTGGAAAGTCAAAATTTTGGAACAAAATTGTGTTATTACAAAAATAAAACAGCATTCTCTAAGTAATACTACACTAAAAATTTCCAATTCGATATTCTCTTTATAAGATATTTTCATTTCTCTCTTAGGACCTTTTATTCTCATAAAAATAAAAATAAAATTCACTTTTGGATTCACATGATACTTAATGAAACCAAACAAAAACTTAATTCAATAAAAATTGGTATCATTAAAAACTATAGAATCAAAATAAGAGAAAAATTATGATCATGATCTATGTGATTCTTAGGTCAAACCATTGTCACTATAATTATTATATTTAAATAAATATCATCATAATTGAATTTTTTATTTTTAATTAAATATAATAAAATGATTCTAAATATTTTCAAAAAATAAAATTATATTAAATTAAGTTATGATTCTAATTTAATCACAATAGAATATATATTTTTTGAAACATATACATCATACATGCCATTTCCTTACATATTACTGGTTAATGATAAGACATATGGGTGAGGATCTCTCACTCTATTAATGGAAATTTGGCGGTTGGATATTCGACATCATATTAATGTTTGTAACCATTTAATATGAGGTATAAGTGGTTACAAAATATTATTTTAAAAATGTGTGTTGATATAATCATTAAGTAATGACAATAGAAATAATATATCGTTGTCTCTTTATGATCACCCATTTATCATCACATAGGTCTATTAATTGATTTCATGAAAGTCCTACTCATTAAATAGAGATTGTGAAGAAATATAAGGGTATGATGTTAAACTAAGTTGATCATCATCTTATTCAATGTATAATTTATATTTTTTTATTTTTTCTTTATTATTTCATTATACATTATTGACCAATCATTGATGTAATTTTTGTTTTATCTCCACTATATTTGGGATTCTATATGAATCATATAATTCCAACAAGTGTTTCCTTTCACCCTTAAACTAATCATGTAATGATCCATTGAAGGAGAAATTCTAAATCTTGAGCTATATTTTCACAAGATCTTAAGCATTCTCCAATGGTAACTCAATGGTGGAAAGAATTATCAATAGTTAACTTTTAACCCTTGGGGTTATTTCCCTCTAAAAATATACTTCCTCACATGAAATAAATTTCTTGAAAATTCGGCATGAGGTATCCATATAGTATATATAGACAAAACATATAGGTAAATGAAACTCTCTACTATCAGGGTGTATATTTTCACGAATTTTATGGATATAATAATACTTAATAGAGGAAGTGAAAATGATAAAGAAATTCATACCAAGATCACTATACATATTTTAATAAAATATGTGTGATACTAAAAATAAAGTACCGGGCATACCTTACTCCGAAGACACTCTTTATTTTTTTTATCTTCATCAATTGATTTTTCATGAAGATCCCTGGAGTGGAAATAAATATACTCACAAATATAATGGTGTACAAACGTTTTAAATAATCACTCATAAAATTAGTGGGATCACCCTTTATTGTGGGATATTAATAACTCCCAAAACATCAGATGAAGGTTGAGGATATATTCAGGTAGAGGACGTATAGACCAAGGATTGGGTATGTGAGTATTTTTTCTACACATCATTATCATATATAAAGGCTATGGGGAGTAGATAAAGAGTTCAAGACCATGCCCAATAATTTTTTCCATCAATTTCTTTAAATTAAATCATAATAAATGGATAAATATGACCCTAGAATATCCAAAGAAATAATATTTTCACATATAATTTATAATTAATTTATATAAATGAATTACCTTGAATTGATGATTCATTCTTTATTGATTATTCAGTTGACCTTGTTGTTGTATTATCATTATGATGAAGGATCCAATTTAAAAACCCTCTAGTGATATCGACATGTGATCCAAGAATCTCAAAGCATTGATGTTAGAACTCTGTTTTCTAGAACATAAGGACCAAACAACTTGCATTGTTTATTGTTGATCGTAATAAGAATTTCTCCACCATTGAAAGTACCTTGTCTTTTTTCTTGATCTTGAGAGGGGGAGGATGCTGAACACCTCTTGTTTTTTTGATAGGATTACTGGGATAATTTCATTATAAACCAAAATTCTCTACTTCTCCTTAGAATCAATATAATTTGGGTTATATAACTAGTTTAATTTGACTAGTTATTATACAAAGTCCCTTATCTAATTTATTTATTCTAAGTAAATTCCATGTAAAATAATATTAATATTTTTATTGTTATATTCCTTGACATGCGCTAACTGGTGAATATTAAAATTTAATTTCTTAAATAAATCAATAAATAGTAATTTAAATGATATTAAATAATCTATATATCATTTCATCATTAACCTTAAATAGGTCCCCCAATCCTACTTGTCATTGATCAAATACTTATATAATAAATATTTATTTAAACAAATAAAAATTACTATATTATATTTTAGATAAGTAAAAAAAATTATATTTAAAAAATGTGAATAAATATTTATTTAATATCTTCATAACCAAATAAATGATTATTTTCTACCTTTTCAATATATATGAGATAAATAAATATTATATATACACATAAATCAATATTTATTTATTTTTTACAATGAGAATAAATATTTATTTAATATTCAACTAGAAAATATTCTTCCAAATAATTGGTGATGGAATTTATTTGATCAACTATACCTAAATAATTATTAAAACATAAGATAGGAATAATATTTATTCAAACTATTAAATTTAAATAGAATTCAAATATGATTATAGATACACTTAGTGTGTGACCCTTTAGGCCTCTTTCTCTATGGAATTAGGCAAACTAGCCTAAAGATCAATATTATCATCTAATAATATTTCAAAGAACACATAGAGAAATACATTAATGTTTCAAAGATAACATTCTTATATGGATGATTTTTATGTAATATAACCCATTTTTTATGATATATCATTAAATAGTTTTCATACATTGTGGAATCAACATATGAACTTAATTTATCATTATTTTACTTCCTTAAATGAACACATTAATATAAGAAAATTGACATGGATTTATAAAATAGTTTCATTACAATTATAGGTAAAAATATGTCATCTTCCATTAAATTTAAAATACAAATCATTTCTTGTCTTACTAATTAATATCATATCACTAATGATACACCCAATGTATTATACCTCACCTCAACCATATATCATCACAGTTTTCATCAATACATAAAATTACATGATTCGTGATATATAAAAATAATAATTTCATTTCTGAAGACCAATACACACATCTATGGATAGTAATATCCAATGACACCTATAAAATTTAGAATTCATATTGGTGGGTTTGTTCTCATTACCTCCTAAATTAGATATTACCAAATTTTAAATTGATGAGAAGATTTTTTAATATCATATGATCCCCCTAGACATGATATTCAAACATCATATATGTCCAATCATATGGATTTCATTCAACTATAGAACAAATGTTTAATAATATTTTCATAACACTTTGAGGTTCTCGTCAAACTATTATGACCTTGAAAGGAGGGTTATCAGAAAATCAATAAAAAGGAAGGCCTTTGGGCCATTCAGGCCAGGATCTAAGTACATGATCACATTAATGTTATATATAATAAAATAATCATGTGATTAGGTATTTATTAATATTTCAATCATTGAATATATAGGTCATCAAAAGTACAAATTTGATTGGTTCTATAGAAATAACTCTAACATACTTCCACTTTCACTAGAGTCTTCTATTAAACATCTCATTATTCTTACATGATAAAAATGATTCTATATAGTAGTAGCTATGATTGTTGTTCCTTTCATGTTTGGTTGTCAGTTCTACTAACTAAAACTTTAGCTCTAAGATAAAATCCATCAAGTAGTGATCTCATAAAGTATTTACCTTTTGTACTTCGTCAAAACCTAACATATTGGAAAAAACCAAAGCTTAAACAAAATGTTTCTAAACCACATATTTATACATTTAAAAATCTGAAATATAGTCATTTTATGTATATATAGAAACCACTGGTTAAAATAAGTTTGATAGGTATATTACCTTAACCTAACTGTGGTCCTAGATAAAATTGATCTGAAGGAAGAATAATATTGTATCTTCTTGGAAACTAGTATTCCCATTTCTATAACTACTAAGAAATTATGCATTTATAATTTTCAAATACTATCTTATAGTTTTAAATGTAATTATATTAATTTATCTAAGTTTTTTTTTTGATATTATCCCTCTATATATTATGAAGAAGGAATATCAATTCTCAGTACATAACATGGAATGTGAGAAATATTTCCAAATTAACCTTAAGAAAATATATTCAATTAAACATAAGAATATCCTATTATTTTTTTACACATCATCCTAGATAGATTGTATTCCATGTGATATTGGAAAAAAATTCAGGTTGAATTATTCTTTCTTATATTTTTCAATACTTTGTTAGTGTATATACTATAATTAGATTAAAATAACCCCATGGATATATGTTTGTAGATATTATTTCATAGAACTTGATTCGCCACATTAAGTAACTAATGGATAAATTATCCATATTCTTTAAGACTAATCGTTTATTTTCTATATATTACTAATATATTTTTCTAGAAAATAATAACACTCCAATTAACCTCTTGTAGACACATGATATAAATTTTTTTCAAATGAATATTCTATGATAATTATGCTTAAACCAATATAAAATGGATCTTTTCATATTCTATTCCTTAATTGATTTTATTTTCTGTCGCCAACCTTTCTAGGTATGTCATATAAACATCTATAATAAGGTTTCCTCTAAATAAGGTGGCCTTGACATATAATACCTAAAATAATGTTCCTAGAAAGTCCCTTTGGTTGAGTAGAATTATAATGGTTTTCTATATGATTACCAGTGTATTTGTTTCATAGAATATGCCTAAACATTTCCTAAAACCTCATATAATTATTCTATATTTATTTTTATTTACTTCTACAATCCATGTCTGGTTTCTATTTAATTCCCACCAATGACTTAAAATCAACTAGAGAAACTACCAAAATAAAAAATTGGATTTTTGTGCATGGAATACATTTATGAATTCATATAAACTTTCCAATCATATATTGTTTAAATTTACTAATTCTCTATTAGATTCATTATTCTTATCAATTAATATATCTCATTTCTTAGTGAATAGAAAACCACATATCTTATTTTAGCTTTCCTTTATAGTATTTGTCACTAGAAAAATTCTTCCCACTTTGACTTGTTGAGTTCAGTGTTATTATACCATATTATATACATATAGAGCGTATAATTCATTAAATTCTATCCTACTTTGATTATTTCGAAATAGATATGATTACCTTTTAAAAATATTGTAAATTATGAATAATACCTTTATATCTTGGGGATATTATTATTCTAAGTTACTAAAGGAAAATTAAGAGAGATATACTTTATGTTCCTTTGATATATGTTTATTTATAAACCATATTTAAATTAATGGTTCCCACACCTGAGGCTATGATACAATAGACTCCCACCATATCATAAAATATATGATTTCCATTGTCCAATTTAGTTAGCGTATGGTTATCTATTCCACTTTTCTCTGAAAAAATATCTTAAGAGACTATAGAAGATTAAAAATTCTAATAAGAATTCCAATCAGTATTCCTTATACTACCATCACTTATTTGATATGTATAAGGTAATGTGAGTGTAGTGTGTAAATGATTATACCCTATTAATTTATAGAACATGTATTGTCACTTGCATGGCATGTGAACTATGTTCTATATGGTCCTTGTTTTGTATATTAATCTTAAATGAAAATTATTCCAACATATAATATCGTGATATTACATAACTTGTTTCTCTGTGGGTCAAACCATATAGTTATAATTTTATTTATATCCACAAAACATGCCATTAATATACGCATCATTACAGCTATAAATTCATAGGAATCACATTCATGTATGAAAACTATACATGTCATGTATGTTCAA
Source organism: Viscum album (assembly GCA_963277665.1). Taxonomy (NCBI): domain Eukaryota; kingdom Viridiplantae; phylum Streptophyta; class Magnoliopsida; order Santalales; family Viscaceae; genus Viscum; species Viscum album. The sequence continues at coordinate 135,473,012 of OY728137.1, forward strand.
AATAAAACCAAAAATAATTAATTTAAGATTTTAATTCCACAAGAGCAACTGAAAATCACTAAGCATGTATTTCATGGGAAAACCCCTATCCCACAACATAAAAAACCACCTACATACCATGTATTTCTATTTTTTTACTATTGATATTTTTTCCACTAGTTTGGCTCACACGATATGCCTATCACGGTGTGTACCTTACATGAGTGGGTATGTGTTACATGACATGTATAACCAGCTATATTCCATGTTCTACTTTCTTTTTCCCCCCACAAAACATGCCTATAGACTGGAAATTTATGTTTTATGGGATATTTTTGTTTTATACAGCATGTAAGCTAGCTACACATCATGTAATCACATCAAGCCTTTTTTTCTATATCGATGGTCAATATATAGAATGTATTTATTGAAATACAAGTAATTTTACCCTAGAGATTCCTTGATTCTCATGGAACCAAACTAGGTGGGGTTTCACGACAAATACACTGACTACATGTCATGTAACCTTTTTATATTTCATGTCAACAGTTTATCAATATGGGGTGTGTGATGATGCCCTATATTATTCTCCCAAATGATATTCCAAGATTCATGTGCCTCGTATTAGTGTGGTTGTACATGGGTACATGATGTGTAATTTTCTATTAAAATTCATTTATTTATGTCATTTATCTATAATCACTGATTCCTCTAGATGGGATCTTCATGAATTATTTATTTTTTGACATGTCCTTAGTAATATGAATTTGTATGATCATATTATCTTGACTATTATAGTAAGATAGTGAAACTAGAAATGAAAAAATAACAATGTAATTGAAGAAAGAAAACAAAAAAATAATATATTGTTATAAATTAATATTTTACCACATTGATACAACTTGAAGGTTTTGGGGAACAATATCAGTGATCAATGTCATACCCAATAATTGTTTTCATCAATTTCATCAGATTCAATCTTTATAAATGAAAAAATGAAACCCTAGAACATTTCAAGAGAAGATCATTTAATATATAATTTATAATTAATTTTTAGTTAATAATTAATTATACATGATAATTCTTTCTTCATTGGTGATTAGGTTGAACTTCTAATCTTATCATCATTACGATGAATGATCCATAGTAATATGCATCTAGTGATTTCCACATGTGCTCCAAAAATCTTAGAACATCGTTGTTAGAACTCTTGGTGTTAGCATGAAAGAACCAACCACTTTAATCATTTTTAGTTTATCACAACTGAATCTTTCCAGTCTTGAAATACTCTCTATTGTTCTCTTGATCTTGAGAGAGAGGAGGTGGAAGATCTCCTCTTATTGTTAAAATCATTCTTTGAGAAATTTAATTATGTATCACAATTATCCAGATCTACCTATAAATGATATAGTTTGGGTTATATACTTAAACAAATGGAAAAATTATATATACCAACAGTTTGGAACCATTGGTATAGTTAAATTTAAAAAAAAGTAATAGCAGAGCTTAGAACCCACAACCTCTTGGTTATATATCAAAGACTTTACCATTATCCTATAATTGAATTTGTGAATATATTTGGATATATATATATATATGTAATTTATATATTGATTTATTTTACAATATTTGACAAAATAATTCATTAAAAATAAGGGTACATATCCCAACGGTTCTAAAAACCATTGGGATAGGTACCCACCCTTTCCCAACGGTTTAGCAAAACCGTTCAGAAAAGTGGTATCAAAGTATACCCTTTCCCAATGGTTTGTCCAAACCATTGAGAAAAGTGGTCTAAAAGAGGGATTTTCCCCATGGTTTGAAAATCCATTGGGAAAGGGTATGGCTTTCCAAATGGGTTTTCCAATGGTTTGGCCAAACCGTTAGGAAAAGTGGTCTAAAATTGGGATTTCCCCAATGGTTTGGAAAAACCATTGGGAAATTCATACCCTTTCTCAATGGTTTGGCCAAAACTTTGGGAAAAAGGGTCAAAAAGTGGTCTTTTCCCAATGGTTTGGAAAAACCATTGGGAAAGACATACACTTTCCCAACGGTTTGGCCAAAGCATTGGGAAAATGGGTCTCAAAGTGGGATTTTCCCAATGGTTTGTCAAAATTATTGGGAAAGGGGACCTATACCAATGGTTTTTACAAACTGTTGGTATAGAATCATTGGTATAGGTAGAATTTCTAGTAGTGTTAGGTTTAGACAAATAGTAATTTCATAAAGTCACTTAAATAATTTCATTAATCTAATTAAACCCCAAATAAAATAATAATATTGTTATTATTATTGAATTTCATGACATGTTCTAACTCACATATATTTTAATATAATTTCTTAGATACATAAATTAATATTTATTTAAAAATTACTAAATAAATAATATATCATTTCACCTGGATCCTTAACCAAGATCAGCAATCCATCTAGAAATTTATCAAATCCTTAAATAATAAATATTTATTTAATCAAATAAATATCACTATATTATTTGTTCAATAAAAATATAAATATTTTATTCATGAAAATATTAACAAATTTTTATTTAATATTCACATAGCCAAATAAATTATTCTTTTTTCCTTGTAAATAAATAATAGATAAAAAATATTATATGTTTGTATAACTAAATAAATAATTATTTATTACCATGAAAATGAATAATTTTTAAATATTAAAACTATATATTTTCTTTATAATAATCAGTTATATAATTTATGCGATCAACCATACCTGAATAATTATTCCACCATAAGTCGATAATAATATTTAATCAAATTTCTAAATTCAAAAAGAATTTAACAGATAATCTAGATATGGTTAATATATAACCCTCTATGCCTCTTTCTTAATGGTATTATGATTACTACCCAAAATTTTATTATTAAAATATAGAATCACATTAAGGAATCCATATTAAAAGACATTAATATCATAATAGAAACAACCACATAAGGATACTCACCATATAATATAACACTTTTTATTGATATATCATCAAATAACTTGTATACTTTGTGTCATCAACATATGAACTTGAATTATATTTTATTTAATTCCTAAAATGAACCACTAAATATATGCCTATGGTTATGTATTTATCAGATAGTTCCATTTAAATCAAAGGTATATAGATATTTTACTTCCATTAAATGGAAGGGACAAATAATTTCATTGTTTATGCATTAATGTCATATCCCTCATGATACCATGAGAATATGTCATCACGATTTTCAACAATACATTAAATTATGTGATTCATGATATACATTAATAATAATCTCAAGTATGTGGACCATCACACATGTCTATGGGTAATAATAGCCAAAGACACATATAACATGTGGAATTCCTATAGGTGGGTTTTTAATTATAACCTCCTCACCTGGAGATCACCAAGTATGAACTTCGTTAGATGAATTCTTAATGTCTTATGATCCCCCTACACTTGATAATAAAACATCATTCATATCCTATCATAATGTCACACCTTAACCTTCATATTCTTTATTATTATATTTATTTATTAGATTTTGATATTGTCCATGATTTTTTGTGTTAAGAGTTTAATTTTTAATAAAAAAATTTCTATTTCAAGATTTATTCATGGTCATCAAATGGTTTTAAAAATACATGCAGGTGACCCGGACATAGATTCCTTATGGTGCACAGCTTAGTGCACATGGTTTAGTTTGAACCATAAAGGTACACTTTTATAGAAATATTTTTAGTTAATTTTGTACATACACTATTAGTGTGCATGAGTATAACATGGGTTGGGTAAAATATGTGAATTTTAGTAAAAAATTATTCAGATGAACCTTAAATGTGGATTAACTAGAGTACAATATAGGCATAGTTTGGTAAACCATGTAACAAGAGTGTGGCGGGCTTGCATTTCTTGAAAAAGAAAAATTTCATATTTTTTCCATGATTTTACAAGCATGCAAACAAACCATGCACCTTACTCCAAGACTTATAGTATGTCTCATATGGTTAGCATATCGTTTTGAAAAATTTTCATCTAAATTGTGTGAAGTGTATGGTTCATTAAAATTTATATTTTTCTTGTAAACCCTTATATTACATTTACCAAAAATGAAACCCTCTCCTTTCCCATTAAAATTTCATTACACCTACAATGATCCCCCATTTTTACTTCTCCTATAATTAGTGAATCTATGGATTTATTTAAGGTTTTAATCCATTTCTCTATGGTAATCTCCTCCTATCTTCTAATTTTTCATTTTCCATCCTTTTTTCTTCCTCTTATTTCCCTAGAAAGGTCTTGGTGACCTAGGGATACACCTATCTCGAATTTATTTTAGGGTTTTGATTTTTTAGGGTCTATAAGTGTTCTTCTTAAGGTTTTACACCTTATCTGGTCTCTTTGATGTGTATTATCACTAATGGTTGGAAAAGAGATGATATTTAAGGTATGTTTCTTCATGAATTCTCCTTTAAAAATATAATACGATTGATTATATTTTTTTAATCTATGTTTTATGTATTATGAAAACCATTTCATGGAAAATAATTCTTGTTGGGACAAATAAAATTAGTTTTATTTGAAATTATTGAAATGGAACTGGTTTCCCTCTTTCATTTATATGTTCAAATTTATTTTTGATAATTCAAGCACACCTGATGCTTTTTTAAATGCATTTTTGAATCTCAAAATTATTTTTACTAAATATTAGAGGATTTTTTTAAAAAAATTATTCTAGATGGCGATTTATAAGGTTTAGTTGGAGATATTTTCAGATATTTTTCTTGATTTTATGAAACTTGAAGCATGCCCCTTGTGTTTTATGAAAAAATTATGAATGATTTTGATAGAAAATGATAGATACTTTATATGGTAAATTTTAAAGATTTGGATTTCTCACTACTAATGAGAAGGGGTTGTTTCTATAAATTGTGATTAGATGTGGGGTGTAGTTATTTAATATTGTTTACATTTATATTATCATGTAATTTTTTTTATAATCATCTCAATATCTAACTCATGGAAAACTATGGGTGTCTAGGTGGGGAATATTATAACACATGTTTCAATAGTTTTGAATCATACTCTTACTATTGTACCCAAGATAGATTTTATTCTACTTATGGAATTTTCCTATCAGTTAGGTCAGGTAAGGAAATATTTTGTGTTAATGAAGGTTATTTGTTATGTGGTGTTTTTCTTACAAATATAATAGTTCATTTAGCCTTCTCATAAATTATCCCATGATATCTTAGGTTTACATCATGTGGTATTTGGAAATTACTTGTGATTAAATGTTTTTAATTTTATAAATGCCTATGAATTTATAATTATAATTATTGGTTTCTTATTTAACTATAAAGAAACAACATATATTTTGTTCACCTTATTTTTTCCGAAAATACGGTTTTTAAAGAGTGATCCATTATATTTTTCCTTTAAAAGTGAAAATATGATATATATATATATATATATTCAAAATATAATGAAATATTTTTCATTTTAAAGGTGATTAATGGGATGTGGGGTGGTTCCAACTAGGAGTTAAATATACTTAAAATTATATTATAAAAAGTATGGATTATACTTAGAGGTGGTGGATCATTACTGGATTAATGGTATGGGTTTGGTGGAGTCATTAAGTGAGGTTCCTCACTAACATATAGTGATTAATAGTATAAATATCATGGTTTGTATATTTAATTTGGTATCTTTTAGGTATTATCCACCACACCCCATATATATTTCATCAGACTATATTTTGTGATAATATTATGATTTTATGTTATTCATTGATTCAAATCATTATGTGGTGATATGTTTATTTTTTCTTATTACATGTTTTCTTGTGTTATTTTTTAAACTATTTAATTCATTAGTTTGGTTTTCTAATATATAGATATGTTATATTTAACTTTTAATAGAAATTTCCTTTTTCATTATTAGTGATATTTTCATGGAAACCATTCCCACTATTTATATTCTGGTTCCCTTGGTACTAATCTCTAGCCTAAGGGGATTAGAAAACCCCCTTCAGGTATGTCACAAGATAGTTCGAGTGACTAGATTATGGGTGGTACAGAGTTAGTTCAAGAAAAATGGAATAAAAAATAGGTTCTTGAGAGGGAATTGGTTTCAAATTTGTTATTTTTATTTGATGATTCTAGTAATAAGTGATAGGATCATCAGAATTCATGTAGTTGATCATTAGAAGTTTCTTGATCACCACTTTTTAGGACACCACTTAAGTTACTTGGGATTTTCTGGGTGTGTATTTATCTTTAATTTGGTCTTGGTTATTAAAATTTTTTAGCTGAATGATATTTTTTTATGTATCATTATCTTATGTTAAGAAGTTTTGGTGATTTTTGATAATTTTTTGGATTTGGAGTGGGGTTTGGGAAGGGATATAGGGTAACATAGTTATTATAAACAACATGGAAAATCATGGGTAAACTATGCAGACTAATATTGATGACTCTCTAGTGAGATTTGTAACATACTGGACCTAGTTCACTCATATGTATCCAAACTCTTTTGGTCATTTGGACTCAAGAGAACATCCCCATATTCCAAATTCTTCTAACTAGAAAAGGGTTTATATGACGGTATGGTGTAGAGATTATACCCCCATTATTATAGTGGATCATAGTGGTTAATAGTAATAGTATGTAGTGAAAACAATATAATGGAAATAGTTGAATAAAATTATCCACATAAATATAATCAAGAAAAATAAATATCTAGAGTATTATATAGAAGTATTATGACATTATGTTATACAAAAATCGGATTATGGTATACATGGTAGTAGGTATACACTACAATACTTGCTAAAAAATTTAACAAAAGAACAAAATCTATCTCCAATATAATCACAAACACTAGCTCAATCCTATACTCCCATACTATATCCTAGTATTGATAATCAATAATCCATAGAAGTCTACTTCCCCTTGTCCCTACCAGCTTCCATAAAGTCTATTTGGGAATAACTAGCATCCTGAATAGGTTATAAGTAAAACATAATATTCCTCCACCAATGGTGTCCAGCAATATCTAGTCTTTGAATATACAATGATTATTTTCAAGGAATAATAAATTAATGTTATAAAAAAATTAACCACATCAGTCTAGGGTACCCGTGGAACACCCGTATGATACTACCTGGTTCTTCCTAACCTATAAATATCAATTAAAATGCTACATTTTATATTTACATTTACAAGCTCGGACCCAAGTAATACAACCAAGTCATCCATGTATAGTGATCAACATATAAAGTTTCATAATTCCAAGTAATTTAACTTTTATAAGTTGGTTGAAATCTGTAGGGTCTCACCATTTGAAATTCACCCTAAGGATAAAGTGATACTCAGGTCCTAGGTCTATGCCCTAAGTAGCCTCAGTTCTAGACTTGAATGAAGCCCATGGTAATAACCATGGTGGTATGTAATATCAAACCGAATCAAAGCAAAATCATCCAAGGAATTCAATTTAATTTATTGAAAAATAGTTAAACCCTCAGTGTTAAGCAAGGTCATTCACAATAATAAGATAAATATCTAATCCAAGTGTGGTCATTCACTTAGAAGACAATCAATGAATTAGTTAGAGTCTGATGAGCCAATCCAACAGAAACAATAATGGGAGTCTAAGTATCACTTAGGAAATGCCAATACATTAAGGCAATTAAAGGTCTATGATAATAGTAAATCATAATGTAACAACTTCTAAAGTGTGCACAATAATAATAATCATCATGAACATACATTATAACTAAATGAGGGCTATGTGACAAGAAATTACCATTCACATTTCATTTTAAAATAGGTTATCCATTCTAATTATAAATTCAACTCAAAACATATTAGAAGGTGTTGTAATCTCATAGCATAGGCTTAGTTTCGAAGAAAGATATTTTATCATTTCATTCAATTCAATTAAATCATTATATTCAAAAGGGTTAAATTAAAAAACTAGGAAATGTGGTTTAATTCACATAATGAGGTATAAAATTTTAATAAAATTGAAAAATACACCCCAAGGGGTGGTTCACATAAAGGTAACACCCTTTGATGATTAAATTAAGTTATAAGAACCCTAACTCGAGGTTCTAACAATATATTAATTAAATTTGACATTTAAAAGTCATCACATGGAAATTCTTTCAGGTATCGCAAAAACGCATTATATGAGCCAAAAAGCTTTTAGGGAAATGGGTGATACCATCTATATTAAATTGGTTTTCGAATAATCATATAGTATTGGGATATAATTGAATATATAATTTGGGAAATTGAATAAATATAAAAACTCCCTAAAATAGGGCATATTATCTTGTACAAATTTAACATTTAATAAATGAAGGAAAATGAGAAAAAAACAATAGAGTTAAAGGAATTACCAAGGGTGATCTAATGAGATGAACGATGCTTGAATAAGAAATACAATATAGATGATAAAACAAAACCAATAATAAAAGTTTAGAATATCTCTCAATAGGAGGAGGCTTAAGTGAATTTGAGGGAGGAAGAAGAGGGTTAATGTTTTAGAAGGATGGATGGAATATCATAAATTCACACATTTTTAAGGGGTTCATGATTTGGATTCATGGTTGTACAGGCTATATTCCAACCATGTTAAACCAATATATAATTTTCACACCCATTTTCATGGATAGGAACACAATTTGAAAAAATTTCACAGCCTGTGCATGCCCACTACCCAATGAATACACCCCTTTGAAAGGTTTGGCTAAAGGTTAAGGGAAATGGCACTCCAACCATGTGAAACACACCTATAATTTTATAAACTTTTTTCATGTTTGTGTGGATTCCCTTAAATGGTTAATCTAACTCTTCACCTCCTCTTTATTCAACATGGTTGAGATGCATGGTTAGAACTAACTATGTTTCAACCATGAAACTAATTCTGTTTCTCCAAAAACTAGAGCTCAGTGATTTGAAAAATCCCCATTTTCGTCTAAACCCTTCCTTAGTCCATTATAAATTCTTATATAAATTAAAAACTATATTTTTAAAAAATTTAAAAGTATATTTACCACAATAAAAATATAAGATCTTGCAGGCTCTCCTTCTTAAAACAACTCATTCTCGAGTTTCCCTTCTAATGATTGTTGAAAATCATCTTAGAATAACTCCAACCATTGAGCATGTATTTTTTCCTCTCACTCTCATGTCTTATACTATACATGGTTTCACTTCCATATAACATGTTCTAGAGGAACTAACCTTCCATTCAAATCTTTCATGCTATGATCCATGATACAAATAATATACTCCTTAAATGAAGAATCAATGTCCAACTCATCCTCATCCGGATGAATGACATTGGATGTGTCTAAATGCTAATGATATAACTAAAAAAACTAAAACAATTCATGCATAGACCTGTATCTCTAATAGATTCATATTTGATAAGTAACTTGTTCGACCCCCTCTAAAACCATGGATGGCCTAATGAACAGAGTTGATATCTTATCTTTCAACAAAAATTGTTGATTCCTTAGTGTACTCAAAATAGATAAGAAAATTAAATCCATAAACCTAAAATCTAAATTTAATCAACATTGATTATCACAATAATTCTACTAGACTAATATATATTCAAACACTTCATGATAAGTTACACATGATCCAATGTCTCCTGAATGAGATGAGGTCCCAATACCACATTTCTCTTGCCTCTAACTAGTAAAGGGGTAAATGAAACAACCTACCATATCAGGCCTCATAAGTAGTCACTTGTATTGACTACTGGAATCTATTATAAGAAAAAATAGTAAGAGTTTCATGATTCTATCGAAAACCTTTAAAATCAAGTGCATATTCTCAATGAATTACTTCTAGCATCTATATCATATGCATGGACTTACCATCAGTCTAACGGTTATTAGAAGTATATTTGAACCCAAATCCTTATGAAACCCCTAAAAATTTGAAATAAAACAAACATCCATGTATGATACAATAGTATATGGAACTCTATAAATTCATATGATCTTCCATATATATATCCTCCCTAACTTATCCACTAAAAAGGTCTCTCCGATAGGAAATAAATGTGAGACCTTTATTAATCTATCTCCAATCACCCATATGGAATCACTACCTTGAGAGGACCTAGGTAAACCCATAATGAAATATATAGTGACATCATCCCATTTCCAATCATGAATTTGATATGGCTGTAAAAGACTTACATGTCACTGGTGTTCCAATTTCACCTGATGACAGGTGGAACACTAATTGAAAAAGCCTACAATATCTCTTTTCATCCCCAATGACCAATATTGGAAATGTAAGTCATTGTACATATTAGTAATAATAGGATTAAACACCCAAGTATATTCATTAGATTCACATGTCATTTCTCCACACATGTATCCAAGAACCCAGACATGCCCACATATGCATGAGATCTCATCCCCATCAACAACCCAACGAGGTGATGGGTTCATGCCTAAAAATATATTTCTTAGGACTAAGTCCTTGGGATCCAAAAGCTATAACAACTTGAATATATCTATAATTCAAGAAGAAACTTCTAAATCCATAAGAAAAGGCTATCTACAAAAATTATAAATCTCAAGATTCATCTCATAAAAGAGTTACATCAACTACGACTTCCTACGGGCTTCCCGAACCGCTTTTGTCTGAGTATTCCATCTTAGTGCATCAGCCACTCAATTACCATTCCCATGCATATAATCATGATTTTTGTTAAATTAATAAAGGTAATGAACCCATATTCACTATCTGAGATTCAAGTCACACTGAGTGAATATGTATTTATGTCTTTTATAATATGTATATATAATGAACCTTTATCCTAGTAAATAATGACTCCAATAAAGAAAGGAATGTATGACTGGTGATTGATTAAGATCTTACATCAAGAAATAATGCTCATGAAGCCTTAATTTCCGAGACCCACACATCATAACTCAATCTTCTTTCATCAAAATAAATAATGGCCTCATGCATAATGCACACAATAAAATATGTATCCTATTTTGGGCCCAGGTAGAATTAGCATCGGTGCTAACTAAGTCTTATTTTAATCTACTAAAAGGATTTTTCAAAATATTCTAAACTTGAGAATCTAACATTTTTCTTTTAAAATCTTGTAAGAGGTGTTGAAATGTTTGGGAAATCCTGAATAAAATGACTATAATATCATCAATCCCCTGAAACTCATAATGTCAAAGACATTCTTGGACTTATCCTAAGAAACTATGGATATCGTGTTATATGGGCCCAAAAACACTCATAACTATGAGATAATATTACCTAGGAAGTGGAATTTACAAATCCAAAAGTGTAATTTTGTGATATTAGAATATAAACTATACTCTCTTAGTGCTCTCAATATGATATCAAGGTTTTTAGCGTGATCATGAAGAATCTGAGAGTACGCTAAGGGTTAACAAAATTAAAATGACCATAAAATAATCTAGATGAATATGAAAAACCTAATTCATTAGAGCCATAAAAATTGATAGTGCATTCATGAGACCTAATAACATGACCATAAATTCATGTAGGCCATATCAGCTTCAGAAATATTTACATAGTATATCTGAGGGTCTGACCCTGATCTGATAATATCCAAAACTCATGTATATCTTTGAGAAGAAACTAACCCCTCAAAGATAATTAATTATATCATCTATCCAAGGTAGTTGATATAGGTTCGTAAAGAAAATCTGATTTAATTTTTAGTAATCCACAGAGAGCTTGAGGGTCTCAACAACCCTCTTAACGAAAATCATGGGTGAACCCCGAGGATAAGTATTAGTTCATATAAAACTTTTAGATTTTAGGTCTTATAACTGTATCTTGAGTCATGAAGCATAGTTATATCCATCCTATAATGAGGGATATATACTAGTTTCACTCTTATAACTAGATCAATAGTAAACTCTACCTCTCTCATGAGAGGCAACCCAAAGAAGTCTCTAGGGAAAAAATCTCTCAAGTGATCCACCAAATGAGGGAAATATATATGATTTGTTCCCTAGTCACATAGAAAATGTATGTAAATCTAGGATATCACTCCACCAAAATAATGAAACTCAGGTACATATCAACTAGATTGGACATTCCATTTACCTTTTTTTATGTAGTCAATTCCCTTAGGTGGTGATAGGTGTGTCCTATAATGATAAAACTCAATATGAAATCGACAGGGAACCAACTAGTTCATTCAAAGAATGATTTAGAAGTCTTTTAACTCAAGGAATAGGAGTTTATATAATAAATGGTAACCACCCATCTCAATTGGAACTCCCTACATTAGTGAACATGTTTTTATCACGCTCAACAAGGTATCAAGAGTCATTATTCCATAAAATTATTCAATATTAATGATAAGTAATTATATAATAGCCAAATATATGAAACAATGAGAGGTGAATGTGTAAAATAAGAAAGATACTAATGTATAGGATACCAAAGTTATACCTTGGATTGTATAAGTCATGGAACTTTTCCCCTCGGGATTAGTTTTTACTGTATATATCTAGCCTGATCCAAATTCCTAAGTCACAACCAGAATACCCTAAGCAGGTCTTACCTAATGGTGTTATATATTATAAATCTAACTTCCTCAGCCTCTTCCACCTTACTAGAATTTATGGCTTGCAGTACTCCATATCCCTTCCTAACATGGAGTTTCTAATCCCACTCCATAATCTAGAGTTTGTGCAAACCCCATCTCACTAGCCATTGGAGGAAAGGTTCTAAAAAACCACTAAAGATTACACATCTTTCAAAAATTTCAAAACTTTACTGGGTACTTAATATAGTGTGTATTTATATATCCCATCCTACTAAATTATTGGAATATCACATGGATTCCTTATCACACAATATGCATACTACTACCTAGATGAGAAGGCTCAAAATGGTTCTTCATACTCCTCGATGAACTAATTCCCTATCAAGGCCCTGAACCACTAAGCCCCACATATTTATCTTCCATTATGTTATGCCCTGAGATGAGATACAGTTTCTCTATATTAGTGATAGTAGTCCAAACAATCATGTTCACATATGATTTTATGGAATACATGATCTCATCCCCAAATCATTTAGCCCTAGAAAACTCATCACCAAGGAAAGTGGGAATGAATTACTGAATCTCATTAAAATGAGTAGAGAAGTCCAAAATAGATAATGTTCCCTAATATAGGTGCATAAACTGTCTGAATTGGTTATCTATCAGTGTCTCAGGAAAAAAATAATCAGATAAGGTAGTCTATAAATCTATTCAGACCATATCCTAATACATATCTGACTAGGTCAAAAAAATCCCACCATATAATTTCTATCCATATAAGAATATTTGCTTCAATCTTAACTCTCATATCTAGATTTGTATTTAAATACTTGAAGAGAGATAGCATGGAATCGATCCATAAATTGGTGTCCTAGGGTCCTCCTTCTCCAGAAAACATAGGAGGGTGCTGCTATTAGAAATCCTTAGTCAAATCTATCCTAGAGGGGGTAAGTTATGGAGCTACTTGTATAGACTACATTAACCTTATGAAATCCTCTCAAAACTGAGAATCTACCCCAATATTAGGTATAACATGAGGTGTAATAGGTGGAACTATAAGAGGTAATATCAGTGGTTTAGGTCCCACCAATTTTGAAGCATGGTCATCACTACCCACTTAGTCTATGACTTGACTCCTTCATAGTGTCATATTTCTAAAATTCCAAACACACGCCTCAAAATAGGATTTGATAAAAGAAATGATAATATATAAAATAATTTGATAGGTTTAAATCCTTACTATATAAAAGTAAATACCCATAACTTACTTCTTCTAAAGTTTGATCTCAATGACTTGGAAGATCGTACAAGGTCACAAGAGACACCCCCACCACCAACTACTATGGTCAGATCTAGGATAGGGTCTCATATCTTATATCACAGGTTATAGTATATGGAGTGTCAATTACAAGTTATATATGAAAAAACCATTGAAGTAGAAATTATCTTCTCCATTTAACAGAAACTATTTCATTTAATAATTAAAGGTCAATAGTTATATATATATATATATCTTAGTGTAATTAGATTCATCTACCATGTCTTGTTATAAAGTTCTATAATTTATAAGTTGTAATTGGTACTTCATGTAACTATAACTAGAATTTTAAAATGGATTAAATATGTAGAACACCATTCCTTAATTATGGAAGTCCATGCACCTTATAAATTACAATTGGCATACATTTAATTTCAACCAATAACATTTTAGCACATGAAACCAATGGTCATTGGCTCAAATGTTTTATAATTGGTTAGTTAAGTTTCCACTAATAAGATATGTGGTAAAAAAATATAGGATGATGTAAAAACTTTAATTAATAAATTATTTAACCTTTCTCATACAAGAAAAATTAGTGAAATAGAAAGTATATCAATCAAGGCACATACAAAATGCTGCAAGAAATACATGAAATAATTAAACACAGCATTTAATATCCATGATATATAAATCCTTAGCTAACTATCATGATGTATGATATAATAACTCCTTACCATACTAGGCCAAGGGTATAGGATAATCCATAATAAAGATAAACACCACAAATCACATAACATACCCAATAGTGAAATCAATACAACTATAATAGGCATGATTAAGATAAATAATTACCATTGTGGGAAACTTGGTTATTTCTTTATACATGGGTTAGATACACTTAGGAATAGCCTCATTTCCAAATTCTAACACATTCCCAATATCCTTTCTATAACCCCAAAATAGTAATACAAAAGGAAATAGGGCTATTATACCAATTGTAACATCTATGATTTGGTTCGATCATAATTAATCAAAGATGGTTGTTTACATAGCCTCAAGAGAATCTCCCCATACACCAGAGGCTACCAACTAAAAATGGGGGTATGTGATGTTATATTGGGGATATTGTACCCCCTTTATCATATTAGGGCATAGTTGTGAATAATAATATTATGAAATGGAAACAATATATTATTTTAGTGGAAAAATCATCTATATAAATATAATCAAGAAAAATTAATATCTACGGATATATATATAATGATGATCACATTATTATATATAAAAATAGGATCATGGGATACATGTAAGTATACATACACTACAATACATGCAATAAGATAGGGAATAAAAAGAAAAAAATATATCTCCAATAGCATCATGAAAAATAGATTGATCCTCTACTCCCATAATCCATCCTAATACTAATAATAAAGTGTCCATAATAGGATACTTCCCCTTATCCCTAAGTACATTCATGATGTTTGTCTGAATACCAATCAGCGGCCTGAACATGGTGTGAATAAAACTCAGTAGGCCAACACCAATGATATATACCACCATAAACTATGTGAATATTCATTGAGTAGTGTGAATTCATAATAAATGAAGGTGATAAATAAATAAACCATATCAATCTAGGTTCCCCTTGGAACCCGTGTCTAATAGTATCTTCTTTAGCCTAAGCCAATAATGCCTTCGAACATATTATGTTTTAAATTTACATTTACAAGACGGGTCTTGAGGCATATAACCAAGGCTTCTATATATAGTTATTAACATTTATTATTCCATAATTCCAATAAATTTAAGTTTTATAATATGGGTGAAATACATAGGCTTGTGCCCTTTGTAATTCCCCCTATGGGGAATGTGGTACTCAATCCATAGGACCACGTCCTAAGTACCTTCAATGCTAGAATTTAAATGTTCCCAAGGTAATAACCAAGTTAGTTCATAAAATCAATTTGAATCCATATAAAATCATCAAAAGCATTAATTTTAATTTTTGAAAATATATTTTAATCCTCAATGCTAAGCTGGGGGCTTTCACATTCATAAGACAAAGATCGCATCCAAGTGTAGTCTTCCACTTGGTAGAAACATCAATGAATTAATTAGTGTCCCATGAGACCATCCAAGGAAAACTACAATGGGATTCCATGTATATCTCAAGGAACTTAAAAACATAAAGGTAAATTAATGTTTATGACCACACTTAATTATAATATGACATGTTCTCAAGTGTCCATAATAATAATAATTTCCATGATCACACTTTATAACTAAACAAGGGCTTGGTTACATGATTATACCATTCACTATTCATTGTTAAATCCCTTTACCATTAAAATTATAAAGTAAACTCAACATACATTAAAATTTGGTGTAATCACATAGCTAAAATTTATAGTCCTGGCAAGATATTATATCATTACATTCAATTAAATTAAAACATTATATGCTCAAGGGTTAATTCAATACAATTAAAGATGCATCTTAATTCAAAAAATTAGGTATATCAATGTAATAAAAATGTTCAATTCTACCTCAGGGGTGGTTTGTTTTGAGATAACATCTTCTAATGATGTAATTTTTTTATAAAAATAACCAAGTCAAGGTGCTAATGATTTATTAATTTAATTTTAAATTTCAAAGTCATTGAATCGAAATTTTGGAATTCATCGCAATATCGCATGATATAAACATAAAAAATTTTATTTAAAAGGTAAAGGAAACATACCTTATATAGGTAGTATACTCATCATGTAGTATCAAGCTCTAATTTGGGACTGAATGGGGGAAATGGAAGAAATATACAAACACCCTGAAAATAAGGCATAATGGTTCACACAGATTTAATATTCATTATGAGAAGTTAAATGATTAAATAAGAAAGAGGATGTAAGTACATAACAAGGTAGATACAATGAGATGAATGAAACTTTAATAAAAAGTTTAATGGATAAGTTATCTCTAATCCTAGATTGATATTGGAGGATAGATCTCAATGAGAGAAGGATGTTGTGAATTTGAGGGAGGAAAAAGAGGGTTAAAGGTTTATAAGGATGGAGGGTAAAATCGTAAATTCCCACATTTTTTAGGGTAACATGATTTTACTTCATGGTTCAATAAATCAAGAACTAATTATGTTCCACCAATGTCTAAGTGGAATACACCAACGCCCAGTAAGGCATATTGATTGAAAAATTGTGTGTATCCCATGCATACTCACAGAACAAGGACTCTAAACCTTTGTATGATTTGGAACATGGTTAGGAAAAATCATTAAATATAAAAATGAAGTTTGATATAGTATTTTCATATTTAAACTGACCATGAAGCTCCTCTTTGGGTCACACGATTAGCACCAACTATGCGCCAACTATGTGTCTCAATTTTTTTCTCAAAAAATTGGAGATCCAAGCTCCGAACAGCCATAGACTCTCCTGAAACCTTATTTATTAATTTTTTTAATTGTACTATAAACTAAAAAAGACACTTATATATAATTTAAAAGGATTTTTACCTCTCTAAAAAGATGATATCTTACCAGCTTTTCATGATTGGAGCATAATTTTCCAAATAGTGAATCCAAACTATGTGTAGCTATTATTTCTCTTGAAATTTTCCTTTTTTGATTCTTAATAGTTTGATTTTATTTTTTATCTTATTAATATTGGTTTAGGATGAATTTTGGTGTATATTATGGGTTGTAAATGGAATTTTGATTCCTTTGGATTTGATTTATGAAATAAAAACCATGGTTTTATTTTAAAAATGGATTAATGATTTCAAAATTTATAAGATTTTATTAAATTATTTTTTATTTAAAATAGATTGGGGTATTTTAATTATTTTGATATTTTAAAGAGAAATAATTTTGTTTTGGATTAGAAAGTATCTTGAAGTGGTTTCGCAGGGTATTGTATAATATAATTTCTTAGTGTTTTAAAAATTTATGGATTGGAAATATTTTCAAGTGTCAATTTCATTGCATTTAATAAAAAGTTTCAAATGAAAAATGGTGTTCTAATTTACCAATGCTTTCAAAATAATGGTTAGACTTATTTTTCCAAGAAATATTGGAAATTTATTTTTTATAGTTTTGATGAGTGGATGGATATAGGTTGATGGTTCTTTTTGGTATTTTAGGATTTAATGCTTTATTTTTATGTTTAGATTCAAAATATTTTGGAAAATTGATATTTTTTTATTCTTTATATATTTCTTGTTGTTCAAAATTTCAACACCTCAAGGTATTGGTGGATTTCCAATATGGGGATGTGGATGTTTTTCCTCATGTAAACCCCTTACCAGATCAAGATCCTTCATGGTTAATTTATATGTATTCTCTAGATACAGAGTATAATGTCATTCCCCTTATTAATCAATATAGAGATTTCATTTGGGAATTATAAAACCTGAATCCACCACCCTTGCTTAAGTAAAAATACTCCCATGGATTTGAAAGTTGGTTGTTAAGTATTGAGGTGGTCTTCGATCAACATGAGATTCCTAGGTCCCACAAACTAATTTTTACAACCTTTAAACTTTAGGGCTTGATATTGGAGTGGTAGAAGTTTGAAGTGCATACAAATATACTTAATTAAATTTGATGAGAATGTTTCAAGGTGTCTTTCATCAAATATTATTTCTCAAAAATAGTGAAAATAAATAATTCAATGGAATTATATTTCCCCATTAAGGTGATTCATCTATACTAGAATATTTTCATTTTTTAGTTGAGCTAGTTATATACCTCCCTGATCTAGCTATGTATGAGTTATTGATAGCCTGGTATTTTTATAGAGTACATAGGTTAGACTTCTATTGGTAGTTTTCTCACTTAATTTCGACACTTATGAATATATAGTGAAGTATTTCATGTTGTTCGAGGCCATCTCGATAGTGGTTTTGAAGTAAATCAATGTTTCACCTGTCCTTGGAGTGGAAGAAAAATTTCTAGTAATGGGATAGGTAATTGATCCATGTCTAGTCAATTAGATAGTGGTATCAAGTATTCATCTTGTTTTTTCATTCCTAACTGTTTTGGGAGCATGTATTGTGTGTTACATCAGTTTTAGAATATGGGGGATAATAAGCCTTCTTTTTTGGAGGCACCTATGACTTGTTGTGTCTGTAGTCATCTCTGAAATCTACATTGCAGTCACTCAAAATAAGTGTGGATCCAGATCAACCCCTTCGAAGGATCCTAAGGTTCAACCTACTAATCCATATGTTGATGTACTAACCATGTAATATTCTTTTTATGTATTCTATTCCTTGTGATTTATGTTTTTTGGGGACAATGATTATTATTGTGGATTGTTGGAATATATTTTGGTATATGTGGGTGGTGTTTATTCTAAAATGTAATGGTGGCGTATTTTATTTTTTGATTTGTGCCTCTACTCCATGAAATTTTGTTTTTCTTTAAGGTTTTATGATTCACTTTAATCTGTGATGGTCAGGGTTCAACAATGATTCTTACTATAGTGGGGAGATCCCTATAAAATATTCTCTTGACATAATAAATGTTTATAAATACTTTAATTTCCTATTTGTGTTGTGAAATCTAGTTGTTGAGTTAGAATCCATCATTGCCTCACTCGATCCCATATTTATTATCTTGGTTAGCACTTGATCATGGGTCATGTTGTGGATACTCTAGAAAATTTTGTACATTTTATAGTGGGTTTTTTAGGTCCAATATTTTTTGAGTTAGGGTGCTCCATGTTTTGTAGATTCAAGGTGAGAGATAAAATTCCCCATTTATAAGGTGTTCGTTTATTATCTATAAATTTTTGGTGTTTTAGACTTTAATATTTTGAAGTAACAATTATATAAAAAATCAGGTGGATGTGGTATACATAATTTTACCTTTTTGGTGAATAATATAGTTCTTTTAGTATAGTATTTCAGTTTTATAATATTTATCTTTAAAATTATCCCTTCATGTGGAAAAAACATCAGTTCTTTTCTTAAAAAAATATTCATTTAAAGATTTTTGAGGGTAGAAACTATCATGGTGGGAGGAAATGTCACACCTCAACCTTAAATTTTTTAATTGTTTTTTAATATATTGGATTCTAACCATTCATTAAGTTTTGGGTTAAGAGTTTAAATTTTTAGGAATTTGTTCTATCGCATGATTTATAAATATTCATCACACCGTTTTAGAATCCATGTATGTGACATCCATACCCTCACCATTATCATGGAAAGTGACAAGGTTCCACTAACCTTAGGTGAGATCCATCGGATAACAAAGGCTTGAAATAAATTCCATGGGCTTAATAAATCATTAGGGGATGATTTTACCTTTAAACAAACATAATCTATCAATAATATAATAAAAATAAAAAAAACATAACAATATGATGCATGAAATGTAAACAATAAAACACAAAAGTACCAATAAAAAAATATTAGAGTAAAAGTAAAAATAGAAACAAGACACCCAACTAAAAATTAAAAGATAGCTTGATGTAACAACACTAATTTTCATCACTCCAATAACTCCATATAAAATTATTCAGTTTTTAACCACTCTCTTGAAAATTTACCATCTCACTACCAAAAAACTGGGCAAGGCAGGCACCTGCCTTTATCAGTACTAATGGAAAAGTGCTGATAAAGGGGTAGGACTTTATCAGCGCTTTAAATATCCCTTTATCACCTCTTTTCTTAGCGTTGATAAAGGTTACATTTATCAACACTTTTTTTTAGTGTTGATAATGTTTATTGTATACATTAAATTAAAAAACATTTTATAACTAAATATATATATATATATATATATAATTAAATAATTATAAGATTAATAATAAATATAATTATTAGATTTATAAGATTTATTAGATTTATTAATTCATTATATTTATTGGATTTATTAATTCATTATATTTAATATATATATTTATTATATTTGTTTATATTTAATGTATTTGTTTTATTTATAAATATATAATACTTTTTAATATATATGTATAATTAAAATTATTGAATATATATGTTTTTTACAATGAATTGGGGTCAGTGAATATATCATGTGTATATATATGTGCATGAATAATGTTCAATTATAGATTATAATTACATATCACGTTAATGTGTTATTGATTTATAATTCATTATGTTACCCATATAATATATATGTTCTAAAAAATGTACACTTACAATTAAAATTGCATTATATTTTAAAAATAAATATATATTTTATTATATTTTCAATGATATAAATATAAATATACCTTTCAAATAATTTTATAAGTATAAATAAAGATATATTTATTTAGAGTTATAATTATTAATATATATATATATATATGATAAATATAATTTTCAATAAATATATAATAATATAAACAAATTATTAAATTTATACATTTATTAGCGCTTTTATTAACACTGATAAAGTCTGTCTTTATCAGCTCTAAAATGAAAAGTGCTGATAAAATCACCCTTTATCAGTGCTAAAAAAGTGCTGATAAAGTGCAACCTTTATCAGCACTAAAAAAGCACTGATAAAGGGGGTCTTTATCAGGGCGTTTCATTTTAGCGCTGATAAAGACCCTCTTTATCATCACTTTTTACTAGCACTGATAAAGGTCCATATGGGATTTATATAACCCACCGGGTCCTCCTCCTCCTCCCTGCACCCTGTCAAGCCTTCGCAGAAGCCCTACCCTGCGCCGATGGCTCCTCTTCGTCGCTACCTCCTTCTCCTCCTCCACTGCGGCCACCACCTCCTCCTCCTCCTTCGGTGCCTACTTCTCCTCCTCCTCTGTCACAGATCCTCTTCCTCCTCCTCCTCCTCCACTATGGCTCCTCCTCCTCCTCCTCCACCGCGGCTCCTCCTCCTCCTCCTCCTCCACCGGCGCCTCCTCCTCCTCATCCTCCTCCTCCACCTACTCTGCTGCCTCCACTGCCTCCGCTGCCTCCATGCTGCCTCCGCTGCCTCTGTTGCCTCTGCTGTCAATGCCTCCTCCTCCTCCGCCACCTGGTCCTCTGGCTTAAGGTCAGTAAAATTGAATTTGCATGAATTAATTATGTTGGAATTTATTGTCAATATTGAGATTAATTATGATTTGGCGTGATTATTTTGTGTGATGCTTGTGTTTGTGACACATGTATATGTGGTTGGTTACTTTTTTGATCTTGATTAGCTCTCCCCACTATAGCCTTGTGATAGAAACCTAAATAGAGAGAGTATTTTTTGTGAAAGGTTGTTACACTAGATTATGATTTCACTCCTTCTAGTGTCCCTTAGTATAGATCTTTTTCTGATTTTGGATACTACTCCATAGTTAGGCCAGGTAGGGTTTGAACTGTCTGTGTTGGTGAATTCATGTCATCAAGTGAGGCATACCAACGGGATGAGACATATGTTTAGTATGTTCTATATTGTACACTATATTGTACAATATTCTCTAGGTTGGGTTATATACCAATTTAAATATAACATCCTTTCTTATAACATAACAGTGCCACCAACCTCTGACATTGGGTGTGATTCACATATCCTCTAATTTCACAACATAGTAACTGCTCCCCTCTCACTTACAGTGGGTCTCACCATCAAATCACATAAAAAACAATTTTAGGAGGGAATCTCTATAGACAACCTCTCACAAAACTACTCTAAACCAATACTAAGTGATCCGCATTTCTATATCTCGCATCATATTATCATACAAAAAAATGATATAAGGAGGGAATCACAATATCCAACCTCTATCAAAAGTCAAAATGCACCATCAATAGGTGGATCCCATAGAATTCACACACCAATTCCCTTTGACCAATGCCTTTTCACTCAAAGTAGGGTCCTACCAACACCTTATCACTTAAATAAATGCCATCCATCTTGTCTCATGCCAAAAAACATATAAATAGTAATCTAAGGAGGGTATCTAGATAGCCAACCTATCGTACTAGCTAAACCACATCATCAATAGGTGGGCCCCATGGATGATCATACTTCAACTAGGTGAAAGTCATATGAAGTCCCAATCTCTTAGTCGGTCTGACCATAAATGATAAAAGTCACTATCTATTTAGCCTTGCATAATGATCTCCCTAAAACCATCTTGGTTATACATGAAAATTATTCCCAACCTATCAACATTTTAATTCCACCGATAAGGGAATCTGCTGGGTTCTACAAACCTAACCCATATCTACTCATTGATACCAACACACACTCATCTCTACATGGTAATGTCGTAAACCACACGCTATACTTGATCTAGGCCTCGATAGTCTAGTCTATATCATCTTCTAATCCCCACATTAAAACTCGTTAAAAATAAATAATGATCATCCTAATAAACTCACACTAAGAGCCTTGGATACCCTATACTAATTCATCCAGAATATTACCATGACCCTCACTTAGGTACCATATCATATCTCCCCTTGGAGATCTCTTAATCCAATTATAAGGAGGAGATCCTCTATGTCACACTTAACCAATCTCTATATGGAATATCCTACTCATCACACACACCATGACTCTTATATATCCTTAAGAGGGTGTTCCCCATCATATGTGATATATAAAACTATATTATCCATCTTATTTAGGCCTAAGACT
Source organism: Viscum album (assembly GCA_963277665.1). Lineage (NCBI taxonomy): Eukaryota > Viridiplantae > Streptophyta > Magnoliopsida > Santalales > Viscaceae > Viscum > Viscum album. The sequence goes on from OY728137.1 coordinate 135,496,430, forward strand.
CTAATACCTACTCAAATAGCCTTAGAAAACCTAAATAGGCTATAAAAATCTCATACCAAACCTGATCCTCTCATAAACACAACTATAAACCTCACCTCCATGGAGACATAATATCTGGATGATCACAAAATCACAAACATTCAATAGAACCCTCACTCTATCTCTTGGTGGATCAAAAACACCCTATTTATTTACCTAGGTTTCTCTTGATTTCTATCCCTTTCACTAGAACACATATACTCATGCATTAATGCACAATCATGCATAAATTAGAACATGGTTTTGTATTATAGGGTCCACCTACCTCAAAAAATGGAGTAACCCCCTCACCAAGATCAACTCATCCTCAACCAAGACTATACATGCCTTATCTAATCATGTACCAATGATTGAGACCTAATCTCAAGGCACAATTTACAAATAATTAATTATAGAAACTTATAATTAATTATTCACCTTAATATAATTCGGAATAATCTTTTAAAAACTCACTGGGAAACAAAACACCACCTAAACCACACAAAACATGGTGTGTTCATCATATGAGGATAAACTATAGCCAATACAAACAAATTGTACATCATTTGAATTGATTTGAAGATGATATAGTGAAATCATCACACAAATCCTAGTTAAAATAATCCCAAATCATACTAAAATAAAGGACAATAGTAATGGAGGAAGTATGAGGGAAGAAATCACTAACGCACTATAAAAAACTCCCAAGAACCACCCCTCATCAGGGGGGATTGTAGAGAGGAAGAGAATGGATGAATCCCAAGAACCACCCAAGATTTTCTATTAATGAGCACGCCCCCCAACATTTTTGAAGTATCTAGTTTTTTATCTAAATTATACTCATATTCTTTCTCCCCTAACCTATATACCCATACTTTTGATTTCAAATAAGATGAATATAAATAAATAAGGGATGAATGCCAATTGGTTGACAAAAGAGTATGAAGAAGGTATGAAAGAGTTTATCAAGTTTGAAAACGATCATGCATATGACCCTTCTCAAATCCTTTGTCTGTGTTTACACTGTTGTTATTAAAAAAAATAGTCCAGAGGAGTTGGAAGAACACGTGATCTGTCACGGAATAGATCAGAGTTATACATGTTGGAATAAAAATGGGGAAACAACGAATATAGGTAGTGGCTAGGATAACACTGTGTTTTATGGATCATCTGATATGATTACAAGTATGAAAAATGAAGATGACCATATAGAGGATGTGATTACAGATGTGAATGATGATGAATATCGTATTGAGGAAATGACAAGGACCATTGAAGATGAACTTTTTGATTGCCCAAAATTGTTTGAGGAGTTAAAAAGTTGTGAAAAGACGGCATTGTATGCTGGTTGCACAAAATATACAGCACTGTCAGCTATATTGAAGCTATATAATTTGAAATCAGACAATGGGTGGAGTGATGCCAGTTTTATGGAACTACTTTATCTCTTGAATGACATGCTCCCAGAAGATAATGATCTCCCAGGCCGAACATATGATGCAAAAAGAATGCTACGCTCGATGGGTATGATCTCTGAAAGAATACACGCCTGCCCGAATGACTGTATATTGTTTTTCAAGGACCAGAAATCGCTTAAATAATTCCCAAAGTGTGGTGCTTCTCGATACAAGAAAGATGAATCCAGTCCTACTAAAGTCGTATCCTACTTTCCAATCATTCCAAGGTTTAGGCGCCTATATGCAAGTGAGGATACTGCAGGACAATTGACATGGCATGTAGATACAATAATTAAAGATGGGATACTACATCACCCGGAAAACTCTCCTCAGTGGAAGAGAATTGATCATGAGTATCCTGAATTTGGAAATGAGTCGAGAAACCTTTGTCTTTCATTATCTACAGATGGAGTGAATCCTTTTGGTTTTAAAAGCAACAATCACAGTACATGGCTGGTTATGTTGGTAAATTATAACTTACCACCGTGGTTATACATGAAATCAAAATACATCATGTTATCTATGCTTATATTAGGACCAAAAAAAACCGGGTAATGATATTGATGTTTATTTAGCTCCATTGATCGAAGATTTGAAATTATTGTGGGATTCAGGTGTTGCATTGTATGATGCTTACAAAAAGGAAGATTTCACTTTGAGAGCCATGTTGTACGGGATGATAAATGACTTCCCTGCTTATAGAAATTGTTCAGGATATATCATTAAAGGAACTCAAGGGTGTCCCATTTGTGAACAAGGTACACAATCAATTAGGTTGAAACATTCATCAAAAACCGTGTTTCTAGGACATCGAAGATTTCTACCCCAATGAAATAAGTAACAATATTGGAAGACATCATTCGATAGAAGTTCAAAAGAATGTACAACACTGTCTCCACTAACAGGTGATCAATTTTTTGAGAAAGTTAAAAATGTGGACACTACTTTTGGTAAACCAGCTTCAAAAAACCTTATGAAAATCGGTTGGAAAATGAGATCAGTTTTTTTTAATTACCATACTGGAATTGTATGTATGTCAGACATTTTCTTGATGTTATGCATGTAGAAAAAAATGTATTTGATAGTTTCTTCGGTACGTTGCTAAATAAACCTTTAAAAACAAAATATAGAATAAAGGCTAGGTTGGACATGGTTGAGATGAGAATATGAGAAGAGTTTGCACCAGTGAAGGGTGAAAAATGAAAATTTATTCCTCTTGCTGCTTACACTCTTTCCAGGTAGGAGAGATATCAGTTTTTCAACTTCTTGAATGACGTAAAGGTTCTATAGGGGTATTCGTCAAATATCAGGAACCTCATATCAATGAGCGATTTGAAGTTAAAATGTTTTAAATCACATAATTTCCATGTTTTGATGCAAGAGCTCATTCCTATTGCTTTACGTTGCATTTTTCCCAATAATGTCTGTCATACGTTAACAAAACTATGTTTCTTCTTCAAAGCTATATGAAGCAAAGTTATAGACCCGGAAAAATTTCCAACTATGGAAAGAGAAATTGCCATCATATTATGTGAATTTTAAATGTTCTTCTCGCCTTCATTTTTTTTATATGATGGTTCATTTGATGGTCCACTTGGTGAGAGAGATTCAACTATGTGGTCCTATACATTATAGATGGATGTACCCCATTGAACGGTATATGAATATTTTGAAAGGGTATGTCAAAAATCGAAGTCAGACAGAGGGTTGTATTGCAGAGCGATATATTGTTGAGGAAGTCTTTGAATTCTATACCGAATACCTTTCTGGTGTGGAAATAATTGGCCTACTGAAATCTCATCACATTGGGCGGCTTGCGAGTGAAGGAATTTCTGGAAGACATGTTGTCACAATCAATATTACAAATTGGGAGCATGGCCACCTTTATGTTTTGCATAACAATTTCAACGTTGACCCATATGTTGAAACACACAAAGAAATTATTAGGCATTTGAATACATCTAGGGATGAAAAATGGATATCAGATACACATAATTGATAGTTTATAGGATGGTTTCAGGACCATATTTTTAAGAATTCAGATAAAAATACAGAGTCAATTTCAGACTGACTTCGATGGCTAGCTGGAGGACCAAGTGTCTATGTACTATCTTACAATGATTATGTAGTTAATGGTTAAACATTTTATACTAATGAACATGATAAAGACAGTACCATGCAGAATAGTGGGGTTACACTTGTGGTTAAAGCTTTTGGATTGTTTTGATACTTTAGAACAATAATCCATGGGTCATTTGTGACATGTACGAATCAACCGCACCTCAATCCGATGCACAGTGTGAAAAGTACGTTTAAAAGTGTCTGATATCAGTTTCAAATTAAAATTAACATTAGAAAACAACACAAGTGACCTACAAAAAACTGAGCAAACACATTCAGATTTTTTTTATACTTTAGGACAACGATCCATGAGTCATTTTTGACATGTAAGAATAGACCGCATCTCAATCCGATGCACAGTGTGACTGGTTTGGCTAAAAGTGTCTGATATCAGTTTCAAATTGACATTAACTTTAGAAAACAACACAAGTGACATAAAAAAACCAGGCAAACGCATTTGGATTGTTTTGATACTTTAGGACAATGATCCATGAGTCATTTATGAAGTGTAAAAATCAACCACACCTCAATCTAATGCACGGTGTAACCGATATAGCTAAAAGTATCTGATATCAGTTTCAAATTGACATTAACTTTAGAAAACAACACTACTGACATATGGAAAATGGAGAAAACGCGTTTTTATTGTTTTGATACTTTAGGAAAATGATCCACGAGTCATTTATGACGTGTATGAACTAACTACACCTCAATATGACACACGGTGTGACCGGTATGGCTAAAAGTGTCTGATATCAGTTTCAAATTGACATAAACTTTAGAAAACAACACAAGTGACATACGAAAAACTGATTAAACGCGTTTGTATTGTTTTGATACTTTAGGAAAACGATCCATGAGTCATTTTTGAGGTGTAAGAATCAACCGCACATCAATCTGACGCATGGTGTGACCGCTATGGCTAAAAGTGTTTGATATCAGTTTGAAATTGACATTAACATTAGAAAACAACACAAGTGATATATGAAAAACCAATAAAATGCATTCTGATTATTTTTATACTTTAGGAAAATGATCCATGAGTCATTTTTGATGTGTACGAATCAACCACACCTCAATACGACGCACAATGTGGCTAGTATGGCTAAATGTATCTGATATTAGTTTCAAATTGACATTAACTTTAGAAAAAACACTACTAACATAAAGAAAAACTGAGAAAACGCATTTGGATTGTTTTTATACTTTAGGAAAATTATCCATGAGTCATTTTTGATGTGTACGAATCAACCTCATCTCAATCAGACACACGGTGTGACCGGTATGGCTAAAAGTGTCTGATATCAGTTTCAAATTGACATAAACTTTAGAAAACAACACAAGTGACATACAAAAAACCAATCAAACATGTTCGGATTGTTTTTTATACTTTAGGAAAATGATCCATGAGACATTTTTGACATTTAAAAGTCAACCGCACCTCAATCTGATGCACTGTGTGACCGGTATGGCTAAAAGTATCTGATATCAGTTTCAAATTTACATTAACATTAAAAAATAACAAAAGTGACATATGGAAAACTGAGAAAACGTGTTCGGATTGTTTTGATACTTTAGGAAAACGATCCATGAGTCATTTTTTATCTGTAATAATCAACCGCACCTCAATCTGACACACGGTTTGACCGGTATGGATAAAAGTGTCTGATATCAGTTTCAAATTGACATAAACTTTAGAAAACAACACTACTAACATACGGAAAACTGATCAAACATTTTTAGATTGTTTTTATACTTTATAAAAACTATCCATGAGTCATTTGTGACATGTAAGAATCGACTTCACCTCAATCCAATGCACGGTGTGACCGGTATGTCTAAAAGTGTCTGATATCATTTTGAAATTGACATTAACTTTAGAAAACAACACTACAGACATATGGAAAACTGAGAAAATGCGTTTGGATTGTTTTAATACTTTAGAAAAACTATCCATGAGTCATTTTTGAGGTGTACGAATCAACCACACCTCAATCGGACGCATGGTGTAACCGGTATGTCTAAAAGTGTCTGATGTCAGTTTCAAATTGATATGAACTTTAGAAAACAACGCTACTGACATATGGAATACCAAGCAAACATGTTCGGATTGTTTCGATACTATAGGAAAATTATCCATGAGTCATTTTTGATGTGTAAAAATTGACTGCATCTCAATCTGACTCACGGTGTGACCGGTATGACTAAAAGTGTCTGTTATCAGTTTGCAATTGACATTAACTTTAGAAAACAACACAAGTGACATACAGAAAACTGAGAAAATAAATTTTTATTGTTTTGATACTTTAGGGAAATGATCCATGAGTCATTTTTGACATTTATGAATCAACCTCACCTAAATCCGAGGAATAGTGTGACTGGTATGGCTAAAAGTGTCTGATATCAGTTTCAAATTGACATTAACTTTAGAAAACAACAAAAGTGACATATGTAAAACCAAGAAAACACATTTGTATTGTTTTTATACTTTATTAAAATTATACATGAGTTATTTTTGATGTGTACGAATTGACTTCACCTTAATCCGACGCACGGTGTGACCGGTATGGCTAAAAGTGTCTGATATGAATTTCAATTTGACATTAACTTTAGAAAACAACACAAGTGACATACAGAAAATTGAGAAAATGCATTTTTAATGTTTTGATACTTTAGGAAAACGATCCATGAGTCATTTTTGATGTGTAAGAATCGACCGCTCCTCAATCCAACACACGGTGTGACTGGTATGGCTAAAAGTGTCTGATATCAGTTTGAAATTGACATTAACTTTAGAAAACAACACAAGTGACATACAGAAAACTGAGCAAACACGTTTGGATTGTTTTGATACTTTAGGAAAAATATCCATGAGTCATTTATGACATTTGAAAATCAACAAAACCTTAATCTGATACACGGTGTGACCGGTATGGCTAAAAGTGTCTAAAATCAGTTTGGAATTGACATTAACTTTAGAAAACATCACTACTAACATACAAAAAACCGAGAAAATGCGTTCGGATTGTTTTGATACTTTAGAACAATGATCCATGAGTCATTTGTGACGTGTATGAATCAACTTCACCTCAATCTGATGCATAGTGTGACCGGTAAAGCTTTTAATTAGATAAAGAATCTGTATTTATTAAATGAGATAAATCATCCAAAAACATATTGATTTTACATTATTCCCTTTCATTGTTATCAGAATGAAAACATTTGAGTTTATCATTTCTATATTTTAGTTTCACATTTCCATATTAATGTATTCTTTCATATTAATGTTTTAATTTATTTTATTATTGTATTACTAACATAATATTTGTTTTCTTAAATAGGTGAATTTTATTCCTTGAGTTCGAATGTTTTGTTCGGCAACAAATACTATGGACGACAATTTTTGAGAGAGGATCACAGATATCAAAGGATGAAACATTAATTTATATAACTGTTTTTGGATAATTGTAATTTTAACCATGTAAAACATTATTTAAAATGTATATAGAAGAGTGTTTTTTTGTATTCATAATGTTAAGTAAATTTATATAGCATTGTTTATCAAAATATTGTGTGCGGGTGCTATTTTGTGCAGGTGTGCAGGTGTTATTTTGTGCAGGTGTGCAGGTGCTGGTTTGTGTAGGTGTGCAGGTGTGTAGGTGTTGGTTGTGCAGGTTGAGGGGAAGGTGCCTTTATCAGTGCTTTTTTGAGCGCTGGTAAAGGACACCTTTTACAGCACTAAAAGAGCACTGATAAAGGGCTCTATTATCAATGCTAGAAAAGCGCTGTTAATGCCGGTGTAGATAAAGGGGACCCCCTATCTACGCCGGAATTAACACCACTTTTCTAGTGTTGTTAATGTCGGTTTTTAGTGCTGATAAAACGCCAAGTTGTAGTAGTTTCTTGATGCTCCATTATTGAAAAAAGAGACTTTTAATTTACCTTTTTCTTGATAAAAAACATACATAAATAATACATGTTTCATACAAAGGTGTGAGTATACAAACCAAGTAGGAAATAACCAAGAGACATACTAACACACAGGATTAGGACAAGAAGAAGTTAGATCATAGTTTAAAATATAAAAAAAATAAAATAGATGAAAATCCGGATAAGTTTTCCAATTAAAATCAATTAGACATAAATACTAGAAAATGTTTATATATTTATTCCACTTATTATACCCATTCCATGTTTATAGACATTCATTCCATGATAGTTCCAATACACATTAGTGGTAACTCATCCATCAACCAAGTAAGTCAATGATAATATTACTCTATGTTCCCCAAGTGGCTCCAACACCATGTCCAAACCCATCAAGGTGTTTTAAAATTCAATATGAACTCATGACAACCAAATATGGAAAGTCCACATATCAATATTCTCTAAAAACCAAAAAGAAATATTTTTACAATTTTATCAAACTTTTCACATGCATTAATTCAAGGTCTACAATTTAAATCATGAAACTAATGTAGCTTTTTCCAACAACCATTAAAAATAAATCCAAGGTTCTAAAGTCCAAAAAAGGTATTTTTTGATAAAAATCACAATTATTTTTTCTTGAAAATAATAAGAAAACATTTTAAAATATTACTCATTTATGTTTTAAATGTATTTTATAGAAATAGATAATCCACCTACCACATTAAAAATGTCAAAGGACATGAAGAAATAAGACGAGATCTAGTCTATCTAGACACCCATTATTGGTACTTCAAAAAATACAAAAAAGGAATTATCAAAGAAATAACAATATAATAGATACGGACATAGAAACCTTGATCTAAGGTCATATTAAATATAAATTGAATTAATATAGAAGGAAGTGAATAATTATGAGGTGATAGGGATCTTACCTTCAATCTTCTAGATCCAACACACTTAGATTCTCTAAAAATAGATTCTAGAGTGAAGAGAGTCACCAAAATCACCTATTAGAAGTATGGGAGTAAATATCCAAGGATAATTAAGGATGAATGATAGTTTTAGAGTAATAATTAGGATAAAAATTCAATTTTTGAATATTATTAATATTCTCTCATGGTTTGGCCACACAGTTTAACAAATCATTAACCAGCTGTGTGAGTGGAACTAAACATATCCTAGGGATGCATGGTTGTGCTGTAGGGTTTGAAAATTTGTGTTCCAAGCATGAAAAATAAAATTATCACAAAAATACCAAATTTCATGATTATATAGTTTTTCCAAATTATTCTCCAACCATGATCCTACCTAGTAACTCCAATGATTTCTTGCATAGTTTCCTAGAGAAACTACATGGATTTCCCTAACTATACTAAAACCTTGTACCCTTGAACAAGACTCCAAGACATTATAAAATCATATATAAAATCTCTAATATTGACCTCCAAAAATACATAATAAAATAGTGAATTTCCTCAAACCGGTGGTGTTATAATCTCCCCACAATTAGTCTTCTCATTCTCATAATGCTGGAGATTATTAGTGATTTGGAATATTTCATGCCATTTCTCTAGTATCTCTTTATCACATTCTCTTGTCTCCTCTTTAATTTTACCATGATTCCAAAATACTGAAACCAATAGAAAATATCTTCCACACAAGAATTTATTTTTTCTATCTAAGATATGAATGTTTTCATGAATAAATATAACACATGCTTCAAGATCAACATGACCCCATAAAATCACAAGGTTGTGGATGGGATAGTATTTCCTTAGTTGAGGTACGTGAAAGATATTATGGAAGAAATTGAATTATGGTAGTAAATACAATAAATAAGAAACATCACCATTTTTTTCACATATCTCAAAAGGTCTAACATAGCAAGGAGAAAACATTCCTTATTTACCAAATTTATGATTCCACAACCATAAAGAGACTTTCAAGAATACACAATCACCCACCAAAAATGATAAAGGGTGATGATAATGATCAGAATAATATTTATGAAGTATTTGGGATGAAATCATCTATTTATTGATCAGATAAATTTTTCTCATTCATTTCATGAACAAGGGTTGGTATCGATAGTGCATTTTATCTAGTCTCTACCAAAGAAAGTGGATATTGGCCTGGTCATCCATAAAATTCCTCAAATAGATCTAATTGTATCATGTATTGATATATTTTGTTAAATGAAAACTCATCTACTAGAAAATGTTCTTACCATGAGCTACTAACTCCATAACACAATCTCTGAAAAAAAATTCCAATGTCTGAATCATTCATTCTGACTACACATCAATTTTTCCATGATATTTTGTTATCATGGTCAACAAGGTACCAAAATATTATTGAAAATATTTCTAAAACTGATGGGTAAACCAAGCATCTCCGTAATAGATGAATGAAATAGGTATCCTATATAATTTTACCATGTCTAGAATATAGATATTTTCCAAGTCATCAACCATATTATATTCATGAGTAGAGATTAAGTGGGTTGACTTTGTTAGTTTTTCTATAATCTCCAAGATTGAATCATGCTTTTGAATAGTTCTTAGTAAATCCATGAAAAATACTATAAAAAACTTCTTCCATTATCATATAGCTATAGGTAAAGATTTTAACATTCCATCTAGTCGTTGATGCCCATCCTTAAATTATTGACAAGTGAGTCATTTGGTCACATAATCAACCACACTTATTTTTACACCAAATCGCCCAAAATGATCCCTTGAATCCATGTAAATATTTTGAATTCTCAGGTGAATCTACCATTTAAAATGGTGTTAAGGGAAAATAATTTATTCCATGCAAGATAAAAAATTGACTATTGAATTCATATCTTGTTTTCATCTATCAATGGTCTTCCCACTATTAAGTTTTTGCATAATGGTAAGGAAATAATGATCCAATATCTGATCATCCTTGATATGTTGAACCAAATAAATTATTATAGTCACCAAAAAGAAAACTATAAATTAAGTCTACTTTTGCAAAACCAAATCTATATTAGTAATCACAACCATCAATTTACCCTGATTGTGAGGTACTATTTCTAGTTGATTACATGAATTTTGGATTAAATCATCTTCCATATAATTTATATTTTCAGTAGTACAAAACATATAAAAGTTTAACATCTATAGTAATTACATCTATCATCTTTGTTTTATAATCAAATCCATCTCTAAAAAGATATGTTTCAATATTTTATGATCTGTAAACATAGTGACATTCTCACCATAGAAATTATAATTTCATGTTTCCAAAGCATGAACTGCCATATCCAATCCCAAGTCATGGGTTGGATGGTTGTTTTCATGAATTCATAACCGTCTTGATCCATAATCTCTGACATGATATCATTTCAAGAGAACACATTAGAGTCCACACCCAGACACATCATAATAGACCACATACCTTTCTCGAGTTCTAGCAAGATAATAATTAGTACCTAAGTGAGCCAATTTTTAAGCACAAAAAAATAAATTATGAAAAAATCACTCTAGTGGAACGTAGTTCCCTTTCTTGTTAGTGATATCGGAGGATGTGTGAGATGAAATATGTCACAAGAAATGTTTTTATAGTAACCAACTATTCCCATAAAGTTGTGTATGTTAAATATGTTCTTCGATTGTTCCCAAAATATGAATATATAAATTTTTTAGGTTATACTGATATTCCTTTCACAAAAATGATATTCCAAAGGATGATAAATTCTTGTATCCAAAAATCACATTCAGATAAATTTTCATGTAAAACATGTTCTTGTAAGGTGTTAAATACAATCTTTGAATGTTATTTATGGTCTTTTTGAGTTCAAGAATATACCAAAATATCATATACAAGTACCACAATGAAGAAGGTTCTTTTAAAATACATGATTTATCGATACCATGAAAAATACTAATGAATTTGGAATACCAAAGTGAAATAAGAGATATTCATAATGACTATAGTGGATCCTAAAATCTATACATGGAATATCCACTTTCCTAACTCATAGTTGATGATACCTAGACCATAGATAAATCTAAAAGACCCATTATAATTCTCTTAATTGATGAAAAATATCATCAATTATTGTAATTATATATCTATTAATTATTGTAACTTTATTCGATTTATGATATTCAACAGAAGGTCATAATTAATTATCATCATTATATAAAAAAAATGGAGTATCCCAAAGTGATGTACTCAGTCTTATGAAACCATTACTTTCCAATTATTCCAAATGGACCTTTTGTTTCCTCAATTCCATAGATTTCATTCTATATAATGGAAGTGAAATTGAAATTTCCCCTAGAAGGAAATCAACTTAAAATTACACTTCACATTTAGGTGTACAACTAGTGAAGTTTTTGAGTAATAAGTCAAGGTAAAAAGCCATTAGTTTAGGAAGGTTTATAGTCTCAACTCTATAATTAGTCCATATACTGACCATTATATAAATATAATAAATATTTCCTACAATATTGCTAAATTTTGTTGGAGTTGGAGCCCTAGAACCAACTTATTTTGTACATTATGATAACTTATATTCATGGTTTTTAATATTAATAATTTTTTTATCACATCATGATTGTTCTTCTGCATGAAATTGATTGTGATATTGTCCTAAGAGTAACTACCGCACTAAAAGGTCATAACAGATCCCTGCTATGATGAGAACCCAGAAGTGCTATGACACTATTCATTAATATATATTATATAGTCGGATGATATCATTTAAGGGACACAAATGATATAGGCTATCAAGGGTGGAGACTCGTAGGACTTTGAGGAACCTTATCATGGTGTCTGCCCTTGGTAATGTCCAGGAGGATATTTTGAGAACAAGCCACCCCCCCCCCCCCCGTAGAAAATCCATATTTATAAGTGTCATTGGATATTCCTATTTGCGGATGTGTGTATTGGTCCATAGACTTTATGATTATTATTAATCAGTATTATGACTTGTGTACTTAGATGTATTGATGAAAAGCATGATGACATATGTTTGCAATGAGGTAGGATATGTTGGGTGCATTGTGAGTAATACTATATTAATGAATAATGTGAGAAATGATTTATCCCTTATGTTATTTAATGGATGTTATTATCTTAGGCCCTTTGATGGAAATGATATAGCCTAAATAAATCAATGTCCATAGTGATCAATAGCCAAGTTCTATTTTCTAGAAAGTCAAATAAAGAGATATCAAGCATATAGGTCGATGGAACTGGCATGAAACCTACTCGATTTGAGATATTGTGATAAAGGGATTACATTACATGGTAAATGTTTGTATGAGGTGACATGTTGTTGTGGAATTAACTTCTTTCTCTATGGGTGTCTTGGCATGTTGCTATATGTTAACCTTACAATTTAGACTGCTCTGTCTAATGCCACTAAGAAAGAGGCCTAGAGGGTCACACACTAAGTGTATCGAGTATCTTGGTTAAATAATATATTGTTTATTATTTAACAATTTTAATAAAGATTATTCCTTGTTGTGGTTTAATAATTATTCATGGATGCCTCATCACGTTTATTATGACACTAGTTATTTAAGAGAATATATATTGTTGGCAGAATTTATAATAAATATTTATTTTCTATTTAGTGAATATAATATTTATATATTTATTAGTAAATAATGTAGTAAAAATTATTTAATAAATAAATAGAAATTATTCAAAGTCCAGTAAATACGGTGGAGGATTGGCGGATTGAGTTCAAGGGTCTGGTGAGAAATAGTAATGTTGAATCTTATTTTATTAAATAATATTTAATTATAATTTGGAAGTTAGGTGAATGTAAAGAAATAATAATAATATTGTTATTTGACATGGGTTTTCTAGGATTAATAAAATAAATAAGGGAACTTGTGAAATTATGTTATTTTAACCCTAGCGATATAAATACCCAATTATGTTTACTTTATCGTAACCCTATCTGAGCAAATAATTGTGTACAATGGATTGGAGAAAAGATCTCAAGCCTAGATATTTCATCCCTCTCAAAAAAAAATCTCAAGAATGAGATAGATCCTCCTCCAGTGGATCAAGGAGAACACTTTAAAAGTGGTTCTCAATGAAATTAGAGGCAGACATCACAAGCGCAAGGATCTTCTATGCTAGCACCCAAATACACATTCGACAATATCTGTAGATTCATGGACCATGTGTGGATCACCCCTAGATTAATTCTACAGTTGGATTATACAATGCAATGACAGAACACTACAGATCTTTGGATGGATGCATCAACAAAGAAAGAATAATTATAGAGGTAATTTTTATTTAATTAAATTAATCATAAACAACATGTGTTGATATCCTCTCTCTTGGTTTTGTGTTAATAACCATTTATTGTTATTTGATTCAAATATGTTGATCATGGTGTTCATTATCACTTGATCTCATATTAATAATTGATAATGGAAAAAAATCAAAGTTGGGCATCGTCCCTCCCACACTTTCATTGTACCCAAAACCAACTAGTGATATCAGAGGGGGAACTTCATTGTTTATAATTATTTAGTTTTTTATGATTTAAACATTCATAATTTATTTTTTTCAAATAATTTTTAATAATTATTTAAATATGAATTATGATATAAGTTTCTTCCTCTATCATTTCTCAAAGATCTAACAGAAAGGATTAATTTTATGATTAAAATCAAATTGATAAACTCATCCAGAGGTGATAAGTATCCTGAACATACAACACTAGACTACATGCCATGTAATTTTCATTACACGCTGCTTAGTCATGTTAAACACATAAATATTGATTCTGAAATCAATTTGATATTTTTCATTGATTAGTCAATTAATTACACCATTAATTCACTACATGTTGACCAGGATTAGTTGGAACATGGCCAGTCAGACTACATGCCATGTGGCCCATTGAACATAGTGTGCAATTCCTTCAAGTCAGGTTTGGGCTATGTATTCTATACACGGCCTACCCGATCGATGACCACGTAACATAGAGTCAACACAGTGTGTGGCCTACTGGACATGTCGTGTACTCCAAGATTTCCAATGTACACCTCACATGCCAAGTCCCTAGGTGTTTACTTCAAATTGATGGTGAAGGGTGTACACACTGTGTAGATAGAATCTACATACTGTGTACTTTTACTAGATTAGGTAGACTTAAAATTTATTTAATTTACTATGTATATTGTGATACATGTACTTGTGTGTGGTCGTAAAGATAGGACACTCCATGTTATAGGTTTTAATATACAGAAATATTTAAATGTTTAATATCTATAGAATGTTCAAGATCTACATGTCATGTATGAGTTATATTAAAATTATAATTCTATGTGCATTAAAGTGTTACACATTACTTAAAATCATTTAATTCATATAATTATATGTGAATTACGCATTGTGAAAGTATATGAGAATTCATGTGCAACGACCCAAAAATTTATTAGTGAAAATTCATCTTGGTCTATTTAAATGTATTATTATGGTTATGTAAAATGTATGTACTTATTTGGTTCTATGTTTTGGGTTTTAAAATACCTTAAAGAATTGTGACCGTTGTTAATATAGCTACTGAACAGTGATCACATGATTAGTATAAATATAGGGCTTTAAAAAAATCCAATTTACTCGGACAAAGGAAGCGATGGCCTCATCTTGTAGACTTTACCCATACGAAGCCCATTTGTTGGAGCTCAAAAATTAGGTGGCATCATTGGTATTATCTCTTGACCAAGCCCAGTCTGATCTTGAATACATTAAGCTCGAGCAGAATCGCTTATGAGAGAAGTGGAAGTTGATTGAGATTACCACTCGAGCAATGTTATCCAAGCCACCCCAAGAGTCTGTCACCATCGCGCACCTTACCCTAAGGTCTTATGTAGGTGTTTTAATGGGTTATGTAATAATACCTTAGTACTAAGATTATGTACATTATTCTTGTATATAGAATATACATTCTTTTTATTATTGTTACTTTATAAAAAAAATTTAAAGCACAAATAATATTTTTAGTTAATATTCAACTAAGAAATCTATTTTGATGAATTAATGAACTTTTGAATTAAATATTATATTAATAAAATATTATTATTATTATTATTAAATTACTTTTTATTAAATATAAATGATCGTATAATTTTATGAATTCAGTTGTAATTTTTATTAAGGTTTTAAAGCTGTTTTTGTCAAAACCCATGAATTTTTTATAAAAGTTGTTTTTTATTTTAATAGTAAAAAATCAAATATTTAGAAAATTATTTATATAAAATTAATATTATTTTTGGAATAAATATGTCTAAATTATCCAATGGTGAAATTTTCCTAATTTTCTGAGACAGTCAAATTTTTAGGTAAAAATTAAATATCGTTTAAATATATTATGTGTTTTATGACATCATAATGACCCAATAGTGATGTAATAAAATAATATAAAAATTACGTTGGAAAATATATATTTTACCATAAAAATAATTTGATTTTATTTATTTATTTTAGAAATCTTTAGTGGACCCTTCAAGACTTGTAAAACATTTTTGTCGTTTTAAATTGTTTTCCTTGAGAGTGACTCACCTCCACATAAGCAACCCTATTATTTTAAGAAGTTAGGCCATTGGCCTTATAAAATATTGTTTTACACTCCCCTTTTAAAATAAACCTTGGTCAAAAACCATCGGCTGGTTTGTGGTTTTTATTAGTTTAATGTGATGTGTCCCAAACCTAAATAATAAAGAATTCCTTCTCATTTCCTATATAAACCCACCCAAGCTCCCACTTCCTATTCACTCAAATACTTTATAGTTCAACAGAACCCTTCCATCCTATCTATATAATCCTCCCAAGGTTCCCCAAGCTCCCAAGAATCCTCTCTCAAGCCTCTCCCAAGCTTTTTTTATCACACTTTCAAGTAAGTGATTCTTACTTTCATTATTTATGTCCAAGTTTACTTATATTGTTATGACCTTTTATTTTTAATTATAAATGTTGGGGTATGATTTAACACCTCCCCCATTCTTCACTATTCATGTTTGAATAATGATATATCCCCTTTCACTCTCATTAATTCCTTCCATGTATACCTGTTACCATGCTGAAATTCCGTAAAATATTTCTCTCTCCTCATTTACATTCAAGTAATTCTTTTTTATCATGAATATAAATTCCATTAAAATTGTTGGGACATGTATTTATATGACCCCCTTACTTTCCATTTTATGTAAATATGATTATACAACCCTTTCTCTCTCATCTACTATTTTTATGAGTTCTTATGTCATGCCGTTACACTGCCGAAATTGCACCGTGATTTCCAAGACAAAGTCATTGTGTAGTGAATACTATGCCCACTTATCTATCAAGGGTATTCAAATTTATAAAAATTTACTTATTGTTTAAAGAGTTTCATGTATGAATTCCACAATCCTTTATCATGGAATAAATTATGATGTTTAATGAATCCATGTTTTATGATCTATGTGGCACACTTATTCATGAAATGAAATGGTTAAGAAGGGTGTGCCCTAATAGCGCTCCAATGCATTGGGTAAAGTATAGTATCATGATACATCATGTGAAATGGTATTTTACTAATTCTAATTCAATTTCAAGGAGGTTTTACTTGTGCTTCATGTGTAATGCGGGTTTACTCATGCTCCATGTGCAATGAGCCTTGGCTCATGATAATTCCATGTTAAGTGTTGTTGCCACATTTCCATGTTATAATTATCATGATTTATCATGACTTTATTTTCATATTTCTCTTGTGCTCCATTGATATTCCTATTGTCTAACATGTATTGTATTTCTCATGTTATTCCATGTTTATTCCCTTACTGGTCTTTATAGCTCTCCCATTTTTATCCATGTCCTCAGATTATCCTATGCAATGCTAAGTATGAGGGAATGTGGTGGTCATGTAAAGGAATTTTTCAATAAGATGTTATGTTCTATGCTTTAAGATGTTATTTAATCTCCCTAATCCCAAAATAAACTAGACCTATCAATATTCTATGTTATATCAAGTGAATTTTTTATGTCATAAATCATGTTTATGTATGTAATAAATAGAAGGGTTATTACATCATGCATGCTATATGTCACAAAGAATAAAGTGTATATGAGTATAATACATGTTGGGTAGAATCGAACAGGTATTCACCATGTTTTCTCCAAGTTATAAGTTGTGTACACAGTTAATTTTAAATGAATTTATTGAATTTTTTTAAAATTATAATGGATGAGAATCTCAAAGAAATTTGGATAAGGATTAAGATAAAACGATTGATTAATTAAATTTAATAATTAATCAATTTGAGTGTGATTTATCTTAAATAGGAATGATTAGGAATTGAATTATAGTTTTATTAAATGTGTAATTTTTTTCATGCTAGTGGATGATCATGAGCTAGACGAGACCTTTATATGTGATTGGTTTCATTTTAATTTATTGTTAAATTAAATTGTTAGAATGTGCGCCTTCTCTCTTCATTAATATGTAGGGCCTACGTACCCATGGTTTCTTTTATGTAAAACCCATTTTACCCCTCACCTGTATGTGAGTAAAATAATATATAATGGATGGAGCTCCCAAGCTTGTGGAGGTTGTTCGAGTTAGGAGTCGAGGTGAAACTAATCCAAGAAAGATACAAAGGTGGACAGGTGGAAACCTATAAACATGAACCTTGAATGGTTCAAGGTGTTTATCCCCTAGTTTTGCAGTTATTTTATCAACTTATAGATAAAATAAACATTAGAACAAGATCATGATCATAACTTTATTTTATTTATGTCAGTTCCATAGTTATTCATTATGGATGTTTTGTCGTGATCACATAATTAATGAATTAACAAGCATGCAAGATGGAAATAAAATAAACTGGATTATGCATAAATATTATCTAAAGACATGTTTAATCACTTAAATAATCCCAATTAATATTAACAATAATATGATAAAGATAATAATTGGAAATTTACATAAAAAGGATAAAATTCATCAATAAAATATTAATTCGGTATAGCCTTTCATTACTATGGTTATAATTGAACCATATTTCAAAGTTCTTAACCAGCCAAAGTTGGGGTGCTTTCAATTATCAGGGAATTTTAACATGAGGTTTTGGGTTGACTTGACTTAGTTCACGTCAAGGTTTGACTTCCAAAGTATAACATGGTTTAAATGAGAGGCAAAGGGTGAGTAAATCCAATTAAAGGATTTTAGTATTGGGGAATCCTCTCAATAGATCAAGGAACTGTGAGTTAATGCAGTTGGAATTTAGAATGCCTAACTAAAACCTTTAAAGTTTCTTGACCAACCAATGATAGGGTAATGAGAATGGAAATAGGGATCCTTGCTACAAGAATGTCCAAGAAATAGGATATTCTGAAACTGATGGCGAGGACTATTATGTTTTGATAAAATAGTGGGAGACTAATAAATATAATATTTATTTATTTGTCTAAATTTATCAAATAAAATACCAAATTTATGCTTATCTTATTTTTCAAAAAAACATTAAAAATGAAATCAAACTTATTCATGTGATCCATACTTGATAAGGAAACTCTTCTCAATGAAACAAATTTCCAGGAGTGGAAAATGCACCTATGGGTCATCCATTTTTGTGAAAGGAAATTATATATTATAGAATAACCTTTACTAGTTTTTATAGGAAATGAGGCTAGTGATGAAGTATTATCTCTCTATGAGAAACATCTGAATGATGTTGTAGATATTTAATGCTTTATTCCATCATCCATATCCAATGAGATCTTAAAGCAACATGAGGATGTGGATGCCTATATAATGATGTATCACCCCTGGGTTCTCTATCATGAAAAGGTGAGACAAGAGAGGTATGATATCTCTAATGCTTTGTTCACAACAAATCTTAGAGAGTCTATGTCAACTAGACCTCATGTATTTAAGTTTATCAGCTACATTCAACGCCTGGATATCTTAGGGATTAAATTATCAGATGAGTTGCGTACAGGTTACATACTTTCATCACTTCCTAAAAACTTGTCAAGATTTATTATGAATTATAATATGAGAAATAATGAGAATATTCTTTCTGAAATTCTTACTTTAATTCTCCAAGTGGATACGTAAATAGGGAGTAATAAACCTGTGGTACTTATGGTGAATAAGAAGATAAAAGACAAGTCAAAGGGTACCAAGACTTAAAAATAGTCTAAATCTCCCTAGCACCATCATACCAAGAAGAAGAAGATCCATATGTAGGGAAAAAAAATGAGCCAATATGTTTTTTCATGTGGAAGGCCAGTCCACTAGAAGAGGAACTGCACCCATAAATAGGGAGAAGCTAAAGGTTTTTTTGATATCAAGTGCAATCTTTCCACATCTACACATTAGGTATTAAATACAGCTTGTGGTTCTCACTTCTACATCTAAATACAGGAACCAAGTAGATTTAGGAAAATTTATAGAGGGGAGGTGGATCTATAAGCTTCAAATGGTATTAAGCTAGTTTCACTTTCTATTGGTGACTACCACCTTTCATTACCAATGGGAATGATTTTGGGGTTACATGATTGTTATTATGTACCTACTATTACCAAAAACATAATTCATGTATCAAGTTTAGATACAGATGGGTTTATTTTTATATTTGGAAATTAAATTTGTTTCTTTTATAAGGAAAATGTATGTTATGGTATGGAACATTTAAATAAAGGTATGTATGTATTAAATTATGAAAAACATGTGTTGGAAATGGATAATGAATCAACTTCACATGACTCATATAACACCCAACTTTGGAATCACCATATTGGTCATGTAAATGATAAACATTTGACAAATCTTTATTGAGATAGCTATTTATACTCTTTTGAGATAAAATCACTTGATAGATTTCATGCTTGTTTACAATGAAAAATGAACAAAACTATATTTTGTGGATAGTGTTAAAGGACCATAGAGATTCTAGGATTAGTACACACTAATGTGTATAGACTATTTCTAGTAGAATATAGAGGTATATATTCTTACTTCAAAACTTTTACTGATGACTTGAGTAGATATGGATATATCTAATTAATGAGGTATAAGTCCAAGTCCTTTGAGAAATTCAAGGAATTCAAGAATGGAGTATAGAATCATCTTGGTAAGAAGATAAAGAATCTTCGATCAGATTGAGGTGGTGAATATCTTAACCAAGAGTTCATCTAATTTTTACAGGAGTTTCGGATTCTATCTCAACTCACTACACCTTATACAACACAGTGGAATGATGTTAGTGAAAGGAGGAACCGTACCTTATTTGACATAGTAAGGTTGAGAATGAGTCATGTAGATCTTCCATTATCATTTTGAGTATATTAATTATAAACTGCGGCATAAACATTAAACTGAGTACCAACAAAAGTGGAAAATGAAATTCCCTTCAAGCTATGGAGTGGAAAGAAACAAATTTTATCACATACATGTGTATGGGGTTATGAGGTGTTTGTTAAGGCCTTCTCAAGAAACAAACTAGCACCCTAGGGAATGAATTGTATATTTATAGGGTATTTTAAGGAAACAAAGGGATACTACCTATACAACCTCTCATACATCAAAGTAAATATCACTCGAAAAGTTGTCTTTCTTAAGAGGGAGAATGTAATCAAAAGGGATAGTGGGAGAAAGGTTGACTTTGATGAATTTGATGCTAAATATATTCAAGAGTTGGTACAGAAACAAGTTACAAAGGTCATCATGGTATAAGTAGTTCCTAAAACACAAGTACTATGTAGGATTGTAAGAGAGGTAAGGGAACCAGAGAGATATAGTTTTCTATTCATCGAATATTGTGACTCGTTATTCTTGGAAAATGATGAACCTCTCTCCTGCAAGGAGGTATTAGAGAGATCATAAGCTACAAGATGGATAGAAGCTATGAATTTTGAAATGGATTCCATGTATCTGAACTAATTATGGGTTCTAGTCAATGCGCTAGTTTATGTAAATCTTGTTGGGTGTAAGTGGGTATTCAATAGAAAACTAGAAATTTAAGTTAAATAAAATACCTATAAAGAAATTATAGGGGATAAGGGTTTTAAATAGTGTCAATTTATTGACTATGATGAAACATTTTTTCTAGTTTCCATATTTAAATCCATAAGAATCATAATTTCCATAACAGCTTACCATGATTATGATATTTGGAATATGGATGTAAAACCTGCATTCCTTAATGGGAACCTTCATGAAGATATCTATATGACACAACCAGAAGTGTTTGTGACACTAGGTGATTCAAAAAAGGTTTTTAAGTTGCAAAGATCCATTTATAGATTAAAGAAAGAATCCAGGTCATGGAATATTCAATTTGATGAAGCCATAAAAGAATTTGGTTTCATTAAGAATTAATGTGAACCATGTGTTTACAAGAGTTTTAATGGGAATGTTTTCATTATCCAAGTAGTGTATGTTGATAACAGATTACTTATTGGAAATGACATACCATTCTTACAGCCAGTTAAGGATTGGTTGAACAAGTGCTTCCCTATGAAGGACTTAGGAGAAGAAGCCTACATTATTGGGATCAAGATCATTTGTGATAGATCCATATGGATGATTGGACTAAGTCAAAGTATATATATTGAGCAGATACTAAATAGATTTAGTATGGAACAATACAATAGGGGATTGGTTCTAGTGTCACATGGTTTACATCTTTCTAATAAAACATGTACCCCTACACAGCAATATAAAGATAGAATTATTAATACCCCCATACCATTTAGAGATAGGATCAATCGTGTATTCAATGTTATGTACTAGATTTGATGTTTCCTATGCATTGAGCATGGTAGTAATGTCACACCCGGTTTTTCATGTCTTTGTTTTGACCTGGTTCATTGAAAATCCTGATCCTTTTAATGGGGCTAGGGTGAAATGAATATTGAGTTTTTAAGTTTCATCTATGTCTAATCACCCTAATTTGGGTTCCCCATTGCTTGTTTAGGAGTTTTTAGAGAAAGGGTGGTTATTTCATGATTTGGGCCAACCGTGAGTCAATTTCAAGATTTAAAAACATATTTTGTTTCTTTTATATATAATTCAATTTTTTATATTTTTCGATTATTCTACCTTCCACTCTAATAAAATACCCCTATCCTCACCCCCGTAATCTATTTTACCTCTTTTGAGCTCATATGAGTCACGGATTAGGAAAAACATCTCAATGTCTCTCAAATCGTCCAGAATTGAGAAGGTAAATTGTTTCATACATAATTCATTAAATTCTTGATTATTTTCCCACAAATCTTATTTCCCTAGTTTTCCTATACCTTATGATACTCTCAAAGAAGTTCCAACCCATTACCTTTTCTCTAAGGTTTCATATATAATGGAATACGAAGAGTTTTCTATTTGAAAAGGTGAGATTCCTTCTCCTTTATCCTCCCTCTCCTTCCTCCTTTCATTATTTCTTGGTTTTATAATCTCACCTAGTCATGTTAGACCTAGGGTTATGTTATTAAATTATTTTTTATGGGGGTTGTGTTCTTTTGGGGCTGGTCATCAGAGTTTTAGGGTTTTATAAACCCTCAGATGGTGATATTGGGTGTGTGTTTCCATTATGCCAAGGATTTGAGGTAGGATATCCCTCTCACATGCCTTTATCTTTTCATATTCATCATTTTCTTATTTTTTTTATCAGATATATATTTTTATTATTATTTTTCAGCATTTTTATAATTTCTTGGTGTGCAAAATGGTTTTTAAATCCTTGATTTGTGAAAGGTATTGTTTTTTGTCATAAAAGTGCACACCAAGTGATTGTTTAAATGTTACACTATCTTTAGAAACAATTTTTTGAGGTGTAGAACCTATTTTATGTTATTTTGAATATGTTAAAGTATATTGTATAAAATATGGCAAGAAAGTAGTGTTTTATTCCTTGTCAAGTGTTTAAAATAAATTGTTTTTTTAAGGGAAAGTCATGTGTTCGGTAAATTGCCCGGTTAGATTTTATGTGTTATGTTTGATTTAAAAATTATTTGTTTGGATTTATAAATGAATTTTAAGAATGATAAATGTTATTTTGTGTCCTAATATGGATTTCCAATTTTGATTTTATTTTACAAACAAATGTTTTTTGGTTTACAACATATTTTGGCCCGAGTTGTTGGAAAATGGATCGTTTCACATCCTTATGAAAATAGTTGTTTTTTGAATATGTAACCTGAATGTTTTAAGGGATTTATGAATGTAGTTTTATTCTATAAATGGTATTTATACACCTCCTTAATAAAAGTTAAATGCATACCTTGTTCAATTGTTATTTTTGAGAAAGTCTTAGAGGCATGTTTGGCATTTTTTTGTAAAAATAGTTTCCTTGTGTATTTCATGTTCTATCATTTGGGGAAATTTTATAGTCCATAAAAATGATTTATTAATTGGTTTTGGGGCTTCAAAATCTGGGTTTTTATGTTATTTATGGTTTTTTTGCCTTAAAATAGTATTTTTTTGGATTTTATGTGCAAGGCCTTGTTATACTCCTTGAAATTGTTTTACGGATCTTTTTAGTGGTTTATTGATTCGTGAGAGAAATGTGAAGCATGTTTGGGGGAATTTTGTGCGTTTGTGGTTTGGTAATGGAATTTTTATTTGGAATTTTTATTTTATAATATGTTTAACTTGATTTATCACTAAATGGAATCCCTAAATTCTAAGTGGGTGGACATGTACTAGTATGCTAGTGATTCTGTGGGGTTTGGCCCCTGTTTCACATAGAAAGTTTGATGATAACAACACAAACTAAACTATGTAGATTATGTTATTGGGGGACCATTATGTTATTTTTATGCTCTCTACTAGTAGCTCATGTGCACGAGATCAAATATTTATTATGGTTACTTTCACCAAGATACGAGGTATCTAGGGCTCACAACTAACTAGTGCCTAGGGGTGTTTCTGTGACTTGTGCTCATTGGATATTTTTCACTCACCATCAGAATACAGTGTGTTTGGTTTGTAAATTAAGTAGTGTGTGTGATTTATTTGAAAGTGTACATTCTTCAAATCAGCCCTCTTTAAAACTATTTTTATTTTGAAGTTGCACCTCTTTGAAATTTGTTACTAGCATTCTTGTTTGTAAAACATGCAAGTTTTTGTCTAGTAATTTTTTTATATATCATGGGAACTTGTTTGGAAAACATGCCTTTATATCTTTTATTTAAAACTTGAAATTTATGTTTATTTTATTTTAAAGTATGTTCATTGGGAATATAATATTGGGCTAACCTACTGAGTTTTAATACTCATGCCTATAGTCTTCTTCTATTTTTAGCCATTGTACAGGTTTCAGCTTGAGTTTGATCGCCTTGGGAGATGTGAAATAATTGTGTTAGAGAGTGAACAGATTGGTCACATGGAATTAGTTGGTTATTAGGTTTGGTCAGTTGAGTTTTTTTTTTAGTTATACTTTCAGTTTCTTGTACGAATAATGTTCAGTTCAATTTTTATGTAAATGTATTTTGGGCTGTCCATTTCTTTCCGTTGTTTGTTTGATTGTTTATATTTGGGAGAAATTGTTCCCTTTTGTACTCTATTGATGCCCTCGGTGCTTGTCTTCATCCCATGAGGATTGGGAATGCCTCTCGGGACTTGTCGTGGGCTGGCCTAGGTGACCGTTTCAAGGTCGACTTGGGTTGGTTCATGACAAAATGGTATCAGAGGAGGTCATATATTAGTAGACCTTTCTTTTTAGAGCACCCTTGTTATTTGGGGGATGTTAAGGTAGATGAAGTAGTATTTTTGGGACTTGAGGGGTAAGTGTGGGAATAGCGTTGTGAAATCTTTCTCATTCTGATCCTTAGGTTTCCATGGGAAGTCTGGTTTTATTAGTGTCTTTTGTTCTTTTCGATTGTTTGGTGTCGGGATATGACAAGGGGAGTCTGACTAATGGCCTATGTGACCTCAAGGGGCTTGGAAAGCCATGTGGATTTGGGGCATGGTCCTAATGAGTCGCTCCATGTTGGTTTTGTCATTGACATATGGCCGCCAACCATATGGTCAAGTCACCCACCGACACTTGTTCCTTTTTTGGTCTCTTGGACCTTTCTTGAATTCTGAATTTTTGTTTTGAAAATCCTTGTATGAGAATTGTAAAAATTAGTTTTAAAGGAGTGGTTGGTTTTTGAAAAGTGGGAAATGGGTTTTCAAAAATTAAATATAAGAATGGTTTTGAAAGGTTGTGATTTTTATGAAACAATGTTTTTGGAGGAAGTGGAAATGAATTAATGGGATTGGATTTTCCCTAATCTAAACTTGTGGTTTGTTGAAATACAATTCTTTGAAAGTGTGATTCATTTTAAGGTGATTCTAAATATTTGTTATAAATGGGGTGTTTTGGGATGTTGAAAAGTGTTTGAATATGATTAATTGGTTTTGGAAATTTTTTTTGATTGTTTGGTGTTTTCCTAGAAAGGGAATTGGTCTCAATGGACATTAGATTATGAAAAGATACCTTGATGAATTTTAAAAAATGGGAACATGTTATTTGGAGTAGCTTAGTTGTTTTAAAAGTTGTTAAAAATGAAAAGGTTTAGGTTTTTAAGCAAATGGTTCTTGGTTAATTGTTGTTTGTTTTGTGAAATATGAAAAGGGTTTTTGGCTTAGTGGTTGGTGTTCCTTTTGAAGCTACATGATTTTTGGAATGATGTTGTTTTGTTTTAGCCTTTGGTGTTTTCATGGGTTCTCACATGCATGGTTTTATTGATATCTGGAAGGATGGCCTATATGGAATAGTGGTTGGGTGACTAGGGTGGCATGGAAATGTGCATGTGGGTGAGACTTGATGAAACACCATTAGTGAATGTGGAAACCCACCAAGTTAGTTTGTTTTTCAAAAGTGGTTTGAGCTGAAAAATTGTGGCCTTTGTTTATAAACCAATGGTTATGTGGATAGTTTTTTTCTATGTCTTAGAAGAGTTGTTTATTCAGTAAGCTTCCTTGTAATCTAGAATTCATAATATTGTTGTATCTTGAGATGAGATCTTGTTGGTGGCTCAGTTTTGGAGTAGTGTTCATTGGGTTTCTAAAGATGTGTTTGATGTTGTGATGTGTCCATGGATAGTTCTCCATTGGAAATATTTACTATTGATCAACCTAAGGATTCATTTAAAATGTTAAATCCACCTCTTCGGATGATACCTCAGCCTGATTTTGGGAATATAGAGCTGTTTAGGAATGATTTAAAGTGCTTCTATGTTGTGATAATTCTTTTTGACATAGCAGTTGTGTTGAGTGATGTTGATGTGTTTCGCTATGTTCCTTGTCCATTCTTCCCCTCATTCGGAGTGAGATATAATTTTGATATGTATCTGTGATTTCCTATTTAGATGAAGGTGTTTTTTTGAGTATGTGAGTTCTTTTTTGAGTGGTGTGATCCTTAGCACCCTGACTGTGGTGCATCAGATTCTTCAAGAATCAAGGCTCCAGCCATAGGCCTCGGAGTGAAGCTTTTCACGCAGTCATGAAATCTTCAGAGGTGTGGGGAGCATGACCATGATTCTACCCCCACCATTATGGTATGGTAGTTTCTATGTCTCTATTGTGGTTCCTTATATCTGTGAATTTCTATTTGTCGCAATAATCGTGGTGGACTTACCCCCCATACAGTGTCTATGGTTATGCCTTCATGGATGTGGGTTTTCGATCAATGCCCTTGTGTGGACTGCCTATGAAAATAGGGTGTGGTACTGGTGTTACATATGTGGAGAGTTTTGGGTAGTTCCTTTGTTTTTTTTTTGTTTCAGTGGCCTAATTATTGGGTCTCTATCCCTCCACTCCCCGAATGGTGGGGGTCTGGATTAGTGCTGAAAGTGTTGGCCCAGTTCTTATCCCCTCTATTCGGGAGTGGGTGGTTTAGATGTTCATGTTTAAACCCTATTAACTTGGGTTTCTAGTTTGTTGTGGGAGTGTTTTTTTGGTCCTGTATAAGTGATTCCCAATTATAGTTAATGTTTAATTATTGTTTGTTCATTGCAAGTTGGGTTCTAATGGTGGGGAGACTCACCACAGGTCTCGTTGATTTTTTTCCTCCTAAGAACTTATCTAGTGCTAGTTGTTTATAAATGGTGGGGATTCCATTCAATAATCCACTGGAATATTTGGTTTTCATGAGTTCTCTTTGGTTTGGGTGATTTTTGGGTTCATTGGTAGAAGGCCCAACAACTAGGTTCTTGGTTTAGTTGTGGATGTAGTGACTCGATCTTTCGGTTGATTCTCGAGAAGTGGTTGAGAGTTGGTGTGTTGGTTGAGGTAAGAGGATTAAGTTACATTAATGTTTGATGGTGTTTCATTAGATTATTAGGCTGGACCATATATATAAATAATCCTTAGGTTTTGATCAATCAGCTGGATAGTGTTATGTCTTTCTGGGGGCAGAAAGCTTTAATGGTGGGGAGAATTGTCACACCTAGGCTTTCATGTATTTGTTTAGATCTGGTTCATTGGAAATCCCGATCCTTTTAATGGGTCTTGGGTGAGATAAATGTTGAGTTTTAAAGTTTCATATATGTCTAATCACCCTAATTTGGGTTCCCCTGTGCCTGTTTAGTAGTTTTTGGAGAAAGGGTGGTTATTTCATGATTTGGGCCAACCATGGGCCCATTTCCAGATTTAAAAACATATTTTGTTTCTTTTATATCTAATTAACATTTTAACATTTTGCAAATATTTTACCTCCCACTTAAATCAAATACCCTTATCCTCACCACCATTATCTATTTTACCTCTTTGGATCTCATATGAGTCTCGGATTAGGGAAAACTTCTCAATGTCTCTCAAATCGTCCAGAATTGAGAAGGTAAATTGTTTCATACATAATTCATTCAATTCGTGATATTTTTCCCACAAATCTTCTTTTTCTGGTTCTCCAATACCTTAGGAGCCTCTCTAAGAAGTTACATCCCATTTGATTTTCTATAAGGTAGTAGATCCAATGGAATATGAAGAGTTTTCTAGTTGAAAAGGTGAGATTCCTTCTCCTTTATCCTCCCTCTTCTTCCTCATTTCATTATTTATTGGTTTTATAATCTCACCTAGTCATGTTAGACCTATTTTTATTTTATAAAATGATTTTTTATGGGGTTTTTGTTCATTTGGGGCTTGTAGTCATAGGTTTAGGGTTTTATAAACCCTCAGATGGTGATATTGGGTGTGTGTTTCCATTATGCCAAGGATTTGAGGAAGGATATCCCTTGCACATGCCTTTATCTTTTAAGATTCATCATTTTTTTCATCTTATATATATGTTTATTATTATTTTTCAGCATTTAGATAATTCTCTTGGTGTTCAAAATTGTTGTTTAATCCTTGTTTTATGAAAGGTAGTGTTTTCTTTGTCCTAAAAGTACACACCAAGTGTTTGTTTAAATGTTCCACTATCTTTCAAAACTGTTTTGTGAGGTTTAGAACCTAGTTTATGGTATTTTTTATATTTTACAGTATCTTTTATAAAATATGGCATGCAATTGGTGTTTTATTTTTTTTCAAGTGCTTAAAATATATTGTTTTGTTTAAAAGGGCATGTCATGTGTTAAATAAATTGCTCGGTTGGCTTTTATGTGTTATGTTTGATTTAAAAATTATTTGTTTGGATTTATAAATGAATTGGAAGAATGATAAATGGTATTTTGGGTTCTCATATGGCTTTACAATTTGTATTTGGTTTTATAAACAAATTAGTTTTGGTTTACAACATGTTTTGGCCCGAGTTGTTGGAAAATGGCTCGTTTCACATCCTTGTGAAAATGGTTGTGTTTTGAAAATGTAACCTGAATGTTTTAAGAGATTTATGAATGTGGTTTTCTAATGTAAATGGTGTGTATACACCTCCTTAATAAAAGTGAAATGAAGACCTTGGTCAAATCTTAGTTTTGATAAAGGCTTAAAGGCCCGTTTGGTATTTGTTTTTTTTTGTAAAAATGGGTTCCATGTGTATTTCATGTTCTATCTTTTGGGGAAATTTTATGGTCCATGAAAATGTTTTATTAATTGGTTTTGGGACTTCCAAATCTGTTTTTTATGTTATTTATGGGGTTTTGGCCTTAAAAGATCATTTTTTATGGATTTTATGTGCAAGGCCTCGTTATACTCCTTGAAATTGTTTTACGAATCTTTTTAGTGTTATATTGATTTGTGAAATAAATGTGAAGCATGTTTGTGGGATATTTGTGTGTTTATGGTTTGGTAATGAAATTTTGATGTGTAATGTGTATTTAACAATACGTGTAACTTGATAGAGCACTAAAGGGAATCCTGGGTATCTAGGTGGGTGGATGTGTACTAGTATGCTGATGATTCTGTGGGTTTTGGCCCCTGTCACACATAGCAAGTTTAACGATGACAACACTAACTAAACTATGATGATGATGTTGTTAGAGGACCACTAGGTTATGGTTATTCTCCATACTAGTGGCTTGTGTGCATGAGAATTTATATTTATTATGGTTACTCTAACTCCCCAAGCTTCCACAGTACGTTTCTATTTGAATAATACAATAGCTTGTGTTGTACGCAACTTCGAGTTCAAACACACCACAACCAATCAAACTAGCCATTATGAATAGTAATACCCACTTTTTAAATTTTTTTAATTGTATCTTTCAAAATGGACTTCATATTTGGTTTTGGAATATTGAAATTAGCTTGGGGTGAATTTTTGGTATTTTTCTAAAAACATTCTATTTTTGATGAATAGTGAAAAACACTACGTTATTGTTTAAAACTGACTTTTTAATTAAATAATTAATTATTTTATTTAAATTTATTTTTGGTCAAAATAGATACATAATACCTATATATGTTCAATATAATTCTTTGGAGTCATTTTGTAATAATATTAGATATATAAAATTTTATTGAAATTTTTACCGTCTTTTACCCACCACCTAGAAGCATTTGCAAATTCGCATAAAACATAATTTTACCACTTCTGTGAGTTTAATTTCAAAAATACAAGAGACTTGGTTGATATCAGTAAGTAAAATTTGGTTCAATAAGATGAAAATATTTTTTTGTGAATAGTAACTTTTTACTTTTATTTACCACAGTTAAAAGTAAATAGGGTAATTATAGGTAAAAATGATATTATTATTACCCAAACACGTGTCCTAATTCTATTGGATAAGTTTAATTAGACCAAAAACAACATTAGAAATAAAATATGATCCTTTAGGTCCACTTGGATTAGATTAGAACATTTATTATTATTTTATTTAAAGAAGAGTTAAAAGAGTTAAATTCAAAGTTTAATAACTAAACCATTTTTTAATATAGGGTTATACATAATATAAATTAGACTATAAATATTAATTAGAAAGAAATAAATATTTCCTAAATATTGATATTTTATTTATAATTTTTAGACATTAAATAATTTAATTTGTTTATAACATAATGATGACGCAGTAATTACCTTAATAATGAAATATTAAAATAATTGATATTATAAATATCCAAAAAAATGTAAATTATGACTTTTGATGAATTAAAATAATTTTCTAGGTTAATATAGCATTTTATAATTGAACTTATTAATTTTTTTCTAAGTAATAAAGTTTTTAGGACTTTAACAAAAATCATTTATTAAATAATGTCAAATTTGACATAATTTAGTTTTTTAAACAAATATTATATTATTAATTGATATAATATTCCTAAAAATATAAGGTTTGGAAAAATGACTTAGATAAGGTTATATATATTAATAATTAACCACATGTGGTTCACTTGTCATGATATAGTAAGTTTATTAACAATATAATATAAAAATACAAAGAGACGTGGTAAATGAAAAACTATTTAACTAAGAGTTAAATTTAAAAGATACGGTTAATATGATGACCTAAATCAGTATAAATCAAATTGGTTGAGAGGTTTTCGACCCATACCCACCTTATAATTTAAATAATTCATTTTTTATCCATTAGAAACTGAAAATTATTTTATTATAAAATAATATTCCAAGTTTTTTCTAAAGTGACCATCACCTCTCTTATAAAAGGGAACTTCCCCTTCTCTTAATTTCACACCTCCAAAGCATTTTGGCTCAGCCAAAACCTATCCAAATATCCTCCAAAATGACTTCCCTTCATCCCAGAGTCCTTACTTTAGTAGGAAATCCAACCTAAGGATCCATTTTTATCAAATCAAAAGGAAGAACCTGAAGAAGAGGTAAATATTTCATCACCTCTTTCAAGTTTTTTTCTTCTTCAACTACCTATTACTTTGTTTTTTCCATTATAAAATAATAAATCCAGTATATTATATATAATTTGATGTTATTATAAAAGTTTTACAACCATATTCATTATTTTATCCATCCTATAAATAACAAAGTCACCATAAGTGCATACGTACAGATTACCATCTCCACGTCGTGCTGTAGTCTGTTATTCAACCACTACATCATTTGGATGGTTATAATAATGAGTATAAATGATGTAAATAATAAATATAACATGATAATGATTCAGTATATATGATATAAAATCCAAATATATATGATTTAAATATCAAAAGAATGATATTGTCGCTCGTGCGTACGTACAGATTACCGTCTCCACAAACGTGATGAGATTCATTCCCCATCATATCCATTCAAGACTAATTTCTATTTGATGATTAAAAAAATAATGTTTAAATATTTAATATCATTCTGTATATGAATAAGATACATCCTATCCATAACAAACATTACTTACATAACAAATCATATAAATTAAAAAGAATCAGTTTACACCCGAAACGATGATACTACAGAAATATCATTAACAAATCAATATTATAAGATCATATTTGATATCATATTAATGTATATGGTTCTTTTATAATTTAATAACAATTATTTAACCATTATATAGGAAGTCAACCTCCTCTCAACCAAGGAGAAGTACAAGGTAAGGGTTAATTTTACAGTCTCTTTGTTATCTGAGGTTGTTTTATATGTGAGTATCTATTGTGACCTCTTCATCATCCACATCCATGTTTTCTTAAAAATGTATTTCAAAACATTTTTTACTATTTACTAGACAATGGGTTAAATTAATTTATACACTTATTTGACCTTATATGTTTTGAAAGGAATCTTTCCATCATTTTCCAAACAAGGTACCTTATGACCTTTTCGACAAAATTAAGGTAAGAATGTTTTTAACTTATATGGTGGGAGCAGTTTTTTTCTACCGTTATAACATCGTCAAAGCTTCCGTTACAATATTATAAGAATATTTTCAAAATAAATGTTTTCTTTTATAATTATATGACTTTTAAATTATTTCAAAATAGAAAGATAAATTTCTATAAAAAAGTTTTGATTTCATCTATGTCAACATCCTTTGATGGATTGTAAGCTTATTTGAAGTTGATTTATTATGATACAAAACTTCCATATTGTATTTAAGGTTTTTTGCTATGTTTTACTATGGATGTATTATTTTTACACCATTCATGGTTTATGTATAAAGTATTGAAATTTTTTATGCTAGTTTAAATACGAATGTTTATGTTATGTTTAAACCTTTTCATATGAGGAATGCATTGGACTTAGTAAGTGATAGGTGGAGCCCACTATAGCTCCTCGATGCATCGGTGGGTATCATGAGACAAAATAGTTTCTTGTCATAATTCCTTGATAAAATATTATTTTTAGTCTTGGCACAAGGCCTTGACTATGTGGTTATGAAGTCTGGCATTATGCATTTCATCATTATGAAAGTGGCTATTGATATTGCATGTGATGATTCAACTAGTAGAATATCCATGTGAATATGTAAATGGAATTATTTGATTTTATATTTTCTATATTATGTTGAACTTCAATTTAAAAGGCTTTTGTTTTAGTCTTACATTGACTTAAATTTTTATGCTTATTTATGAAAGTTTCCGCTATATTGTTATCCTTACTGAGCATCTGATCTCACCCCTTTCTATGTTTTATTTTTCCTAGGATGTGAAGAAGTATATTATGACTGACCTATAGGGATAGTCTAAGTGATATTAGTGTGGCCTATGGATACTATGTTGTTGTAGTTTTTATTTTATAATGTAATGTAAAACTTATGAATGTATCTAGTATTTCCAAGGCTACTAAATTAATCATTCTTTCGAGACTTGATCTTTTGTGACCATGCCAATGTTATGTAATAATGCACTTACTCTAGGTAACTAGGGTTGGTGTGTTATAGTTGGTATCATAGAAAGTTTAGTACAAACCTTGGAATCTAGATTTATAAAAACTTTGATTAGAGAACATTACCCTAAGATAGACTTCGAGGATTAGTATAGAATAACTTCCTAGAGTTTTGGTACTCTATAGATTTTGTGAGTTTTCAAAGAAATACATCCATGTCTAGATAAGAGTAGGTAGAGGCGGCTCTGGCACCGATTTACCTAGGGGTAAATCCCAAAAACATCACTTTGAGCTAGACTTGAACGGGAACTGGTGCATGAAAATAGGCCTTGTTGTACTCTTGGTTACGACACTCCTAGGGGATATACATAGGATAATTCTCATTTTCATTAAAAAAAATTTAAGGGTTTATGAGTATATACTTCCTCAAAGAAAAAAATTTTATGGTTATGGATTATATACATAAACTGTTCAATTTATGTTAAGTATTTTACAAGTTTGGAATTATGTATTGCGATTCATAAACTAATATAGTGTATGACATTGTTTAAAAATGGAACCTTGTGGAAGTAATGGAAACCATATCAATGCACATAATCCATTTAGGGATTTCCCTCCTACTCAGGATAATTATAGTGGAGCTAGTGAAGCAACTAGTGTTGATCATCTTATCACCATATCGGGACAACTCACTCAGGTTATGAATTATAATCTTACCTATATGGAGCACCCTGATCCACAATGCGAAGGATCAATATTAGATCACTTCATGAGGAAACAACCCCCAAAATTAAATGGGAGTACAAATCCATTAGTAGCTGAGCAATGGATAAATTCCTTAGAGAAAATATTTCATGCTTTGGGGAGTAGCGAAAGGGAAAAAGTTATCATGGCAGTTTATCACCTCAAGGGAGATGCAGATCAATGGTGGTAATTGATTCAAAACACAAAGGAAGATGATTAACTATAAAATATGGAATGGAGGGTGTTTAAAGTGCTTTTCTTAGAAAAAATAATTTCGTCATGACCATCAAGCAGATATGGAAAGACAATTTCTGAGTTTGAGGAAAAAATAGGATTAGAATGTCGAAAAGTATAAGGCAGACTTTACAAGGTTATAAAGGCATGTTTTAGATTATATACGTAACCCAAGAAGTAATATTGATCATTTCTTTGATTTATTAAAACCATTTCTCTATCGAGCATTAGTCTCACAATCCTTCTAATCGTATGAAGATATTATCTAATGTGCTATCAAAATAGAAAAGGAATTATCTAAGCCTTACAACTTTAAATAAAATCAAGAGATGAAGAGATCTACTGAACACTCTGAAAATAGAAATAAGGGGAAAAAGGGGAAAGTTGAATATCCATCCTATAGTAAATGTGGGAAGAAAGACCCTGGTACTTTTTTGAAGGGAATGGGAGTCTATTACAAGTGTGGTGAAAAAGGCCACCAAGATCGTGATTGCAAGGGGAAGAAAGCAGTTGTCAATGTTAAATTATACAATTGTAGAGAAAAGGGTCATTATGAAAATGAATTTCCTAAGCACCAAGGGAACTTACCTCAGAAAAGGCCAATGGAGAAAGGCCAAGCTTATGTGATCACTACTATTGAGGTTGAAGCTCTGAAAGGCGTGGTGGCGGGTAATTTAATGGTTTCTTCAAGTTTAGACAATGTTTTATTTGATTCTAGATCATCACATTGTTTCATATCTTCCTAGTTTGCTAAGAAAATTAGATATTTTTAATTTAACTTAACAAGGGAGTTGTCAATCAAAACACCTAAGGTAAGTATCATCGCAACAAAGTTTTGTGAATCAGTTCTATTAGGGAATATAAATGTTCTTTATCTGTTGATATCATCGTCATACCCATGATTTAATTTGATATAATCCTCAATATGGATTGGATTTTGGACTATGATGTGAAAATTTATTGTAAGAATAATGAGGTTACAATTTTTGATGATGATAAGGAGTACTATATATTTAGAGCAGAAATGCCAGCACCTGATTCTTATCTAGATCCACCCCCAGTAGCTCTACTAAATTCAATTATTGCGGAGGATGAGAATTAAATAATTGTGGGTGAGGAAAAGAATGTTCGAATAGAGGATGTACCTATTGTTCAAGAATATGTTGATGTGTTTCCAGAGGATTTACCTAGACATCCTCCAGAATGAGAAATTGAGTTTTACATTGATTTAACTCCTCATTCAAGACCCATATCGAAGACCCATTATAGAATGTCCACTATAGAATTAGTGGAACTAAAGAAACAACAAGAGGAATTGAGTAATAAGGGATTTATTCACTCTAGTGTTTCTCCATGGGGATCCCCTACCCTTTTTGATAAGAATAAATATAGATCTATGAGGTTGTTCATTGACTATAGGGAGATCAATGTTATAAAAATAAAGAACAAGTATCTCCTATCTTGCATTGATGATTTATTCGACCAACTTCATAGAGATCAATATTTTCCAAAGATTGACCTTCGATATGGATATCATCAGTTGTTTGTAAAGAAAGAATACATTCTGAAAACAGTATTATGAACCAGGTACGGGCATTAAAAGTTTACAGTAATGCCTTTTCGGCTGACTAATTCACCCTTTATTTTCATGGATCTAATGAAAAGATTTTTCAAGGAATATCTTGATGAATTTTTAGTGGTATTTACTAATGATATCTTGGTATACTCTAAAAGCTATGAAGATCATGAAAATAACTTGCACACCATTCTGAAAACCCATAGAAGAAATGAATTATATGGAAAGTTTAGCAAGTTGTAATTCTAGATTTAGGAGATTTCTTTTCTGGATTTATTGTCTCTAAGAATGGAATCTCCATTGATCCTTAAAAGACCAAGGAAATCCAAGAATGGTCAGCACCAACGAGTATAACTGAGGTACACAGTTTTATTGGTTTAGCAGGTTATTATCGACATTTCGTCCATAATTTTGCATGATTGGCTAACCCATTAACCAAGATCACACGTAAAGGGGTTAAATTTGTTTAGAAAAAAAAGTATGAAGAATGTTTTGAAGAATTGAAGAGAAGATTAGTCAATTCTTCTATCTTGAATCTACCATTGGGGAATGATGGGTTTGTTATTTATAGTGATGCATCAAAGAAATGACTTGGTTGTGTCCTTATGAAGAATGATAGGGTTATTGCCTATGCATCACGACAGCTAAAAATTCATACACAAAACTATCCTACTCATGATCTTGAGTTAGAAAGTGTATTATTTTCTTTGAAGATATGGATACATTATCTCTATTGTGAAAAATGTGAGATATATACCGATCAAAAGAGTTTAAAGTATATTTTCTCACAGAAAGAAATCAACATGAGGCAAAGGATATGGGTTGAACTACTAAAGGATTATGATTGCACAATACACTACCACCTGGGTAAGTCAAATAAGGTGGCAGATGCTTTGAGCAGAAAGGATCATGGAGTTTTGAACAAGATGAGAGTTTAAATGGATCCTATTGTCATGGATCAAGTAAAGATGGATATGAGAATAACCATGGAAGGTGAAACATAAATTATTTTTCAAATGGTTTCCAAACCATCTTTACTAGAAAGGATAAAAATTTCTCAGACCGATGATGAGAAATTTCAAAAGAAAATTAAAGCTGTGAACGATGGGAGATTGATCGAATTCATATATGATGATGGGATTTTTTAATTTGGGAATAGACTTTGTGTTCCTGATATACCTGATCTAAAAAGGGAATTGTTAGATGACACTCATAGCTCCAATTTCACTATACACCCTGGTAACACCAAGATGAATAGATATTTGAAGGAACATTTTTGTTGGGACAACATGAAGAGGAAGATTGGGGATTTTGTGTCAAGATGTATGGTTTGTCAACAAGTGAATACTGGAAGGAAATAGCCTGGAGGAGTCATGCAATCTCTTCTCATACCTGAGTGGAAATGGAATAATATTACAATGGACTTTGTCATGGGGCTACCAAAGACTCCTAAAAGGAATGATGCAATATGGGTCATTGTTGATCATCTTACCAAGTCAGCACATTTTCTTCCTATAAGAGAATATTTACCGCTTGAGCATCTATCAAGAATATATATTAATGAAGTTGTAAGACTTTATGGAGTACCCTTATAGATTGTTTCTGATCGTGATCCTCATTTTAAATCAAGATTCTGGAAAAGTATTCAGAAAGCCCTAGATACTGAACTTCGTTTAGCACTGCCTACCACCATCAAACTGATGGAAAAAATGGACTATTCAAACCTTAGAAGACATGTTGATATCTTGCTCAATTGACTTTCAAGGTATGTGGGATCAATATTTACCTCTAGTATAATTTTCCTATAACAATAGCTTCCATTCAAGTATTCATATGGCACCATATGAAGTGTTATATGGAAAGAGATGTCGTACACCAACTTGTTGGGATGATGTTGGTGAAAGAAACTCATAGGCCCAGAACTTGTTGAGGAAACAATGCAAAAGGTGAAGGTTATCCAAACCCACATCAAACCAGCCCAAAGTAGGCAAAAGAGATGTGTCAATAACCAAAGGAAGGATTTGGAATTTCAAGTAGGAGAACTTATTTTCGTGAAGGTATCTCCATGGAAGGGTGTTATAAGTTTCGGTAAGAAGGGTAAATTGAGTCCCGGGTACATCAGAAATTTCGAAATTCTAGAACGAAATGGAGTTTTATCTTATCGTTTGACAATGCCTCTAAGTCTCTCCAAAGTTCAGGATGTGTTCCACATATCACTGTTGAGAAAATACATGCCTGACCCAATGCATGTACTCACCTATGAAGAGTTAGAACTGAAACCTGATCTGTCTTATTGTGAAGAGCCTATCAGAATTCTTGATACTAGAGAACAAGTGTTGAGAAACCGGACGACTCGTCTGGTAAAAGTTCTATGGAGAATCCATAAGATGGAATAGGCAACATGGGAACCCGAGAAACTTATGATGAAGTACCACCCAAATCTTTTTATGCAGTAATATTCTATAAATTTCTAGGATGAAATTATTTTAAGGAGGGGATAATGTAACACCCCAATATTCCACGGTACGTCTCCCTTTGAATAATACAATATTCTGGGTTTTACGCAACTTCAAGTTCAAACACACCACAACCAATCAAACGAGCCATTATCAATAGTAATAACCAATTTTTTAAATTTTTTAAATTTTATATTTCAAAATATACTTCATTTTTGGATTTCTAATATCGATATTAGCTTAGGATGAATTTTTTATATTTTTCTGAAAACTTTCAATTTTTGATGAATAGTGAAAAACACTCTGTTATTGTTTAAAACCGACTTTTTAATTAAATAATTAATTATTTTATTTAAATTAATTTTAGGTCAAAATAGATACATAATTCCTATATATGTTCAATATAATTCATTGGAGTAATTTTCTAATAATATTTGATATATAAATTTTTATTGAACTTTTTACTATCTTTTACCCACCTCCTAGGAGCATTTGAAAATTCGCATAAAACATAATTTTACCACTTCTGTGAGTTGAATTTTAAAACTCCAAGAGACACTGTTTATATCACTAAGTAAAATGTGGTTCAATAAGATGAAAATAATTTTTTTTGAATAGTAACTTGTTACTTTTATTTACCACGGTTAAAAGTAAATAGGGTAATTAAGGGTAAAATGGTATTATTATTACCCTAAAACATTTCCTAATTCTATAAGATAATTTTAATTCGACCAAAAAACCCCTTAGGAATAAAATATTATTCTTTAGGTCCACTTGGATTATATTAGAACATTTATAATTATTTTATTTAAAGAAGAGTTAAAAGAGTTAAATTCAAAGTTTAATAACTAAACCATTTTTAATATAGGGTTATACATTATATAAATTCGACTATAAATATTAATTATAAAGATAAAACGATTTACTACATAATTTTATTTTATTTATAATTTTTAGACATTAAATAATTTATTTTATTTATGAAACAATGATGACACGGTAATTACCTTTATAATGAAATATTAAAATAATTGATATTATAAATATCCAAACAAATAAAAATTGGGACTTTTGATGAATTACACTAATTTTATAGGTTAATATGACATGTTAGGATTGCAAATATGAATTTATTTTGAAGTAATAAAGTTTTTAGGAATTTAAAAAAAATTATTTATTAAATAGTGTCAAAATTGACATAAATGAGTTTTTAAAACAAATATTATATTATTAATTGATATAATATTCCTAAAAATCTTAGGTTCGGCCAAAGGACTTAGATAAGGTTATATATATTAATAATTAACCACATGGGGTTCTCTTGGCATGTTATAGTTAGTTCATTAACCGTATAATATTAAAAAAAGACATGATAAATGACAAACTATTTAACTAATAGTTAAATCTAAAAGATAAGGTTAATATGATGAAATAATCCAATCTAAAACCTGTTGTTTTAGATATTTTCTACCCATAACCACCTTATCCTTTAAATAATTCATTTTGGGTCCATTATAAACCTAAAATGGTTTTATTATAAAATAATATTTCAAACTTTTCCCAAAGTGACCCTCACCTCTCTTATAAAAGGGCACTTCCCCTTATCTTAATTTCACACCTCCAAAGCCATTTGATTCACCCAAACCCTACCCAAATATCCTCCCAACTATACTACCTTCATCCTAAAGGCCTTCCTTTAGTAATAAAGCCAACCTAAAGATCCCTTTTGATCAAATCAAAAGGAATAACCTGAAGAAGAGGTAAATATTTCATCACCTCTTTCAAGTTCTTTTCTTCTTCCACATTCTCTTTATTTGTTGTTTCCATTCTAAAATAATAACTCCAATATCTTCTATATAATTTTATATTATTATAAAAATGGTATAACCATATTCATTATTTTATCCATCCTATAAATGACAAAGTCACCATACGTGCGTATGTACGGATTACCGTCTTCACGTCGTGGTATAGTTTGTTATTCAGACACTTCATCATTTGGATGGGAATAATAATGAGTGTAAATGATGTATATAATAAATATAACATTATAATTATTCTGTATATATGATATAACATCCAATTATATATGATTTTAATATCAAAATAATGATATTATCCCTCATGTGTATGTATGGATTACTGTCTCCACGAACACGATGAGATTAATTCCCCATCATATCCATTCAAGACTAATTTTTATTTTATGATTAAAAATATAATGTTTAAAGACTTAATATAATTATGAATATGAATAATATAAATCTTATACATAACAAACATTACTTCTGTAATAAATCATATAGAGGAAAACGAATCAGTTAACACCTGAAACGATGATACTACTGAAATATCATTAACAAAGCAATATTAGAAGATCATATATAATATCATATTAATGTATATGGTTATTTTATAATTTAATAACAATTATTTCACCATTATATAGGAGGTTAAACTACCCTTTACCAAGGAGAAATACAAGGTAAGGGTTAATTTCACAATCTCTTTATTATCTAAGGTTGTTTCATACGTGAGTATCTACTCAGACCTCTTTATCATCAATATCCGTGTTTTCTTAAAATGTATTTAAAAATTTTTTTTAATATTTACTAGAAAATGTTTTAAAGTAATTTATACCCTTATTTGACCTTATATATTTTTAAAGTAATCTTTCTGTCATTTTCCAAAAAAGGTACCTTATCACCTTTTCAAAAAAATTAAGGTAAGAATGTTTTTTTTAACTTATACGACGGGTGTGGCTATTTTCTACCATTATAACATCGTCAAAGCTTCCCTTACAAACTTATAAGAATATTTTCAAAATAAAGGTTTTCTTTTATAATTATATGACTTTTAAATGATTTCAAAATAGAAATATATATTTCTCTAAAAAAAAGTTTTGATTTCATCTATGTCAACATCCTTTGATGGATTGTAAGCTTATTTAAAGTTGATTTATTATGATACAAAACATCCATATTTTATTGAAGGTTTTTTGATATGTTTGATTGTGGATGTGTTATTTTTACACCATTCAAGGTTTATGGATAATGTATTGACATTTCGTATGCTAGTTTTAATATGAATGTTTATGTTATGTTTAAAACTTTTCATATGAGGATTTTATAGGACTTAGTAAGTGACGGGTGGAGCATGTTATAGATCCTAAATGCATCGGTTAGTCTCATGAGACAAACTAGTTTCTTGGCATAAGTCCTTGACAAAATCTTACTTGTATTCTTGGCACAAGGCCTTGACTATGTGGTTATGAAGTTTGGCATTATTCATTCCATCATTATGAAAGTGGCTATTGATATTGCATGTGATTATTCAACTAGTATAATATCCATGTGAATAAGTAAATGGAATTATTTGAATTTATATTTTTCATATTATGCTGAAGTTCAAGTTTAAAAGTATTTTTTTTAGTCTTACATTTCCTTAAATGTTTATGCTTATTTATGAAACTTTCTACTATATTGTTATCCTTACAGAGAATCTAAGTTCACCCCTTTCTATGTTTTATTTTTCCCCGGATGTGAAGAAGTATATTATGACTGACCTATAGGGATAGTCTAAGGGATTTGAGTATAGACTATAGAGACTATGTTGTTGTATTTTTTTCATTTTATAATGTTATGTAAAATATATGAATGTATCTAGTATTTCCAGGGCTACTAAACTAATCGGTCTTTCGAGACTTGATCTTTTTTTATCATGACAATGTTCTGTAATAATGCACCGACTCTTGATAACTAGGGCCGGGGTGTTATAGTTGGTATTAGAGTAAGTTTAGTACAAACCTTGGAAGAAAGATTTAGAAAAAATCTAATTAGATAACATTACCCTAAGATAGACTTTGAATATTAGTATAGAAGAACTTCCTAGAATTTTGGTACTATAGAGATTTTGCAAGTTTTCCAAAAAATACATCCATGTTTGGATACGAGCAGGTAGAGGCAGCTCTGGCACATATGTACCTAGGGGTAAAACCAGAAAACACTACTTTAAGCTAGATTCAAACGGGAACTGGTGCACGACAATGGGCCTTTCTGCACTCTTGGTTTCGACACTCCTGGTGGATATGCTTAGCATAATTCTCATTTTCTTTACAAGCCATTATGAAGGGTTTATGAGTATATACTTCCTCAAAGAAACCATTTTTATGATTATGTATTATATCCATAAATTGTTCAGTTTATGTTAAGTGTTTTACAAGTTTGGAATTATGTATTGTGATTCATAAACTAATCGAGTGTATGGAATTGTTTAGAAAAGGTGCCTAGTGGAAGGAATGGAAACCGGATCAATTCACATAATCCATGTAGGGATTTCCCTCCTAATCAAGATAATTATAGTGTAGCTAGTGAAGCAACTAGTGCTGATCATATTATCACTATACTGGGACAACTCACTCAGGTTATGAATAATAACCTTACCCATATGGAGTGCTCTGATCCATAATACAGAGGATCAATGTTAGAATTCTTCATTAGGAAACAACCACCAACATTAAATGGGAGTACAAATCCATTAGTAGCTGAGAAATGGATAAAATCCTTAGAGAAAATATTCCATGCTTTGGGGAGTAGCGAAAGGGAAAAATTTTTTATGGAAGTTTATTGCCTCACGGGAGATGCAGATCAATGGTGGCCATTGATTCAAAACACAAAGTAAGATTATGAAGTATCAAATTTTTAATGGAGAGAGTTTAAAGAGATTTTATTAGAAAAATACTTTCCTCGTGACCATCGAGCAGATATGGAAAGACAATTTCTGAGTCTGAGGAAAAATAAGGATGAGAATGTCGCAAACTATGAGTCTAACTTTACAAGGTTATCAAGGCATGCTTCAGATTATATATGTAACCCAATAAGTAAGATTGATCATTTATTTTATGGGTTAAAACCATTTATCCATCAAGAATTAGTCTCACAATCTTTCTCATTGTACAAAGATATTGTCTCATGTGCTATCAAGATAGAAAAGGAATTTTCTGAGTCTTACAACTTTAAAGCAAATCAAGAGAAAAAGAGATCTGTTGAACACTCTGGAAATGTAAATAAGGGTAAGAAGGGAAAATTTGAATATCCATCCAGTAGTAAATGTGGGAAGAAACACCCTGGTACTTGCCTGAAGGGAATGGGAGTCTGTTACAAGTGTGGTGAAAAAATCCACCAAGCTTGTGATTGCAAGGGGAATAAAGAGGTTGTAAATGTTGAATTCTACAATTGTAGAGAAAAGGAGAATTATGCAAATCAATGTCCTAAGAACCAAGGAAACTTTCCTCAGAAAATTCCAAGGGAGAAAGGTCAAGCTTATGCGATCACTACTTATGAGTTTGAAGCTCCTAAAGACATGGTGGTAGGTAATTTAATGATTTTCTCAAGTTTATCCAATGCTTTATTTGATTCTAGATCATTGAATTGTTTCATATCTTACCAGTTTTCTAAGAAAATTATATATTTTCAATTTGACTTAACAAGGGAGTTGTTTGTCAAAACACCTAAGGGAAGTATCATCGCAACAAAGTTTTGTGAATCAGTTCTCATTAGGGAATATATATGTTCTTTATTAGCTAATATCATCATCATACCCATTATTGAATTTGATATAATCCTCAGTATGGATTGGATTTTGGACCATGATGTGAAAATTTATTATAAGAAGAAGGAGGATACAATTTTTGATGATGGTAAGTAGTACCTTATCTTTAGAGTAGAAACTTCACCACCAGATTCTTATCTAGATCCACCCCCAGTAGCTCTACTAAATTCAATTATTGGGGAGAATGATAATTAAATAATTATGGGTGAGGAAAATAATGTTCTAATATAATATGTACCTATTTTTCAAGAATATGTTGATGTGTTTCTAGAGTATTTACCTGGACATCCTCTAGAATGAGAAATTGAGTTTTCCATTGATTTAATTCCTGGTTCAAGGCCCATATCAAAGACCCCTTATAGAATGGCCACTGTGTAATTAGTGGAACTAAAGAAACAACTAGAGGAATTGAGTAATAATAGATTTATTCACTCTAGTGTTTCTCCATGGTGATACCATGTCCTTTTTATTAAGAAGAAAGA
The DNA here is from genome assembly GCA_963277665.1 of Viscum album. Lineage (NCBI taxonomy): Eukaryota > Viridiplantae > Streptophyta > Magnoliopsida > Santalales > Viscaceae > Viscum > Viscum album. The sequence continues at coordinate 135,541,208 of OY728137.1, forward strand.
CAGATCTATGGGGTTGTGCATTGACTACAGGGAGATCAATGCTGTAACAATAAAGAAAAAATATCTCCTACCTTGCAATGATGATTTATTCGACCAACTTCATGGAGCTCAATATTTTTCAAAGATTGAACTTCGATCTGGATATCATCAGTTGTGTGTGAAGAGGGAAGACATTCCAAACACAGCATTTCGAACCAGGTATAGGCATTACGAGTTTACAGTAATGCCTTTTGGGATGACTAATGCACTCTCTGTTTTCTTAGATCTAATGAACATAGTTTTCAAGGAATATCTTGATGATTTTGTAGTGTTATTTATTGATGATACCCTAGTATACTCCAAAAGCTATTAAGATCATGAAAATCACTTGTGCACCATTCTGAAAACCCTCAGAAGAAATGAATTATACGGGAAGTTTAGCAAGTGTGAAATCTGGCTTCAGGGGATTTCTTTTCTTGGCCATATTTTCTCTAAGGATAGAATCTCCATTGATCCTTCAAAGACCAAGGCAGTCCAAGAATGGCCATCACTGATGAGTATAACTAAGGTATGCAGTTTTATTGGTTTAGAAAGTTATTATCAACGTTTCGTCCAGAATTTTTCCCGATTGGATAACCCATTAAACAAGATCACATGTAAAGGGGTTAAATTTGTTTGGACAAAAGAGTGTGAATAATTTTTTGAATAATTGAAGATAATATTAGTCAATTATCCTACATTGACTCTAAAATCAGGGAATGATGGGTTTTTTATTTATAACGATTCATCAAAGAAAGGACTTGGTTGTGTCCTTATGAATAATGATAGGGTTATTGCCTATGCATCATTATAGCTAAAAATTCTTGATAAAAACTATACTACTCATGATATTGAGTTAGAAGCTGTAATCCTTGCTTTGAAGATATAGAGACATTATCTCTATGGTGAAAAATGTGAGATATATACCGATCACAAGAGTTTGGATTATATTTTTTCACAGAAAGAACTCAACATGAGGCAAAGAAGATGGCTTAAACTACTCAAGGATTATGATTTCACAATACACTACCACCCGCGGAAGTCAAATAAGGTGGTAGATGATTTGAGCAGAAAGGATCATGGAGTTTTTAACAAGTTGAAAGTTTAAAGGGATCCTATTTTCATGGATATAGTAAAGATGAATATGGGAATAACCATGGAAGGTGAAATATCAATTATTTTTCAAATGGTTTCCAAACCATCTTTACTTGAAAGGTTAAAAAGTTATCAGACTGATGATGAAGAATTTCAAAAGAAAATTAATGCAGTGAACGATGGGAGATTGATCGACTTTATATATGAAGATGGGATTTTGAAATTTGGGAAGATAATTTGTGTTCCCAATATACCTGATATAAAAAGGGAATTGTTAGATGATGACCATAGCTCTAATTTCTCTATACACCCTAGTAGCACCAAGATGTAGAGATATTTGATGGAACATTTTTGGTGGGACAACATGAAGAGGGAGATTAATGATTTTATGTCAATATGTATGGTTTATCAACAAGTGAAAGCTGGAAGGCAACAACCTAGAGGAGTCAGGAAACCTTTTCCCATACCTGAGTGGAAAAGGGATAATATTATGATAGACTTTTTCATGGGGCTACCAAAGACTCCTAGAAGGAATGATGCAATATGGGTCATTGTTGATCATCTTACCAATTCAGCACATTTTATTGCTATAAGAGAAGATTTACCACTTGAACATCTAGCAAAACTATATAGTAATGAAGTTGTAAGACTTCATGGAGTACCCTTATCGATTGTTTCTGATCATGATTCTAGTTTTACATCAAGATTATAGAAAAGTCTTTAGAAATCCCTGGATACTGACCTTCGTTTGAGAATTACCAACCACCCTCAAACTGATAGACAATCAGAACAGATTATTCAAGCCTTAGAAGACATATTGAGATCCTTCTCAATAGACTTTCAAGGTATGTGGGGTCAATATTTACCTCTGGTATAATTTTCCTATAACAATAGCTTTCATTCCTCCAATGGCCCGAAGGCCTTCATTTTTTATTGATTTTGATAATCCACCTTTCAAGGGGTGAGGTGGAACCCTTACAAGGCCCGTAGGCGTAAGTATTACATGGCGTGTAGGCCTTAGAGTAATTCATTTGCCCATAGGCTTCAAAAATTACATACAACCCAGACTAACTACTTGTAACTTCTCCTCCCCATCATCTTCATCGTGAAATCAGCTCTCCACCTTCGCATGGTTGTTCGGTTAGGCATTCTCGTGCATGCACAGGCTTGTCCCGATGGCAGGTTCCATACCCTCTCATTCTTGCAATCCATTTAGATTATGTTGTAGTGAAAGAGATAGACTGATAACAGAAGGAATGATTTGGAATTTCAAGTAGGAGTCCATGTTTTCTTGATGGTATCTCCATGGAAGGGTGTTATACGTTTCGGTAAGAAGGGTAAATTGAGTCCCATGTACATCGGACCTCTCAAAATTCTAGAATGAATTGGAGTTGTAGCTTATTGTTTGGAAATGCCTCCAAGTCTCTCCATAGTTCATGATGTGTTCCATGTATCATTGTTGAGAAAATACATGACTGACCCAACGCATGTACTCACCTATGAAGAATTAGAACTAGAACTCGTTCTGTCTTATTGGGAAGAGCCTATTAGAATTCTTGATACCAGAGAACAAGTACTGAGAAACTGAATAACTACTCTAGTAAAAGTTCTATGGATAAACCATAAGATGGAATCGGCAATGTGGGAACCCAAGGAACTTATGATGAAGAATCACCTGAATCTTTTTATGCAGTAATATTCTAGAAATTTTGAAGACGAAATTATTTTAAGGAGGGGAGAATATAACACCCCAATCTTCCACAGTACGTTTCCCTTTGAATAATACAATAGCTTGTGTTGTACGCAACTTCGAGTTCAAACACACCACAACCAATCAAACTAGCTGGTATGAATAGTAATACCCACTTTTTTGAAATTTTATAAATTTTATCTTTCAAAATGGACTTCATTTTTGGATTTGGAATAATGAAATTAGCTTAGGGTGAATTTTTGCTATTTTTCTGAAAACTTTCAATTTTTCATGAAAAACATTATGTTATTGTTTAAAACCAACTTTTTAATTAAATAATTAATTATTTTATTTAAATTTATTTTAGATCAAAATATATAAATAATACCTATATATTTTCAATATAATTCATTAGAGTCATTTTGTAATAATATTAGATGTATAAAATTTTATTGAACTTTTTACCGTCTTTTACCCACCTCCTATGAGCATTTGAAAATTCACATAAAACTTAATTTTACCACTTCTGTGAGTTGAATTTAAAAAATCAGAGAGAAACTATTGATATCAGTAAGTAAAATTTGATTCAATAAGATGAAAATAATTTTTGGTGAATAGTAACTTTTTACTTCAATTTACCATGGTTAAAAGTAAATTGGGTAATTAAGGGTAAAAATGATATTATTATTACTCTAACACATGTCCTAATTCTATTGAATAAGTTTAATTCAACCAAAAAAACCTTAGGAATAAAATATGATCCTTTAGGTCCACTTGGATTAGATTAGAACATTTATTATTATTTTATTTAAAGAAGAGTTAAAAGAGTTAAATTCAAAGATTAATAACTAAACCATTTTTAATATAGGGTTATACATAATATAAATTCAACTATAAATATTCATTATAAATATAAAATTATTTCCTACATAATGATATTTTATTTATAATTTTTATACATTAAATAATTTAATTTATTTATGACACAATGATGATGCAGTAATTACCTTAATTATGAAATATTAAAATAATTGATATTATAAATATCCAAAAAATGTTAATTGGGAATTTTGATGAATTCCACTAATTTTCTAGGTTAATATGACATGTTAGTATTGAACATATTAATTTATTTTGATGTAATAAAGTTTTTAGGACTTTAAAAAAAATAATTTATTAAATAATGTCAAAATTGACATAATTGAGTTTTTAAAACAAATATTATATTATTAATTGATATAATATTCTTAAAAATATAAGGTTAAAAAAAAGGACTTAGATAAGGTTATATATATTAATAATTAACCAAATTGGGTTCTCTTGGAATGTTATAGTAAGTTTATTAACCATATAATTTAAAAATACAAAGATACATGGTAAATGACAAACTATTTAACTAAGAGTTAAATCTAAAATATAAGGTTAATATGATGACCTAAACCTATCTAAAACCTATTGGTTGAGTGATTTTAGAACCATCCCCACCTTATCCTTTAAATAATTCATTTTTGAGCCATTATAAACCTAAAATTATTTTATTATAAAATAATATTTCAAGATTTTCCTAAAGTTACCCTCACCTCTCTTATAAAATGGCACTTCCCCTTCTCTTAATTTCACACCTCCAAATCCTTTTGAATCGGACAAAACCTGCCCAAATATCCTCCAAATTTTCCTCCCTTCATCCTAGAGGCCTTAATTTATTTATAAATTCAACCTAATGAACCTTTTTGATCAAATCAAAAGGAAGAACCCGAAAAATAGGTAAATATTTCATCACCTCTTTCAAGTTATTTTCTTCTTCCACTACCTCTTTCTTTGATATTTCCATTATAAAATAATAAATCCAGTATATTCTATATATTGTGATCTTATTATAAAAATGTTACAACCATATTCATTATTTTATACATCCTATAAATGAGAAATTCACCATACATGCATACGTACGGATTACCGTCTCCACGTCGTGGTGTAGTTTGTTATTCAAACACTTGATCATTTGGATGGGTATAATAATGAGTATAAATGAAGTAAATAATAAATATGAAATGATAATGATTTTTTATATATGATATAACATCCAATTATATATTATTTTAATATCAAAAGAATGATATTGTCGCTCATGCGTAAGTACAGATTACCGTCTCCACGAACACGGTGAGATTCATTCCACATCGTATCCATTCAAGACTAATTTTCATTTGATGATTAAAATAATAATGTTTAAGGACTTAATATCATTCTGAATATGAATATGATACATCTTATCCATATTAAACATTACTTACATAAAAAATCATATAAAGGAAAACGAATCAGTTAACACCCGAAACAATGATACTACTGAAATATCAATAACAAAGCAATATTAGAAGATCATATATGATATCATATTAATTTATATGGTTATTTTATAATTTAATAACAATTATTTCACCATTATACAAGAGGGTAACCTACCCTCGACCAAGGATAAGTACAAGGTAAGGGTTAATTTCACAATCTCTTTATTATCTGAGGTTGTTTTATATGTGAGTATCTACTGGGACCTCTTTATCATCCACATCCGTGTTTTCTTAAAAATGTATTTAAAAAAATTAATATTTACTAGAAAATGGGTTAAAGTCATTTATACCCTTATTTTACCTTATATGTTTTGAAATTAATCTTTCTATCATTTTCCAAACAATGTACCATATGACCTTTTCGAAAAAATTAAGGTAATAATGTTTTTTAACTTATACAGTGGGTGAGGCTATTTTCCGCCATTATAACATCGTTGAAGCTTCCCATACAAGCTTATAAGAATATTTTAAAAATAAAATTTTTCTTTTATAATTATATGTCTTTTAAATGATTTCAAAATAGAAAGAGATATTTCTCTAAAAAAGTTTTTATTTCATCTATGTAAACATCCATTGATGGATTTTAAGCTTATTTAAAGTTGATTTATTATAATAAAAAACTTAGATATTGTATTTAAGGTTTTGTGATATTTTTGACTATGGATGTGTTATTTTTACACCATTAATGGTTTATGTATAAAGTATTGACATTTTGTATGCTAGTTTTAATACGAATGTTTATGTTATGTTTAAACCTTTTCATATGAGGAATGCATTGGACATAGTAAGTGATGGGTGGAGCCTGCTATAGCTCCTCAATGCATTGGTAAATTTCATGAGACAAACTAGTGTCTTGGCACAAGGCCTTGACAAAATCTTATATGTAGTCTTGGAACAAGGCCTTGACTATGTCGTTATTAAGTCTGGCATTATGCATTCCATCATTATGAAATTGGATATTGATATTGCATGTGATTATTCAAATAGTAGAATATCCATGTGAATAAGTAAATGGAATTATTTGATTTTATCTTTTCCATATTATGTTGAAGTTCAAGTTTAAAAGGATTTTGTTTTAGTCTTACATTGCCTTAAATGTTTATGCTTATTTATGAATGTTTCTGCTATATTGTTATCCTTAATGATCATCTGAGCTCACCCCTTTCTATGTTTTATTTTTTCCAAGATGCGAAGAAGTATATTATGACTAACCTGCAAGGATAATCTATGGGATATGAGTGTGTCCTATGGAGACTATGTTGTTGTAGTTTATCATTTTATAATGTAATGTAAAACTTATGAATGTATCTAGTATTTCCAAGGCTACTAAACTGATCGGACTTTCAATAATTGATCTTTTGTGATCATGCCAATGTTATGTAATAATGCACTGACTCTGGGTAACTAGGGTCGAGGTTTTACAGTTACTTTCACCGAGATACGAGGTACCTGGGGCTCACAACTAACTAGTTCCTAGGGGTGTTCCTGTGACTTGTGCTCGTTGGCTATTTTGCACTCATTGTCAGCATACAGTGTGTTTGGTTGGTAAATTAAATAGTGTGTGTGATTTATTTAAAAGTTTACATTCTTTAAATCAGACCTCTTAAAAACTATTTTCATTTTCAAGTTTCACCTCTTTGAAATTTGTTACTAGGATTCTTGTTTATAAAAAATGCAAATTTTTATCAGGTAATTTTTGTATATAGCATGGGACCTCATTTGAAAAACATACCTTTATATATTGTATTTAAAACTTGGAATTGATGTTTCTTTTATATTAAAGGATGTGCATTGGGAATAGAATATCAGGCTAACCTACTGAGTTTTAATTATCATGCCTATAGTCTTCTTCTATTTTTATCCATTGTGCAGGTTTCATCTTGAGTTCGATTGCCTTGGGTGACATATGATCATTGTGTTGGAGAGTGACCAGGTGGGTCACATGGAGTTGGTTGGATATTAGGTTTGGTTAGTTGAGTTATTTTTTTAGTTATACTTTCAGTTTCTTGTACGAATAATGTTCAGTTCAATTTTTATGTAAATGTATTTTGGGTTGTCCATTTCTTTCCACTGTTTGTTTTATTGTTTATATTTGGGAAAAATCGTTCCCCTGTGTACTCTATTGATGCCCTTAGTGCTAGTCGCCATCCTAAAGGGATCAGGAACACCTCTCGGGACTTTTCATGGGCTGGCCTAGGTGAACAATTGAGGGTCGACTCGGGCTGGTTCCTGATAAGGAAGATATAAAGAAGATCTTGTAGAATAGCATTAGACTATTGTTAAGAGTATCATTAAGTATCTAAGAAAAACTAAGGATATATTCCTAGTGTATAGAGGAGACCAGGATATTTTCATTATTGGGTATGATGATGCTGGTTTTTAGACAGATCAGAATGATCTGATGTCATAATAAAGATATGTTTTCTATCTCAACAGAGGAGCTGTGAGCTGGAAGAGTTCATAGAATCTTGTTGTCATTGATTCTAAAGTAGAGTCTGAGTATATAGCAAATTATAATGTAGACAAGGAAGTAATATGGATTTAGAACTTTTTCAAGGATCTTTTTGTGCTACCTAGAAGTAAATACCATATCACATTGTATTGTGATAATACTACAGTGGTGTCTCTTTCAAAAGAAACGCATTTACATCAACCAACAAAGAACATACTCCTGAAGTATCACCTCTTGAGGGATTTTTATCAAAGGGTTGAAGTTGCAGTGAGAAAAGTACCCATGGAAGAGAACATGGTAGACCCCTTGACTAAAGGAATATCTCAACAAAAGAATTAATATCATCTGATAGCTAGGGACTAAAGTTTTTTAGAATTTGGATCTAGTGAAAGTCAGAGTCTGTTGGAGTTTGTTCCCTAGAAACAACTTCTTTTTTACTTTATTATAACTTATATTTTTGGTTTTTAATATTAATAAATTCTTAATCACATCATGATTGTTCTTCTGCATGAAATTGAATGTGATAATGTCTTAAGATTAATTGTCGCACTAAAAGGTCATAGTGGATCCGTACTATGATGAAAACCCAGAAGATCTGTGACAATATTCTAGAATATATGTTCTATAGCTATATGATATCATTTAAGGGACACAAATGATATAGGATATCATGGGTGGAGACTCATAGGACTCTAAGGAACCTTCTCATGGTGTACTCCATTGGTAATGTCCAGGAGAATATTATGAGAACAGACCCGCTAGTAGGAAATCCATATTTATAATTTTCATTGGATGTTCTTATATATGGACATGTGTATTGGCCCTTATACTTTAATACTATTATTAATAATTATTATCACTCGCACAGTTATATATATTGAATAAAAATGTGACGGTGTATGTTTGTGGTGAGAAAAGATATTTTGGGTGCATCATGAATATTACTACATTAATGAATAATGCAAGAAAGGGTTTATCCATTTTTTTTAATAGAAGATAATATCTCAGTCCCTTTGATGGAAATGATATTGCCTAAATAAATCTACATCCATGGTGATCAATAGGTAAGTTCTATTTCTAGAAAGTTAAAGAAAGATATATTGAGCATATAGGTTGATGGCTCTAGAATGAAACCTACTCGATTTGATATATTATGTTAAAGGGATTAAATTAAATGGTAAACATTCATATGAGGTAAAATTTCATTGTGGCATTAACTTATTTCTCTATGGTTTCCTTGGCATGTCGCTAGATGCTAACCTTGGACTTTATCCTACTCTGCCTAATTCCATTGAGAAAGAGGCCTAGAGGGTCACACAGTAAGTGTATCCAGTATCTAAGTTAAATAATATGTTGTTTATTATTTAATAATTTGAATAAATATTATTCCTGATTGTGGTTTAATAATTATACATAGATACCTGATCGCATTTATTCTGACACTAGCTACTCAAGAAAATATATATTGTGGTGGAATATTAAAAAAATTGTTTTCTATTTAATGAATCTAATACTTATATATTTATTGGAAAATAATGTAGTAAAATTTTTATTTAATAAATAAATATACATTATTCAAGGTCAAATAAATATGGTGGAGGATTTTCGGGCCAAGAAAAGGGTCTGGTGAGAAATAATAATGTTGAATGTTATTTTATTAAATAATATTTAATTATAATTTTCTAGTAAGTATTACGTTAAGAAATAATAATAATAATAATAATAATAATAGTTTTATTTAACATGGGGTTTAATTAGGATTAATAAAATAAATAAGGGAACTTCTAAAATTATGTTATTTTAACCCTATTGATATAAATACACAATTATATTTGTTTTCTCATAATTATAGCCAAGAAAATCATTATGCACAATGGATTAGAGAAAAGATATCAAGCCTAGAGAGTTCATACTTCTCCAAGAATGCTCTCAATAATGAGAGAAATACTCCTCCACCAGATCAAGGAGAACACTTTGGAAGCGGATCTCAAGGCGATCGAAGGTGGACATCACAAGTGCAAGGATCTTCCATGCTAGCACACAGAGACTCCTTCGGTGATGTCTAGAGATTCATGGAGCATGTGTGGATCACCTCTAGGGGAATCCTATGCTTGGATTCTACAACATAATGTAATTTTACTACAAATCTATGGCCAAACGCATCAACAAAGAAAGAATAACCATGGAGGTAATTCTTATTTAATTAAATTAATTATAAAAAACATGTGTTGATCTCTTATTTCTAGGTTTTGGGTTAATAACCCTTTCTCGTTCTATGATTAAAATATGTTGATCATGGTGTTCATCATCACTTGAACTCAGATTAATCATTGATAATGGAAAAAATCAATGTTGGGCATCATCCATCTCGTGCTTCTACTACGTTCAGAACCTACAAAGGTTATGTTACTCTTGAATTCACATCCTAATATACATTAAAAAGATGAACCATCCCATTATAAGATATAAAATTTACTCATAATGCATAAAAATGTATATAATACATCTAATAAACTATCAAATCTATTCCTAGGATTAAGTAAAATATATCTATTTCTATAATAAAAATGTCCCAAAAATGGAATCTATTGATGGTTATTAAACAATTTGTACACATATATCCTTTTCACTCTCTCTGTCTGAGAGGTGTTTAAATACTCATCACATATAGAATGATATCAAGAAAAATAAAATTTGATTAATTAAATGAAAATAAATAAAAGGGTTAGATTCACCAATATCAATCAAAACTTGTATAAGAGTTATGTTAAGAAGAATCATACTACAAACATTTAAAGGATCTAATTGATCCTCAGTGATCATCTACTCAATACCATATAACATCTTACATGTTCTTCATTGTTCCTTGCTTCCCTGTTGTGGTTTCATATTCCAAGGAGTTGGGGTTTCCTGGAATCACCCTCACTGACTTAGTTCTTAGGATGATAACTATTCTGACATTATCACATAGTCAAAACATAATATTTTTGAGACACATAAGAGGTATTCCCAACAACTAAATTTTTATTTTTATTGAAATGGTCATGAAGGTCCCATATGATTACAATTGGTGTAGTTTAGCAAAATCCCACATTATATGATCTAATTAAGCACATTGGACATATTTTTTTCTATTATTGGCATATGGAGGAAGGTTAATTGATCCAGTAGGTTGATTTTGTGATGCTCTATCTCCCTAGAAATAGGTGTCCTATAACACCCCAAGGATTTACAAAAAAATAATATTAAATGCATGAAATACTGAGTCTCTAAAAAACAACACTTTATTATAACTAAGCCAATAAACATAATTTTTTCACTTCTATGGTTTGAATTTCAAAAATCTGACATACACAGAAGTGTTCAAGGTGATTTTCGGAGTCTGATAGAACAAACTTAATTTTTGGTAAATAGTAACTTACCCTTATTAATAGTAATTTACCCTTATGAATAGTAATATACCCTTATGAATGGTAATTTTACTCTTATAAATAGTAATATTACCCTTATGAATAGTAACCTCATCCATGAAAGTATAAATAAAATTTAGGCACCCTATAAATGAAGTAGAATATTTTATAAATTAATAATTAAGTATTCTTATTTTTGTGAGTGATAAATATTTAATTGAAATTTTGAATTAATAAATTAATTAATTTTCATAAAATTGGTTCCTACATAAATATTTTCTTGTCCTATTATTTTAGGATAATTTTATGATAACATAGTTAATTTTTGAAAGTATTATAAAAGTAGTTTTAAATATAAAATATGTATTTTTAAATTAAATAATGATTTTATTTAAAAATTAAATTTCACATATTTATAAAATTATTTTGATAAAATGGATTCTATTTTTTTATTCGACATGTCAAAAAATGGTTAGGGTAAATTTTGGGATTTTTCTAAAATACATGAATTTTTTATGAATGGTAAAAAACAATAATTTACCATAAATGCTAAATACATGGTTTATTAAACCATAGGTTACGTAAGGCTAATGTAGGCACACTTGGCTCTAACTCACATGAAATTATTACTGTTTTTGGTCACATGAATCAATACTATTTATAGTCTTGAGAAAAAAACTAAACTAATTATTAAAATAATGAGAAACCCCTCCTCTCCTCCACTATAAATACCACCCCTCCTTACCTCTTCTATTCACTCCTATCAAGACATGTTCATTATCTAAATTATGCCCAAATATCCTCCCCTGCTTCCATCATCCCATGGTCTCATAAAAATACCAAATCCTCTCCCCTAAAGAGGCTATCAAGGAAGATTAATTCAAGAGGTAAATTCCTCTTTTCAATTCTTTTACTTTGTTTTCAAGTTCCTTTGTTTTCTTTTCTATCCTCACCTCTCTTCATCCAAATTTCATGAAAACTCTAGTACCATAAATGTATTTTAATTTTGTTTATGATTATAGAATAAGTTATTATCATCTCTCCTTTACCCTTATTTTATGCTAGTAGTAAAAAACACCATCCGAGATGTGCTAATTTACCACATTCAAGGATGATAAGTTTTCAATTTCTATTACCATATTCAACTATAGTCATCAAACCATTATTATGGTTGAACCAAACTATAATATATGTATTATGTCTCATCTATGGTTCTGAAATCTTTTTGTACACAAGTTTTTTATTTATAAATCCAAATGAGTTCATTATGATCAAAAACTACTATTTAACCCAAACAGTTTTATATAATGATTAAATTTCACTCCAAGTAACAAAATTAAATTTAGAACCATGTAAAATTCTTGATTTTCACTAATAAAATATAAATTAAATTCTGTAAAACCATCCTCATTTTACATGATTCTCTATTAATGTAAATAATTATACTGATCATGAAACAAATTGACATAAACAATGAAATTTAACCTCTTAAACCATTAAAAAGGTCATGAATAAACTTAATAAGGTTATAATAAATCAATTAAATTAAGATTATGTTCTTTAATTATTAATTAATGAACCTAAATTTTATTATTCATGTCATTAAGATCAACTTCATAACACCTTTGGACTTAAGGTAAGGGGATTCCTCATCTCGCTTCCATTTTTTATGAGAGATTCCTTATTCACTACTATTACTTGTGTATGGTGTATGTATACTGCCCATTTATGTAAAATATCATGAATCTCTTTATTTTTAATATATTCAATGTATCATTTTAATATTAATAATTTTGGGTCATGTGAATCGATTGATTACAAAGTGGTAAGGGTTTTCTACCTAAACCTCCATTTTCATTTGGGGTACTTTTATTATCTACTTACCTCAATGAAATCATTATGGAATATTATGTAATCCTCATAAATTCTTTGTGATTATATATATATTTTTACCAACCAGAATCCTTCTTTATTTTATGGGTAGTTACATGTTTTAAAAGGTTCTTTCAATAATTCTTCCTGAAATACAAGCCCAATTCAAGGGAACTTCTCAAATTCTTACCTATTTTTAAGTGTAATCTATAATCTGTTTTAAGACATAATTATACTTCTAAAATCACAAATTTTATCATGAAAAAGTACCTTGGTTAATTTATAGTTTTATGAAAGTAAACATGCCTTTCCTCTTTAAAATATCTTTAATATTTTACTTAAACCGCACGAAAATGTTTTATTTTTTAAATATTCTTTAACAACTCTTTTTACATGATGTGACAAAATTTATTCCTCAAATATAATTTCAATATCCTTACATTTTATTTTTCTATGATATACATGTTTTCAATCTGATTTCATGTTTTATACAAATATTTTTTCAAAAGAACACTTTTTTCCAATGTAAAAAGAATTTTCCTCATCTCACTTTAACTTGTATGAGGTATATGACTTGTTCACCACTTATTACATGCATGTGTTGTATGTAATGACCTTTGGTATATCATATCAAGAGTATAATTATTCTCATTATATTCTAAGTGATCATTATTTGAATGTTTCAAGGTGGTATGAGACACTTTGTAATGTTTAAAGATTATTTCCTCAAGAATTTTTCAATGGTCTCATTTAAAAATATCTTCACCTATGTCAACATACATTATTGAATATTGTACTTCATTGAGGTTTATCTACTATGATATAATATAAAATATGTTGTTGAATGGTTTCTAATTAGTTTAAATATGGATGTGCTATCTTAATACCATTCACAATATTATTTTGAAAGGTTAGAGTTTATGTTTAATGATTGAGGAAAGTTATTTACATTTCATATGTTAGTTTCAATATGAATGTATATGTTGATTATGTTCCCCCCCATTCATATGAGTAATTAATTAGACTTATTATGTGATGGGTGGGGCCCAATATAGCCTCTTTATTCATTGGTAGGTCTCATGAGATCAATATATATGGAATTGGTCAAGGCCTTTCCCATTTTTAGATATGGTTTTGGTCGACGCCTTAATAATTTTTAGATGTCTTGGCTGAGGCCTTGATGGTATGTTTCAGAATGTTCGGCATATGCATTTCCATAATTATAAAACTAGTAATTGAAATTTAATTTGGTTATTAGACTAGTAGAATACCCGTGATTATGTTTTATTATTGAATTATATGTTCATCTATTATTTCTACCATAATATATGCAAGTTTATTTTTAATTTCATGTCTTTTTAGTTATTCACCATACCTAATGTTTATGTTTATGATATATTCTACTGTATTTTTGCCCTTACTGATAATCTGATCTCACCCCTTTTCTTATGTTTTATTTTTCCCTAGGATGTGAAGAGGAGATTTATGAATGAATTTTAGTGATAAACTTAGTGTTATGGATGTTCCTAATAAAACATATATATGTTGTTTTTCATTTAAAGTTGTAATTTTAAACCTATGTATGTATATGGTTTTCCAAAACTACTAAACTATTTAGTATTTTGGGATATGACTTCCTTGTAATCATGTCAATGTAATGAGATAATGCACCAACTTCAGGCTTCTAGGGTTGGGGCATTACAATTGGTATCAAATAAAGTTTAGTAGAAAATGTGGAAACTATATTTAGAAAATGTAGATTAGGGGAATACCCTATGATATACTTGATGATACACATAAAATAAAATCCTATAATTTTGGTAAGGAATAGATTATTTGGATCTTCCTAGCAAATAAATCCCTATCTGGATACTACATATGGATGTGGTTCCGGCGCATATGTACCTAAGAGTAACAACTCTTATGAGGTGTTTCGGGCTTGACCTAGGGTAACTTGGTACATGACAATGGGCATTACTGTGCACCTGGTTTGACACTCCTAAGGTATATGATTAGGATAATTCACATTTTCATTACAATCCATTATGAAGGATTTGTGCCCCTAAAGTCTCCAAAGTATATGGTTCTAGGATTTGTGATGCATAAATTTATGTTATGTACTATACCATGTTTAGGTTTATATAGAATTAATAATTTTATGATCAAATTTAGTATATGTAATTGATTAGAAATGGTTCCTAGTAGAAGGAATGAGAACTTCACCAATTCACATGATGCAAAAAGTAATAAGGATCATGTCTCTTATAGTCTTAATACATCATTTCGAATAAAGATATTCTCTAAAGTATTCTCATTATATGAGGAGATAATATCATGTGTTAACAAGGTATATAAATAATTCTCTAAGTCCTATGGCTTTGAAGGGAATTAAGAGAAGAAGATGGTGGAAGAGGAAAGAATGGATAAAGGGAAGAATAAAAAAGGTAGTTTTCCAACAGGTGGTACTTGTGCAAGGAAACACCCCAGAACCTGATTAAAAAGAAAAGGAATATATTACAAGTGTATATAAAAGGGACACAAATTTCATGATTTCAAGGTTAATAAAATGGTTTTCAATGTACAATGCTTCAACTATAAGGAAATGGGACACTATACAAATCAATGTCCCAAGCGTCAAAGGAATATGCCCCAAATGATGTTACTGGATAATGATCAAGTCATGATACGGTTGTAGTTTAAGTGGAATGATTAATATTACTCCTTAATAATGGTTTCATTTGAATATTTTATCAGCAATGTACTGGTTATAAGAATTATGGAATATATGAGGATTGTACTGCAGTACTATTTCATTAATAATTTGAGGTTGTATGATGAATTTTACCAAGGATAAGTGACTCTGTAGAAAGTTAATATCTTTGGAAAGTATATGGATGATGGAAACACAATCCTAAATATGTTTCTAATGATTAAGATAATGATGAAGAGATGATTTATTAGGATAAGTACTCACTACCTCAAAATTGATTATTGACTTGACTACAAGTGATCTATGTTATCATTGATGGAGTTTATAACATTTGTGTTTATAAGGAATATATCCAATTACATGTGTAAGGATGAGTGCATGTTTCCAATAATTTTTTGTGGTAATTTGAGTTATTAGAAAATTTCAAGAGGATACATGATGAATATATTCACATTTTTGGAATGTGAAAAATTAGGGTTGCTTCATGTTGATTAAAGGAAAGTAAGGTAGCAGGTGTATTGAGCAGGATGGATCATGGAGTTAGAAACAAAATGAGAATTTCCAAGGACCTCATGCACATGGATCTAGTAAGGATATATATGTGAATGATTCTAAAGTATTGGATCATGATATTTTGGAAATTTAAAACATTTATAAAATTTTTTAAGTTAATCATTGTATGAGGATTTAGAGTTTAATGTCACCACATGATGTAACTTGTGTTAAGAGATGATGTATATATAGTTCAAGGCATAAAAAAGGATAGGATTGTGTTTATGAAATAGAAACATATATTTATACTCTTATAGAGTAGAATAATTCCTTAACTCTAGTAAAGTAGTCTTAACCAAAAATTTTGTCCTATTATCATTTTTTCATAATAGTATTTTATGGTTTTGTGGTAATGATCTTTAATCTGAGCATGTTCTATATCACTTTACATTAGAACATGATGGTTTGATTATTCTTCCATGACCATGTTATCCAATTAGAATGTGTATTTTTTTAGTAATTGATGCATTTCCCTTTCCCACTTATTAAGATGATATTTTAACCATTTTTCTGATGTGGGTTTCCCATAAGATAATTTTCATATATCAACCATTAAATTTCGAAATTCAATTTCAAAATTTGGAGGATGAAATTTTTCTAAGGAGGGGAGAATGTAACACCCCATGGATTTACAAAAGAAATATTGAATGCATGAAACACTAAGTCACTATAAAACAAAAATTTGTTATAACTGATCCAATAAACATAATTTTTTCACTTCTGTGATTTGAATTTTGAAAATCTGACATACACGGTTGTGTTCAAGGTGATTTTTGGAGTTTTATAGAACAATCTTAATTTTTGGTGAATAGTAATCTACCCTTATGAATAGTAACCAAACCTTATGAATAGTAATATAGCCTTATGAATAGTAATGTTTACCCTTTGAATAGTAATATTACCCTTATGAATACTAACCTCGCCCATGAAAATATAAATAAAATTTAGGCACCTTATAAATAAAGTAGAATATTTTATAAATTATTAATTAAGTATTCGTATTTTTGTGTGTGATAAATGTATAATTACAGTTTTCAATTAATTAATTAATTAATTTTTATAAAATGGGTTCCTAAATAAATATTTTTTTTGTCCTATTATTTTATGATAATTTTATGAGACCATAGTTAATTTTTGAAAGTATTATAAAAGCAGTTTTAAATATAAAATCTGTATTTTACAAGTAAATAATGATTTTATTTAAAAATTAAATTTCAAAAATCTAGAAAATTATTTTGATAAAATGTAGTTTTTTTTATTCTACTTGTCAAAAAATGGTTAGGGTTAATTTTTGTGATTTTTTAAAAATACATTAATTTTTTATGAATAGTAAAAAACGATAATTTATGATAAATGCCAAATACATGGTTTATTGAGTCATAGGTGATGTAAGGATGATGTAGGAACACTTGGTTTTAACTCGCATGAAATTATTACTATTTTTTGTCACATGAATCAAGACTATTCATAGTCTTGAGAAAAAATATTAAACTAATGATTAAAATAATGAGAAACCCCTCCTCTCCTCCACTATAAATACCACCCCTCATTACCTCTTCTCTTCACTCCTATTAAGACTTGTAACTTGTCTAAATTCTACCCAAATATCCTCCCAATATTCTCCCACATTTCTATAATCCCTTGGTCTCATAAAATGACCAAATCCTCTCCCCTAAAGAGTCTCTCAAGGAAGATTAGTTCAAGAGGTAAATTCCAATTTTGAATTATTTTACTTTCTTCACAAGTTCCTTTTTTTCATTTCTATCCTCACCTCAACTCATACAAATGTTATTAAAACTCCAGTAACTTAAATTTAATTTATTTTGTTATGATTACGGAATAATTTATTATCATATCTCTTTTACTCTTCTTTTATGTTGGTAGTAAAAGAACCATCCGTGATGTGCTAATTTACCACATTCAAGGATGATGGGTTTTAAATTTTTATTACCATCTTCAATTATGGTCATTAAATCATTATTATGGTTGAACCAGACTATAATATATGTCTTATTTCTCATATATGGTTTTGAAATCTTTTTTTACACATTTTTTTTATTTATAAAGAAAAATGAATTCGTTGTGTTCAAAAGCCACTAATTAACCCAAAGAGTTATCATTAAATAATTTATATAAAAAAATCATCTTCACTCCAAGTAACCAAATGAAATTTACTACCATTTATCCTTTTGGATGTTGACTAATAAAATATAACTTCAATTCTGGACAACTATCCTCATTTTACACGATTCTCCATTCATGTATATAAGTATACTGATCATGAAACAAACAGACCCAAACAATGAAATTGAACCTATTAACCCATCAAAAAAGTCCATGAATGAACTTAATAAGGTTATAATAAATAAATTAAATTAAGATTATTTTATTTTATTATTAATTAATGAACCTAAATTTTATTATTCAGGTCATTAAGATCAATTGGAGAACACCTTCAGACTTAAGGTAAGGGGTTTCTTCATCTCACTTCCATTTTTTGTGAGATATTCCTTATTCACTAATATTACTTGCACACGGTGTATTTATACTTCCCATTGATGTAAAATATCATTAATATCTTTACTTTAATGGTATTAAATGTATAATTTTAATATTATTAATTTTGTTGCATATGAATCGATTGATTACAAAGTGGTAAGGGTTTTCCACCTGAACCTCCATTTTCATTCGGGTTACTTTTATTGTCTAGTTCCCTCAATGAAATTCTTATTTATTATTACATACATATCATAAATTATATGTTATTTTTCTATATATTCTTACCAACCAGAATACTTCTTTATTTTATTGGTAGTTACATGTTTTAAAAGGATCTTTCAAAAATTCTTTCTGAAATACAAACCCGATTCAAGGGAACTTCTCGAATTCTTACCTATTTTGAAGCGTACTCTATAATCTGTTTTAAGACATAATTATCTTTCTAAAACAATAAATTTTAGCATGAAAAACTACCTTGGTTTATTTCTGGTTTTATGAAAGAAAACATGCCTTTCCTCTTTAAAATATCTTTAATATTTTCCTTAAACTGTAGAAAAATGTTTTATTTTTTAAAGCTTCTTTAACAAATATTTTTACATTATGTGACAACATTTTTTCCTAAAATATAATTTCAATGTAATTATATTTTATTTTCTGGTATATACATATTTTCAATCTGATTTCATGTTTTATACAAATATTTTTCCAAAATAACTCTTCTTTCCAAAGTAAAAGATGATTTTTCTCATCTCGCTTTAACTTTTATGAGGTATATGCCTTGTTCACCACGTATTCCATGCATGTGGTGTATGTACTAAAATTTGGTTTATAATATATAGACTCCCATTATTATCATTATATTCAAATGGATTATTATGTTAATGATTCAAGGTGGCATGGGATACTTTTTAATGTTTAAGGATTATTTCCTCAAGAGTTTTTTAATGGTTTCATTTAAAAATATCTTCTTCTATGTCAACATACTTTATTGAATCATGTAATTCATTGAGGTTTATATATTATGATATCATCTACAATATGTTGTGGGAGGGTTTTTTATTATTTTGACTATGGATTTTCTATCTTGATACCATTCACCATATTATTCTGAATGGTTGGTGTTTATGTTCAATGATTGGGGAAAGTTATTTATATTTCATATGTTAGTTTCAATATGAATGTATATGTTGATTATGTTCACCCCTTTAATATGAGGAATTAATTGAACTTAGTATGTGATGGGTGGGGCCCACTATATCCCCTCTATGCGTCGATAATTCTCATGAGACAAATAGATATGGACTTGGTCAAGGCCTTTCCCATTTTTAGATATGGTTTTGGCAGTGGAATTAATCATTTTTAGATTTCTTGGACAAGGCCTTGACGGTATGATTCAGAATGTCCCTAATATGCATTTCCCCCATTAGGAATCTAGTAATCGAAATTTCATGTTGTTATTCAACTATTAGAATACCTATTATTATGTTTTATTATGGAATTATTTATTCAGCTCTTATTCCTGCCATAGTATGTACAAGTATAATTTTAATGGAATGTGTTTTTAGTTATTCACCATACCTAATGTTTATGTTTATGATATCTTCCATTGTATTATTTTCCCTTACTGAGGATCTGAGATCACCCCTTTTCTTATGTTTTATTTTTTCCCAAGATGCGAAGGGGTGTATTATGAATGAATTGCATGAATAAACTTAGTGTTATGGATGTTACAAATAAAAAATATTTGTTATTTTTCATTTCAAGTTTTAATTTTGAACCTATGTATGTATCTATTTTTCCAATACTAATAAACTCTTTGATCCTTTGGGATGTGATTTTCTTGTAATCATTCCAATGTAATGAGATAATGTACTGACTCCAGACTTATGGGGTTGGGTTGTTACATGTTTCACTTTCACTTGTTTATAGCATTGGAGTTCTCTCTAATTCCAATTTAGAATAATGTGCTTCCTCTAATTGGATTACTAGTAATGTCCCTTTATTACATTATCTCTATATTGACTATGTTTATATAATAAATAATATATAGCACAGTTATTTTAGAACAACTTTTTATCATAATCTAGACTTAAATATATATGCCTTTAAGGAATATCTAGCAACCACTTCTAGTGGAAAGAAAACTAAGTTCAAAAACATAACAGGATATTTTTCACCAATATATTTTTTCTTAAGAATAAATAAATATGTCGTTCTAACTATCTTGAAGGACTACGAGTAGAATTGTATGTTTCATAATTCATTGAATCCACTAATGTAAGATTAATGTCGAGTTTAGCATGAAAATATAAATCCCATAATTGGAATGTGAGATCCTAAATTATTTAGACTTATAACTTCACATTTAAATCATATGGGTTCTAAGGAAATCAATGATCTAGTTCATTCTACTAAGAATTTTTTTTTCCTTTTCGTGTTATGAATCCCCCCCCCAAATTTTAGTGGATACTATTTATAAAACTGAATAGAATTATCCACATGTAGGGGTTTATATTTTCAATTTCCTTTATCAAAAAAATTAAATACGTTTAGAATTATTTGAATATGCTTTTAGTTCACCTATGGTTCAGGTGAAACCACTTTCTTTGCATCCTATTCTTATGGTTTTTTAGGTCTTCTAACTAGTTCCATTTCTCTATAGTTGGAATAAAAGTTCCACTTAGACACCACATAACTAGAAAACCTAAGGCTTAATATATTATAAATCATAAAAAATAAATAATAATTATCAACAATTTCTATGAATCGTCAAAAAAAATGAGCAATGCAGTCCTAGTGGGATGTCTCTTTACTAATGCATGATGTACTATATTCATTGGAAAAATCCATGACGATGATGTGACAACATGAAGAAAAGTGTTTTAGAACATTTCTTTACCTCAATAACCATGGTAACATAAACGCGAGCATAAAGATGTATTATTTATCTTTTTATACGTTTCATTTTAGGTTATAACATTTTATATCCTTTTACTAACATCCCAATATAAAGGGTTGACCAAAATGATACAATTTGTGACACCCCAACCCAAACCATTGTATTAGAAGGATACAAGGTTCCACGAAACATAGGTTAAATCCCCTGAACACCAAAGGATTTCAATAAATGACAAGGGATTACTAAATCATTGGGGGTGATTTTCCCATTGAATAAACACAACCTCTCAAGAAAATAATAAAAATAAAAAAACCAAATTTACATGATGCATAAAATGTAAACAATACAACTCAAAATTTCCAATTAAAAAATATATCACATTAGAAACAAGTGAAAAAATGCATCCAACCAAAAACTAAAATACATTTTCGCACAACAACAACACTATGGAATTACTCAAACCACTCTAAATTGAAATCTCCAAACTCCACCCACTCTCCCAAGAATGTTGAATCATGGTGCTCCATTGTAGAAATAAGATAAATTTCCTTTACATGTGTCATGATAAAAAGCTTCTAAATATTCACCAACAAACATATATAGGGATTGACTATACAAACCTAGTAGGAAATCCCCAATATAATTTCCGACTCATGCCACTAGGACAAGACCAAGTTAACTCATAGTCCAAAATTAAACCAAAACAAAAGATAGTAAAATACAAAGAATTTTACCAATTAAAATAAATTAAACTTAAATAGTAGATATAATTTATCCATTTATTCCACTTCACATACCCATTCCTTGTTCACATGCACATTCACACACACACACACACAAGAAATCCCTGACAGTCCCAATAATCATGATTAGTAACTCATCCACCCACCAATCAAGTCATTTTTGATAATCAAATATGTAACCCAAGTGGAATTGGACCCTTATCTAAACCCAAAAAGGCATCTTCCAATGCAATATGAACTCACACCAACAAGTATTCTAAGTCCTCATATCAAAATTTCATTTAAAAACAAAACTTCCCTTTATCATTTTATCAAATATGCCACATGCATTAATTCAAGGAATACAATATATATCATGAAACCAATATATTTTTTCCCAATAACCTTTAAAAATAAATCAAATGTTCTCAAATATCAAAACAAAGAGAGTTCTTTGATGAAAATTATAATGTATTTTTATTTAAAAATGTAAGAAACCATTTTAAAATTATAATCCTTCAATTTCTTAATAGAGGGGATAGAGTGAGAGAAGTCGCCTACCTCAAAGTGAATTTCAAAGAACATGAAGAACCAATACATGGTCAATATAATCTGGAATACATTTCTTGTTCATCCAATAAACCCTAAAAAATTTTCAAAACATAACCAATGTAATAGATTTTAGCATGAGATCCCTGATCTAAGGTTTTCTTTGAAGGAAAATGAGAAGATCTAGAAATAAGATAATAATTAGGATATGATAGGTCACTTAACTTTAATCTCATAGATCTGGTGCTATTTTATTCATTTATAATGGGTTTCAAAGGGAATAGAGTAACCAAAATCACTTATTATAAAGATGAGAGTCAAGATCCTATGGTAAGTAAGAAATAATGGGTGTCTTTAGGTGATAATTGGGATAAGAATCCAATTTTTTTATGTTATTAATGTTATCACATGGTTAGTTTGCACGGTTTAACAAACTATGTTCCTACCATGTGACTAGTGATAGATATAAGCTAGGGACACACGGTTATTCCACCTAGTTTACCAAACTGTATGATGACCATGGAAAACGCATTTTTCCCAATAATTCCTAAATCACATAGTTTTTCACACAGTTTGGGAAAACCATGCACTAAGCTTATTCTAGCATAGTAACTCTAAAAATAACTTTCACATTAAGAGAAGATTCATGGTTTCCCTGACTTTTCTCAAAACTTACACACATCAAAAAGATTTCAAAACTTTCTAAATCCATCAAGAAACTCCTGTAATTCAACCGAAAAATTATATGACATCAAAAATATATAATAAAAGGGAAAATTACTTGAATCTTGGGGTGTTACAATGTGGGTGACTATAGAGACCCGAAGCTTGAAGTACATGAACATTACATTACTTTTGCATAATACTTAATACATAACAAAAATAGACACACAAGGAATGTAATAGTTTAGTGTCTTTGGAAACTTGGAACATAATCTTTTAATCATAGTGAAAGATCTTCAACATCTCCCATAAAGATCTTCCCATTTTTTTTCTTACCTAAAACCTTTCTTTATATCCTGGGGAAAAGAAAACATAAAAAGGGTGAGCTCAAATACTCAGTAAGGGTAAGCATGGATAAAATAAAACATACCATATACATTTGCACTTAAAAACATGAACATAATGTTTAAACACCAAAAGCTTGAGCAATGACATAAAACATGGAAGTACGTAAGGCATAGATCATAAAGAAACATTAAGAATGATAAAATAGCATGGGAATAAAACATGTAATTTTGGAAACAATTAAGCACATGATATGATTTCTATATTACCCAAGACATTGCTACAAAGACCATCTTAGTGGACAAAGTCCCTTTCTGAATCGAGTTCACTCCTCGTTCCAGTCCTGTATTACTAAACCAGTTTAACTTGTCGTTCCAGCCATGTCTATCTCATGAGATATAAATCTTTACCCAATGCATTGTATGGAGATATAGGTCCCACCTATCTCATAATGAAATCATTCTTACTTGTGACACAAAATAAACTTAAAACATTCATCATAACCCAAAGAATAAAATGGGTTTCATAAACATCATTCCATCATAACATAATCCATATAAAACAAATGGATATCATTTCATCATAAGAAAAGTTAAACCATGTAAAGCATAGATACATTATACTTGAAACATACACATATGAAATAATTTCATCTTAGATGGAAAATGGTTTTGATAAAACACTTGAAATGAATTCTTGAGAAAAATATCCTTTCATCTTCAAAATTATTCTCTTTTTAAAAAATGTCATGAAATTTTAAAAGAAAGAGATTTTTTTGAAAATAGTCATGAAATATTTTGGAGGAGTCTTCATAAAAATAAGGCTTTATAAAACCGTAAAAATCCATTTGTGCCGTATAAGTTAAAAAAACATTCTTCCCGTACTTCTACCGGAAAAGTCAAAAAGTACCTTGTAATGTAAACAAAAGAAAGATTCCTTACGTACCATGTAGTAAAAGTCAAAATGGGTAAAAAGGACATTAAACATACATAAAAAAACTTTTAGAAAACATGGACATGGATGATATAAATAACCCCAGTAAATACTTACGAATAAGCAATCTCGGATAAAAATGAGATTTGCAAAATTATCCCTTACCTTATGTCTGATATGCGTCGTATGTATCTGAACCTCATGTATAATGATTTAAATAATGTCATTGACTTATTAAAGAATCTTATTCATTGTTATGATATCATATATGGTTCACTTATGACTTTATATTACCCGTTATTTTGTAAATTCAATGTTAAAGAGTGTTTTGGGTAAAATCGTTTCATTTGCCGTTCGTGTTTTGACTTTTAATTATTCATATGATTAATTAGATAATGATTACTTAATTCCAGAATATAAAACATGATTTATATATAATATATATACAGAATATACATATATATAATAGATCGATAAATGGAAAGAAATACACCGTTCATGGAGACGGTAGGCCGTACGTACGCATGAATGTTGTTTTATTTTCCTTATTGAGTTGAATGGAATTAAGTAGATGACATACATATATATATATACATAAATTAAGTAGCTTTATAATGTCATATATTTCATTATTATTTCTTATATATACTTTATAATCATTCTTAAATGGTTAACATGGAGAATGAATCTCATCGCGTCGTGGAGACGGCAGTCCGTACGTACGCACGAGCGATGATATCATTCCCATAATTATTGAATTTAATTGGATAGGATGATACAATATATCATAATCAGTATGATGTTATAATAACTATGTATATTTATTCTTTACATCATTATACCCATCCAAGTAAGGTGGTGTTGGAAAAACAGATTACACCACGGCGTGGAGACGGTATTCCGTACGTACGCACGCGCGGTGATTTCGTTTTCAGTAGGATGGATAGATGGTGAAATAGGGTTGTTTAATACTTATAATAAAATATAAGTATATGAGTGATACTGATGTTATTACTTCATAATGAAACAACTAAATAAGAATAAGTAGAAGAAGAAATAAAGTTGAAAGAATCGGTAACGGACATTACCTCTTCTTTGAAGCGCCTCTTTGAGACCTCCTCTTAGGGAACTAAAATTGGTCTTTGAAGAAGACCAGGACCTCTAGGATGTTTCTAGGGAAGTGGAGAAGATAATTTGGCAGGGTTTGGCCGAGCTACAAGGCTCAAATTGGTGTGAGGAAGAGAGGGAGGAGAGGGGCACCTTTGGAAATCTTAAAAATATTAATTTATAATAAATCTAACCCCACTTAAAAACCTCAAAAAATGACTCATATTCGAATATAAGATGATATAGGGTTGTAATCTCATCAACCAATAAAATTTATACATGTTAGTAAATGATTTTAAACATTATCAACTCGATTTATCCTTACTTAATCAATTTAATTTTATTTTTGGTAATAACATTCTAAATTTTAAATTATAAAAAAAAATTACTTATTTGTTGTGAATTTTCCATAATTGGATACTTAATAACATTTTAGACCATATAAATTCAAATTTATAATTTTTAAATATTTTTGTGATTTTTAAACAATTTAATAATATGTTATTTTTATAAAATTACAATAGTGTCAATTTTGACACTATTCATTTATATGAATTTAAATAAAATATATACAGAAGATATGTTCAAACTAAAAGATTTAATAGATTCATAAAATGTCATATGTATCTAGAAAATTAGTGGAGAACATTAAATAGTTCATATAATATTTATTTTATTATTTTTAAAACCATTTATTTGGTTTATCTCTTAATAAAATAATTACTACAACATTTTTGTATAATTATTTAATATACATATTTGTTGCATAAAAATTAAAACTAAAATCTTATGATGAATATAAATCTATTAAATTTCACAATAATACTTTTACTCGAATTTATCATCTTAAAATCACAATATTTATATTTTTATATTTATTAAATTATGAAGGTGACAACTTTGGAATCATTTAAAATAAAATAATATAAGTATCATAATCACTTTTATAAGACTCCAAACGGTTATATATTATGTCATTATATTATTATGTTATATATATACACTAACAATATGTTTTTTTCAGGTTTGTGGGCCTTTTAATGGGTATTATTATTTCAATAAAAACTATATTACTGATTTTTCACTTAATAAATAATTTCTACATCATTAATGTATCACCATTAATGATAATTATTTAATACCTAAAAAATCTAAATAAATTATCATGATGTATATAATTTTATTATCTTTCTGTATAATATTCATGTTCAAAGTTTTATGATTTTTATCACTAAATTAAAATTATTATACTTATAAGATTTAAGAGAGTGACATGTTGTCACTTTCTTTGGTTTTAATAATAATTAAATTATTTTCATGGTCAAAAGTCCATAAAATTATTATAATCCTACCCTTAGATGATATTGGTCGACTTTTAGTCATCCAATAGAATTTTGTCACGTTTTAGGTTAATTATATAATATTATATTCACCCTTAATTACCCGATTTACCTTACACTATGGTAAATAAAATTTACCGTAGTTACTATTCATAATTCCCAAAAATAAAAAGTATCCTATTAACATAATTTGGACCCAATGATTCCAAATATGGAATCCATTTTTTCAAATTCAATACATAGAAGTTTCAGAAATTAAATTAAAATTAATTTCGTTGTCGAATGAAAACAGGTTTTTGTTTAAAACATTGCAAAAGATTGAATTGATTTAACCTACGAATTCAATGTAAAATCAATGATAATGACATAAATTGTATTAAATGGTAAACATATATTCTATTTATACTTTAAAACCATTCAATATTATAATTTAACCATATAAATTATAGCGATGAAAAAAATTGTTTTTAATTAAAATATAGCGTGTTTTTACTATTCATCAAAATATGAAAGTTACCAGAATAATATGAAAATTTTATCCAAAGTAAATTTTTATTTCTTGATTCCAAAGAATAATTTTATTTTTTCAAATTGAACTTATAAACATGTCAAAAACTATATTTAAAGTCGGTGCGCCATCAAAAGGCGGCAAAACTGCATTTTTTGAAAAATACTTATTTTGCCCGAAAAATTTATTTTGTTCTCATACCATGTTCTAGAAAATGTGTAAGATGAATACTAATGTTATAAAATTCAAAATTTAGTTAATACTATTCATAACGGATAGTTCATAATAATATTATAATAATATATCGTTGTTTAGTAAAACCTGGTATTGCGTACAACACACGCTTTCGAAGAAGGTCGTGATTGCGTGTAATGCAATCCAAGTCAGGGTTGCGTGTTGTGCAAGAATCCTTCGTTGTTTCGTATAACATAATCCAACCATATTTCATTTATAAATTGAATATATATATATATATATATATACTCAATGCTGCGTAGAATAACTATTATCAAAATTGTGTGTAACACGATCCAAGATTAGTGTTGCGTATACTGCAAGCTAATACGGTGTTGCGTATAGCGCAAGGTAATCATGGTGTAGAATAAAACACAAGAAATTAATGAAATTAAAAGAATATTTTTCATAAAATCTCGGGGTGTTACATTCTACCCCCCTTAAAATGAATTTCGCCCTCAAAATTCGTCGGGGTTATAAATGGTTTACTACTCGAAAGTTTGTTTAATAGAAACCCACATCGTAAAAAGGAATACCAAAAATTGGCTTTAAAAACAAAAGTATGAAATGTAATGGTTACCCAAATTAACTCATCACTGGGTTTCCACGTAGGAGAACATAGGTGAAAATATGGATATGGAAGAAAAATCTAACCATCAAGTTCTGATGGAAAGTGGTAGAGAACATGGCTATGAAATAGCCAACAATCACAAAGCCATAGATTTGCGATGATCTAAGGTACCATCTGATTCATTAGATATAAGGGCACTAGGACAACATTTTTGGTTTTCAAGATCATTTCCCTAAAGTTGATGAAATTGTAAATAGAAGAAATACTTTCGTGATTTTGGTACAGTCTCACCATTGTTCGTTCTTTGGACAATTTCCACTTCATATCTTAAAGAAATGAAGTTGAATTTGTCATTCGTGAAGTGTTAGCAGCTCATGTGATAGAATGATGGGTCATTCCATCTATCTCAAACAAAAGGTTATAAAATTTATCAAAAATACATAAGTCCATCTATAGTGAGATTAATCATATATGGTTCATAAAATGGACTTATACTTCATATATCATACTGCTTAATATAATAAAACTAGTTTCTACTAACCAGGGACTTCCTATAGGCCAGTAGTAGGCGATAAAGGCCAGTCACACTTCGGTTGTGGGTTCGATTCCCACAGCCTTGTCTGACGCGATGGGCTGTCGCCCGTCCTGCAGGTTGTCCTTTTTTCTAAAACTACATTACTATAACATCCCATCAATAATATCAAAAAAAAGTTCTATATTTAAACAATACTAACTTATGTCCAACATAATTCATTCCAATATCTAGGCTTATCTAAAATACTTCGGTCCAAGCTAAAGAAAACGATTACTTGAAATGTCATCAACCAAGCATGTGAATACCATCATTTATCCCCCATATATCTTGTTGGTCACATTACAATCATGTGAAGACCTTAATCATGTATTCTCTTGAAAAATGAATACCCATTAAACCTTAGTGAAAACATGAATGCTGTCAAAAGTTAACTCTTTCCACATACCAAAATCCAAAAATTCTATATACTCAAACCATGATATAACATTCTCCTTATATCAGTCATGAGCTCATGAATACTATCAAACATTTAATTTTCTTCGTATCCCTTCATTATGCGCATATCATCTACATTTCAAAAATATCTAAATAACCTTTCATGGATACTGGTACCATTAATCATACACTTTCAAAACTCAAGGAATGAAAATAGTGTAACAATCCTTATATGTCTCTTTATTCCATAGTACCATGAGATTACTTATACAACATTACACTTGATAAACATGTAATCATTCCACTACCTTCTTAAACCATTAACCGAGCTTCAACAATTCTTTCATCACACATATCATTTGTAGTCTCTTCATCATCATCAACATAAATACTACCCATACGGCCGTACTGATTCTCTTCATGAGACTTTCCCTTAGGGTATTGGTTTGCATAATGCTCGTACATTCCACATTTAAAACATTTAACCATTGTTGATGTCGTAGGAATACCATTATCCTCATCCATGGTGTTAACTGAACCTTTTCCTTTGCACTTACTGGCTTTGTGTCCT
This sequence comes from Viscum album, assembly GCA_963277665.1. Taxonomy (NCBI): domain Eukaryota; kingdom Viridiplantae; phylum Streptophyta; class Magnoliopsida; order Santalales; family Viscaceae; genus Viscum; species Viscum album. The sequence continues at coordinate 135,571,269 of OY728137.1, forward strand.
TCTTTTCCACACCCAAAGCATCTTCCAGTTCCTTTGAAACAATCTCCCTGATGCCTCTTCCCACATGATTTACATGAGGGAAATTGAACTTTCTTTCCTCTATGATCATCATGAAACTCCATCTTTCTCTTATTATCTGAGTCGGGAAACTTACCAAAGTTGAGATTATTGATCATATTCTGAGATTTCTGATTAGGAATAATAATGATGCTTGGACTTCCAAATCCCGTTTCATTTGGTTTTTCATGAAGAATATCATTCCATTGTCTGTTATATCCTCCATTATCATGAATCTTCTTGTTTCCAGCCATTTTCTAAAACCCAAAAAGAATAGTGTGAGAGGCAAAAATCATGCTAGGGAAAACAACATAGTAAAGGGGGAGCACCCTCAATATCTAACATCTTAGGTTAAATTCTAAGATCCTTACCGTAGTTCTAGGACTATATCCTATATGTATACTTATCCTTAGGTACATCCCTTGACATACCTTAGAAATATCTCTAGGGATCTCACTAACATTTTCGCATCCTAGTTTCCAAAGGTTGACTAAACCTTTCCTCTGATACCAACTTTAGAGACCTGAAGCTTGACGTACATGAACATTACATTAGTTTTACAGAATACTTAATACATAACAAAAACAGACACACAAGGACCGTAATAGTTTAGTGTCTTTGGAAACTTGGAACGTAATCTTCTAATAATGGTGAAAGATCTTCAACATCTCCCATTAAGATCTTCCCCTTTTTTTCTTACCTAAAACCTTTCTTTATATCCTGGGGAAAAGAAAACATAAAATGGGTGAGCTCAAATGCTCAGTAAGGGTAAGCATGGATAAAATAAAACATACCATATAGATTTTCACTTAAAAACATGAACATAATGTTTAAACATAAAAAGCTTGAGCAATGACATAAAACATGGAAGTACGTAAGTCATAGATCATAAAGAAACATTAAGAATGATAAAATAGCATGGGAATAAAACATGTAATTTTGGAAACCATTAAGCACATGATATGATTTCCATATTAGCCAAGGCATTGCTACCAAGACCATCTTAGTGGACAAAGTCCCTTTCTGAATCGAGTTCACTCCTCGTTCAAGTCCTGTATTACTGAACCTGTTTAACTTGCCGTTCCAGCCATGTCTATCTCATGAGATATAAATCTTTACCCAATTCATTGGAGGGAGATATTGGTCTCACCCATCTCATAATGAAATCATTCTTACTTGTTCCACAAAATAAACTTAAAACATTCATCATAACCCAAAGAATAAAATGGGTTTCATAAACATCATTCCATCATAACATAATCCATATAAAACAAATGGATATCATTTCGTCATAAGAAAAGTGAAACCATGTAAATCATAGAGACATTATACTTGAAACATACACATATTAAATAATTTCATCTTATATGGAAAATGGTTTTGATAAAACACTTGAAATGAATTCTTGAGGAAAATATCCTTTCTTCTTCAAAATCATTCTCTTTTTACAAAATTTCATGCAATTTTAAAAGAAAGGTATTTTTTTGAAAATAGTCATGAAATATTTTGGATGAGTCTTCATAAAAATAAGTCTTTATAAAACCGTAAAAATCCATTCATTCCGTATAAGTTAAAAAAACATTCTTCTCATACTTTTACCGGAAAAGTCAAAAAGTACCTCATAACGTAAACAAAAGAAAGATTCCTTACATACCATGTAGTAAAAGTAAAAATGGGTAAAAAGGACATTAAACATACATAAAAACACTTTTAGAAAACATGGACATGGATGATATAAATAACCCCAGTAAATACTTACGAATAAGCAATCTCGGATAAAAATGAGATTTGCAAAATTATCTCTTACCTTATGTCTGATATGCTTTGTATGTATCCGAACCTCCTGTATAATGATTTAAATAATGTCATTGACTTATTATAGAATCTTATTCACTGTTATGATATCATATATGGTTCATTTATGACTTTATATTACCCGTTATTTTGTAAATTCAATGTTAAAGAGTGTTTTGGGTAAAATCGTTTCATTTGTCGTTCGTGTTTTGACTTTTAATTATTCATATGATTAATTAGATCATGATTACTTAATTCCAGAATATAAAACATGATTTATATCTAATATATATTCTGAATATACATATATATTACAGATCGATAAATGGAAAGAAATACACCGTTCATGGAGACGGTAGGTCGTACGTACGCATGAATGTTGTTTTCGTTTCCTTATTGAGTTGAATGAAATTAAGTAGATGAAATACATATATATATATACATAAATCAAGTAGCTTTATAATGTCATATATTTTATTATTATTTCTTATATATACTTTATAATCATTCTTAAATGGTTAACATGGAGAATGAATCTCATCGCGTCGTGGAGATGGTAGTCCGTAGTATGATTTTATAATAACTATGTGTATTTATTCTTTACACCATTATACCCATCCAAGTAAGGTGGTGTTGGAAAAACAGATTACACCACGGCATGGAGACGGTATTCCGTACGTACGCACGCGTGGTGATTTCGTTTTCCGTAGGATGGATAGATGGTGAAATAGGGTTGTTTCATACTTATAATAACATATAAGTATATGAGTGATACTGATGTTATTACTTCATAATGAAACAACTAATGAAGAAGAAGTAGAAGAAGAAATAAAGTTGAAAGAATCGGTAACGGACATTACCTCTTCTTTGAAGCGCCTCTTTGAGACCTCATCTTAGGGCACTAAAATTGGTCTTTGAAGAAGATCAGGACCTCTAGGATGTTTCTAGGGAAGTTTAAAATAGAATTTTGCAGGGTTTGGCCGAGCTTGAAGGCTCAAATTAGTGTGAGGAAGAGAGGGAGGAGGTTCCCTTTTATAAGGGAGGAGAGGGGCACCTTTGGAAATCTTAAAAATATTAATTTATAATAATCTAACCCCACTTAAAAACCTCAAAAAATGACTCATATTCTAATATAATATGATATAGGTTTGTAATCTCATCAACCAATAAAATTTATACATGTTATGAAATTATTTTAAACATTATCAACTTGATTTACCCTTATTTAATCAATTTAATTTTATTTGTGGTAATAACATTCTAAATTTTAAATTATAACAAAAAATTACTTATTTGTTGTGAATTGTCCATAATTGGATACTTTATAACATTTTATACCATATAAATTCAAATTTATAATTTTTAAATATTTTTTGTGATTTTTAAACAATTTTATAATATGTTATTTTTATAAAATAACAATAGTGTCAATTTTGACACTATTCATTTATATGAATTTAAATAAAATATATACAGAAGATATGTTCGAAATAAAAGCTTTAATAGATTTATAAAATGTGATATGTATCTAGAAAATTATTTTAGAACATTAAATAGTTCATATAATATTTATTTTATTATTTTTAAAACCATTTATTTAGTTTATCTCTTAATAAAATAATTACAACAACATTTTTGTATAATTATTTAATATACTTATTTGTTGCATAAAAATTAAAAATAAAATCCTATGATAAATATAAATCTATAAAATTCCACAATATTACTTTTACTCAAATTTATCATCTTAAAATCACAATATTTAAATTGTTATATTTATTAAATTTTGAAGGTGACAACTTTGGCATCATTTAAAATAAAATAATATAAGTGTCATAATCACTTTTATCAGACTCTAAACGGTTATATATTAGGTAATTAGATGATTATGTTATATATATACACTAAAAATATGTTTTGGTCAGTTTTTTGGGCCTTTTAATGGGTATTATTATTTCAATAAAAACTATATTACTGATTTTTTACTTAATAAATAATTTCTGCATCATTAATGTATCACCATTAATGATAATTATTTAATCCCTAAAAAATCTAAATAAATTATCATGATGTAGATAATTTTATTATATTTCTGGATAATATTCATGTTCTAAGTTTTATGATTTTTATCACTAAATTAAAATTATTATACTTATAAGATTTAAGAGAGTGACATGTTGTCACTTTCTTCGGTTTTAATAATAATTAAATTATTTTCATGGTCAAAAGTCCATAAAATGAATCTAATACGAACCTTAGGTGATATGGGTCTACTTTTAGTCATCCAATAGAATTTTGGAATGTGTTAGGGTAATTTTATAATATTATATTCACCCTTAATTACCCGATTTACCTTTAACTATGGTAAATAAAATTTACCGTAGTTACTATTCATAATTCCCAAAAATAAAAAGTAGCCTATTAACATAATTTGGACCCACTGATTCCAAATATGGAATCCATTTTTTTCAAATTCAATACACAAAAGTTGCAGAAATTAAATTAAAATTAATCCCGTTGTCGAATGAAAACGGGTTTTTGTTTAAAACATTGCAAAAGATTGAATTGATTTAACCTACGAATTAAATGTAAAATCAATGATAATGATGTACAATGTATTAAATGGTAAACATATATTCTATTTATTCTTTAAAACCATTCAATATTATAATTTTACCATATAAATTATAGGGATGAAAAAAGTTGTTTTAAATTAAAATATAGCGTGTTTTTACTATTCATCAAAATATGAAAGTTACCAGAATAATATGAAAAATTTATCCAAAGTAAATTTTTATTTATTGATTACAAATAAGAATTTTATTTTGTCAAATTGAACTTATAAATACGTCAAAAACTAGATTTAAATTGGGTGTTCCATCAAAAGGCGGCAAAACTGCATTTTTTGAAAAATACTTATTTTACCCGAAAAATTTATTTTGTTCTTATACCATGTTCTAGAAAATGTTTAAGGTGAATACTAATGTTATAAAATTCAAAATTTAGTTAATACTATTCGTAACAGCTAGTTCCTAATAATATTATAATAATATATCGTTGTTTAGTAAAACCCAGTATTGTGTACAACACATGCTATCGAAGAAGGTCGTGATTGCGTGTAATGCAAGCCAAGCCAGGGTTGCGTGTTGTGCAAGAATCCTTCGTTGTTTCGTATAACATAATCCAACCATATTTATACATTGAATATATATATATATATACTCAGTGTTGCGTAGAATAACTATTACCAAAATTGTGTGTAACACGATCCAAGAATAGTGTTGCGTATACTACAAGATAATACGGTGTTGCGTATAGCGCAAGGTAATCATGGTGTAGCATACAACACAAGAAATTAATGAAATTAAAATAATATTTTTCATAAAATCTCGGGGTGTTACAGTGACCCTTACATAGGTTCCCTATGGTTCCCAACTTGGTATGAATGTTTTAGTGTGAATTGTGTGGGTACCCTTCCATATAAGGTTTTTAGTTCAATTTTTATGTACATGGTTAGTGTGCATGGGTAGCACATGGTTTGGGGTAAACCATGTAGGTTTTTGTATAGACTATGTTTATGACCCTTATGTGTTTGTTTTTTGGTAAATGTCTTGCACACAATTTGGTAAACCATACGATAAGCATGTGAAAGGCTTGTAGTTCATCACATATTCAAATTACATGGTTGTCACATGGTTTTCCAACCATGTGGACTAACTATTAACTTTACTCTAGGGATTTTAGTAAGGATTGAATAGTTAGTAAAAAAAATCAAACCATGTAACAAAATCATGTGAAGTGTCCATGTCATTATAATTATGATATTACCTTTATATCCTTTTATGATTTTTACCCCAAATTTCACCCTCTCCATTTCTATTTGAATTTCTCAACCCCAGGCATACCCCCTTGATTTTTTCTCCTATACTTGGTGATTTTATGAATTTAATAAAGTCTTGAATATGGATCATTGAGGTAATATATTTTTATCTTCTTTTTCTTATTTATTATTCCTTTATTCTTTCTCTTCTTTCCCTAGAGAGGTCTTGGTGACCTAGAGTTACCACTAGCTCTAATTTATTTTAGGATTTTTATGTTATATGGTTGTTAGTGTTATTCTCAACCCTCTATAGCTTCTCATTTGTCTTTAACATGGATAAGTACCACCATTATAAATGCGATGAGATTAATGGTAGGATGCTCCAGGTGTTCACATTAAAAATTGAAACTATGATTCCTTATTGTTTTAAATAATTTTTTGAATCATTCTAAGTAACTATATTGGTAAAATAAATGGTGTTGGTCTAAATAAAATTAGTTTTATTTTAAATTTATGAAAATAAAATGGTCTTACTCTTTTAATTATAAGTTCAAATATGTTTTTTAGAATCCATGTGCACATAATGATTATTTAAATTCTCATTTGGATTTTGAAATTATGTTTTCTAAATCTAAGAAGAATGTTTTAAAACATAATATTAAAGTAAAGTTTATAAAGACTAGTAGGAACTTTTTTTAAATAGTTTTTTCTAAATTTATGACTAATGAAGCATTCCCCTCATGTTTTATAGAGGAACTGTGAATGATTTTGATAGAAATTGATGGATTCTTCATATTTAAAATTATATAGTTTTGGATTTCTCATTGTTAAAGATAATGGGTTTCTGTTATGAAGGGTTTTTCATGGTGAGGGAGATTTATTTTCTATTTGTAACATTTATATTATTGTGTAATTTTTTTATACACAACTTAATTTTTTGTTTATGTTAGTCCATATATGTCCATGTGGGAATTTTATGAACACATGTTGCATTAGTTTATAATCATTCTCTAAATAGCGGCCATGGGATATATTTTATTTTACTTAGGGTATTTTCCCCTATGTTAGGATGTGTAGGTCAATGTCGAGTGTTGAGGAAGGGTTTTTTATCATACACCAATATTATATATATATATATATATATATATATATTAGTTCATTTATCCTTATCCTAGATTATCCCTTGAGTTCATACATTCCCATTATGTGGTATTTTCAAATTAGTTATGTTTAAATTAATTAAATTATATTAATTCCTTTGAATTTAGAGAAATAAATATTGGTTCCTACTTTAATTATATATAAATAAAGTTTTTTTCCATTACCTCATTTTTTATAAGAAGTATAGTTTTAAATGTGTGATCTATTATTTTTTTATTTAAAAAGAGAAAACCTGTGATATATATATATATAGATATTCAAACTATAATAAAAAAATTCTTTTTAAAGGTGATGGAAGAGGTATGTAGTGGGTCCAATAGGGATTTTTTTCTCACAACAATAATATTACATAATATCCTGGTTTTTCTTGGAGGTGGTGGATCATTACCCTATAGTGGATGTGGGTTTAGTGGAGGTAGTAAGTTAGGCTTCTCACTTATTCATGTTTATGGGTAGTAGTAATATTGTTTTTAATTTATTTATTTCGATATTTCCCTTGTATCATCCACCACATCCCTTATATATCTCATTAGATTCATGGGAGGTGGAATAAACCCTCGATGTAATGGGAAAGTACCTACCATGTGGAAAGTGGAGAGGTGATTGGACACTACTAGTCTAGTTTATGTTGGTGATTATAGTGTAGTGTATGGCCTAATAAGGATCATTCCATTGAGGGTATCATCTCTTACAATATTCAAATATAATACACAATGATATAAGATAATTTATATAATATACATACTAGGTTTTTGGGAATATCTCCAATAATATCACACTTACACTAAATCCAAAAAGACTTATACCATTTCACTATATATCCTATCATATATGATAACATGTGAAATTGTTGCCAAAACATTTCTGGATATCTTCTAAAATACTTTTGAAAATATATCATCAATCTCACCATATATCACATCATATAAAATTCCATGTTATTACTCATCCAAATATATTTTATATTAACTCTAAAACACATTTAGAGAAACTGTTTGAGTCATAATCAATCCCCATTCAGTCAACCATGAAGTATGCCCCCATGGGCCTTTGTATCATTTACAAAAAATATGAATCTCTAGATTTATAATTGTAAAAAAATAGTATCCTATATAAGTTCATCAATGCAACTAAATATATAATTTTATCAGGAGTAATATTAATCAAACACTTGTATCTTTATTCAGGTGTGGAAAGTCAGATTACATGTTAGCATGAACTCTCACACGTTCCCTTTTTAAAAGAAAGTGAGTGACCATGGGACATAGGGTATGTCGATCACATATATCCAATAATATGTTCTTGATTCTATAATTGTAGACTAGCTAGATCAATGAATATATCACATTTCATTAACTGCATGGATGAGAACACCACATTTCCTAAACCTGAGTATATAATCGCATCATATGTGCTATATAGGTTTGGTTGAACACTCCTTGGTCTGTCATAATCAAGTACCCAGATTCCATGTTCATCATACAAAGAAAAAATATCATCTTGGTTTATCTTTAACCAATTACATGATCAAAAATATACCAATCCACCTCATGATTATCTAAACCTCGTGATTTGAAAAATAAAAGTATCAAATTATGAAGTTTATCATGCAAGGTGTCTCTCTAGCATTAGGTAAGATGGATAATATGATCCATGCACCTATAGTATACCAAATAAAATGTGTATGAAACTTCATATGGTATATATAGTGGGTCATCCGTAACTTAGAAAACAATTATCCCTCATGAGTATATTTCGTATATTGATACATGAATCAAACTCGTGATATCCATAATACTTCAACATAACCTATAAATATCCTTGATTAACATTAATTAGGGATAACTCAAAATCACACTTTGAGGTTTCAATTATCATTTCATTTCCTAAAATTTATATCAATATAAACATATATGAAACCAATGTGAATGAATGATAAAGTAGATATTTCCTTTTATATGATACATGTTATATTCTTAAAAATATTTTAAGAATATTTAACAAAACCCAACATAATCACATATCCAACATATCATATATGATATAATTTCTAATCATCTTTATGTATACTACACTTTCTATGGGTTTTGGATCATTTCATCTATAAATAATTCTAACTGCATCTCTATGTTTCTGATAAAATTCTGCACCAAAATATTTAGTGAGAAATATCTATAAAGAAATATGTTTTAAATAATTGTGAGATTTGTAAATCATATTCTTATTTTTTAACTCCTTGAACATATTTATACTCCTTAACTACATAATATCAAATTTTATGGTGTTAATAACTTATGTTCTCTACTTAAAACACTTTATAAGTTTAACATCATCATCCTTAGACCCCTTTCCATCAAATTTTTCCTTGATATGTTTTTATAAATAATATAACTATTTATATTTTTACTTAAAAACACATTATAAAATACTTTAAGATAATTTGATATTCACTTTGTTTTTGATAACGAAATTTAACTCTTTATATTTATCTTTACTACTATATCTTAAAACTCATTTAGGATATAAATTTTAGTTCACTTTCTACTTGTATTAGAATAAGCCTTTAGTATAAAGTGATATTCACTTTTTCATGATAAGTAAATTCAACTCTTTACATTTCATTTACTATCACATATCATAAAATCATTAAGATATAAAGTGAAGATAACCTTTGAATTTTAACTTGTGTTATCTTTTATTAGTTAACTTTGAACTTCTATAAGTTCAATAATACTCCCAAAAACTTCTAATACACTATTCTTTTTATAATATCATGTCAAGATATAATAAATTCTTTGTGATAGGAAATAATACTTAATTACTTTCATTGGGAGTATTTAAAAAATAAATTATTTTTTCCATATCGCATATGGTATTCTATGTATTCATAGTATTTACTTATAAAATAAAGAATATTTATAAAAATAATACTACAGATGGGTGGTTGGAACATCTTCAATTATAATTTAATAACTATCTGGATAAAATATTTATCCTATATAAAACTCTTTCATCCTTGTCTTCTACTCAAATGCGTTATATAATCTAATTTATCATAAAAAAATGTGTATTAGTTTAATAATATTATCATATTCATAATAATTACTTTTAAATGAATAACTTATCTTACCATATAAGATAAATTATATGAAGATACACATCTTTTACTTAGACCCATCTAATCATTATACAATCATTTACATTCAAATATATGATTTAACAGCTCTTTGTTTCATAAAATGAACGAAAAAACTCTATTAATTATTTCTTTAATTTTGAACTATTGTAAACTTATAACACTTAAAAAATATACATTTGGTATCATATACCCTTCAAAACTAAAGAATTAACTTCTAAAACATTGATACCTTACATATACATTCCATAAAGTTTCACAAACTACTTCAGGTATCTCAAACAATTCCATCATATGGAATAATTAATCCTCCTTCCTGATAACATTTTTAAATTTCAATAACCTTAACTGGCTAGTAAAGAAACATTTTTGAACTCTCTGGATAACTTTTCTTCTTCTAATTTGAAAATCTTCCCACTTTTAGTTTCTATACAACACCATAACCTTGACATCATATTTCTAGTTCATCTATTTTATATACTTTGAGAATATTGAGTAAACTTTTCTTGAACTCATTCATATTGTCAGAACATTTCCATAAATAAAAACAAAATTAATTCTATAACCAAAATAATTCATAAGAAAACATCTATTCTATCTTAGTCATTATCATATCCAGTCATATAGAATATTATATACAGACCCAATCATATTGAGTATATGAGAATAAATTCCTTATGTGATTATGAATATAATTATTAATTAAATCACTCTAATATTACTATAAGAATTTAGATTCACCTATTGAATAAATTCAACACTTGGTCACTCTGGAAGAAGTTTCTCTAACACATATAATTTTTTCTTCCTTAAGAACTTTTTAGAAGTTTTCCATCTTAATAGTTGATTAAATTAAAATTATCCTTCCGAATAATGATTTCAAAGTTAGTTTTTATGATGAGGATGCAACTAATATACAACAAAAACTTTTATTAAATGAGAACCAAATTTTATTACCATTCAATAAGTACTTTTATTTATTTTTCTCCCACTAAAATGATATGAATATACCAATGTAATTTTTGAAGGATTATACTTGTTTCTAACCATGTATAAGAATTTTTGGATGATATTGAGGATGTATTTTAATGGTTAAGAGTTCTTTTGGGATTTTATAAAGTGATTTTAAATTCCTTGAATTTATTGAAAGATATTCTGAGCTCATTTTAAGAATTTAGTAATTATTGAGTTGAATTTAAATTTTGGATAAGTCTAGAACATACCCTATTGAAGTAATAAATTTATCAGAGCATCGTGGAAAATAATTTTAAAAGGAAGATAATATGTAAAAAAATTTATGAAATATAGTATATTCTCTTGAGAAGTGATGAGAATTAAAAAAGGCATGAATTCATATCCATGTATAAATAATTTGATAATTTGAGGATTCTAGTTGTAAAAATGAGAAATGTTTGAACTTTATATGAGTATGTACCATATTTTATATGATATATAATAGATTTAACTAGGATTAAATATATAAAATTATGTAACCACTTTAATATATATAATATTTTTTATGTTTCATATGTTTTTTCTTGGTGCTAAGGAGTACATGTGGTTGAGTCTAAAATCATAAGAAATAAATAATATAATTTTTGAATCCACTAGAAATTTAGAAAAGTAGAGAATATTCACTATAATACCTATGTTTTTTGAAAGGAGCATAACATTTTTTAAAAATTTGTAATATTTTTGTGAAATTTAAGATATTATATATCTTATGTATAATCCAACAATTATATAGATTTGAGAAGATGAATAATTTCAGGAAGATACATCTAGAAGATAAATGGGATAATGTTGTTCTATTTGGAATTAAAAAAACATATTTTATTAATTAATATGTGATTTAATCATAATTTTATGAGAAATTTATAGAGGAGATCATTGGTTGACCATTCTATAATTATCAAATGAAAAATATTTTTTAATTGTAAGTGGTGGTTACAACTACACTATTTTTTGGTATTTTTTTAAGGAGATGAATTTTTAAAAAGGTAATTTATTTAAATTGAGTTGAGGATCATGGGAATAAAAATTCAAGAATAATTAAATGATAGATCTAACAATAGATTATGGAGTACAAATATATTGAGAGAATATTTTGGAATTTGATATGATAAAAATTTTCTCATTTAAGTAATTATATATTATTATGAGATTTATGATAAAGGGAAGAATATTGGCATAGATAAAAACATATAATAAGATTAATAGACTGTCAATATTCAAAATAACTGAAAATCAGAGACAAAAGGAAGGTGTACTATAATGAGTAGTGAACAAAAAAATCCGGATTATTTTACAATTTTCAGATTGAGAAGCAATAATTGAAGTTTTATATGAATTGAGAAAGGATAACTAGTCTTATTACAACTATGATAATCAAATTTTTATTTTATTAAATATTGATCATATTCTATTCCGATTATTTTGAAGTCTCAAAGGGGAAGATCACCATCTTCATTTACTAAAGAAACCTAGAATATTTTTTGAGATTTATCACCCTATTAAAAATAAATAATAACTAGAAATAAGATTCTATGTATTCATAGGGATGTTTTGTGTGTGTTATAAAAAAGTCAAAGGGTGGATGATGATACCTCATTAACCACTTTTAATGGGTGATTTATTATAGTAGAGATATGTAAATCTATCTCAACCTATTCATAGTAAGGAGACGGTTCCCACATTGAGACTAAACCTTATAAAAATTATGTGTACCTTAACCTTTTTATTTTTGTTTCATTAGAGTAAGTATTAGATTCATATTTGAGTAGATTAGATCCTAAAATATAACAATGATTGATTTTTAGAGAATAAATTATAAAATAAATCACCCATGATTCAACCCCACCCCCCACCCCCATCAGTGGTCCACCCATTACTGGGTTACAATAACTGGTATCAGAGAATCCTAGGTTCCCTCTATAAAATCCAAATGATATTAGATATATATAAACGTAATTATATTGATGTAGGGTTATACCAAACTTTGATGAAAAACCCTATCATGGATAGAATAATAGGTTGTTACCCTATAATTTATTACTTTTACTAGAGTTTTTTGATAAAACAACAATGGAATTTTCACTAATTGAGAAAGATAATCCACTATCATTTTATGATTTGATAATTTTAGAATTTAATGTCAAAGAAAGAAATTATATTCTCATGTATCTATCAGAAAATGTTTATAAAATGGTTATGAGTATTCAAATAGATAAATAAATATGGGATAAAATATAAATTGGTTGTGAAGGAAATGTTGAGATTAAAGAATCTATACTATGAATATAGAGAATAATATTGAAAGATAGGAAGATATATAAAGAAGAATTCATTAATAACTATTTTATCAGAGTGAATGAAATAGTATGAAATATCATAGGTTATGAAGAATATATGGAAAACTCCAAAAATTGTAAAAAAAGGTTGATCAGAATCTTTTTAGATAGGTTTGATTATAAAATTTCATCTTTGAAAGATATATATGATATTTACATCAATGAATTAAATAATATTTTCATTGCATATGCAATGAATAAATATTAAACATTCAATGTTAAAGTGAAAATGGGATTTGAAGTCATAAGAAAACTCAAAATAAAGGATTTATAATTTAAAATTTTATTGATTTTTATCATGAAGAAGAAAATGATGAGTACTATAATATAATAATGTCTCTTATATCAAAGAACTTCAAAAAATGAAAGGGAAAGTATTAATGAAAAATATCACTTAAGTTTTTCATGTTTGGTGGCATTGGACACTTTTATATAAACTATCAAAAGAAAAAAATGGTGAGTATAAAGATAGTGATAAAAATGAGAAACTTAAAAAAGAAAATATTGGGTAAAAACTCAAAAGGAGTTTCCATATATATTGAGAGAAAAATAAATCTTCAACAAGAAAAAGAACAAGTCTGATGAGTAAATAGAATGAGGATGATATCTCTTCAATTATTTAGTCAGAAGAATAATTTTCTAAAAAAAATAGGAATATCATGGATCATAATGAAAAACAAGAATAATACTCAAATAATGAAGAAGAAGAAGGTGGGATAATACATATAGTGTATATATTGAAGTCTAGACTAGAAGTCTCTATTGATCAAAACATTAAACTCAAGAAGTAAATAAATTTATTGAAGAAATAATATGGTAATAATAATAAGGTAAAGGAAGTACTTATTGAAAGGGAAGGTGGTTATATTGAATAAATAAAAAATTCAAGTTAAAATTTATTGATCAAGAAAAAATGGTGAAATATATGTATGAAAAAAAATCCTTGAAATTTGAAGAGTTAAGAAATACATAATCAATTTGTATTAAATCTAAAAATCATTAAATAAAATGAGAAAGGATATAAATAATGTTTTGGAATTAAAAATTAAATCTTAAAAATTTTATGAGAAGATGAACCCAAAATTGAAAGTTAAATCTTCTCTTGTTAAATCCCAAAATAAATATTTTTTACTCATAGTTCAGGTTCCACTTCCAAAACTGGGTAATTTATTTTCAAGGAATATGATGAGAAATTTTCTATATCAAGGGAAAATGAGAATATGTTAAGAATAACCTTCTCCAAAAACATAAATTCTTGAACAACATATGGAAGAATAATAACCAGTTCCTGAATATAATTATTATCAATATAGAAGACCTATATTATATGGTTACTATAGTTGTTGTGTATTTTTTCAAAATTTTATTAATGATCTTTTTATGGAATTTATATTCATCAATGATAAGAAACTTTGGTGATTCTTATCTTTTATTGGGGATATGATTTAATGGTATTATCCTTATTCATTCTCTATATGTTTTATGTTTATGATTATGATGATAAGATGTTTATGAAATTAATTTATTTCCCAAGCGTTTTACTATGATGAAATGTCTATGAAACTATTTTTCTTTTAATGGGTTATGAAATGATGAATGTTGTATGATCTTATAGAATAAAAATATATAGATTATTTGATGGGTTAGACCTATATCTTCCTCCAATGCATTGGTTATTAATTAATATTCTATGAGCTCAAAGGGTATATTGGAGTTTATCCCAAACTTGAAAAAAAAAGTTATATGGGAGTTTATCCCAAACCCGAAACAAGAGGGTGTATAGGAGGTTCTCTCTAGACTAAAACAATAGGGTACATGAGATTTTATCCCAATCCTGAAACAAGAGGGTACATGGGAGGTTATCCCAAGCCTAAAATAGGGTATACATGAGGTTATCCCAAGACCAAAGTAGGTACAAGGATGGTTAGACCAATATTAACATGTTATGAATGTCTTGGTGGGTAGTCTTGGCATAATATTTTTCTATAATTATGTGTATGCCACAAATCTATGTATTATGATTATTTTATGCTCTCATGGCTTATGTTCTTTGATTCCATTTTTATTGATGTCTTATGAACATCCAATATTTATTCCATGACTCGAGATTATAATATATGTTATATAGGGTATGGCTTTTAAATGTTAGTCGCATGTTCTTATACCCTTATTCTCTTGTTGTGTTGATATCTCCCTTATTTACCCTTATTGAGCATATGAGCTCACCATTTATTATGTTTTCTTTCTCTAGGTTATGAATAAAGTTATTATGTATGATATATCAAAGGAGGGTGATAGTTATGAAGAAATTAGTGGGAGTTGATGCAGTTAACCTATGAACCAGTTGTTTATGTATCCAGGTTTTAAAAGGCATGAGACCTATATAATTCTAGCATGGATCATATTTTTATGTAATTAATATTCATCTATTAATATGTGATATCTATATATGAAAATCTTGGGTCGCTAAAGTTGGTATCAATGAAACTAGTATGAGAAACCTTTATTGAGATCCATAGGGATATGTATAAGGATAATCTTAAGGATGGGTCTAAGTATAGGAAAATGTTCTGGAATTTCAGTGAAGGATAAAGTGATTTATTGCTATCAATATATTTCAAGTGTATCTGGATCTATAACATTTTTACTTAGGGGTAATAAATTAAAAAAGGGTGCATTAAAATTTGACTTGATTATCACCTAGTGCATGAAAATAGGCCTTGATTCCCACCTGGTTTGTCACTCTAGGGGGATATGTTTTGTAAATTTACAAACCCTTTATGAAAGATCATAAAGGATTTGAATAAATACCATCAATGACCTAGGTTAAGCCTAAGTTTTCATATATTTAAAATAATGTGTCATGATTTATAAATCCAATAAATGATTTTTCATGATCATGTGGTTTCCCATTATGAGTATTATTGTTTACACTATTTATTTTCGTTTCATTCAATGGTTGGAACCCAAATAAATCATGTTAATAATGAATGTGATGGGTAATGAAATTATTTTCCTCATGATCAACCAAATGTTATGGGATATGGAATGAAAAATATAAATTATATGCTCACACAACTTTCTCAAACTATGAATCATACTGAACTTCTAAAAACCAAAGGATGAAACAATATTCTATTGAGCCATTCATGAGGAAATTTACACATTCTTTTAGTGGTTCTTCTGATCCACTAGTTATAAGACAATAAATCAGTACCACTATAAATATATTTTCTATTATCTAGAATTTAGAGAATGAAAAAGTCATTTTTGTTGTCTATCATTTTGAAGGTGAAGCAGATCAATGGTGGGATATTATCATGAATACATAATAAAAGGAAAATTTGAATCCATGGAACATGATGAGTTTAATAGATTATTTTTAATAAGTACTTTCCTATGGATAAGAAATTCCTTGTGATAAATCATAAGGATAATGAATCTTTCATGAGGAAAATTTTAAAAAACATGCAAGGTACACATCTAGTATTATCATCAGACATGAAATTAAGGATGATTAATTCTTAAGTGGCTTAAAACCAAGTTTCTAAATGGAGTTATCCATATGGGACTTCAGTAGCTATTAATAAATCATTTGATGTGCTATCAATGTGGAAATGGTGATTGGAGTTACCCATTAATATCATGGTCTTGATAAGAAAATAAATATGGAATTAAAAGGAAAATATAAAACCCATGGATAGAAGAAGATCAGCTTTCTTTCATACTCAAAGTGTAGAAGGAAACTTAGATGAAATTATCTTAAAGGGACTAGTAAATGTTATCATTTTGGAAAGGAAAATCATCAAGTGGATGAATGTTGAAGTTATTATAACAAGTAAACTAATAATATAAATAGAGAGAAAACCCCACATAATGAACCACCCACACTACAGTGTTTCAAATGCAAGGAGTATGGGAATTATGCTAACCAGTACTAAAATATAATGGTTAATGAAAATGATCAATTTTATAAACCTCTTAAGCTGAGATACAAAGGTAAATATCATGAAATTTCTATTTATGATTAGGGGTATGATAATGACATGATGTAAAGTACACTTACCATTCACTCTTGAACTAATAATTTTATATTTGATTCAGGATCTACCCACTCTTTTATATCTAAATATTTTTATAAGTGTATCAAAATTCCACCCGAATGATTAGATACTGAACTAGAAATGAAAACCCCAAATGGTATGATGATCTCATCTCAAATATATGATTCTTCTCTAGTATAATTATGTGGGAATGTTCTTCCTAAAAATCTAATTATTATCCCTATGGTTGAATTTAATGTTATCTTAGGCATGGATTTTCTTTCTATATATAAATCCCAAATTAATTTATAAGGAAGGTAATTCACATTTAATATTCAAAACCAGACTATGATTGTCTATCTATGTGCTGATAAATATAAACTCCCAATGGAAATTGTACCCATTATATGGGTCTTGATTCCAATTAAAAAGGGGTGTTTTTCTTTGATGGTTGGAGAGAAACTCAACATTGATTATATTCCTACTGTAAAGAAGTTTTATGATGTATTTTCAAGATATTTTCCTAGTATTCCACCAAATCATGAAGTTTATTTCTCAGTATAACTAATACCTAGTGTTATACCTATTTTAAATACTCCCTATAGAATAGACCTGATTGAGTTATAATAATTAAAGAAGAAACTCTAGTAGAATATTGAAAAGGGATTTATTTTACCATGTGTCACATTGGGGGGAATTGTTTCTTTTTGTTATGAAGAAAGATGGATTGATGTGACACTTCATTGATTATTAGGATCTGAACAAGATCACAATCAACAAAAAGTAGCATTTACCCCATATTAGTGACTTTTTGATCAACTACACAGAGATCAATACTTTACCAATATTGACCATCATTCTAGATATTATAAATTGAGTTTCAAGGAGGATATACCCAATACATCATTTCATACAATGTATGAACACCATGAATATATAGTGATGCCATTTGGTCTTACTAATTCCCCTATCATCTTCATGAATTTAATGAATATAGTTTTAGGGATTTTTTTGATTAGTTTTTTGTAGTATTTATAGATGATATTATTATATATTCAAAGAGAAATGAAGATAATGAAAATAAATTTATAATTATACTGAAGATCCTAAGGAAGAAAAAATTGTATAAAAAATTTACCAAGGGTGGATTTTGGTAACAAAAGGTTTCATTTTTTGGTCATATAATCTTAAGAGAGGATATATGGTTGGATCCATCAAATATAGAGGGTATTAAACATTGGACCAGACCAACCACAGTGATTGAGATACATAGTTTTCTTGGTTTTTCTAGAGATTATTGATTCTTTGTGGAAAATTTCTCATGGTTTTCCAATCCACTTACCATGTTAAGTTAAAATGGATCCAAGTTACTTTGGATAGATGAATGTGAGGAAAATTTCAAGGAAATAAAGATAATATTAGTAAATTAACCTATGATTATATTACTTTATAGTGTACAAGGGTTTATAATATTTAGTGATTCATTAGATAAGTGATTGGGAAGTGTCCTCACGCAAAATGATATGGTTATATCTTATGCCTCATGACAATTGAAAGTTCATGAGAAAAATTACCCAACTTGTGATTTGGAGTTAGCTTTAGTAAATTTTTCATTAAAGATATGGAGGCATTATATTTATAGAGAAATATGTGATATATATATATATTGATAATAATAGTTTAAAGTATATATTCATACAGAAAGAGTTAAATATGTTCCAGAGAAGATGGTTAGAACTGATTAAAGATTATGATTGCTCAAAAAATTACCACCTTGGAAAAGTGAACAAGGTGGATGATACTTTGAGTTGAAAAGATCATGCTAGATTATCCATGATGAGGATCACAAAAGATATAATATTTATGGATTTTTAAATGATGGATCTAGAAGTCTTGAAGGAATGGGATAAATCATATCTTTCTCAAAGGAGTGTCCAACCATCTAACCAAGTGAAGATTAAAGAGGCACGGAAGGAAGATGTAGAGCTGAAAAAGAAGGTTAGGAATGTTCTTGAGTTAAACCATGATCATAATGGAGTGATAAGGTTCAGAAATCAAGTGTGTGTTCTGTTCATACAAAAAATTAAGGATTTGTCAGAGGAAGATCATGGTTCTTAATTCTCAATTTATACTGGGTGTAGAAAGATATATAGAGATCTGAAAGATTATTTTTTGTGGTGTGGTAAAAAGAGAGATAATTCAATGCTAGAATCTTGATTATTAGCATGTAAGAATGTTAATGATGAGAGAAAAAATTCTAATGGGATTTTATAACCATTAACCATACTATATTATAAATGGAAAAACATCAGTATAGGTTTTATCATCAAACTCCTCAAAACATATAAATTCCATAATGATATATGGTTTGTAGTAAATCACCTTACAAATTAGCACACTTAATTTATATTAGGGAATATTTAAATTTGGATCATATTTTTAGGATATACATTAAGAAAGTGGTAAGATTTCATGGGTTACCACGTTCTGTTGTATCTGATTAGGATCTAGGTTTTACCTCGAAGTTCTTGTTAAGTTTTCAGTATTCCCTTGATATGGAATTGAGTTTTAATAAAATGTATCATCCTCAGATGGATGTTTAGTTTAAGAGTTCAATTAAAACTTTAGAGGATATTCTGATATCTTATTTTATGGATTTCAAAGTTGGTTGGGATCAACACCTTCATATAGTCGAGTTTTCTAACAACAATAACTTTCACTCAATAATTTAGATGAATCCTTATGAATCCCTCTATGGAAAGAAATATAGAGCTCCAAAATGATGTGAATAATTTGTGGAAAGAAATCTATTGGGACCTGAACTAGATGAATAAATAGAAAATAAGGTTAGATTTATTTAGAAAAAAATAAGGGTAGCGCAAAATAAATGGAAAGGTTATAACGATAATCGTCAATGTGATCTAGAATTTGAAGTTTGTGAGAAGGGATTTATATGAATTTCTCCATAGAATAATGTTATGATATTTTGAAAGAAATGAAAGTTTATCCCTAGATATATTGTCTATTTTTATATTCCTTATCGAGTAGGGATGGTTGTTTATCGCTTGGCGCTTCCACCAATGCTCTCTCAAGCTCACGATATATTCCATGTATCTCTCCTAAGGAAGTACATACCTGATTCTTCACATGTACTAAACTCAGAGTCTATGCTTCTAGATCAAGATATTTTATATGAATAATAACCTATAGATATTTATTATCATAGAGAGAAAGTTCTATGAAATACGACCACTCACCTGATCAAAGTTTTGTGGTGAAACCACCAATTTGAAGAAGCTGCATAGGAACTTGAGGATATGATGAGGCATAAGTATCCTCATTTGTTTGTATCAGAGTGAAAAATTTAGATGGATAAATTAATTTTAATGGGAGTATAATTTAACTCATTTATATTTTATGAAATATTTTTTTTCAAATAAATTTAATTTCCTTCTTATCTTGTGTTACACACAACATCATGTTTTAACGTACTATAATATATTATTAATAATATTATTTAAACATTTCCACTATAATCTAGATTTTAAACTTGGTGGTATGAATAGGAATAACAAAATTTTAAAAATTAAGTATAAGGTTTTTAGATAAATAAAATATATTGATAAATAAGTACTTAATTTTTGTTAAAGTCTTTATATACTTTGGAAATACATTTCTTCTCAAAAAAATGATTTTAATTGATTTTCATGGGCAGATGATAAAATTTATTTCTGAAACTTTTAGAAATTTTTTTTGAATAATTTAAATTCATTTTTTGAATCAAAATTTCAAAATTATCTTATGGTGAATTTTTGAGAATTTTTTGAAAAGATTAATTTTTCGATGAATACTAAAAAAAATATCATTTCTTATTAAAAATGCATTTTCATTTAAAAAATTTACAAAATATATTTTGTTTAAATATTGTTTTAAAAGTAAAATTAGTAAAATTATATTACTATTAATCCAATTTAGTTCATTCTAATTATTTTTATGTTAAATTTTGATATAAAAACTTTTTCGACTTATGATACTTTTCTCTTTGGAAAACCGCTTTTCTATCACGTCTGTGGGTTTCATTTTAAATTAAATTATAATTATAATATGAATTGGATTTGTAAAAATCGATTCCATATTTTTAATAAGAATAATTAATATTGTATAATAATTTATATATAATTTTTTGTCATAATGAACTATAAAAACACTAAAAATTAATTACCATGGTTAAGGTTAAAACTAGTATATTGGGGGTTAAACTAAAAATTTAATTATCAAAATGACATAAAAACTTTTTCAATTACTATTTTATGGAAAAATGTTGACCTTATCTCATAAAATTTTTTATTGTGATCCATTTGGGATACTTTTCATGTTTAAAATATGGTTACAACTTTTTCTTTTCAGATATTCCAATAGTGTTTTATCCCTTATTTATAAAAAGAAACTCCCTGTCCTCTTCTCTTCACACTTTAAAAGACTTTATTTGAGCCAATACCTACCTAATTACCTTCCTTAATTCCATACCCATGACCTGTATTCCTGATTTTTATTATTAAACCCTCATAAGAATGATTTTTTTTCTAACCTAATGATGTTGTTCGAAGAAGAGGCATTGTTCTTAACCGAGCATTTTTATTTTATTTTTTCTTCCACATCCTACGAATATTCTTCAAATTTGATGATATAATATCATAATTATATCCCATATATTTATATTTTTTTTATTTTAGTCTCACAACTCACATCCATATACTCTTCCATCAAATGGAAAATGAAACTGTTGATCGTGTGTACGGCAAACTACTACCTTGCAAACCGAGGTAATTCATTTTTCATCACTGCATCTCATAGATGAATATAATTATGGATTTAAAATATATATATATATATATATGATATTTTTGAAATAATTATACTTCTACAATTATGATATCATATCTTTATTCTTACCTTCCAAGCTGTTGGAAAATGTTAACATCGCTCGTGCGTATGTGTGGACTACCACCTCCACGAAGCAATGTGATTCATTTTTTGTTTTATTTTTACATGAATGGTAATAAGGATATATTTAATGAATATATATAATATATATAAAATAAAATTATTCTATAAAGTTGATATATTATTTCCCTTTATTTCATTTCATTCATCAAGAAAATGGAAACAGTATTCATGCATACTTACGGCCTACAGTCTCCATGAATAGTATAATTCATTTTCTATATATAACTTTAATGGATTAATATAAATACATTTATAATGAATATATATGATATTTATATCATTTTTAAAATTATTTATATTATGGAACTATTATCAAAGTAAAAGGACCGAAAATAGAAAACCAAAATATACATCAAAAACAAAGCAGTTATTACCCAAAACAATGATTTTAACCAATAATAGTTAACAAACAGGTGATAAAAGGATATAATTAAAACATATATAGAATTATATATATGATTTTATTTATGTTATGTATTTATAATAAATCAATATTTATTATATAGTATGTTTGAATGTGTACGAAGAAAGTCAAAACTCGAGGTATGGGATTTTTGCCTCAAATCACCTTCTTTGGGACATATGTTGTGTTATGAACCTATATTCTTTTATGATGTGTACATAAAGACCATTTTAAATTTTATATCATTAATTTTTTTATTATAATGATATTTAATGTTTTATTTAAATTTATTCTTTAATGGGACTTATGATTCAAAAGTTACCAAAGTGGTAAAGGTTTTATGTTACATATCCCATTATTTATCAACATTATTTATTATTAAGTATTTAATGATGAAGTTTTATGACAAAACTACAAATAAATTCATAAATTATATCCTATTATACTTATTTATATATAATACATGATTTATTTTCATTTTTCTCTCTTTAAGAATTAAAGATACCAAAATAATCCTTTTAAGAAAAATTTGAATTTATTTCTCTCTTTAGTCAAAAAACATTTTATTCCAAGTCCATGTTTTCTAAAAATGTTTTAAATAAAGTTTCTATTGTTATAAAATTATTTTTTAAAGAAATTTTTACCCATTTTTTAATTTTTAAATTTTTTTGAAATAAATCTTCTTGTTGTTTTCTAAACAAGGCACTTTAAACTTTTTATAAAAAATGTGAAATAAAACTTTTTTTATCATAAAAAACGTGAATATAATTTTCCACCATCATAAACACTTAATTATTTTAATATTTCATTACATGTTTTTCAGTACTATAGCAGCTGGAACTATTCATCCATCTGGGCCTTCGGGCCACCGGTTTGGTCCTTGGGTCCTGCAAGGTTTTCGGGCCACCCAAGGCCTTTGGGACAGTTGATTATCAAGGCCTTCGGGCCACCTTAAGGCCTTAGGGACACCCCAAGGCCTTCGGGCCACATAAATGCAGGCCCCAGACACACTAAAAAAAGGAGTAGCCCCAGAAGAGGATTCAGAGCAGGTGCACTACCCAGAGAAGAGCCAAATGGATTGTCAGAATGAGAGGGTATGGATATGACATTGGTACCAGCCTATGCTTGCACGGGAAGCCTATCCAAATGGTCATGAAAAGGTGGAGATATACTATTAGGATGCAGATGCTGGGGAGGGGCAATTCCTTGTAGATATTCTGGTTGAATTCCTTAAGACCTTCAGGTCATGTAATCTCCTAATCCTATGGGCCATGTAATCTCTGAGCCTACAGGCCTTGTAAGGGTTCCCCCTCATCCCTTGAAAGGGGGGTTATCAAAAATCAATAAAAATGAAGGCCTTCGGGCCATTCAGGCAGGCAAGAAGGTTATCCCAATCCGAAAACAAAATGGTACACTGTCATTTATCCCAATCCCAAAACAAGAGGGTACATAGGTGTTTATCCCAGTCAAAAAATAATATGGTACATGGTAGGTTATCCCAAACCTAAAATAGGGTACATGGGAGGTTATCCCAAGCTTGAAATATGTACATGGGTGGTTATCCCAATCGAAACATGTTATAAATGTCTTGGTGGGTATCCTTGAAATAAGATTCTCAATACTTATATGTATGTCACAAATCTGTGTCTTATACTAATGTTATGCTCTCATGGCTCATGTTCTTTGATTCCTTTATGACTCTTGTATTATGAACTACCATGATTTATGCCATGGATAAATATTATGGTCTATGTTATTCAGGGTATGATTTTAAAATGTTATTATCATGTTCATATACCCTTATATCATGTTATGTTGATATATACCTTGTTTATCCTTATTGACCATCTGAGCTCACCCTTTATTATTTTTTCTTTCCCTAAGTTATAAATAAAGGTATTATGTAATATATATCTAAGGAGGGTGCTAGTTATGAATAACTTAGTGGGATATGATGTAGTTCACCTATGAACCAGTTTTTTTTGTATCCATGTTTCCAAAGTCACTATTCCTATATGATTTTGGCATGTATCATCATATTATGTAATGAATATTCATCTATTATGATGTGATTTATATGTATGAAAATCTTGTGTAACTATAGTGTGAGTAAAACTCATTAGTCCAACACCATAGTGACTAAACAATCCAATAATGATATAAATTGCATGAAATAAAGTGATTAAATAAGGGTATTAATTTGAAAAATAATATTTCACATGAAACAAATACACTGATCCTCAAGCTCCAGATTGACACCTAGGGTCAACCAAACCTTCTTCGTCACCATTCTGGATATATCTATCTAGGGGTGGATCCTCTTATATTATGATAGATTCCCAAGTCAATGAAATATTCCCATACTGAGGTTGAATCACACATAATATATCATGAACAAATAGTCCCTACCCTTAATCCAATAAGATTCTCTCCCTCGGGCATCCAGTTACTATGAAACTTACCCTTAGGTGGTTCATGTCCCATGAATCTTACACTCAGGTGGTGTCGAACACCATGTATCTTATCCTCAGGAAGGAACATAACCATGAACCTTACCCTTAGGCATCACTCATGGTACTCCCAAGGAAAAAACACAAGCATAAGTCATAAATATAAAAATATAAACAATCCATGTAATATCCCTCCCTCAAGTTTTAATCACAAAACATGTCATATCAAGATAGAATTTTATGCAAGAAAAACACATAACCAAGTGAAAAGTATATCAGATATGTCATCATAATTCATAATGGTCAATTAACCAAATTACCATTTATCTATCCATTTACATTCCATAAATTCAGGTTCCGAATGATCATATCAATTATAAATATTTCCATTTCATTCTTACTTTTATCCCAAAATACATTGACATTCCGATATATATATATATATATATATATATATATATCCATGTATCATCATGTCAACATGCCAAAATAATTATATTCCAATATATACATCCCATTCCAGGTGATTATATTTTAAGTAATCACCAAAATTCACATGTTATGACATTTAACAATATTAAGCCAATAATCAACTCACATTGTTAATCCAAAAATCCACATTATCAAAACTATTAGTTCATTGTGATTTCAAGGGTAAGCTCACCTTGGGGTGGCAGAAAGCCTGGTCTCAATGACAATAAACCCAACAAGGTACAATAATAGGTTTATATAATGTGATTATCATCATACATTATTTATTTTATTATATAGGCCATGCGCATAGTTCAATCACAATTATTACACACACTATAAGGATTAAAAATATACTTTCAGGGAGTTTTTCTAGACCACCTACCTCAAAAGTGGAGAAAACATGAAAAAACTCCTGACGTATAAGTTATAATTTGGTTCCCTCTCCCTAGCCTTTAAAATTTAGTCTTTTATTACCAAGATCCAATATATCTTTCTTCTATTTCAAATAGTATTCTTAAAGGTCTCTACTGAAAGGCTTGAATCACCACAGATTGATCCCTAGAAGGTAGGGGTTTAATATGATTGAAAGGGGCTTCAATTGACTTTGAAAATATCTCCAGGGTGCATATGGTTTGAATAGAAAATATGGGATCAAAAAAATTAGAGGGGGTTTAGGGTGTTTATAGATAGTCCAAGAAAAATAGGACCATGGCACAACATCTCCAACCGAACCACAGACCACCCAAACCACACTATAGTACCCCTAGACCACGGCATAGCCTTCTTGGTCAAACTACATTGGAAGACAGCTGGTTAGTCCACACTGAAAATCCTATTAACATAATAAGGGACCACATTGTGGCATAATACACCTCACTCTAGACCCCAAAACACCTGATATGTAGGCTATGGTTTAGCCTAGATTCATGTCGTAAGGGTACTGATTCTAGAAGAACCAACCAAAAACCACCCCAAGGCCCTTTCACCACAACCATCCTCTCTATGCCACAACACTCAACTAGACTATGTCTTATCCTCCCATCACGCTATATATTTTCCAAATTTGAAAGTATCTCCAAAATTCATCCTCCTAGGACCCTACACCGCAGTCGAGATCTCCACACCACATCCACTAGCCTTATTGTTCATCTCAGATCACCACAATGAAAAATCCTCTAAAATAGTAGATTTTTTATCTAACCATTTCTACTTTTTCCTGGAAAAACCCAACCAAACTAAGACTCAAAAAAAGTTCAAACAAAAAAAATAGGGTTAAATAGGTTTTTCAAAACATGAATAGGGTCATACCTAGAAAAAAACTAGATCTTAAAACCTCCCCACCATATAACATCTTGTCTATGAGTTATTGTGAGAATCATTATGGGTTATCTATGAACATTTCTGAAAAATATTTCCACATATCATACTCCCTCTCCCAAGTCTCCTCTTCCACATGCTCATGCTACCACTACACTCACACTAGAGGTATGGTCTTCCCTGGGAGATTCTTCTCACTACAATCCATGATATGGATCAGGTGCTTCTCAAAGGATGCATCAGTATCTATCTCGAAATCAAAAATTTCTATCACATGGGAAGAGTCATTATAATATCTCTAAATTTGTGACATTTTAAACATGTTATGCATGGTGTTATATAAATGTGTATTGGATAAATAGTATTCCACTAGACTATACCTTTACATTATCTCAAACAGCATGAAAAACTTGGGTGATAGCTTCCCTTTCTTCCTAATATAGAATTGCCCTAGACTTAGTGACATCAAAAGGACAACATGATGTCTACCTACAACTCCAAAGGTTTTCTTTAATGGACAACATAGGATTTATTTCATCTGTACATGGTCTTCAACCACTCTATAATCAATTGAACATGTTATGATGTCTCCTGTATTAGATTATGTCTAACAAGTGTTGACTCGCCTGCCTTTATCTAACAAAGAGGTGAATGATAATGACTTATATGCAAGGCCTTGAAAGGAGACATTTGGATCGATTCATAGAAGTTGTTATTATAAGAACACTCCATAGTTTCTAGATGATGCTTCCAATAACCACTGAAATAAAAAACATAGTCTCACAACATATCTTTTAGAATCTGAATCATTCATTCATATTGGTCATCAATATGGGGACGATAGGTTGTACTTAGAATATCTTACAATCCTAAGGCCTTCTACAGACCTTTCCAAAATCGATATGTGAAACAAGGATCTTGATCTAAAATGATACTCCTTAGAATACCATGAAACTAAATTATATATCATATGTAGAGACTATCTAGTTCATCAATGTTGAAGGTCTCCATGATAGGAAAGAAATGGGATTCCATCTTTATTTAATCCACAACCACCCATAAAGCATCATTTTTGTAGGTTTTCCTAGGTAATTCTATCACAAAATCTATACTGACAGCATCCTAATTCCATTCCAAAATGGGTAGCTGCTATAACAAACCAGTAGACCTTTTTTTCTTGACCATGATCTGATTACTGGTTAAACATATTTCAATGAAATCCAATATCTTCTTTTTTATCCCTAACCATTAGTATTTTCTATAGAAATCATGATGAAGCTTCATTGGAATCAGATGTACCACCCATTTAGAAAAATAAAACTCCATTATCAGCTTCTCATGCTAGTCTATAGGAACCCATACACATGCATGGATAATAAGAACATCGTCTCTTCCAAGAGACCATCATGATAGTGGCACCCCACCATATAAATTTTTCCTCATATCTAAGCCCTCTAGATCAAATAACTACTTTGTCATGATCCAGTCTAGAAGCATGATTAATATAGATGTCAAAGCCAAAGGTACTCATCCCTTGGACTCTTGAAAATCTAGATTCATGTACATAAAGAGGGACATCAGATTTGACTCATCATAAGACTCTGACACTAACTATGTATGCATATTCTGGATCAAGGTGTCGATAATGACATTGTCTTTTCCTAGTGTGTAAGCTAGCTTGAAGTCAAAATACTATAGATACTTGACGAACATCCTCTTCTGAAGGTTCATTTATCACTGGGTAAATATATACTTAATAATTTTATTGTCTATGTGTAGAAAAAACCTATTTCCCAATAGAGAGCATCTCCAATAACTCAAGGCATGTACCACCACTGCTAAATCAAGATTGTGAGTAGGGTAATTCCTCTCATGTGGTCTTAGCTGTCTAGATCCATAAGAAACCACTTGGTCCTCCTACATCAAAACAACTCTGAATCCAAATCTTGATGCATCACAATACATGGTATATTCTTTACCTAGAATAGGAAAAGTGGGGATCAGTATAGAGGTCATCCTGACCTTCATCTCTTTGAAATATCTCTCACAAGCTTCTAACCAAAAAACATCACCCACTTCTTGGTATTATTGGACATAGGTGAAGTCAAATGGGATAAATACTAGATAAATCATCGATAATATCCTACTAGACCAATAAAACTTTGAATATATAATACATTCTTATTTCATTCCCAAGATAACATGGTTGCAATATTGTTTGGGTCCACTTCCACTCCAGCCTCTGAGTTAACATGGCCCAAGAAGTGTACTCTATCAATCTAGAAATTGTATTTATATATCTTTACATAAATTTAATTATTACTCAGCTTACACAGGACAATGTTAATATATCAGGCATAATCACCTAGATACTGGAGGTACACAAAGATTTCATCGACAAAAACTACCAAAAACTAATCCATAAAAGTATAAAATATCTCATTAATAAAATCCATGAATACCTATGGATTATTTTTCTGATTGAAAAATATCATCACAAACTCATACAATCCATTCCTACTTTGAAAATTAGTGTGGGGTATGTCTGATGGTCTCACCCTCAACCGATGGTATCCTAAACTCAATTTGATCTTGTAGAAAATCATGTCACCTCTTAGTTGATCAAAGATAACATCTATGCATGGAAGGGGATACCAGTTCTTAACTTTCACATGGTTCAGTCTCTAATAATCCACACATAAGCACAAAGTATCATCAGTCTTCTTAGTGAATATTTTTATTTAAAAATTTGGGGCTTAAGCCTCAATTATTATTAAATTAAAGAAAATATCTCTTTTTAAATGTGTAGATGGAGACCCATTACATAGCCTGAAGGCCCAGTGGGCATGTAGCCCATTACATGGCTCGTAGGCCCAATATGAAAGTATTCTTAGTGAATAGTATGGAATAATAGCATGGAGAAGTACTAGGTCATATGAATCCTTTAACTTCCATATCCCCCAACTGATCTTTCAAATAATGAAGATCTTATGGTTATATTTTGTAAGGTGGTATAAAAATTGGCACAATTCCCAACACTAACTCAATCATGAACTTAATCTTCTGCTCGAGTGGTAAGTCATATAAATCTTCATGAAAGACATCCTAAAAGATTTTTCTACTGGATAAAAATTATCTTATTGAATTCTGTCATCATCTATAATAAGTCTTACTATATAATCCATGAGATAATCCAATCTATGCTGAATTGGTTCTGCATGGCCAGTCTGAATATTCCAATCACCCTAGTGAAAGTAGCTTCCCCATTCTAGAGAAAGAGATGTTGATCTCCTTCTATAACAGTTGATATGATACTGGTACTAAAAAATTCAATCCATACAAAGAATAAAATTGAAGCCTATAATTTTCCAACATAAAACCCTCCCAAAGTAAATTACAGCCCCGAATTTCAAGGGAACACTCCTTGAAGTGTTTTATATACACTTACCACACTTATAATGGTGTGTAAATGGTAATAAAACCATCCCAACTCTCTATAACTAGACCCAAACCATTTTTAAATTTAGTATACAAAAGTAATGTGTTTCCCCTATATCAAAAAAATGAAAGATAAAAGAATTGTACCTATGATAATAAAAAGGCCTCATATAAAAAATTTACAGAGTATACTGCATAGCATGCAGTTAAATCAACCCTCATACCTAGGATCTAGTATGACTCTCTTATGCCACTCCTATTGGTTGGTACTATTACTCCAGCTCTAGGGTACCACGTACCCTTCCTCATCCTAAACCTTTATTAGAAATCAGTTATTGGTCTTTTTATGGGTAGTTGAGTACCTCCCTAACTTAGGTTCCTATCATGATCTCCTCCCATTACTCTACAATGGAAATATCCAAAATAACATCTATAAATGGCCCAACCTGCCCCCAGAACGACACTCCTATATAGGTTAAGGAAGCTAAGGGAGATTATGGAAAACCTTTACACACTAAAATCACTATAATGGACCATGGTTCTAAGATGAATTCCCACATCCCTGGCTTCTATACCCACTACTTCACTAATGATAGCTATCATAGCAGTGCTTCTTGTTAATTGAATAACTCCCAGATCACCCTAGTGTAACTATTTAGTCAACACTCATGTTCTATCTCTAATTCCATTCTATTATGAGAGCTTAATTCATCACATTTTTCAAGATACTCAGGAGAAATACATTCACTTATAACCTTATCTCATAGCAAATACCATCCTAGAAACATCTCTCCCTTGTGATCTCATCGACTAACAAGGATGGAGTTAAATACTACAGGTCTATGAAACATCCATAATAGTCCACCATTGATATTCCCTCATATGTCAAGTTCATGAACTCATGATCCCTTTCATCCCTTGATGTATTTGGATAAAATTATATCAAGAACTTTCCCTTGAATTCCTTCCAAGATAACTCCTCTTACTACCCAGCTTTGTCCAGAATGGCCCAGCAACACTTGGATGGTCCTCACAGTATATAATACACAAGATTCACCCTAATATATATGGGTGACTCCAGATGCTTTAAGATCATCTAGACTAACTCAATCTAGAACTTAACTACCTACATGCCTCCCTTCCCAATGAACGTAGGTGGATGTTTTAGCTAGAACTCCCTCATCAGCTCAAAAAAGGAAGGTACAATGTGAAAAATATACCTTTCCATTGATTTCATGACACTTAGGAGGTTTTCATAGACCTAATAATCCATAAAATTCTTCAGAGTTGTAGGAAGTTTAGAATCATCTACGTTAAGAGCATGTTGATTTCCACTTTCCTTATTCTTGATTTGAATATGATGAGGAGGAATTTTTATATAGAGAGTAACACACTCCTTAAAACACAATTTACACAACAAGATCAACCTCAATAGGTGAAAATTAAAGAGAATCATTGAATCATGGTCTCTTTATATGTGTATTAACAAGTGAGTTGGTATAATATAACAGTTTATTCAATTTTCTTTTTACTAGGTATATCAATGGATTTTATTTAATAGTTTATATAAACAGATATGAACATTCAATAAACATGTATATAGAAAAAAATTCATCTCATCATATGTCCCTATGTTCCTACCATGATGTATTCATGCTCATATCGTGTTATAACAGACCATGAGTAAAATCTTAATAACAATAATACCTCACATAAGGTAAATAACCTAAGGTGAAATGTCATCAAATACATAATAAGAAAACATCATGAATAACAATCCCATCCTTGGGCTCTCGGAATTTCCCCTATACATTGGATAGATACTCTCATGCAAAATCTCATTACTAAGTCCCAACACATCCTAGTCACATTTATACCTTTCTGAAATAGTAAGGTAATAGAAAAGAAATATGAGGTACCAATAACACTTTGTAGCATCCATGACTTGGTGATCCCCCATGTGATCAAGTCGATTGGATATGTGACTCAGGTACACCTCCCCATACACCAAAGACTACTGACTGGAAGCTAGGGTGTAAGAAATATAGTGGGGAGAATATACCCTCTAGTATGGAATTTCTATAAGAGAGGAAATAATAATAGAGTAGAGAAAATAGTGGAAACAACGTGAATAATCAAACAAGCATCTATAGATGAATAAAGGATGAATGAAACAATACAATAGTAATAGATTCATGTATGTTTGGATTAAATTTATCTAAATGGAATTTTTTATGTTATAAAAATAAAAGAAAAAAATAGAAAAAATAAGAGACTCAAAAATCCTCAACCCCAAGTCCCATGTCAATCCTATCTCTAAACTCCAACCTAACTAGAAATAAATAATTGAAAACATGGTCACTTTCCCTTGCCCATACATGCATCCATAAATTGTGTTCAGGTACCAAATACTGACCTGATCTATGTTTCAATACAACTCAATAGGTTGACACCACCTTGTCTAAAAAATCTGGTCTGAATATATAGTGTATTTATTAAATCAATTAAATAGGGGTATTAATATAACAAATAATACCACACATGAAATAAATCTACTGACCCTTGAGCTCTGGGTTGACACTCTAGGTCATCCAAACTTACTTTGGCACTATTCCATATATCTCTATCTAGGGGTGGATTTTCCTATATCAAGAAAGATCGCCTAATTCTATGTAATATTCCCCTACCAAGGATGAATCATGCATAAAATACCCTAAAATATTGTCCCTTCCCTCATGATAACAAGATTCTCACCTTGATGCATCTAGTGACTATGTAAATTAACCTTATGCAGTTCATGTTCCATGCATCTTACCCTTAGGTGGTATTGAACACCATGAATCTTACCCTTGGATGGGAATGTAACCATGCACCTTACCCTTAGGCATCACTCATATTACTCCAAAGAACCAAACATAAACATAAGTCATAACTAGAAAAATCTCAACAAGCCATGTAACATCCCTCCCTCAAGCATCAATAAAAAATAGTGTCATGTCAAGATAGAATTCTAAGAAATAAAAACACTAAACCAAGTACCAAGCATATCAGGAATGTCATCATAAACTATAATGGTCAATTATAATTCCCTATTATGCTTTTTAAGTAATACCTTATTCATATTTCAATTCTTTACTTTGGTTTTTATTTTTAAAATAGAAACTACATTTTTTGTTATCTATTAGGAAATTACACATTGTGTAATAGGATTACACACCATGTATTTTTCAGAGAGAAGATTCCATGAAATGGGTTTATAGGTTATGAAATTTTTTAAATTCCATGTAAAATTTTCACAACGTGTAATGGTTTAAAATCATATTTCAATAAAAGGTGATGCATTTTTCATATTCAACGTTAGTGGATTATGTGATGTGTGATGGGTTATCATTATCTATGTTTTTAGGGAATTGTGCGGGTGTTAATTAATTAATTAAACCGTATATCCATCCCTCTCATGTATCAGATCTCTTTAAGTTATTTTGGGTGATTCTGATCCCTTTGGATCATTCATTAGATGATTGATCATCATTGTTGTCATGGTTCATTTCTATAGGTAAGCATTCTTTCTGGTTCTTTATTCCTTTGGTTGTGGTTGTGGTGTTGGTTGTGTTTTTGGTATGGTTTCTTGATCGGATAGTGTTTTATATAATTCATTTTCATTTTATTATCATGCATTTTCTTTAAAAGGCCGATCTCTCGGTTTCCAATCATCATTGTTGAAGATGGATAGGTTTATACCATTTTTATGTAGGTGGATCTATACAGGTGGTTATAATTCTTTATTTTCTATATGTTATTTCCAATTACTTTGGATTTTGAAATGATAATGCATGTGTTGAAATATAAATGGATTGGATTCATTGTTCAAAGGGTTTGGGTTTTAAAAATGAATTTACCTTGATTTGGAAATGATTTTTCAAACCCTAAAGTGGATTTTATTATATTTAAAAATGTTTTGAAAAAAATGTGATCATTTTTTGTTTTTTAAAATGGAAGTAGAAAAACTTAACACATCGAGAACCTTGGGTGCATCAGTAATTAGGCACGGGTAGCCTTAGTGTGTGTGGCGCCACTAGGAGGTAACCTTTATGATATCGATGGATTGTTGCAGGACTCAATATTGGTTGGTGCCAATGTATGCATGTTTAGGATCTTTAGTGTCTAGTACATATTGTCCCATATGCTGGAGCCCGAATGGATGGTGCTTTCTCATTTTTGATTTTTTATCATATGATTGTTTATTTCATGGATATTTTCTTACATGTTTAGTTTATCTGATTTCTCTTTCCTGTATATGATTTTGTGGAAAATAAAATAAATTTTTTTAAATTTTTTTATTTATAAAAATTCTTTTAAAACTGGATTTTGTTTTAAATGTAGAGACTGTGCATTATTAATATTAGAGCTTGTATAGATTATTTGGTGGTATCTTACCGGGATTTGTGCTCACACCCTAATTTTTTCCTTGAGAAGTTATAGATGTTGTATTGAAGGAAATAGGTAAAGGGAAAGGAATCTTGTCGTATATGAGCTTCTCTTTTGTTGTTTCCTTCATTGGAGGGTGGTTTGGTGGTGACTATTGGTCACATAGAGACATAAAATCTTGTCTAATTCATATATTATTTGTTCATCCTATTTCTTTGGTTATATGGATGGTTGTATCTCCTTTATTTACTCTTTATACTCTGATTTTATGTCTTTATTTGTTTATATTCGAATATTTTTTCTACTTTTTGGTTATACCTCACCATGTAATGGATAAACATAGTTAACTTGTCTAGTTGACCTAGGTTGGTTCATTATAATTTGGTATTAGAGGGATTCTCATCTTGAAGTGTGTCAAAACAACCTGAGTTTGGTTCTATGTATTGAGAATACAGGAGTTAAGACTATCAGAATTTTGGTTGTAAGTGTGGGAGGATGCCTAGCCATCTCACTTCCATATTTGAACTGAAGTTACCGTGGGTTGTTATAAAATTTTTACCAGGTTTGGAACTTGGTATTTGAGGTCATTTGAATGAATTGTATGGGAATTTTATTTAAATGGACCTATTCCTTTTTAAAATTTTGTCTTTTTATCAGTATAATTTATAATTTCTTTAAATTATTAGTGTTTAAAATCCTTTTTATTGATACCTAAAGTCGGTCCTATGATTTTTGAATCTTTTCACGAATGATTGGTTTTTGTCCTATGATTATTAGACAATGCCTCCTAGAAAATAACTTCCAAATCCAAGAGAGGAATCTACAATATAGGATCCATATATGAATACTCTAGTGGACCCTTATTTTGCTTGAGGTTATAACTTGCATAGTTTAGACTCTAATTCAAGTGGGTTTTGGGAACCCAGGACGTGTGGTGAATCATGGATCGGAATTCACTTAGCAGTATATGCATGTATTCTGAGGTGAAAAGAGACCCCATGAATCTGAGGAGTGTCTTGAGAAAATTGAGAGGATCTTCAACTACTTAAAGACTCTTGATGAATCTAAGGTAGGTTTTTCATGTGTTTTTTCGAGGGACTAGGAAGGAGATAGTGGGAATAAATTGTGAAAGCTAAGTTTCATGAGGATCGTACCTGGGATGACTTCAATAAAATATGTAATCAGCAGTATTTTCCTGAGATATTATGTGTGGTGAAGACCAGGGAGTTTTTTAACCTATAAAAAGGGTAGTGCATCATTCTAGAGTATTCTACCCATTTTATTGATTTGGTGTATCCATCAACAGATCTTGTCACCAATGAGTATCTTAAGGATAAAGGTTTTTATTTGGGATTGATACTGGGTATTCAGTTGATGTTGATCCTCATATACCTTATGACCTTTTTTGAGGTAGTTGATAAAACATCGTTGGTTGAGGTAGAAATTGCTGGAAATATAGGTTTGGGTGCAGCTTTAGTTGGTGTAGTTGTTAGTCAAGGTGCATCTTCTGTCCAAAAAATGAAGTGTAGATATGATCAGTTTTATTCAGGACCAGTTTCAGGGTATTCATTGGAATAGAATCAGGTTATCTACTACCAGTGTGTGATTCGAGGTCATACCAAGTTAATTTGTACATAGTACCCTAGGACTTGTCATATTTATGAACAATTTAGCCATCTAAAATGATTTTTTGAATGGATATCCCAAGGTAGTAAGGCTAAATTCACATTCACCATAGGTTTGTAAGTTCAAACCAATGATTACAAGTGTGGTGCATCAAATCCTTAGGCCAAGAAGGATATCCATGTGGCTAAGACTAGATGATTTTTTGTGAAAAGGTATGTGCCAGAGGAATCTAAAGTAGAGTCAGTAACTGTTAGATGTGAGGTTTTTATTTCATCTTTTATGGTCCTATATTTTTTTGATATAGGTGTTACTCATTCTTTAATATCTTCAAATTTGGTTAACATGTTGGTCTTGATTTCATAACTTATAGTGTTCTTGTTGGATCTTTTCATGTCTTTATAAAATAGGTCTAAACAAAATTTTAAGTGTCCCACATGTCGGGTAAGGATAGTCAACTCTAAGGTGGTGTGGTAATTATTAGTGCTCAATCTTGGCATCTTTTACTTGATTATCAGTATGGATTAGATGATTAGTGTTAAGGATAAAATATAATTTTATTATCTTTAGGTTTAGTTTTTATTTTCTAATGGGGTTACACATATTTTTCAGGGTGAGTGGGACTCTAGATCAGGAAGGGAAGGGATTGTTTTTCCTTAAATTGGGGTAATCTCATGACAGTTTTCAGATATTTTTCTTGATGTATTTGACCCTTATTAGGGTGGTTGACTTATTTTAGTTTTACGTACATACTCTGAGGTCATTTCAAATGGTTTTTCTAGTTTACCACCACAAAGAGAGGTCGAGTTCACTATTGACATACTACCTGGTACGATGTCCATTTCTATTCCATATTATTGAATGGCACATTTTGAGTTAGTGGAACTTAAATTATATATTTAGGATCTAGAGGCTAAGGGATTTATTCATCCTAGAATGTCACCATGGGCTTCGCATATCCTCTTTGCTAAGAAGGTATATGGGAGTCTCAGACATTGCATAAATTATCGAAAGTTAAATTACGTGACTGTTAAGAAAAAATATCCTTGTCCAATGATTGATGGTATCTTTGATTAGTTTAGAGGGGATCATTGGTTTTCTAATATTGACTTGTGTTCAGGGTACCATTAGTTGATATTTTGAGAAGTGGATATACCTAAGATAGCATTTTGAAGATGATATGGGAATTTTGATTTTCTAGTTATGCCAATCAGTTTGACTAACACTCCTATAGTATTTATGGATTTGATGAACCAGATATTTCATCGGTTCTTGGAATTTTTTTTGGTGTTCGTGTATGTTATATTGTTTTACTCCAAGTTAGAAGAGGAGCATATGGACCACTCGAATATCATTTTTATAACTTTAAGGGAATATTGTCTATATGGTAGTCTTTCCAAATGTTAGTTTTAGATCACGGAAGTGAATTTTCTGGGCCATTTGATATATGAGAAGGGAATCTCAGTGTATCCTAAAAAATTGCATGCATTTATGTCCTAGTAGAGGCCTAGAAATGTGTTTGATATCTGAATATTTTGGGGTTGGATGGTTATTACAGGTGGTTTGTTAGGGACTTCTCCATCCTTACATCTTCAATGATATATTTAACCCATAAGAGTGTAAAGTTTGAGTGGAATGATAAGTTTCATGTATCTTTTTAGGAACTGAAGGTGAGATTGAATTAATCTCTAGTTTTTATTCTTTTGGAACGAGGTCGGTGTTATGATGTTTTTAGAAATTCTTCAAGTATGGGTTTATGATGTATCTTGATGTAATGGAGATAGGTGGTATCCTATGGATCTCATCATTTATGACCTTAATAGAAAAAACAACCCTACCCATGATCTTGAGTTGGCAGCAATTATACATACACTCAAAATGTGATATCACTATCTCTTTAGGGATCAGTTTGCATTGTATTCATATCATAAGACCCTATAATATATTTTTACTTAGGGGATCTAAAATTTCAATAGAGACATTGGGTGGAGTCTCTTAAAACATTTTATTTTGATATTGCATGCATTCCAAGAAAAGGTAATGTGGTTTTTGATTCATTGTGCATAAAATTTCTGACACATACCATGAAGGAATCAGTTGAGGAGTGTTCTCTAATGAGTTTTTTTACTAATACGAACTTGGTAATAGAAGAGGTTGGTGGGAGGTTATGTATAGATTCAATGATATCTGAATCATTGTTTTATGAGTGAGTTCATCTTGAGTAGATTTTTGACATTGGGTTCCATAGTTTTAGTAAAATCCTTTATAATGGGGAGACCTTAGGTGAGTGGTATCAGTCTCCTAGTTGAGATTTGTGCTTCCGTGATAGGTTGGTTGTTACTTATTCCCTAAGTTAGGAGTTTATGGAAATTGGATACCATTCTTGTTTTTCTATGCACCCAGAAACAATCAATATGTATCATGATTTGATATTTCGGTATTGGTGACTAGGGATAAGAAGGTCAATTACAAAAAAAAATTATGGTGTCTTACTTTTTAGGTAATTAAGGAAGAACACCAAAGACCTACAGGTTTGTTGCAACCCTTACCCATTTTGGTATGGAATTGGGATGAAATTTATTTGGATTCCCTCATTGGTTTTCCACAAACTCCTAGTGGAAAATATGTGATTTCGGTGATCATTGATCGACTCATTAAATCATTACATTTCTTACCTTTCAAGGATATTATGAAAGTGGAACATCTTGGGGACTTGTATATCTGAGAGATTGTGAAACTTCATGGGGTTACCTTTACAATTATTTCTAATAGAGACCTGAGTTTCACATATAATTTCTAGAAAGGTTTGTAGGATTAAATGGGTTCCAAGATGAAATTGATCATGGCTTATCATCAATAGATGGAAGAATAGCTAGAGAAAGACATCTAGGTTCTTGAGGATATGATTTGAGCTTGTGTGATTCATTTTAAGGGATATTGGGAAAATAATTTTCCTTTAGTCAAAATTTCCTATAAAAATATTTATCAAGCTTCGATTAGGATGGAGCGCTTTGAGGATTTTTAAGGGTGTCCATATAGATCTCCCTTGTACAGGGAAGATTTGGGAGAGCGATCCTTGGTTGGGATGAGTCTTGTTCAGTAGATGACGGAGATGGTGTAGTTGATCCGGAGGCATTTGATCATGGAATAGAATCATCATAAATATTATACATACTATTGGAAAGAGCCACTAGAGTTTGAGGCTAGTGATTGGGTTTTTCCTATAGTTTCACCTCACTTGGGACATCATCAATTGGGTAAATAGGGTAAGTTGGCACTAAGGTTTGTGTGGCCCTTTGAGATCATTGGAAAACTAGAAAAGGTGTCCTTTATGTTGAAATTTATTTCAAGTTTGACTTACATCCATGGTGTGTTTCATGTTTACCAGTTTAGTAGGTATATACCAGACCCATCCCTTGTGATTATATGGGAGGATGTTGATCTTGATCCTAATACCAATGTGGTTGAGCACCCAATTCAGATTTTGGATCTCCAGGATAAGGTGTTGGGTGGTAAAATGATCCCCTGGTCTGAGTATTTTGGTATTGGGGATAGGATATCCATGAGACTTGGGATCAGGATTCATTTATAAGGAAGCAGTGGCCTTCTCTTTTTACGGATCTAGGATCTTGATGGCTTTCTTGAGTCAGAAAGCATTTATGGTGGGGAGAATGTAATACCCTATTATTCTTTTCAGGTACTCCCTTTTTCATGTTTTCATTCCCTCCTTTGGTTTTGAGTTTTACTAAGGACACTATATTTTGTGATACCTTTCAAGGAAATTACATTTTGTATAAAGGGATTAAATTCCATGTATTTGTCACAGGGTAGATTCCATGAAATGGGTTTATAGGGCATGAATTATTTACACACCATGTAAAAGGTCCATGAAATGTAATGGTTGAAAATTTAATTTTAATAAAAACCTAACACATTTTTTATCATATTCAACCTTTGTGGATTACATGATGTGTAATGGGATTACATGAAATGTAATTCTTGTGATATATTTTTTTATGGTGTTGTGTGGGTGTCAATTCATCCATTAAACTATTCAAACATCCCTCTTATATCTCATATATCTATAAGTTATTTTGGGTGATTTTAATCCCTCCATATCATTCCTTAGGTGATTTATTATCATTTTTATCACGGTGTTCTTCTATGAGTAAGATTTCCTTCAAGTTATTCATTCCTTTGGTCATAGTTTTTGTGTTGGATGTGTTTTTGGTATGGATTCTTTATCAAATAGTGTTTTCTATTGATCCTTTGTAGTTTCCTACCATTCTTTGTCTTTCTAAGTCTGATATCTCGGTTTCCAATCACTTTTGTTGCAGGAAGATAGGTTTATACCATTTGAGGTACATGGATCTATACAAGTGGTTCTAATTATTGATTTTCTATATGTTCTTGTCAATTATATTATATTTTGAAATGAGAATGCATGTATTGGAATATAAAGTTCTTGTATTCATTTTTTAAATGGTTTTTGATTTAAAAAAAATCCTTGATTTGAAAATGAGTCTTCAAACCCTGAACAGGATTGTCTTATCTTTGAAAATGTTTTGAAGAAAATGTGACCATGTTTGGTAATAAAAAATATAATTTTAAATAATTATAACATCATGAACCTTGGGTGCATCTGAAAATAGACATGGGTAGCCTTAATGTGTATGGAACCACTAAGAGGTAACCTTTAGGATATCAATGTACTATGGTAGGACTTGATATTGGTTGGTACCAAAATATTCCTATTTAGTCTCTTTATCTTCTAGTACATATTTTCCCATAGTATGGGTCCAAACTAGATGGTTCTTTTAATATATGGTTTGTCTTTCGCATGATTTTTTATTTCATAGATATTTTCTCACATGTTTTGTTTAGCTTCTTTCTCTTTCCTGGATATGAACTTGTGGAAAATCAAAGGAATGTATTCAAATTGTTTTATTTATGAAATTTCATATAAAACTAGATTTTTTTAAAAGATATATCTTGTGAATTCTTAATATTAGAACTTCTATAGATACTTTGGTGATATCCTGCTAGTCTTTTTTATCACACTCTAATTTTTCCTTTGGGCGGTTGTAGATTTTATGTTGTAGAATATGGGTAAATAGAAGGGAATATTTTATCATGTCAAGTTCTTTTTTCCATTTCCTTCATATAATGGTTTTTTGGTGGTGATTATTGGTCACATGGATACTTTTGGTCTTGTATGATTTATACATTTTTGGTTTAGCCTATTTAGCTTGGTTGTATAGATGGTTGTATCTCCTTTGATTCTACTTTTTACTCTAATTTTATGTCTTGATTTGTTTATATTTGAGACTTTTTTCTTCTTTATGGTTATACATCACCATTTTATGGAGGATTAATTGCACATAATGGTGGAAGATTCCCCTATTGAGGATGAATCACACATAATTTATCCTGAAAAAATGGTCCCTTCTCTTAGGATAACAACATTCTCACCATTAGGAATCCATTGATTGTGCAAATTAACCTCAGGTAGTTTGTGTCTCATGCATATTACCCTTTGGTTTTATCAAACACCATAAACCTTACCCTCATATAGTAATGTAACCATGCACCTTACCCTTAGGAGTCACTCATGGTTCTCCCAAGAAACAAACACAAGTATAAGTAATAACTAGACAAAGCTCAATAATCCATGTAACATCCCACCCTTAGGAATCAATCACAAACAATTCTATATTAAGATAGAATGCTAAGAAATCAAAACACATAACCAAGTTCCAAGAATATCAGGCATATAATCATAAACCATAATGGTCAATTCACAAAATTATCATTTATCTAGCCATTTACATTCCATAAATTCAATTTCCCAATGATCATATCAATTGAAACACTTTCTATTCCATTCATCATTTTATCATAAAATTCATTGAAATGAAAATTTATATATATTCATATCTCATCATGTCAATATGAAAAACCAATTATATTCCAATATATCCATTTTAGTCCATGTGATTATATTTTAAGAAATCACCACAATTCACATGTTATGCCATGTCATAATATTATTCCAAAAATCAACTCATATTGTTAAGCTAAAAATATGAAATATCAAAATTTCCAGTTCATTATTATTTCAAGGGTAATATCACCTCATGGGTGGAAGAAATATCAGTTTTAGTGCTAATGGAACCGATGGGATCTAATGGGAGGTCTATGAAATGTGATTATAATCATCCATGATTTTTTCTATTAGAAGGTTCACATGTGTGGTGTGATCATAATTATTATACAAACTAGAAGGATTGAAAATTAAATTTTAGGGAGTTGATCTAGACAACCAACCTCAAAAAAGGAGAAAACATGAACAAACTCCCAACGTACAAGGTAGTGGTTTGTTCCTTGTCCTTTCACTTAAAACTCTAGGTTGGAATACCAAGATCTAATATATCTTTCTTCTAGTTTTAAGTGGACACTCATAGATCTCTAATAAAAGGATTGGATCGCTATAGATTGGTCCCTAGAAGGTGGGGACTCAATTCAGTTGAAAGGGGCTTCAATCACCTTAAACAATTTCTCTAGGGAACCTATGGTTCAAGTAGAAACAATGGGTTCAAAAAGAGTTCGTAGAGAGTTTTAGGTATTTATAGACAATATATGAAAAATAAGACCATAGTTTAGCCTTTTTAACCATGTCTTATACCACCCAAACCACAATATAGTAGCCCTAGGCCATGGAATATCCTTCTTAGTCAAAATACATCCAAATATCACGTCTAGGTCCACACCATAGATCCTATTAACTTGGGAAAGGACCATATAAAATAATAATATATCATGATAAAAAAAATAAAAAAACCTAATATGTTGGTTAAATCATATCCTAGCTCCATGTTTTAAGGGTACCAAATTTGGTAGATCTAACAAAACACCACCCTAAGGCCCTTGAGCTTCAACCATCATCTCCAATCACTTATTTTGTGTTTATGTTATTTAAGATTCTATTGTATAGAACTCTTTATTGAGAATATGAGATCTCCATTATTTATTTCCATTTCCCCAGGAAACCTATAGGAGGACTATGTATAATTTATAGGTGTATGATGGAAGGAATAATAATTTTCTCACAAGATGTTAATGATGTATCTTATGTTTTGAAATGTGATGTATGTATGTATATAGTCTTCCAAGACTACTAAATCGTTGGATCATTTAGTAACTCTTGTATCATGTAAAATAATATAATATAACTATTGAATCTGTGTTTTTGGAGTCTGTGATGTTACATTCATGTAGAATATCTTAGAAGGAGCTCCCCCTCTATTATTTTTCTTTTATTTTACGCAACTCTGGTTGTATTTTCACGATGTTGAAGGTAATGTTCTTATTACACATCTCTCTATTATTATTTTTCATATATCACCATTTATTTTATAAGATTATATTTTAGTTTTTGGATATGATTCCACTGAAGTATGGTGGAATCATCCATTTCTAATAGGACTTTTTCTTGGCCTATCTAGAGGATAAAATGAGAAACTATATTTGTATTATCACATGTTTTTTTGAGAAAAAGAACATCATTGTT
Organism: Viscum album; assembly: GCA_963277665.1. Lineage (NCBI taxonomy): Eukaryota > Viridiplantae > Streptophyta > Magnoliopsida > Santalales > Viscaceae > Viscum > Viscum album. Next base: position 135,615,340 of record OY728137.1, read on the forward strand.
TAGTTTTTTCAATATTTTTAGCCCTAAAATAATTTTTTTTATTGAATAGACAATATTAATTGGGTATTTCATGTTCTTAGGCCCATAGGTGTGTCAAGAGTGGACCGCACCTCATTTTTTGTGTTTTTAACGCAATGGGATTACCCAGTGAGTTTTAAGATTTTATTCTTATTTAAATTAAGTTGTTTAATTGATTATAAATTGTTATAATTAATTTTATGGATGTATTGGCTTGATATAGGTCCTCCTGGTGATGGGTGGTGGATGTTAGGACTAAGATGATCCCATGTTGGAGTTGTTAGGTTGTTCTTAAAAAAGGGAATGGATTATTTGATATTGGTGGTCCCTTGTAAATACCCCTATGGTATTTGTGATTTTTTTATGCATGCATGTGATATGTATAATCTATAAAATATGGGTGATTTATTATTTTAATTAAATAAATTGTTAAATTTAAATGAAATTTTTGGAACTGGACAAGATGCTAAGGGCCATATTGGACCCTTGTGCACTGGATGGTTTACCTCGACTACTAATAGTTGAGGCCATGATTGTATATGTGTTACATGATACACTTTGACCCTAAGAGGTTTTAATTAAATTAAATGATAATAATGTAGCATCCCTAATTTAGGATACCTTAGAAACCTTCTCGTAGAGGATAATGATATATTGGGATGGATAGTCAAGGAAGTGTCCATGTAGACCCTTGAGATATATTAGAGCCTTTAGGCTAGTGAGATGATCATGGATAGAGTGCGCCCCCCCCCCCTCCCCACTAAGATGTGATACTTGGGTGGGTATACCCTAAGTATATTGATGGATAGGTTCATTATTTGAACAAATATAGAGTATTTTTAAAAGGGAATGGGATTTAGGCCATCTCTCTTATGAAACATTACTATGAGTCCACTGAGGCCTCAATGATAATTTGATTATATCAAGGGATTATAAACCCTCTAAGTGATAGGTTTTGACTTGAGAGACGAGTTTGGGATTGAGGGACCCTTATGAGGTGTCCTATCCATTATGAGACCTAGGTGACCTCGGTGGGTTCCCTAGTGACATGTTGACCCTAGTGAGAGGGTGTGCTTGGGAAATGTATAGTGATGATTATGGGTGTAACTTTAGAAATTTAATGGAATATTTGAGTCTATTATGGATATGATTATTATAGGGTATTCCCTTGAGTATCCATCCTTGTTGTGAAAGATAATATCTGGTAGATGGTTATCCCTAATGAAATTTTATGGGGGGAAGTACTATCCTATGTGATGTATGTAATACATGGGATAAATTTTTTGAACTCCTTGGATCTATACTTTATGACTAATGACCATGTAATTTTTAGGAATACTTCATGAGGTTCAGTGATGATTAATGGTGGCTATAGAATTCTCAAGATTACCTCTTGTAGTTTTATGGTTGTTCCTAATAACTATTAATCACTTAGGATTATCTCATAGGGTTCCGCTTGCAGCTTGATGATTGTGGAATGCTAAGGGTGATACTACTTGGGTTCGGTGATGATGACTAATAATTTGGAATTCCAAGGATGATATCTCCTGGGTTCAGTGATGATGATTGATACTTTGGAACACTAAGGGTGGTTCCCCTGGTGTTTGACAATGATGCCTGATGCTATTATTTGATCACCTAGGATTACCCCCTATGGATAAAATTTATGCCTAATACTATATACCTCCTATGATGATCTCATAGGGGTTAGTGTATTCACCATATATTGATTAGAACAATCATGTGGTGTGCTCAGAGACACTCCAACACTGGATGAAGTAGGCTTGGGTCGATTGAGTTCCATGGTAGAACCCAAGGATCGATGTTGGTTATTTATTTACACTTCTACACTATGTTTATTTATATTTTCAGAATATAACATGTATACAATGAATTTACTAGTTATGTATGGGATCACATTAGTGGTTCCCTACTGAGTTTTACCCACACCCTTCCTGGGCGGCCAAGGAACTTGGGTACTCGAGCATACCTAATTGTTTATAGCTTTAGGTTGGGTAGAAGACTGGTATTGCTTGATTGATTCGGAAAACTTCGATGATACTGAAGAATGGTTTGAGGAGATTATTTGGGATGAAGTAGAGCCTCTTTACTTTTATTTAATTATTATGTATTCACCTTATATATGCGGTTGTCCTGGTGAGCAACCAATAAGTCTATATGAATGCTTACCTCCACATTCATTTATTATTGATGGATTTTTTTATTTTTTATGTGTACTCTGATGATTATTTATATGGGTGATGTTTAGTTATTTTTATCCTTGATATCGCACTTTGATTAGGGGGTGTATTCTCTCCACAGTATCTCCCTAACCCCTCATTACTGTTTGACATCCTCTAGAATATGGGGACGCACACCTAAGGTCCCGTAACTCTCTGGTCATGTTGTCATTCATAGTGGTTCATGGTAGGATTTTTACAAAGTTGTATAAAATGGATTTTATGTGACTAATATCATAGATAGTGTCAGATTTTTTATTTTTTTTCTTACCATTAGGGGAGATCATAAATAGGTGACATAGGGATGTGTTGGGGATTCTGATAGACCTTAAGTTGGCACATCGTGAACATCTTTTCAAATGAAAAATATAGGTTTCTAGAGATATGGGATTATTTTACTTTTTTAGTGTTATTGTTGTATGATTTTCACCTAGTATGACACACATGGGTTTTGAGATTTATGATTTATGATTTTTGGATTTTTGTCTCTTGTCCCATTATCAAGTGGAGAGCTAATTTTTAGCTCTTAGACCACTGGAAAGAGGTCAATGTTCATGCATCTTTTTTGGAATGTGTGATTATCATGATATATGTGTGACAAGCCACAAAGGGTGTCATTAATTATTTATGGGGTAAACAATACAATATTATAAAACTCAACTAACCCTAACTAATTTAAATATGTAGAAAATTGGAAATTGGGGTCAATCCATAGAGAACATGAGGAAATTATTTAGAATATTTTAATAAAAATAAAAAAGAAAATTGAAGTGTGAAAATTTTTTAGAAAAGAGAGTGAATAATTTTTGTAGAAAGTCTTCTAGGGTTTTACAATTTTAGGGTTTAGGTAAAATTATATTTATAAATAAGTTTGATTAATTCATTTTGGAATAATATTTGAGATGAGGTGGACTCAATGGTTATGAACTTCCTTCCTCAATGCAGAAAACACCCTTTTCATGTGGTCAAGTGATTTAGGGCATTATTGAATCAAATTTGTCTTGATGCACTTTTAAAACCTGATTATTGTAAGTTTGAAAATGGTCACACATAATTTAGAGTAACATGTTATGAAAAATAAATGGTTCTTCCAAGTTCAATTCAATGGTCATGAAAATAAAATAAAGGGATTGTAAATTTTATTGATGAATCGCTGCAACCCAAAGAATAAATAAAATGAAAATATATATCCAATGCACCTTCCCCCTTTTGATACATCACCCAAGAACATGATGGGAGTTACCCTTTAATTATATTAATGAGGGAGTGAGGATTAAAGAGAAAGTATAAAAAACATAAATAAAATTAGAGAGAAATTTGCGAAGAACCCTACGTAGTGAAGCTTCTCACCCCAAGCTTTGGTCTCAAAATCATCCTTGGCAACAACAACACAAATCTCTATTTATAGAACTCTATAGGGATAAGGTTACATTTAGTTTTTCATTAATATATACCATTATGAGCTTTTTATCTTCCTCTATGTTTAATGTTCACCTAGTTTATTAATTAGAAACGCCCATTGAAATTAGCATCAAAGATATTCTGAACTCGGATATCCTAGATGGTTTCATAGCATGAAAGCGAGGGTCATGCTAATAATTTTCATACTCTCCTCCTAAATGATTCAAAACTTGTATTCTCATCAATATTGTATCTATTAAACATAATGAACATGATTCATGATGTGAATCATCATTTTCTATCTCTAGAACCTATTTTTTCATAGATTCTTCACTTTTGTGACCCAAAAGTGTCCCATAGGAATCCAACATCGTGGGAGCCATATTTAAGTGGAAATAATGGTATCTTTTGGATTATTTTTCTCATTTCCCAAAAAACATTTCATCTTATCAAATATAAAAAATTCCACTGAATAATCATGCAATAATTGATCATTTATAATTCATTTGTGATGCATTTATATATCAAAAATGTGTGCATGAAATGTACTTATAAAAATCCCCCATACCTGAATTCATACTTTTTCTTGGGAATAGAATATCAATATACTACAAAGGATGATCACCTTTCCATGATTTAAACTCAATGTCAAGAAAATAAATTAATTAAATGGGAATTTAATTATTCAATAATCACAAAGTAAAACTCATCAATGCCTAATTTTTTTAAAGAAACAAATCAACCAAGTATTTTACTTTTTCTATTTTGAAATAGACACACCCTTTAATTCATCCATTTATTTTCTCAATTTATTATTAATAATAATTCCATTCGATATATACCTCACTTTTAATTTTTCTTCTCATCATTAAGGTACAATTGTAAATATATTTTAACACATAACTCAATAACATGTCACTTACCATAGGCTTGTAAGGAATCTAGAATCTCCATCATGTAAAGATAGAAATCCCAATTAATAATGATGGATTCACTTTTTAGGATCAAATGACTCTTAGTATTAGGGTAGGTAGGTAAATGATGTAAAACAATTAAATATCCAAAATGAGGTTTGTTTCTAAAGTAATTTTCATGATAAAAAAAAGATAATCTCAATGATAATCTCCCTTTACATATGTTATATCTCTCTTCCACCCCAAAAAACCCAAATTTTGATCATGATACAATTATGTATAATGAATTAATCTCCCTCTATTGGTTCTATTTTTTAAAGATATGATTAAGACAAATATCACTTCCATCACTTAACCACATATGATAAAAGATCATCATTCTGGTAATGGTGATTTTTTATCCTCCCAAGACACAACACAATTTATATATATATATATATATATATATATCAATAAATGTTTATGATGATAAATTAGAGTGAAAAATACATGTAATCCCCCAAAATATCATGAAAAACCCCTGACAAATTTTTCTAACTGCCGTACATCCCTGCCCAACATGGATAGATATTCCCCCACACTTATTTTTTTAAATTTCATGAAAAATAATATGAGTAATGTGAGAATGGATATGTTAGGATTGTAACACATACCCTTTATTAAAAAGGTTAGGAATGGATTCTAAGGGATTAAAAAGGATTAATGAAATGTGGGGCCATGGATAAAGGTTAAAATAAAAGAATTTATTAATAATATTAAAAGTGATATTATGTAGTCATGGAATTAATTTGATGAAAAGAAGGTTCTAGAAGAGAAAATGTCTGAGTATCTAGATAAATATCTGATATAAAGAATAGAAAATATTAGGCTCATAGGATGTATCAAAAATTAAATGAATGGTTGTGATAACTACTTATGGAAATAAATGTGAATAATTAAACCAATTAATAAAAATATCAGAAATTCAAAACATAACAAATCTCAGAAAAATTTACTTTACAAAAATTAACATTCTCTCTAAATCATTGTTTACTAAATCTAAAACCACAAGCTTATATCTAAAAATTATTTTTACCATTTTTCTCATTTGAATTTATTGACAATGAAATTTAAAAACATGGCATGGTAATTATCCTAGGAATTTTATATCTCCTAGTTAAATTAATTAAAGTAAGAATCAAATGTGAGCATGCAATTAGAAGTTTAAAAGATTTAAATAAATTATATGTAGGGAAACAATATAGAAAAATTAGAAATTTATTTTCTTGATCTCTTTTAAATAAAGTCTCAAAATTAACTACACAGGTTTTGGGTGAATTGGATTGATGATGTTAATGGATTTAAAAATGTTTATTTTCTTTATTTCATGAAGTGAATTGGGTTCATGGTGTGATTTAGTCCTATGGAATATTATCATACCTCCTACTAATTTCCAATGTCTTGATGATCTTGTAAAATAAAATTAATCAGGTGAAAGAACAATCCATTATTAATGAAATTTGAAAGATTTGGGGGCAGTTCATGTTCCTAAAAATAAAAAAAATAAAAATACTAAAAATTCATGTTTCCTCCTAGAATATATTTTTTTAACTATCATTATATGAACCTTAACTCTTTTAATTTAGGTGATGGATGGTAGAAAAGAGGTTTCCTAGTCAAGATCAAAAAAATGTCGAAGTTGTGATTCCTTTATGTATATGGGTCCTCTCCCTATTTCTAAAACTATCTTCACTCTTATTTTAGTTAAAACCTTCTCAACCTTCATGGTACCAATCCAATGGTTTTGTCCATTCTTGAAAAATAAAATCTAAAATCACTTCCTAGCCTTACCAGTTGACTATATTTTAATTCTTCAAGGACATTAATCCCTTCACCACCTTTAGGTTTTTCCAAAAACTTCTTACCTTTCCTCACCTATTTTTTATCTTATTATTTAATTTTTATAGTGGATACATCATCTCTTCTTACATAGAGAATATTTTCCTCAACTACTAGCATATTTTCCTTTGTTAACTCTTCATCTATTTTTTCTAGGTTCTTCATCACCTGATATAATTTTAACTTCACTTCTAATCTACCAAATCTTAAGCACGTATCTTTATACATCAATTAGTTACCTTTATATATCTAGGAAAGGTCTTACAAATATTATTAGTATCATCTCTTCATCCATTTACATCATAAGTAAAACCACTATAAAGTAGAATTTTTCTACCATGATAATGACATATTCAAGTAGTCCTCGGGGATGTTCACTGTTGTATCTACTGGTTGGATCTTAACTTTAGTCAATTTTATCTCTATCAATCCTAAAATATTTAATGTTTAATATGATATTATATTTATTCTTAAACCTAAATCACATAAACAAATACCAATTTTTTTAGAACCAATATTGGAATAGAGAAACTATCTCAATCACTTTTTCTTCTTCGGTGGGATGCTTGATACCACTGCTGAACATCCCCCCATCAGTGTAATGGTTCTTAATTATTCAAGATTCCTTTTGTTCATTACCAAATCCCTTGTGAAATTTTCATAGATAATAATGTTTGTGATTTATTTAGAAAATGGTATGTTGATATGTAGTTTCTTCAACATCTCTATAAATTTTTCTCTCTTTTTCAATATTTTCCTACCATGCTCAATCTAGAAATGGAATTGGTGGTCAGTATGGAAGAAGTAATTCTTCAACTATCACTTTATATTTACTCTTCTACATATCTTAATTTTTTTCCTCTTCTGACTTAATTGATTTAGGATTGTATTATATTTTTTTCCCACTTCTAAGCATGATGGATATCATATCTATGTAGGGGTGTTGTTCTAGGTATCCTAGAAGTACTCTTATAGGTATTTATTGAAGTTTCTCAGTAATATGACTGACTTAAACCTCTAGATATCTCATTATAGATCATTTATTTTTCAATTAATTTATTATTTCTTGGATATAAGTACCTTTATCCTTTGAGTATGCACTCAACTCCTTCAATTAAACTCTAATGGTTTTCATAAAAGTTGTTAGGGTATCCTCTAGTGAATGGACATGACTCGTAATTGATGACCCTGGTACTGAGGTTGAAAACCATGTGCCCTTGGATGAAATATTTTACCTTGATTTTGATTATGATATAGAGGTTTTTTTGGTCTCCATTCCTATATATAATTCTGATTATTATAATCCAAATACTTTACATCTATGAAATACATACCTTGGGGGTTCTGTTAGTCTATCATCACATCAAATTTCTTTAACATCTCATTAATTTTTATGGAAACCCATATATTTTCAATTATATGTGCTCCTCGTACTTGACTGTCATCCATTTTCCTTTGAAAATTGTTGTTGTACATTTCATCTAACAACTCATAGCTCTCCTCTAGTGAATTTCTCATAAGTGAACCTCCTATTGTAGTATCGATTATTGACTGGTTTCCCTACAATAAAACTTTGTAAAACTTTTGAATTTTGAGCCACATTTTAATTTTGAGATGAGGGAATCATCTCATTAACATTTTAAATCATTTATAAGCACTGTATAAATTCTATTCATTTAACTATTCAAAGCTAAGTATATTTTCATATAGATCTATAGATTTTGAGGGTGGGAAAAAAATTCAGAAACATTCTTACCAGATCTTCCCAAGTCATGATTGAATGGAGAGAAAATATTTGGATCCACTCTCATGATATGTCCTTAAATAAGTATCTAAATAGGAATAGTATCACAACATTATTTGGAAAATTTTGAAACTATAATGTGTCTCATAGTTCCAAAAAAATCCTAATATGTGATTTGGGGTCTTTCTGTGGTAGTTCAGTGAATTAATGTGTGATCAAATATATGACCTCCATATTGATTTTAAAAGTGTTGAGAATAATTTTTGGGTATGAGAATTCTCAAATAGACCCCCCATGTTTGGGGGTCTTCCAAAGGGAAAATGTTCTTGTGTCCCTAGGTTATATCCTTATAGCTCTTGGTTTGATCCATGTTATAATTTTGGGCCTAACTATATTCTGGCCATTATGTCCTATTCTTGTTGTGAAATGTTTTTCTAATTTCTTAGAATCCTTTCAATCCAAGGATAAAAGGAGTAACTTCATCTTTCTGATTTCTTCACATTGAATACTTGTGCACAAAGTTCATCCCTAAAACAACAGAACAAGAAGACCAAGTGAAAATTGGGTGGGAGGGAAAAGGGAAATTCCTAAAAATTATAAGCATAACTAAACACTAATCCCCAGAAATGGAACTGGTTTTAAAAATCTCTAAATTTAATTGTTAATTCCTTTCAGTGTATCAAAATAACAATTTACAAAACTCAATGGAAATTAAGTAATTTAAAAAATATAGAAAAAGTGTAAATCGATGAAGATATATAAATAATGGGAAGAAATGACATAGAATATTTTAAGAAAAAAAAATATAAGGATGAAAATGGTTGAGAAAAAAGAGTGATATAGTTTGGTTGTTTTTGAGAGAGAGATAGAGAGAGAGATAATAAGAAGTAAAAAAGGGGATTTTGAAAATTAATTGAGAGTGAGTGCTAGGTTTTTGTAGTTTTAGAGTTTAGGTGTAATTGGATTTAGAAATAAGTTTGATTAATTCATGTTAGTGTTATATTCGAGATGAGGTAGAATCAATGGTTATAAACTCCCCTCCTCAATGCGAAAATCCTCTTTTTCCCATACTCAAGTCATTTAGGGCATTGAAAAATTGAGTTTGTCGCAATACCCTTTTTAAAGTTGATTATCATAAGTTATAAAATGATCATGACTAATTTAGGGTAAATATTTAATTTAATTAAATATTTCATAGAGGTTTAATTCAATGGTCATGAAAATAAAAATAAAGCGATTATAAATTTTATTGATGAATCATGGAAACCCAAAGAATGAATAAAATACAAAAAATATTCTAATGCACCTTCCCACTATTTCTACATCACCCTAGAATATGGAAGAAGTTACCCCCTCATTATAGTAATGATAGATTAAGGAGTAAGGATAAATTAGAAATAAAATATAAAGAAAATCATGGAGAAAGTGATGGAAGACCCTACATAGCACAACTTCTCGCCCCAAGCTTTGGTCTCTGAATCATCCTTAGTAGCAGCAGTGCATCTATCTATTTATAGTAATATAGGGAAATGGGTTGATTTTATTTTTTCATTAATATGGACTTCTATTATTCTTAGTTCATCCCTTTCATTTAATGGTTTCCTGAGTTATTAATTATAAACTTCTGTTAAAATCAACGTTGAAGATATTCTGAATTAGGTCTTCTCAGACGGTTTTAGGGCATGAAAGAGGAGGTCACACCATGATTTTTTATAATCTTCAATAAGATATTTCACATCCTAAATTCTCTACATGGCATGTATCTGTTACACATTCTAAACATGATTCATGATGAATATCATCATTTTCCTACTCTAGAACCTCTGTTTCACCCTGGTTCTTTACTTTCATTCCCCAGAAGTGTCCCACAGGAATATTGCATCATGGGAGGCCGTCCTTAAGTGGAAATAATGGTCTATTTTAGCTTATTTTTCTCATTTAACATAAAACATTTCATCATATTAAATATAAACAATTACATTAAATAAATAGTTAATAATTAATCATTTGTAAATCAGAAGTGATGCATTTATTTATCAAAAATGTGTGCATGAAATGTACATATCAATATGTTCTAGTGTAATGTTTATCACTAGATATAGAAGGTTTATATGTTTAGAGTGTCAATAACATTATAAATGGTGTTTTCCCAAATATCTAGTTATTTTCATTATACTCGGTTGAACCATGGTATAGTTTCTTTAGATGGTAGGTCATGGGGTTCTATGGTGAAATGCTCGATGATGATAGTTATGTGGTCCCCTAGTGTACAGGATGCATAGAGACCCTTAGTAGGTTAGTAAAGGAAGTAGGTGACTTAGTAATGAAACTCGTGTGGGTGAATCTAATTTTGATACTAGTTCAGAAGAGAAAATATGTTCATTTATTTAAAATGTTTGTACTACTTATATGGTGTTTTATCGTATAAATTGAAATGACATTAAAAATAACCAACCTATGTGACTATGGGGTTCTTGACCCAAATCGGGGTAGGAAAATTTAGTTATGTAAATATGAACTGATATATGATAATTTGTTCCTTTAGGGGATGACTCCTATAACACCCAAATATTCTCTATGTGTTTCCTTTGAAATAAACCATAAGTATTTGATAGCTTTCTTTACACACAACCCTGAGTCTAAATGAACTTGTGATATAGTATACCTTTATAACTTAACCATTGGATTGGAAAGTATGAAGAGTTTTAACTACATTATGAAATATATATATTTTTTTCCCTAAATTTAAATGTATTGATTAATTACTAATAAATAATCATTAAAATTTTAATAAAATCATATCACGATTTAAAGACCTATTTTTTTAAATAAATGTATTTTCTAAGTGTTATGAATTTTTAAATGAAAAATATATTTATGACTATTAAAAATTTATTTTAATTAAATTTATTTTTAATTTTTTAATAATCATATGTATATTAGTATCTAAATGTTAGGAATGAAAATAAAAGTATTTAAAGGTAAAAAGAGTTATTTTTCATAAAATTGTTTTTATGTGCGCAATGTATTTATATCATAAAAAATTAAATAAATCATTATTTATTAATTATTTTAATTAAATTTATAGATTATATATTAAATAAAATATTTTAAGATTCATTTGATAGTTTTTATTGGGCACTGAATGAAAATAAATTCAGTATTATGCTTAGAAATGCATTTTTCTAAAAATGGGTTTTCATTGTGTTTTTCATGATTATTTTAAAATTAATTTTTACCACTTATAGAAATTGAATTTGATAAAAATGGATTCAAATTTTTAGAATAAAATTTCCAAAAATTGGAAATGAGGAAACTGTCATTTTTAGTCGTAATGAATAGTAAAAGTGGTAAATATTTGTTACCATGGATAATGTTAAAATAAAGTTTATCAGGGGTTAAACTTATATATAAGCATACTAATTCCATATAAACTTTTTTAATTATTATTTTTTGAAGATATTTTTACCTTATATTGTACTAAATTCTAAATCTTAGATATTTGGATCCACTTTCCCAATAAATTGGCTTTATATTATTTAAATATTTTAAGTAATTTCATGTGTGTGTTCATCCTCACTTATAAAAGGAAACCTCCTATAATACCTTATTCATAAATTCTAATCCTTCTATATTGGCCAATAACTAGTTCAAAACCTTATTATATTCCTTTATTTGATCCTATATCCCCTTATTTTCTCCTAAGACCAATTTTTTAAGGCTTAAGGTGTAAGCTGAAGGAGGTCTCTCAAACAAGAGAAATAAATCATAAATAAGATCTTTAAAATTTATAACTTATTACCCATTATATAAACTTATTATATCAATAATAACATGATTAATATAGTATCATAAATATATTGATATTTTATTATGATGAAGTCACAACCATTTTCCACATATTTTAATATAAATGGAAATGAAAATATTGTTCATGCGTACATGTGGACAATCGCCTCCATGTAGTGATATGCTTCATTTTCCATCACTACCTAAAATTATTGGATATAATGATGGATATAATAAATATATGTGATATTTATAATATAATTATGATTTATTAATGATAAAATTTTGTTTATATTTATTTCATTTGTTTCTTTAGAAAATGAAAATAGTGTTCCTGCATGCTTACAAACTACTGTATCCATGAATGGTGTAATTTATTTTTATATCTCTTATATTCATGTATGGTTATAAATATTTATATAATGAATATATATTATATTTATATCATGATTAAAATTCTGAAGATTATGGGTAACATACCTCTCTGGTTCACTCTATGAATAGTAGCCATAATGGTTCACCACATGACCTTAGGTGTGCCTCCTCATACGTCAGAGGGGTTCAAGTAGTGGATGGGATCTAAATTGGTACTATGTAGAGACTATACCCTCATATTAGAGTGCACAATCACAATATAAATAATCAAACATAATCTATCACAGATAAAAATAAAGTGGAACCAATAAATACAACATTACCAATTAAATATATAAAATACCGTAAAGGCTCGAATAGCCATGTCAGATATACAACTAACCTCCCATTATTCCAATTACATATGCATACCAAAAATAAAAGAAAATACAAATATTTGATCCTTAACATCCTTAAGCCATACCTTATCCCAAGATCCATATACCATCTGACTCGTCATGCCCAATCACGCTATCTCTGGCCTCTTCCCAACCAGTGTCTACAATCGAGTGAACGTATTCTTGGGTATCCAAGTGTGATGGGGGACTAAGTAGGGTGTGAGTGAAAAACTCAATAAATAACCAACAACATGGTCTCATACTAATCAGTATACATAGTGATGTGTTCATGTGACATGCTAAAAATAAAAACGAACAACCGAAAAATAAATAAAATAAACTCTTTTCAATCCTTAGGTCCATGGACCTAATCATACATACCTATTTTATCCAGTGTCAGTATGTCTCTAAGCACATCATGATAACAGTTCCAACAAAGTAACATGTGAGCTCCCAATCCACGGTAGATTTATCCAATCCTCACGCTCCTGGGACCCATCCTACGTTATCCTTATCATTCAGGTTCCTAATCTAAGTCCATCCCTATAATATCCTCATGACTCCAAGGTTGAGGCTCATGGAAACCTTATCATGAGCTTCAAATCCATGGTATCCCCAAATATATCCTCTCAACTCCAGGGATATGACAACCCATATCTTTAATACACCTTAATTCATGATTTATTACATAAATACACACATAATACAGTCACAAAATATTTAAAGGCCTAGTGTCTTTGGGTAATTATAAACATAATATAATAACTTGAAATATGGATATAATAATATTATTTAAAACTCTTTAACATGCTCTTAAAATTCCATCACTCTTCTAAGACTACACGGGATAACCTGGGGATGAGTATAAGAAAGTTATGAGTTATAAAGCACATTAAAGGGGAAAATTAAAAGCATAAAATGATGAAAGTAATCCATTTTATTCAAGAGGAATATAAAGGAAACATAAAAGTGGTGATAGTCATAAATATGAACATCAAAGCAAGATATAAGATGACAACCTCAAGGAAATATAAGAATGTGGAAACAACATAAAACATGACATCATAAGTATAAATAGAGGCTAAAAACCAATACATCATAACATAGTGTGATTAGGATAATCTCTTAAACACCATACATGGTATATCACGAGATAAAAACATTACCCAATCCATTGGAGGGCTATATAATTCTGGTCCCACCCATCATATTTATATCAAGTACAAGTATAGGAGTGGCACATGGATCCTACAACATAATAATGTATTTCATCACTTTTAATCCCAAAATTAATGATTATGGGTTAAATAGATGTAATAACCCAATAAATTAATGATAGTTACCTTTGGGTGGATACCCTTGAGTGTAAATGGGGATGGGTGTCCACTATACAAATGTTTGGCATGAAAAAATCACAGGATAATTTCAACAGCATAACGGGTGTACGTAGTGATTTATGAAAGGGTTTATGAGAGTGAAATTTGATATCTAATCACAAGTATAGTAAAATATATGTGTAAAAACACATTCCAACATGAAAAATTGGAAATCAAATGGCATAATACAAATAAGGTTCTTGAATAAAGAGAAAAATGAGAGAATCCCCTTACTTCATCATAGTAATGACTTACATAAAGGTTATAAAAATATAGGATAAATGATATATTATTCATAGAACATAAATTTTATATTAAATATACATTTATTAAGGCAAAAAAAACATAATAAATTGATGTTAAAAAGGCTAAATACAAAGAAGGTGCTTAAATGCCAAAGAAGAGAGAAATCCCTTACTTGAGAGGTTACATCTAAAATATTGAGAGGATCTTATTAAGAGATTGGTAACACATTTATAGGTATTTAGATAGATATAGGGAGAAACAATTCATGATAAAAATGTTTTTAGTTAAGAAGAGTGGGAGTTGTGGTGGGTTTTTATAGCAAAAGAGAGGGGATTTCTTTATTAATTTCTAAACTAAGGTTTTGGACTCAATATGATAAAATAATCAAACCCAAAAATATTATCATGGTTTATTAACATAGTTTCTTTAAAATATGATTTTTTTTAAATATTTTTTAATAAAAATAACCTAACATATTAAAATAATACCATTGATGATGTGGAAGTGAGTCATGTTCATAAAAAATGATTTTAAAACCTTAGGTTTTGAAGGATTCCTTAAAGGTTTATAAAAGAAATAAAGTAAAACAAGAAACATGTAATTTTAAAACTTAAATTTATATTTGTTCATGGATTCATTTTATATAATTTATTACATAAATTTTGGTTCATTATGATGTCATTATACAAACCATATATTTATACTGTATTTAATTTTTACCCAAAAATTTGATTGTCTCAGAAAATTATGAAAAATTCTCCATTGACCAATTTTGATGTGATAATTTCAAAAATAATATTTATATTATAAAAATAATTCCCTAATTATGAGAATTTACACTTTTAAATCAAAATCCTTGTTTATTTAAAAATACTGATTTTTATGACAATAACAGCTTTCTGACCCTAATTAATATTACATTGGACTTCATTAAATTATATTATAATTTGTATATAAATAAATATTATTTAATAATATTATTATATTAAAGTAATTTTTATTTCAAAAATCTTTAATTTATGAAAAATATCATTTTAATTAAAACTATATATCGTCCCAAAATACAATTTGGTTTTCTTCGTATCGATATCTAATTTGTATCAACTCATATATAATTACATATATAAGGTAATAATGAAATTGGATAAATAAAATGATTATTTTATTACATAAAAAACATAAAAAATTCATACTACTAGGGTCTAGATACAAACCCCCTTATTACACCAGTGTATGTCCTAAAGGTTAGGTGTACAATGGTGGTACTTTCTTGGTGTGGTTTGGTGAACATTGTTTGGGATGTGATATCGATAATATTGAACTTCTCCTATAAATAATTTCACTCAATATTAAGTTATTGAATCTCATATTGGACTTGGTCAATGTTAAATTCCATTTATTCCATCACCCTGATAAGCTTTGATAGATGATCTTCATAGGGTATGATCCTACTGGTTGAGGTCATCACTTATTCTATATATTCCAATTAGACTTTATCATAACCCTTGGTATATACTAATCTTAATGATCACTATACAAAATCTATATTATCAATGGTTAATATGCTTAATGGTATTTTAAATCTAATTATCTATATTTTATAATGGACCAAAATAACCAAAGTATTGCATGTGTTTTCTATATCTACATTACTTGATAAGTAATTTATTCATTCAAAAAGGAAATTTTGTTTATAAAATTTAGGGTTATTAAATTCATTCCCCATTCAAAAATATTTCCCCTAAAATTTCATTTCATACACTAAAACATATGAGTGTACTTTTGTTTCATTTCCTCTTCTAATTCCCATGTGGTTTCCTCAAACTTATGGTTCCACCACAGAACTTTGACTAGGTTAGTTGTCTTATTTCATAAAACTATATCTTTATGATATATGATGTTCATCGGCTTCTCCTCCTATGAAAGATCATTTTTTAAGGGTACCACCTATGGATTCAGTACATTTGATGGTTCTGGTATGTATTTCCTTGAGAGGGACACATGTAACACATCATGTACTTAGGATAGGTTAGGTGGGAGTTCTAGTAGATAGTACACACCTCCAATGTGACGAAGGATCTCAACAGGTCTTATATATCTAGGACTAAGATTTCCCTTCTTCCAAAACCTCATAATTTTCTTCCATGGAAATACACGAAGGAACTCCTTATCTCTGACCTCAAACTCCAAGTATCATTAATGATGTTTTGTATATATTTTCTATTGAATTGATATATATTTCATATAACATTAAATGGTTTGAACCTTATCTATCATATCATAGATAAGATCGGGTCTCATGAGATTCTGCTCTCTAACAACATCCCATTATGTTAGAGTATGAAACCTCTTCCCATGTATAGTTCTATAAGGTTCCATTTGAATGTTATAATAGAAACCATTTTTATATAATAACTCCACTAGGGGAAGGTGTTGGTCCCAACATCCCTAAAAATCCATTAAATAGGATATCAACGTATCCTATAGATTTTTAATAGTTGTTTTAGGTTGGCCATACATCTATGGGTGATAATCAGTGCTAAACCTCAACTTTGTATCAAATTCCTGTTAAAGGCTTCTCCAAAACCTTGTGGTAAATCTCAAATATCAATTAGATACAATGGAATGTGGAACTACATGAAGTATTAAAACTTATATTATATATATATATATTAGTGATTTTATAAAGAGACAAATTGTCCTTGATATCAATGAAGTGAATTGACATTGTAAGGAGACCAACTACTATTTGGATATAATTATTGCCTTTAGATTTCATAGGGAGTCCTAAGAAGACATCCATCATTATGTTTTCCCATTTCTATATTGGTATGGGAAATGGTAGTATCATACCCTTATAATTTTTTCACTCATACTTGACTTGTTGGAATAACAATCATCAAGATACAATTTCTATAATCTCCCTCTTTATATTATCCTGCCAGAAGTTTTACTTTAGATATCAATAAATCAGAGTGATTCTCGGATGAATTGAGAAGGATGACCTATGCGCATCATCTAGAAGTCCCCTCTTTGTTATATTTTTAATGGGACATATATCTAAGTTACAAACCTTATAACTATTTATTTGGAGAATTTTAAATCTGTAACATTCTCTACCTTTTTATGTAGCCCACCATCATCTTTTTAATCCTCCTTGATCCTCTCAATAATGGATGGTTCAAAATTTATTTGATCAAGGTAGGATAGATATCCCTCTATTATTCCATTTTTTATATTTTTCATTCCCAGAAATATTAAATCCCTTTCAATCCTCGTCATGGATAGGGTTGTTAGATCCTTTCTACTCAAAGTATCTTCCACTTTGTTTGCCTTCCCATGATGGTAATGGATTTAATAGTCATAATCCTTGATTAGCTCTAACCACCTTCCTTGGTGCATATTGATCTCCTTTTGTGTGTATACATACTTGAGACTTGTATGATCAGTGTATAAGTTACACATCTCTCCATATAAATAATGTTTCCAAATATTTAATGTTAAGATCACTATATCTAATTCTTGATCATGGGTTGGATAGTTCTACTCATGAATCTTTAATTAGTGATAGGAATCGGTTATCACTTTTTTCATCTTATATGAGTACACAACCCAAGTCATTTCGGACACATCATTGTAGATCATAAACATGTACTCACGGGTGGGTAATGTGAATATAGTTTTAGTGATTAACCTCTTATTTAACACTTTAAATCTCACCTTATATTCATTATTATATAAAATCATCACTCCATTTTGATTCAGTATGGTTATTGGGATTTAAAATCATCATAAGTTTCTCACAAATCGATGGTAGTACCCAGATAATAAAAGTAAACTATGGACCTCCATCAAAAATCTTGGTCTAAACCATACTTTAATTAACTATGTTTTTAAGGATCCATATATATCCATTTTGGTGATAGTATGCCCTAGTATTGTTACTTTCTCCATCCAAAACTTTCATTTTTTATAATTTTCATACAAATTTTCCTTTTGTGTGGTCTTTGGTATAGAATCAAAATAATTATCATGTCCCTCTTTACTTTTAGGGTTATTGGTTATGAAAATTAAATGGTTCTTCTAGGTTCAATTCAATGGTCATGAAAATAAAAATAAAGGTATTGGAAATTTTATTGATGAATCGCTGAAACCCAAAGCATGAATAAAATACAAAAAGTATCCAATACACCTTCCCCATTTATCTGCATCCCCCAATCACATGGTGGGATTTATGATTTCATTATAGTAATGATTGAGTGAGAAAGAATAATAAAGTAGAAATAAAACGTAAATAAAATCATAGAGAGATTCATGGAGAACCCTACACAATGAAGCTTATCACCCTAAGCTTTGTTCTCTGGATCATCCTTGGCAGAAAATGCACAAATCTCTATTTATAGGACTATTGGGGGCTCGGTTTTCATTTATTTTTTCATTAATATGGACCATTGTGAGTCTCTAATCTTCCTCTGTGTTTAATGGCCACCTAGGTTATTAATTAGAAACACCTATTGAAATCGTCATCAAAGATATTCTGAACTGGGTCAGCCTAGATGGTTTTACAATATGAAAGTGGAGGTCACACTATCAATTTTCATACTCTCCTCCTAAATGATTCACAACATGTATTCTCTTCAATCCTATATCTGGTACACATCCTGAACGTGATTCATGATGTGAATCATCATTTTCTATCTCCAAAACCTCCTTTTTTCCTTCATTATTCACTTTTTTTCCCCAAAAGTGTCCCATAGGCATCCAATGACGTGGGATCCATATTTAAGTGGAAATAATGGTCTCTTTTGGATTATTTTTCCCATTTCCCACAAAACATTTCATCTTATAAAATACAAAAAAAAACTACTGAATAAACATGCAAGAATTAATAATTTATAAGTCATGAGTGATGCATTTATATATCAAAAATGTGTGCATGAAATGTACTTATCAAAATCCCCCACACTTGAATTCGTAATTTTACTCAAGAATGGAATCTCAACATACTAAAAATAATGCTCACTTTTCTATGATTTAAACTCAATGTCAATAAAATAAATTAATTAAATGGGAATTTAATTATTCAAGCGTCACATAGTAAAATTCATTAATGCCTATTTTTTTCAAAGAAACAAATCAACCAAGTATTTTACTTTTTCTCATTTGAAATAAACACACCCTTTAATTAATCCATTTTTTTCTCAATTTATTATTAATAAAAATTCCATATGAAATCTACATCACTTTTAATTTTTCTACTCATCATCAAGGTATAATTGTAAATAGAGTTTAGCATATACCTCAATAACATTTCACTTACCATAGGCTTGTAAGGAATCTATAATATCCATCATGTAAAGATAGAAATCACATCTATTCATGATGACTTCACTTTTTAGGATCAAATGACTCTTAGTCTTACTTTAGGTAAGTAAATTATGTAAAACAATTTAATCTCAAAAAGGAGGTTTGTTTCTAAAGTATTTTTTATGATATAAAAAGATAATCTCAACGAGAATATCCATTTACATATGTTATATCTCTCTTCCCCCCCCCCAAAAAAAATCTCAAATTTTTTTGATGATACAAGTAAGAATAATGAATGGATCACCCTCTATTTCTTTTTTTTAAAGATATGATTATGAAAAATATCACTTCCATCGCTTAACCACATATGATCAAAAGATCATTGGTCTGGAAATAGTGATTATTGATCCTCCCAAGACACAACCCAAAATATATATATATAGAAATATAGGTGTATGGTGATAAAGTACAGTGAAAATATGAAAAATATCATGAAAACCCCCCAACAAATATTTCTCACTAATGTACATCCTCATCCAACATGGATGGATTCTCTCCCATGATTATTTTTTAAAATATCATGCAAAATACTATAAGTAATGTGGGAATGGATATGATAAGATTTTAACACATCTCATTTATTAACAAGTTCATGCATGGATTCTAAGGGCTTAAAAAGGATTAATGAAAGGTAAGACCATATATAAAGGGTTAAACAAAAGAATGTCATAATCATATTAAAAGTGATTCTATGTAGTCATGGTGTTGATCAGATGAAAAGAAGGTTTGAGAAGATAAAATTTATTCATATATAAAGAAATATATGATATAAATAATAGGAAATATTATACTTAGAGGATATATTAGTAATGATATTAAGGGTTGGGATAACTACTCATGGAAATGCATACAAATAATTAAATCAATTAATAAAAATATCAGAAATTCAAAGCATACCAAATTTCAGAAAATATTAATTTACAAGAATTAACATTCTCCAGAAATCATTATTTTCTAAATCCAAAACAACATACTTATATCTAAAAATTATTTTTACCATTTTTTTCATTTGAATTTATTGACAATAAAATTTAAAAATATGGCATGGTAATTATCCTTGGAATTTTATGTCTCCTAGTTTAGTTAATTAAAGTAAGAATAAAATGTGATAATGAAATTAGTATTTTAAAAGATTTAAATAAATTAAATATTGGGATACATAGTAGAAAAACTCAAAATTGAAATTCCTGAACCCTTTTAAATGAAGTCTCAAACTTAACTATGCAGCTTCTGTTTGAACTGGATTCATGATGTGAATGGATTTCACAATGTGTATTTTCTTTATTTCATGAAGTGAATTGGTTTTATGATGTGATTCAGTCCTATGGAATCTTATCATAACTCCTACTACTTTCCACTATATTGATATTTATATAAAATAAAATTATGTATGTGAAAGTATGGGTTATTATTAATGAAATTTGAAAGATTTGGGGGAGAGTGCATGTTCCTAAAAAATGAAAGTGTTAAAAACTCATGTTTCCTCCTAGAAGCTCTTTTTTTACCACCATTGGTTGAACCTTACCTCTTTCAATTTAGTTGATGGATGGTAAAAAAGAGGTTTCCCAGTTAAGATAAAAAAATATTGAAGTTGTGATTCCTCCATGTAGATGGGTCCTCTATCTATTTCTAAAATTGTCTTCACTCTTCTGTTAATTAAAAATTTCTCAAACTTCATGGGCCCAATCCAATGGTTTTCGAACTTCTTGAAAAATAAAATGGGAAATAACTTAATACTTATATAGTTTTTCCATATTCAAATTCATTAAGAACATCAATACCTCCACCATCTTCAAGTTTTTCTAGAAACTTCATACCTTTCCTTGGCTCTTTTTCATCTTCTTATTTCATTTTTATAGTGGATACATCATCTCTTCTTCCATTGAAAATATTTTCCTCAAATTCTAAGAGATTTTACTCTATTAACTCTTCATTTTTTTCTTCCAGGTTCTTCATCACCTGATGTAATTTAAACTTCATATTTGATCTAACAACTCTTAAGCTCAGCTCTAAATTTTGAACATCAATCATTTCCATTCCTTTAGCAGGGAACAATCTTCCCAATATTACTATGATCTTCTCTTCACACATTTCCATCATAAGGAAAACCACTAGAATGTATAATTTTTCTACCTTGATAATGACATCTCCAAGTAGTCCTTAGGGATGTCTCACTATTATATATACTAGTTGGATCTTAACTTGATTCAATTGTATCTATCTTAATCCCAAAAATTTTAATTTTTAATATGAAATTATATTTATTCTTGCACTTAAATTACATAAAACACTACCAAATTTGTTAGAACCAATATTGGAATAGAAAAACTGTCTGGGTCACTTTTCTTCTTTGGTGGGATGCTTGATACCACTTCTGAACATTCCCTCATTGGTGGAATGGTGCCTAATTATTCAAGATTTATTTTTTTCATTACTAAATCCTTAATGAAATTATCGTGGATGATAATGGATGTTATTTATTTAGAAAATAGTATGTTGATATGTAGTTTCTTGAACATCTCCATAAATTTCTCTATCTTTTTTTCAATATTTTCCTGCCATACTCGATCTATAAATGGTAGTGGTGGTCGGTATGGTGGTGGTGATTCTTAAACTATCACTTGATCTTTACTCTTTTCTGGCTCATCATGTTTTTCTTCTTATTGTTTACTTGATTCAAGATTGTATCATATTTGTTGGTCGTAGTAGAGTACTCAAGAGGGGGTGAATTGAGTATCTATAAAAATTTATCTTTGAAAAGTATAATTTGAAATTCCCCCAATATTTAAAATTCAATTTCCCAGTTATCCAGTAGTGAATTTATAATAACTTAATTGTTCGATTAATTTCTCAAAAGATTTATTAGTTCTTGGTTGTAACAATTTTATAATTAATAAATCTTTTGAAACTAATATAATAAGTTAATACTATTGTCAGCACCAAAAATATGGGCAGAGGAAAAGGAAGCAGAGCGAAAGATGGATCCAAAGAGGATACCTCATGAAGACCAATCATGGAGCACTGTAGCACCATGGCTGGTGCAAAGTGGCCCCACTTCGTAGGCACCACAGAGAAAAGAGGTAGGAGGCTCCGTGACCCGCCTGATGTTTGCAAAGTCACCGTGAAGCAACAAAGTGGGAGGCTCCATGATTCTCCTAACATTTGTGAAGGCACTGTGGAGAAAAGAGGCGGGAGGCTCCCTTATTTTCCTAATGTTTGTGAAGGATCCACAGAGCGAGGAGGCATGAGGCTTCGAGGTAACGACAAAGTTCCACAGAGCTTTGCACTGAGCGATCCCTGCTTCGTAATGCCTCTTACCTATAAATACCAGACTCCCCTTGAGCCCAAAAGATAGATCCTCTGACCTTTCATCTTCTTATCTCTCAAATCTTGAATCAATTTCTTCTCTTTGAAAAATAATCTCTTCAAGGTACTTGAGCATTGCGAAGTGCCTTTCCCTTGGCTTAAATTCAACCCCTCTTCAAAGAGGGATGCCCTTCACAGAGCCCACGGGCCTCCAAGAAGGAAAGGGATCCCCAAGGGGACTCAGTTCTTCTCAGAGCACTCATGCTTCATGAAGTACCCTCTATGTACATGTACACCCTATGCTAAGGAATAGTCATTGTGCTTTGCGAAGCACATTGATTCGAAGAGCTATGCTTCGTAGGGCCCCCTTGCTTCATGAAGCCCTGCTCCGTGAAATTATTTCCACTTCATGAAGAACCATCCACATGCACCTATACCCTATGTCAAGGCTAGGCCACCTCACTTTGCGAATCATACCCCTTCATGAATCCCCTTCACTATATGGGGCACCAGAGCTTCACAAGTCCTCTTCTTGTGAACCTCTTTGCTTTTCAAACCCTTTTCCCATACAACCCTCCAGGTTCTTATGAAGTGATTTCAAGGTCCCTTGGGTGGTGATTTACATTTAATTTCTTAGCCTTATGATTCTTTGAATAGGCACGCTAATGGATATTGCTTCTTCGCATAGCCACACTAATGCAGTCCCCTCAATGGATCGCTCCACAACACCCCCTTGACACAGCATTGTCGGTGCCTTCCCTTCACCAAGGGTTAAAGTATGTCGGCTATGTAAGTCCTAAGGGTGAAGAGTAAACCTACCTCGTCCAAGCTGCAAGACATTAAACTACCAATCACCATCATCCCCAGTACATGATGTTAAATTATGTCCTTTCCCCATGAATTATACATGGGGGTCCCCATCTCGAACATTCTCTATGCTCGTTCATCTCCATGGGAGTGAGATCTTCCTTGCGTGGAATGAGATCCTCTCTAATAGAGCGGTTCCTATTTGCGAGGAAGGTAAACCTCCTTGGTGTATGCCCGTAGCCTTTATTACAGGAGGCAGCACCCCTACTCCTCTTATCTTCTTCCTTTCCCAAGGACAGAGGAGAGATGGGAACCAGGACCTTTGTTATCACGTCCCTATCACGTTGGGCTTTGTCACCACTCGGGCCTCCATCCTGGAGTAAGGCCCAATCTTCATCTCCCTGGGCTACTAACCATGAATAAACCCTTTTTTCTATTTTGGATGCTTACCACGTGTAAGCCCCATTCCACTTCCCACAAATGCACCTTTCGTGATGTGATCATCAGGTCTTTGATACCTCTTGTTTCTCACACTGATCATGACTTGTGTGGGCTTAGAGTAAGCATCGACCATGACATCCTCTCTAGGTTGCCTTAGTATGTAAGCCCCAAACCATCCTGAACTATATGGACTTTGATCCTTGACAAGGAAAGGTATGTAGGAAGCCTCTCTGAGTTTCAAGAGCAACACCTTTTGGTCCCGACTCCCTTCACTTAGGTTTACCAAACACTTATAAAATATGTGGACTTTGATCCTTGTCTCCTAGGAAAGGTATGTAGGAAGACTCCCTAAGGTTCAATCCTAACACCTACATGGTCCTGACCCCTTCACGTTAGTTCACCAACATCTATTCCGAACTACGTGGACTTTGATCCTTACCAAGGCAAGGTATATAGGAAGCCTCCCTGAGGTTCAAGACCAATACCTACTTGAATCGACCCCCTTCACATCAGTTCACCTTCATCCCACATGATAATAAAATATACCAACCATTCTGAACTATGAGAGACTTTGATCCGTGCCAAGGAAAGGTACGTAGAAAGCATCCCTAAGGTTCAATCCCAACAACCATTGGTCCCTACCTCTTCAAATCGGTTCACCAACACTCATTCTGAACTAAGCAGACTTTGATCCTTTCCAAGGCAAGGTATGTAAGAAGCATCCCTGTGGTTCTACCCCAATATCTACTTGACCCGACCCCCTTCACATCGGTTCACCTTCTTCCTGCATGACGATAAACTATATCAACCATTCTGAACTATGAGGAATTTTGATCCTTGCCAAGGCAATGTACATAGGAATCCTCCCTTATGTTCAAGCCCAACAAAAATTGGTCCTGAACCCTTCATGTTGGTTCACCAATACCCATTCCAAACTACGTGGACTTTGATCCTTGCCAAGGAAAGGTACGTAGGAAGCCTCCCTAAGGTTCAAGCCTGGAATCCATCAGCCTCGACCACTCCGCGTTGGTCCACCCTCATCCTGCATGATGTAAAACTGTACGCCCCTTTTTGTCCCACATGACACTAAATTTTCCCTCAATCAATGGTATGTTGTTGCATCCCCCAATCGACGGTAAAATGTTGTGTCCCCCAATCGATGGTAAGACATTGTTTCCCCCAGTCGATGGTAAGCCATTGTGTCTCCCACTCAATGGTAAGTCATTGTACCCTAATCAATGGTATGCCATTGTATCCCAGCCAACGTTAATCCATTGTCATCCTCACACAACGGTAATCCATCATAGGATGAACTACATGAATTTGATCCATGTATCCTAGACATGGTACATAGGATTCCTTCTTTAGGTTCAATCCCAAACACTGGTAAACTTTGGCGTTCCCTTTGTTGGGACCCACATCTCTGGTTCTCCCCTGTGGCATCAGACTAACCCGAGCTTCTAATCATTCTTGAGCCCCAGAATATCATCGGGTTTCTATCCTCTGCGTACACCCTGATTCCATAACCCCATCCTGAACTATGTGGACTTTGATTCCCTACCATAGGGATACTTAGGAAGCCTCCCTAAGGTTCAATCCCATCACCCATGTCTCATTGTAGCCTCTCTCCCTTGAACCTATGTGTTTTGGGAAGGTCATGCCCTAACCCAGAGGTTCTACTTCCTTCAGGTCCCATCCATGCATCCATTCTCACAGGCCGCCTCCTCAGGTGTCCCATCACCCCACAAACTATTCGGACTTCGATTCCCTACTATGGGGATATGTAGGAGGTCTCTTTGAGGCTCAAGCCCAACACTACTGTCACCTTCACGACGGTTCCATATCATTCCCCCATCACTTCATTCAACTCTCCATCATCCATACTGATTCTTATCCAGGCTACCACATCCTGGTGAGATCATGTCATTCCCCTCTTCACTGCTCCTAGAAGCACTCGGGTAACTAACCACATGTTATCCCCAGCATCAGTGTTCCCTCCTGGGGTTGCACCAATCTGATCCACTCTTGTCAGTGTTCTGATCAGTTCGATCCATCTCCTCCAGACGTTAAACTAGAGACTTACCCTGTGTTAAACATGGGAATCTAAGGAAAACCTCAGAGACATGCCCAAGGCATAAAATTCTATGCATTCAATGTGGGATGCCTCAAGATTATTCACCCTCGAGAAGCCCTATAATAAGGGGAAGAAACCCAGACACATCAATGTTCTAGAGCCCAGAAACACTAGAGATGTATAATGTGACTACTCCCCCGACCAATGGTTGCTTCCTTGACTGGACCACTTGGAATGTCCTGACAAAATCAGTGTAATTAACCAGCATCCATGAAGACATGGCACCAGGAATAGTTTCATGAACAACATCTTAATCTTTAAGGGAGACCCGGACTAGGCAATGAGTTCCGAGGAGGAATCCAAAAACGGAGGAATGGACATCCCATCATTCCATTTCGATCAAGGAGAAAAAAAATCCCTAAATAATCAATGGATGCCACCTGCCTTAGGAAAGTGGGAATGCAGGGCAACAATCAGCGCATCCTCGACGATATATGCGCGCCCCGACGAAAGCGTCGTAAATAGAAATGGTGAAACTGACATGAAATTATTCTCCTCAATGTGAAGATTAGTAACATTCAAGACATTAGTAGACTAGCGTGTCACTGAATCCAGTTATCTGGCGCCAGGTCCCACCAAGAAAATAGTGGGACTGGTGTGAAACTCACCAGAAGTTGGGTTAGTTGAATGTTGGACATCTCAGTCTGCGATGTTGTTAGCATGGATCCTTCATACTATCCATAGAATACAGAATGGTGCTAGGTAACTGGACGTCTATTTCCTCCTTATAGCACTAATCATTTAATCTCCCTGCCTTCCAGGACCCAAGCTGTCATAACAGGAAACTGATTACCATCCACCCACCGTTGTAGGGGCAAGGGTAACGTCAACGTGGAAATCCTACGTGGCTCCACTGCTTATGTGACAGCTTCCACACCCATAGCTATTGGGGGCCCACGCCCTATCTCCCCTTATGAAATCGTTCAAAGAAGGGTGATAAATGACCTCGTTCGGCAATATGAGGAGGAAGGGATTATCCCAACCCGGGATATGTCCCGTTAAGACTTAGAGGCTCCTGCGCCTCATCACCACTACCACCCCCAAGGACCGCACAGGGAGCCACTGCTCCCCACCCCAACACATAACCATTTTGGGAGCCTCTCCCTATAATGCTTTGATGACTCCCTCCCCTATTTTAATGAGGTAATGGATTTCTAGGACAACCCAGCTGGGATCCCATTCCAGGGGATCCCAAGGAGGGCTCCCACTAGGCCGCATCAATGCTGCCACCTGGCCCCATGGGCTGAAGAGCAGGTAAGCAATGCGCATGCACCACCAACCCCAGTCCGGCTAACCTGATGCCAGCGTTAGGCACAGGCTGAGGAGGTCACATGCCGAGGGGCATCAACGTCAATTACTAATATGTCCCGTGCACCACTAATGTATACCATCAGTTCTCTGTCTATACCGGGTAGTGGCATACAGACACCCAGCCCAAATCAAGGCCCCAACTTCCCCATGGTTAGGCTGGGTCAACTCTCCTGGTCATTGATATAGGTGGTACCCTCCATGGGCCAACCCATGGCAATGATACCCAGTATATAGGTCCTCCCTATACTATCACTAATGAGAGCGTAGGTCAGTCCCACTCCCAAGTTTTGCGTGGAGGTCCTCCCCATGCCACCTTCAATCTAGATGATGGTCCTCCCTACTGTAGTGATGCTTTGTACAAGAGCCTCCTTCACACCCACAACCTCAGGTATGGAATCGTTCCTCCTATTATAGGTCTCTAGTGTGAAGATATTATATAGAAGGTCAACCTTTAGCATAGGGGTATTCCCCATGTCCTTATAGTCTCCAACGAAGGTCCTCCTCATCCCAGCAACCAGAGAAGAGGAGGATTGTCTCACTTCATAAATGTGCAACATGGTGGTCATACTCATGCTCCCACCGGCTTTAGTGGAGGTCTTACCCACTCCAAAAAGTCCCATGGGGATTCCCTCTGCGCATCAGTTAGTGGATACATAATTCCTCCCCATATTCCCTTCGATATCAGTCTGGGTGCTCCTCGCACCCTAGCTCACTCAGGCGGAATCCCTCTCCGTCCCAGCACCAATTTGGCTGAAGGTCCTCCTCGAGCCAGAAATCTACCTTTCCCCAAAGTTCCATATCGAGTCAAGAGGGTGGGTCTCCTCCACCATAAAAATAATACCAAGAAGATTCAGACCGAGATTAAACCATTCTTCTTTTCAGATTCTAAGGTGAAATATGATTCAGTAATGGAACCCTTTCCTAGATTCTATGTGTCAAGGGTCGAAGAAAGAACAAGGCATATCATCCTCATCCTTCTGGAATGCGAGGTCCACCAGATTCTTGCCTCCCTTTACAGATACATCCAGGAGGAAGAATATTTGGCATCTCTCCAGGGCTCATTCACACAATTGCCACCATCATCTCTAGGAGCACTCTCTACCTCAAGAGATCACAGAGAGTTATTTTGGGGACTGATGGAGGATGAGCAACAACATGGTCCACCACCAGTAGTCATAGTCCATGAACCAGAAACTGTGGTTTATAGCCCATATTATCATGATGTGGTGGCTAAGTCACTACAATCTTCAGAGGATAGCCTAAGATATGGCAGCTTGTCAGCCTGCTCACCGTATTCTCCCCCAGCCGGCCTATCGTCTCAGCGGTCTACTTCAGTACCACTACTAGTTCCCTAGCCACCCCCAGTTGATGAGTGGGGAAACCAAGGGCTAGAATCTGAGTCTGATCTGAGGATCTTGTGGGAAATTCTTGCAGCAGACCATTTCCCAGAGATGTTTTGGTCGGTCACAACACTGAAATTCATTGCACCAGAATCGCTCACCCAGGAGGAAGTTGGATGCTTTCGCCAAACCCTTTGGGTGACACACTTTCGTCTACATAATCGGTGAGTGTCTTACCCCAAGAGTCAAGTACACTTTGAATATATTGTTCATAGTGACGTTTAGTTGATTTGGATGCAATCTATGTGTCCCAATGCCTTGAGTCACCAGGCCACCATAGGACCCTCCAACAGTGGTGTGTCTATAGATTTAAAGTTCTATATAGGATCATCAAGGAGGATTCTCCCCACATGTAGATCCATGGTTGGGGGCAGTACGTGGCCCTCCATTTTAGTATTATTAGGTTCCAACCCGACTCACTAGGAAATATCAAGGATATGCCTTTAGGTAGGGTCACGGTTAATATGGCTGACATACCAGGGGGAGAGAACAAGCTAGATATTCTTAAAGAAGACCTACCCTCGAGGGAGTCTCACAGCTATTGGATCTGTTGGGAAGGATCACTATCCAGCAAAGGAATTTACTGGGTCTTCCTGTACCTACCGAGTCATTAACCCTCATCCGAAATCTAAATAAGGGAAAAGATCACCATAGAGCCGTCAAACCCTCAGACCCGTCAAGCTCAGTGCAGAAGGAGGATGATCCTGAAAAATCCATGTTGTGCCAACAGCTCGCAGAGCACAAGAAGATGGTTGATGACCTCCTTGCCAAATGTGATATGGAGCAATGGCCAGATTACGGTGATCCTCAACTAGGGTAGCAGGGGCAGACACAACTTCCCCCGGTGAATTGCCTCTAGTTGATCCTAAACATCCTTTCCACATAGATAGGATAGAGGGTGGAACTTATGGAAATAGGGTGTGGTACGTGTCACCAAATCCACCCGAGCAGTGTGAATATCCTTGGGACCCAACTCAGGTTCCCCCAGATGATCCACAGGTCATTCCACATGCCACTCCATGAGTCTTCGGACCTTCTTATCATGTTGAGGAACCCGCCAATGCACTAGTGGTTAGGGATCCTCATCAAGATAGGAACCCATGTCCAGATGATCTAATGGCGGCACTCATTTCCCACCTTAAGGCGTTGGAGACTCGACAGGTGGAAATCATGCCCGATGTCAAGTTGTATTCGGCGTGGGTGAATGATATGCTAGCACCCTCAGGTTTTGGAAATCCCACCTTTCCCCCCTTCAATGGGACGGGAGATATGCTGCAACATCTGGACCACTTCATCTCAAGGTGTGGACCCATGGTGGGAACTCTAGTGCAGCAAGAAGCCACTAAACTTTGATGCTTCGTACAGACATTGGAAGGGTATGCGTTTGTCTGGTACAACCAGCTACCCATCAGATCAGTAGTCAGCTGGGAATATCTTCATGGGAAATTTCTTTACCAGTTCAATTCCACCACTTGTAATACGAGTATTGAAGACCTCTTCAAGTGAAAAAAGAGGCCTGATGAGCATGTTACAGACTTTGTCACCCAGTGGAAAGGGCTCACAAACTCCCTTGACATGTCGCTGACTCAGGAACAGTTGTTGATGATGTGTGTGGGGAATGTCAAGATAGAACTGGTCCCCTCACTGATCACCCAAAACTACCCTAGTGGATTTCAAGACTTCTCTGATAAGGCCCAATGCCTAGAGGAAGCCTTACAGCAGGCCAAGCAGGCACGCCCGTTGCCTCCTGCGATTCATGCAAGAAGGGCCTCTAAGGCTGAGCCCTCCATGGTAACCTAGATAGAGGCCCCCAGGAAACTATATTTTACCAATGGAACCACCTCCACATCCTCGTAGAGGCCCTCCAACTCAGGCGTAGCCTTCGGCCCAGCAGCGCCCACCTCAGAACAGGCAGGCACCCCCGAGTAATGCACTGCCACCACCCAAGCAAGATAACCAAGATCTACCTATTTGACAGGCTCTTCCAACCCCTCATCAAGGTTGGGCTCCCAGAGCCCCCTTTCCAGATAAGAGAAACCATACCTACTCATTTAATGAGGCTCAGGTCCCCGAATATTTCTGAAGTTCCTTGGAGTAGGGACTTCTGTGTTTCCCTGAATACAGGAGTCTAGAAGAGGTGGATCTTACTAATCACCCCAACTACTACCCCTATCATCAGATCTTGGGGAACACCCTCAAACATTGCTATGTATTTAAATATTGGATTCAAGACCAGGTTGATAACAATATAGTTAGGCTAGGCCCAGCTCTAGCACAAGTGGCATGTGTCTGTGCGAATCCAAACAGCAGCAGTGACAGCGAATGTGAGTGGAATCAGGTATCTTACCGTGTGTCCCAGAAGTTCAATGAATGGATGGATCATAAGGCAGTTTCTCATGCCCATGGTAATATCCATGTGTGTCTAAATCAACTTGAGTCTTCAGAAGATGCCATGTTGCCCACAGTCAATACATCTACGTCAAAGGCTCAGTCATCCTCTTCCCAGAAGATCAAGCATCGGTGATGCAAGGGAAAACAAAGTCTCCCACTGATGCCATCATCATCCCATAATCTTGGAGACTTCATGCCCCTAGAGATGGCGATTCCCCCCAGAATTCATCCAGTGGTGGAGGATTCTTCAAGTGACAGTTAAGGGTACACCTCGGTTAACACTGTAGATTTGGTAAACCCCTATATGATTCCTGATGACGAGGAGCACCAGGTGGACCCTCCCAATGTCCCCAACGGTCGCCAACATCGATGGAGCTATGGTAATAGGGGTCGTCGGAGTGCCTTGGTCAGTACTTCCATCCAGGCTATGCATGCTACCGAAACCAGGCAGTAGGCCCAATGTAGAGCTCAGCACGTGCAGCCTTCTCATCTAGTGTTATCAGGTCCACCTTCACCACTGTTTTTTGTTACTGAATAAGGTAGATTCATCCCAACCACGTCATGATCATCCATCTGGTCCTTATTTGGTATTCACTTCATAGGCTTCGACTAGTGATCGACATAATATTCCCAACACCAGTCAGCCACCAGTCCATCTGGAAGGGCCTGCCATACCTCCTATCATAGAGAAACCTCATGTAAGGAGAAGTTCACGCATGGAATGGAAGTATGATATCCTCAATCGTCTTACAGAATTATAGAAAGGCTCTTCATCTTTGAGGATCTTCTCTTATCTATGGATATACGTGAAGACTTTTCCTAGGCTTTAAGAAGTCCCCCCAAGTTTGAGACGGAGGTAGCAACTAAAAAATCCTTCCATACTGAGGCAGTTGAGCATGATAAATGTCAAGCCATTATCTCATTCTCTGGAGAAGATGAACTCTCTCCCATACAAGGGAACATCCTCCCACTATACATCACTGGCCATTTTAATGGAATAGAGGTTCGTCATTGTCTTGTCAACACAAGCTCTAGGATCAACCTAATCCCAACTCAAACACTACGAAAACTGGGTTTATCTAAGGATGATATGAGTCCCTCTAACTTGAAAATTCAAGGTTATGACATGACATAACAAAAACCGGTTAGCAAGATCTACCTGAAGACCCAGTTCGATGTCCTTGTTTCCAGAACTGAGTTCATGTTTGTATCCCAAGACACCACCTACAATGTGTTGATGGGCATCCCATGGCTCCACCATGCAGTGGTCCCTTCATCATATCACCAGTGCTTTAAGTACTCCCTTAATGGTCAATTGGGCATACTCCAAGGTGACTCATCTCCCTTTTCCTCTTTTGAAGCCCGCTATCTGGATGATGACTATTACAAGAGAAAAGACAAGTAGATCTAGGCTAATGAAGTTGAGCATGCTACGGCCAAGACTGACCCGTGGACAGATCTGGATGATGCCTACATCTTTCCAATCCATCGATTGGAGGCTAAAACCCTGGATATGAGACAATCCTTCATTGTTTCTATAATGGGGGGATCACATTCCCAATTCTAAGTGACACCAAAAGATCACATCTTACTCCTACACGAATCAAGCTCGGGTGATCCCAGAGCCCCCTAACCCTATAAGGTACCAGGATGTTCGCCCCATGGTAATGACAATACGTCATGTTTGCTTGTTCTGCTAGGCTGGGATAAACCGACTCAAGCTGACGCATCAT
Organism: Viscum album; assembly: GCA_963277665.1. Classification (NCBI taxonomy): domain Eukaryota; kingdom Viridiplantae; phylum Streptophyta; class Magnoliopsida; order Santalales; family Viscaceae; genus Viscum; species Viscum album. The sequence continues at coordinate 135,648,588 of OY728137.1, forward strand.
TATTGCTTCGATATCATCAAGTGTGGACCCTTGGGCCGAAGACCATATGAGATTAGATCGACAGCTTTCTTCACTATGGTTTCGACATCACGGGAGTCCCTCGATGTAGTGTCCACCGCCGCTCAGGTTGGTACCAACATTCCATCAGGATCTGTTGATTTAGAGGAATATCCTCCTACCGAGAATCCCTCCCTCACAAGTGAAGAAGAGGATTTGGAGGATGCAACTTCTGCATTCGAAGAGGGCATCTCCACCATGGTTGATGAACTAGTACAGGTGAACCTCAGTAGTGAGACAGACCCAAAACCCACATTAATCAGTGTCATTATGCCTATCAAAGAGAAACAGTAGTGCATGGACTTCATCAAACAACACTATGATGTATTTTCTTGGAGCTATAATGAAATTTCAGGACTAGATCCCCAGGTAGTCATCCATCGCCTTGGTCTCCCAGCAAACCCTCATGGGTTTAAGAAGCCTCCCATAAAGATGCACCCTTCTCATGGTGTCATGGTCGAGGCCAAAGTTGATAAGCTTATTAGAGCCAATTTTGTCAAGGAGGTACAATAGCCCATATGGTTATCCAATATTGTTCCTTTCAGAAAGAAGAACGGACAGATCAGCATCTGCATCGACTTCTAGGATCTCAATTGTCACTGTCTAAAGGATGATTTTCACCTTCCCATGATGGAGTTGTTGATTGATTCCACTGCTGGATTCCAAGCCCTCTCCTTCATGGATGGGTATTCTAGGTATAATCAGATCTGAATGGCCCTCAAGGATGAGGATTCTATAGCCTTCATGGTACCACAAGGTACTTTCTGCTACCATGTAATGCCCTTTGGTCTAAATAATGTAGGTTCCACCTATCAGCAAGTTGTGTATTGCATATTTAATCCAATCCTTGGAACATTGGTGGAATTATACGTAGATGATATGGTGTTCAAATCTCACTAGCATCAGGACTATCTCAAGGACCTTGATAAAGTGTTCAGATTCCTCCTTTCATGCCACCTGAAGATGAACCCATTGAAGTGTGCCTTTGGGGTCACCTCTAGTAATTTTCTTGGATTAGTTTTCAGATATAGGGGCATCAAGATCAACCCATAGAATATCAAGGCCATTAGCTATATTTATCCCCCGAACAACATTCGGGAGCTTCAAGGATTTCAAGGACACTTAGCATACATACACTGATTCATCTCTAATTTGGCTGGAAATTGTAATCCCTTTTCTTGGATCATGAAGAAAGGAACTATCTACCAGTGGGATGAAGAATGTCAGACTACTTTCAAGGAAATCAAGCAGTACCTGTTACAGCCTCTGGTCTTGATGCCATCTATCTCTGAAAATCCACTGGTCCTTTATATGACTGCATTGGAATGGTCTCTTAGCACCCTTCCTTCCTATAAGAACCATGAGGGAAAAAAGAATAGTCTCTACTATCTCAGATTCATGCTCCTCGATATGGAGATCATATACTCCCCTGTCGAGAAGAGTTTCCTTGCACTGGTATTTACATTACAAAAATTGTGACATTACTTGATGCACCATGAGGTAAAACTGTGGTCCCGGGTGGATCTGCTGAAGTACATACTGAACCGCCCAATGTTTATAGGCCATATAGCTCAGTGGGTAGTGATCCTCCAGCAGTTTGACATCAAGTTCGTCCATCAGAAGGCTATTAAGGGGCAAGAATTTGCAGATTTCCTCACCACCCACCCAGCTCCCATAGACCAGTCTCTGGACTTTGATTTTCTTGATGAGGACATCCTCTCAGTGGACCAAGCCACCCTGTTCTAGCAAATGAACTTTGATGGTGCTTCCCAAATCCCTACTGACAGAAGGCTCAATGACCCCAGGCTCAACAGAGTAAGCATGGGTATCATCTTCATTACCCCAGCACAAGTCGTTCTGCCGTATTCATTCCAAATATCAGAAGACTGCAGCAATAATGATGTGGAGTACCAGTCTCTCATCTCTAGCCTCAAGCTGACCCTAAAGATTGATGTTTCCCACTTTCATGTGAAAGGAGACTCCGAACTAGTCATCAATAAAATCAATGATGACTATGTTGTTAGAAAGCCTGATTTTGTACCACTATTGGAACACACCCTCCAGCTGATGGCCCAGTTCCCATATTTTCCAGAAGTTACTCATGTCCCTCAATCCCAGGATAGATGATCTAACACTTTGTCTATCCTAGCTGCATCACTCATGGAACCTGAACAAGATGATTTGATTATCCATGTGGCACATCAGAGAGTCAACGCTCCTGTCACTCCAGATGACAATGATAGCCCACAGGTAAGCCACCTTATCACCGGAACCTCCAATTCAGGACCTCCAGGTCCCCAAAATGCATTGATTGAGGTGACTTCCGACTGGAGAACCTCCTTTGTCAAGTACCACCAAAATGGTAATCACCTGGCAGATCGAGTCGAGTGCGAGCGAATTCGACGTCGCGTGTTGCAGTTTACCCTCCAGAGTGGTCCTAGTCTCGAGCAGATTCTCTAAAAGCATGGTTTTGATGGGGTTCTCATTCATTTCATTCAAGGAGATGGAATTTCTCAAGTCATGCAGGAGGTTTATGTTGGTTCCTATGGGGCTCATCAGACCAGGCCGAAGTTATCACACTAGATCCGGATACTGGGATATTTTTTTCCCTCCATGATCTGTGACTGCATCAAGTTTTCCAAGAGGTTCCATACATGAAAAATTCATGCCAACATTTTCCATCATCCACCTAATCCTCTCCACACTACAGATTACTCTTGTCCTTTTGCGTTCTGGGGACTCGATGTCGTGGGGCCATATCCACTAGAGACATCTCTCCAGTGCAGGTTCATCCTGACTGCTATGGATTTCTTTTCTAAGTGGGAATAAGTGGTTCCCCTAAAGGAGTTCAAGGCCCGTTCTATCATTTAATTTTTGAGCTATAATATCATCTATAGGTTTGGAGTCCCTTATGATGTCCTCACCAATAATGGAACCAACTTCAAGGCAGCCGAGTTGAAGAAATTGTATGCCAAGTACAACATCCATTCTAACCATACCTCCTGCTACCACTCCCAAGAAAATTGGTAGATCGAGGCATTCAAAAACCCCCTCTCTAATATTTTGCAGAAAATGGTTGGGAAGAACAAGAAGAGTTTCCCGGACAAGCTCCCTAACACCCTCTGGTCTTATCGGACAATGACTTGTAATTCCACTCAGGTGACCCCATACTCCTTGGTGTACGAAACAGAGGTCGTCATGCCCATCAAGATTCAATTGCCTCCATTGAGTATAGTTGTTTGTTATCAGAAATCACCAGATAAATTAGATGAAACCCGTCTAGTTCAATTAGAATAACTCAATAAGAACAGGATTTGTGTCATGAACAATTTGGAAAGGCATCAGAGCAAAATATCTAGAGCTTTCAACAAGAAAGTTCACCTCTGCTCTTTCTTACAAGGTAACATGTTGTTGGACCCGAGAACACCAATGATACCTAGTAAAAAACCACCAAATATGGAGCCCAAATGGTAAGGACCTTACATCATTTATAAGGTTTATCCCAATGACGTTTATTCCCTGGTTACCATGGATGATGAGCGTATAACTCCTCCCACCAATGCCAAGTTCCTCAAGAAATACTTTTCCTAAGAAAATGGAGTCCTACATGACCTTAAACTGTTACATCTCACATGACATTAAACTATATTTCATCCCGCAGGATGTTAAATTGTATCAGGTCCTACATGACCTTAAACTGTTACGTCCCACATGACATTAAAAAGTATGTCATCTCGTAGGACGTTAAACTGTATTCGATCCTACATGGACTTAAACTATTACATCCCACATGACATGAAACTATATGTCATCCTGCAGGATGTTAAATTGCATCTGGTCCTACATGACCTTAAACTGTTGTGTCTCACATGACATTAAATGGTATGTCATCCTGCAGGATGTTAAACTATATTCAGTCCTACATGGCCATAAACTGTTATGTCCCACATGACATTAAACTGTATGTCATCCCGTATGATGTTAAGTTGTATCTGGTCCTACATGACCTTAAAATATTATGTCCCACATGACATTAAACTGTATGTCATCCCATAATATGTTAAACTGTATCTGATCCTACATGACCTTAAACTTTTATGTCTCGCATGACATTAAACTGTATGTCATCCCGCAGGACGTTAGACTGTATCTGATTCTACATAACCTTAAATTGTTATGTCCCACATGAAATTAAACTATATGTCATCCCGCGGGACATTAAACTGTATTTGATCCTACATAACTTTAAACTATATGTCATCCCGCAAGACATTAAATTGAATTTCAAGAACTACATATGGCTTGATTTTTATCCTCATGGGATATGTAGGAATGCTCAGACACCTCACCTTGATTCCAGACCCTATATTCCTCTTTGACTATCCCCCTGGGTATATTTCTCTTGGAGGATCCCACATGGTGTCATGTAGGCCCCTTTGGCCCCACTCATGTTAGGATTATGATGATATCACCATGTTCCCCCCTCCTAGTTCTTCTATTCTCCTACATCCTCACCATATGATGCTAAACAGCATGGCCTTTAAGAACTAAATGTGGCTTGATTCCCATCCTTATGGGATACATAGGAACTCCCAGACATTTCATCTGTAGGTCCAACCTTGACTTCAAGATCTCTCCTTATGTCCAAAAACATGGTGTGGTGCTAGATTTTTCCCTCCTTTAGGTCAGGTTCATCATGACTGCACTATATTCCCCCTTCCCTAGATATCTACACCTCTTTCATCATCCTTCTTGATGTTAAATTGAACAGTCACACTTATGTTTCATACAATCCCTGTACTTGGGACTCCATCATCTTTCACATCCAAAAGGGACCCCAAATGGTATGAATACTTAGCCTAAGGGATCTCCTATCATTTTGGGCCAACGCCCTCGAGGACCTTGAATGATAAGTTGATACAATTCCCACATTGTGAATATGGTCAGCGGTCGATGCTCATTTTTTGTTCCCAATTTAGGTCACATGATATGGATTCTGTGTTTTGAACATGGTCAATAGCTATCCTTTTTCATTGTCACCACCCCCATATGTCCCAAATATTGGGTTTAGTGGTTTATTTTATCCCTATATGTCTTCAAATGTCAATATTCCTTGGGCAGGAGTGTGAGTCCAACTATCGCACCCTTATATGTTGGGGATAACTTGGTCCTACTCCTTGTTTCTCACACTAAACATTAATCATGTGGGCTTAGGATCTTTGATAAGGCAATACCATCATGATGGGTCATGTATCAGCAGCTTGTTGGGACTCCCGGCCTCATGTACCTCAACCCTTTCATCCCCCTGGCCTAAGTTCTCATCTTGGATTGTGCGGTGTGGTGTGGAATTACGTCCTCATTTATGTTGGTCTATTTTTTTCCGTCCACACATATCCCCTTGAGAAATCCCTCCATATATCATTATTTCCATAGGCACAGGCCCTACCATGCTTCGTGAGCCCCATAATTTTGGTTTCCATCATCTTTCACATCCAAAAGGACCCCCGAATGGCATGAATACTTATCCCAAGGGATCTCTTACCATTTCGGGACAATGTCCCCAAGGATTTTGACCAACAAGTTGATATAAGTATCATGTTGCGAATGAAATCAGTGGTCGACACTCAATTGTTTACACCTAAACCCTAGTCACAAAAATGCAGATACTATGTTGCGAACATGGTCAATAGTTATCCTCTATAATTTTTTTCATTTTTTGGTTTTTCACAAGCACAATGATTCACCCTCTCCACTCAATTTTCCCATGAATATGAAATTAAACTAGGTATCTCTAGTCTGAGCCCTATGACCTTAAACTAAGAGCACCATCGTCCTCACCACAAGACGTTATACTGTGAACTGGTTGGGACTTCCAGTTTTAGGTCCCTCAACCTTTTCATCCCCTTGGCCCAAGTGCTCATTTGGGATTGTATGATGTGGTATGAGCTTATTTCCTCATTCACCTAAGGCTACTCATCGTGCCATACACATCCCTCATTGGGATACTTTTCCCTTATTTTCTTCCTTGTCGCATGACGTAAAACTGCACAACATCTTCTTTAAAACTATATGTAGCTTGATTCCCATCCTTATGGGATACGTAGGACCGGTCGAACATTTAGCCTGTAGGTATAGCCACATCTCTTAGAGGCCTCATTATTATCTTGTCCCCTTAGCCTGAGTCCTTCTAGGAGAGTGGTATACAGTGTGGTATGAGCTTATGTTCTCATTCACGATAGGTTTGTAACAACCATGCCACGTACCTCTTTATCCTGAGATCCCTTTGCTCCCCTATCCTATGCTCATATTTTCAAGTAGACTTCTCTTAAGTTGGGCCCCTTGACCCTCTTTGGCAATTCATCAATGTTCCCATGAGTACTCTAGTTCAGAACCTAGAGTGTCAGATTCTACCTAGACATTCTCTCTCCCATTTTTCAGGCTTCTTGTCCCATTCACTTGGGTTTTCATCATCTTTCACACCAAAAAAGGACCCCCAAATGGCATGGATGTTTGGCCCAAGATCTCCCCTACCATTTTAGGCCAATGTCCTCGAGTACCTCGAATGATAAATTGATACAAGTCCCGCATTGCGAATATGGTCATTGGTTGATGCTCATTTGTTGTTCACATTTTAGGTCACACGATATGGATGTTGTGTTTCGAACACGGTCAATAGTTATCCTCCATCATCACACCAACCCCACTAATCCCTAAATGTCAGTTGCATGATTCACATCATTTTCCACGCCATCATGTCCAAACAGAATTTCGATACTCTTGGTATTATCCCTCAGTGCGTGTTTGCACATTAGGAGGAAAAATCCACAATGAGGCATCATTTGGGGCTCCACGCCGATTTCCCCTTTATGTGTATTCCATGTGTTGCAAAGACCTCTTCCACCCTTGTATCCCACACCGAGTTTGACTCACGGGGGTTTAGGGATCAGATCAAGGTCTGTGATCGCTTGGAAGAGTTTCACTTCTCCATGGTCTGATCTCTAAGACCTTAAACCAAGATTTACTTGTACATCCTCTCTATAATTTTCAAGAACCATAACCCTTAGAACTATGTATAGCTTGATTCCCAGGCTCATGGGATAAGTAGTAATGCCCAAACATCTCATTTTCAGGTCCAGATCAATTTCCACTAATTATATCTTTTGTTCATCCTTTTGGGCCCTGACTCTTATAAGATTGAGTGGTGTAGCACGTACGGGCTTATGTACTCATTCACATCGATTTTTCAATAGTCGCACCACATACTCCCTTTCTAGGAGTTAGTCAGTCCTACCACTTGTCCTGCATGACATTAAACTTCACTCTCAGAACTATGTAAGGCTTGATTCCCATCCTCATGGGATACGTAGAAACACCTAGATGCTTCATCCATGGGTCTATCCCCATATTTTTCTGACCTTTTATGGCTCCTCGGCCCAAGGTTTTTTCCCCAGAATTGTGTGTGGTGTGGTGTGGACCTTGTCCTCATTCACATCAAGTATTATTTATCACGCCATGCACATTATCCTTTAAAACCTAATTTCTCTTGAAAGTTTCCAATCCATATGATGTTAAACTATGCTGCCTAGTCCCACATGACTTTAAAATATTGTGTCTTTATTGAACAATGTTAAAATTCATGGTTGGTCCCATCATATTCCCCTAAACTATGATATTATTATCCTGGATGTACGATGAAAAATGGCACTGCATTGTGATGTCCTCACTAGGAGGGGATATCATATTGGGTATTGGTCATCCACCATACCATTTGTCAATGCCTACATGTGGCTTGATTCCTATAGTGACACCAAGATTCTATGTCCTCAGTTTATCACTTCACAAAGAAAAACACACATCTATCCTAAAGGAAAAAACAAGATCTATCAAAGGACGCTTCTATTAGTGTGTGGACCAGACCCACATGTTCTTATCATCCCCGAAACTGGTACCTTACCATTCCATATCCAGAACTATGTATGGCTTGATTCCCATTCTCATGGGGTACGTAGGAACTCCCACGCACTTTGTCTTAGGCCCAACCTCACTTTCATTTTTGGTCCCTCGACCTAAGACCTCCCCATGGAACACATGGTGATATAGACTCTGGGTCCTCATTCATGTTGGGTTTTATAATTGCCTCACTATGTGTCTCCCTTGTTCCTTACCATATTTAGTATGATCTATAAGACCTAAAACTAAGATCTCTTGTCTAAGATCTAAGGCCTTAAACTAAGACCTCTCCACGTCCTTTCTATAAGACGTAAATATGGAATCCTTCAGAACTACGTATAGCTTGATTCCCATCCTCATTGGATATATGGGAACACCCAGATGTCTCGTTCGTGGATCCATCCCCAGGAATCTTAAATCCTACCCCCATTTTTGGACCTTTGTCCTAAACTCCTTTAGAAGTATGTGATGTGGTGATTACCTATTAGGATCTCATTTGCGTCAAGTTTTGTAAAAAACACCATGTACCCTATCCTAGTATGAGTTCTACAACCCTAAACTAAAATCTCCCTAAGGGAATTGTGCATCGTGTTCGACTAATTTTCCACCCTGTGAGCACTTCATTAAATCAGGTCCCCTCTTAATGGTCCACTCTATGACCTTAAGCTAGGAGTATGAGACCCTAAGACCCTTGTCCTTGAAAAAGGATTCAACTCCCTCTATTTGATGTGTATTATTGTCTCATTAAAAAGTGTCATGACAAAGATCCCAAAGTATGGAATTTTCACATGGACATTGCCTCGTTTTATGTCCATGCTTCATGATCCCTTTATTTGGATCCCCATCCTCTTTCACGTTTGAAAGGGACCCCCTTTACGGCCTGGTCTCATGCCACATTGGCTCACCTACCATCTTTGGCCAACTCCCCTGAAGACCTTAGACAACATTTGTGATAGATCTCGTGTTTCGAACATGGTCAGAAGTTGGCCCTCTTTTTTATGTTCCCATTTCCAACTAACATGAAGGGGATACTGTGTTTCGAACATGGTCATACGTTATCCTCTACTTCTACGCCATTATCATTGTGATCCAGATCTCAGGTTCCATGATTCACATCTTTCCACCCCCTTGTATTCAAGTGGAATTCTAGCACACTCAGTTCTACACCTCTGCATACCTATGCACATTAAGCAGGTGAATCAATAATTTTGGGATGTCACTAACCTAGAATTACACTACCCCTGATGTGTTCCATCCTATACAAAGAAAATCTCACCACTACTCCTTGTTTTCCACATAGAGCATGACTCATGTGGTCTTAGTGGTTTTGGTGGGGCGTGTACTGGTGCAGCTACACCACGCGGGCCCTTTGTCCTCTCAGAACTACGTGTGGTTTGATTCCCATCCTAATGGGGTTCGTAATAATGCCCAAGAACTTTGCCCTAGGCCCAGCCTAACTTTCACTTTCGGTCCCTTGACCTAAAAAACTTCCTCTGGGGATATGTGGTGTGGTGAGGAATCCTTATGTCCTTATCCACATCGGGTTTATAGCTACCGCATCACATACTACCTTCTTGAGATATCCCCTTTCACTCCTCATATTATCATATGATGTTAAACTTCATGATTCTATATGTCCTCGATGCATGACATTAAACTATAGCTCTACCCTGAACAATTTTAGGATGCCCCATAATAACTATGGGATGCATCAGATCCCTCGCCAGAGAGTATTTCCCCTATCATTGTTGGTCTCTAACCATGACATGTTTAAGAACTATATTTATCTTTATTCCCATCTTCATGGGATACATAGTGACACCCAGAAAATTCACTTTGGGCCCATCCTCAGGGTCATTAAACCTTCTATCCCCTCGGCCCCAATTATGGTCTAGGCAGTATGACCTTAAAATTATGAGAATCATCCTCATCATATGAAATTTAAAACTATGTGTCTATCATCATTATTTCTACGATTTAAAACTACAGGGCATTCTAGTTCCTTACCAGAGAGGTCCTGTTCAGAAGTAGGTATGATCCCTAATCAGACCGATGTTTCCACCTAATGTGTTTCCACCATGGTGGCATAATTTCAAGAGTGTTGGTCTCCATTAAAACAACCCATCACTCCAACCTCCACGCTTTGTGTGCCCTTCATTTGGACCCTCATCCTCTTTCACATCTAAAGGAACCTCCTAAAGTACGGGCACTTGGCCTATGGACCACCTACTATCCTGGGCTAACGCTTCAGAAGACCAATGGATAACATTTTGAGTCAGACCCTATGTTTCAAACATGGTCAGCGGTCGGCCCTCATTTGTTGTCCTCATACCAGGCTAATGCAATAAAGGAAGATGTGTTTTGAACATGGTCAATAGTTATCCTTCATTATCATGCCACATTTACCGAATTTTAAATCTTGGGTATCATGATTCACACTTTACACTCCCATATGTTTGGATTGATTTTAACGCCCCTAGTATTACCCCGCTCATGAACTAGATAAAAAAGGGAAAATGGTAATTCAAATATTCTGAGAGCTTCATTCTCTAGTCAGGCCTCCCTCTTTCTTCCCAAAAATATGGAATGGTTTTTCAAATCTTGGATGCTCAAATCTTGGTCAGAACTGTCACATTCAGTTGGAATAACAAAGTGGTCATCCCTTGTTTCTCACATCAGTCCCAACCCACGTGAGCTTAGGGATTGATTTCTGGATGATTCAAGAATGCGACAAACACACAGTGGGCTGAGAAAAATAACAAAACTCATGCATGAATCCAGCATAAATAGTTAAAGCATGAAAGTACATTCAAAGGTTTATAATCATTACAATACCTGAGGATCAACCCCTCCCATGGACAGGTTGACCCCTTAAAAAGAGCGTTGTAGCTCCACCACTCTCTGGCTTGTGGTTTCTAGGATTCGTTATCACCAATTTAGTTCTCGCTCCTCCTTGGAAATAATGGGGCGTAGTTCATTAGCCGCAATTTGGGCCAGCTCCTCGTTGCTCCAGACGACCGCCATCTCCTCATAGGCTTTCTTCATATGTCCTTTGGCTTCTTCTAGCTGGACCTTCAGCCATGATATAAGCTCTAATTGTGTGTTGAGGAAAGAAAAATGCTCATCCACTCGGACCTTTAGCCGTTGAATCTCATTTTCAGCCTCTTGAAGCCTCTTGATGTTCACCACTTTTCTCCACTACCAACCCACACCAAGGTCACAGTCATATTCGTGAATCTTCTCTACCATGAAATCTCGGAAAAGCATGTGAGGAAGTTTTCCATCTACTCCCCTAGAACATAGTTCATGAAGCTAGGACTGAAGCCTCCCCATATGGTCTATACATTGTTCTTGAGGGGTCTCATCGATGAAGCTCTTGATCAACTTCCATGACTGGTGATGGATGATTTTTCTGTCCTCCTTATTAGAGGTTGTCTCATCTTGATCTACAGGGTCGGCAGGTTCATATATAGGGAACGCCCCCAAGAACTCATCAGTAGGGTCTGGATCTGGTGTCTGATCGAGTATGTCAGGACTCGTGTTGTCCGATCGATCCTCATCATCAGATCCCACCTCAATGATCTCAGGATCTACCCATATAACGATCCCACCAGTGATTGGGAGCACTGTAGCTTGGTCAGTTTGGGTATCTGCCTCTATGACCACCGGTGTTCCCCTGGGAAAGGCGCCACCAGGAGTTCCATCCAACCTTGACAAGGCAGCCCATTCCATTTGAAGAATTGTGCATACAAAAAGTGCACGAATGTAAGTTAACCTAATCAATGGGTAGAATTAGGGAATTCTGTAAAGGAGACTTACAGAGATCAAATAGTTGGTCTCACTCCTTGTTTTTTGTCGTCGGAACCCCAAGGTGTGGCCTTCCATATATTTTTAGGAAGTTTAAAGGTTCTGGGATGACCACCCTGGGTGTCGTGGCACCTCCCGACAAGATGATCGTTGTATCCATGGGCGTAGATCCCGAAGTTCCCACAGTTGGATCTACTACTGAGTGAGAGAGGGTTTTTTCATATGAGGCCCACCTTTATAGTTCAAATATTAGTTGAGAAGTCCTAAAAAACCTGGGTAAAGACTCCAGGGAAGTGGTTGGGGTTTTACCTCAAGGGCCTCCGTGAATTCTTCCAACTCCAGGTCTGAATTGCCAACCTCACCCTCCTCTAGAGGGATCCCTCTACCAATCTCCTCCCCCTAGGAGGACTCATCCGATTCTTCCGGCAGAGGGAAGCGCTCCCTCAATTCTGCAGCTAACTACTACAAAGGGTTCGTTTGATCCAACAACACCTTTAACCGATCCATCATTGGACATGGGGAACCCCTAGAGTGCACGAAGCCCTCCAACTCACTAGGTATTGCTCTGCCTCCACCTAGGATGCTTCAAAGCTATCCCTGATAAGGTCGATCCCTGGAAAATCAATCCCAAGATAGTTTAGGTGTTTCCACATCTTGGATGGGTTGAGGAACTGCCTATTGACATCTCATATGTCCCAAGCCTCCAGGAAGATAGAATTATCCAGCATGTCTATATGGTGCAGCCGCTTCCCCGGAGCCCTGTTAGATATCCCATGGGCGAACTTCCCTCTAGATGACTCTACTCCTCTGGAACCGATGGGTCTAATGCTACTTCCTCCCTTTTGATTGGTGTGGGACTCACTACTACTACATCCTTTCCACCACGAGATGTCCTCGCCGCCTTCTGGACCTAGCCTTGAGGTTGGGGAGACACCCCGTCACTGACCCAGATGGTTTGTTGCTTCATCATCTCCCCCAGGTAAGCTGCCTCCCAGCTCTTTGCGTACTTCTTCACCAGCCTGAAGATAGTCATGGGCAGAGGCAGCTCGTTTTGCATCTTCCGATCTTCCCGTGTGAACATGAGCCACATCTGCCTCATCACGCATGGGTGCTCCTTGTGGTGCACCCCCAAGTAGACCTATGGGGTCAGCCACTGCATGAACTATAACTATCTAGTGAAACGGTGTGGGGTGTAAGGTTCTTAGAGGGACTCGCGGTTCACCCATGCCACCAGGACTCCACCCCGAAAGGCTAGGAGGTATGACCGATGCTCTTCTATTCCCTATCCTTAATCAGTGAACATGCCTGTTGGCAACGGGAATGGGTGGAAATTGAACTTGTCTTCCTTCCAGACCCGGTTCATCACTGCTTTCAGGGTCAGCTTGGTCAGAAATATCCCCACTAAATTCAGAATGGATGGATGAAAATTTGATCCTAGAGGAGAGATAGGGTTTGGATATTCATAGATACCCATGATATGCACTGTTATCCACCCATACAATAGGTGAAATGTCCCGCATATCCTCTGTGGCTTCTTCCCCTCACCGATATGCCATAGCATCTTATATAACTTAGTGAGCATTGGGATCCTGAGGTTGACCCATCCCCCTGTCTCAAACAAGGATGCCATGATAAAAGTTCTTGGTTTCACTCCCATGTTTGTGCCCCTCACTGTTAGGATCCAACCGCAGATGAGCACCGCAATGATTGTATCCAACCTAACCACCAGTTACTGCACGGTACTGAAACTGAACCTCCAGGTTTTCCACTGGTTGTCCTCCAAGAGTTGGTAGTATTAATTCTCTTTACTTCATTGAACCCCCTTCAGGAAAGTTCGAGGCCTCATAGGAAACTGCCTATCTTTCAGGAAGTTTAGGAACTGCCTGAACCACCGTTTGAAATGGATGTCACTCACCGACTATTTGTCCTCCACTTGAACAAGGTCCATAAATGCCCTTTCAAATGGAGGAATTTGCTCCAGGTCCTCCCATGCGCTAACAACAGGGAGTAACTCATCATACATTGCCTCCAGTATTAGGACCCCTAAGATCTGATGCAGGTCCCATAGGCTGATGTTGACCTCTCCATGCTGAAAATGAAAAGTGTTGGTCCTCGATGACTATCTACTTAGCAGCTCTGGAATCAACTGTTTTGGCTGATAAATATGTAATTTAGAGGACCAAGATACCTCATATAGACCCACTCACCTCATCTCAACCCCGAACTCCTCGCATGAGTCACCTTCCCAGTAGGCCCAGGCCCAATCATCCATAAAGTTGCCGCCCTGGCGCAGATCCCACTCATTGGTCCACCCCTTCTCTGGGTTCCACAGGGCTGCCTTCAGGATGGTTTGGTACAATGGGGGAGATTTCTCTAGATATAGTGTCTTCCTATCGATGTCATTCACATGGTTGTATAGGCAATCAGCGTTAACATACATGAAGTCCTCCCAGGTATGGTCGTCAGCCACCCTGAACCACTAGCATTGGAATGGAATGCTTCTGAACTAGTAAGTTGGTTTTTACCTGCTCACTTTAGGGATGAAGATGCCATCCCTCAAGCCAAAACCATACAGAGGTAGCCCCCTGTACAGCAGATAGTTCTTTTGGCTTTCCGAAAGCAGCTCCACCAGTGAATTATGGTCAGAATGGATTCGTACAAAATCCCATATACTTGATCTATCCACCATTTCCTCCCTCTGGGAAGTATCCACAAGGATCCCCCATGCAGCTTCGTAGTGATCCATTCAGTTTTTTAAATTTGGACCTTTTTTGTTATGGTTTGTGAAGCACTTTCACAAATCCTTTTCATGGAGCTCAATCCCAGCAAGAAATCATGAATCCCTTCCCCCGACCTAGAAGACACAAGCTACAAAGCGCACCCTCATAGAGTCAAAGGACTCGTTGTGCACCGCGAAACAGAAAGGGACGATTCATGGAGAGCAATCGTAGAGCGTGCAGAACTTCAAAAATTTAGAGCACTTTCTTTAAAATGCATAGGTGAGAAAGGAAAAAAGAGAGGTCAACCTCCCCTATTTATAGGGGAAAACCCCTTATGCTTCACATCATGCCTGTCCACAACGATCTTTGTAGCACCCTCAACCAACGCTTCGCCTCTCCGTATTGTGACCCTTCTTCGCGGTCCTCCTTTGCGATTGACCAAAAGTTTTGGTGATTGACCCTCAGACTTAGACCCTCTTTTTCTTCTCGGCTCCAAGTCTGAGGGGTAATTTTTTGTGCCAAAAATATGGGAAGAGGAAAAGGACGTAGGGGAAAAGCTGAATCCAAAGAGGATGCCTCGTAAAGACTAATCACGGATCCCCGTAGCACCGCATCCAGTGAAAAGTGGACCCCCTTCACCCACGCCATGGAGAAAAGAGGTAGGAGGCTCTGTGACCCGCCTAAAATTTGTGAAGATGCCATGGAAAAAAGAGGCGGGAGGCTTCGCAATTCGCCTAACATTTTCGAAGGCGCTGCGGATCAAGGAGGCGAGAGGCTCCGTGGTTATGAAAAAGTTCCATGTAGCTTTGTGTCCAGTGATCCCTACTTTTCAGAACCTCTTGCCTATAAATACCAGACTCCTCTCGGGCCCAAAGGATATATCCTCCGACCTTTTGCATTCTTATCTCTCAAATCACGAAGCAATTTCTTCTCTGCAAAAAATGAGCTCTTAAAAGTACTTGAGAATTGTTAAGTGCTTTTCCCTTGGATTAAATTCAACCCCTCTTCAAAGAGGGATACCCTTCACAGAGCCCACGGGCCTCCACAAAGGAAGGGGATCCCCAAGGGGACTCGGGTCTTTGCAGAGCACTCATGCTTCACAAAGTACCCTCTATGCACATGTACACCCTATGCTAAGGTAGGGTCTTTGTGCTTCGCAAAGAAAATTGCTTCGTAGAGCTATGCTTCACAGGGCCCCCTTACTTCGTGAAGCCTTTCTCTACAAAATCATTTCCACTTCGTGAAGCACCATCCATATGTACCTATTCCCTATGGTTGGGCTAGGCCACCTCACTTTGTGAAGCATACCCATTTGTGAATCCCCTCCACTATATAGAGCACCATAGCTTCACGAGGCCTCTTCCTGTGAACCCCTTTGCTTCACAAAACCTTTTCCCGTACGACCCTCCAGGTTCGTACAAGGTGATTTCAAGATCCCTTGGGTGGTTATTTACGTTTCTTTTCTTAGCCATATACTTCTTTTCATAGGCATGCTAACGGATATTGCTTCTTCTTATAACCATGCTAATGTGGGCCCCTCAATGGATCGCTCCACAACACCCCCTCGATACGGAATTTCTGATGCATTCCCTTAACAAAGGGTTAAAGTGTGCCAATTATGTAAGTCCTAAGTGTGCGGAGTGAATCTGCCTCATCCGAGCTGTAGGATGTTAAACTACCAAGCACTATTATCCCCAACACATGACGTTAAAATGTGGTCTCGCCCCGTGCATTATATGTGTGGTGCCCCATCTTGGACATTCTCTACTCCCACTCATATCCAATGGAGTGAGATCTTCCTCACATGGAATGAGATTCTCTATGCTAGAGCGACGCCTATCCGTGGGGAAGAGCAACCACCTTGGTGTAATCCCCTATCCTTTCTTGTAGGAGACAGCACCCCTGCTCCTCCTATATTCTTCCTTGCCAAATTCTAGAGGAGAGATGGTCATAGGGACCTTTTTTATCTCATCCCTCTATCGTTGGGCTTTGTCTCCACCCAGGCCTCCATCCTGGAGTAAGTCCCAATTTTCATCTCCCTGAGCTACTAACCACGCATAAGCCCATGTTTCCATTTTAGGCTGCTAACCATGTGTAAGACCCATTCCACTTCCCACGAACGCACCTTTTGCGACGTGATTTTTATGTCTCTGCCACCTCTTGTTTCTCACACCGAGCATGACTCACATGGGCTTAGAGTAAGCATTGACCATGAAATCCTCTCTGGGCCTCCTTATCGTTTAATCCCCAAACCATCCCAAACTACATGGACTTTGATCCATGCCAAGGCAAGGTATGTAGGAATCCTCCCTGAGGTTCAATCCCAACACCTATTGGTCCCGAATCCCTTCACGTTAGTTCACCAAACACTTCCTAACTACATGGACTTTGATCCTTGTATCCTAGGAAAGGTACGTAGTAAGCCTCCCTGAGGTTCAATCCCAACACCTACAATGTCCCAAACCCTTCACGTCGGTTCACCAACATCCATTCTAAACTATGTGGACTTTAATCCTTGCTAAGGCAAGGTACCTAGGAAGCCTCCCTGAGGTTCAATCCCAATAATTACTTGACCCAACCCCCTTCAGGTCGGTTCGCCTTCGTTCTACATGATGATAAACTGTATCAACCATTACGAACTACGAGGACTTTGATCCTTTCTAAGGAAAGGTACGTAGGAAGCCTCCATAAGGTTCAATACCAAAAACCATTGGTCCCGACCCCTTCACATCATTTCACCAAAACTCATTCTAAACTACATAGACTTTCATCCTTGCAAAGGAAAGGTATGTAGGAAGCCTCCCTGAGGTTCAATCCCAATACCTACTTAACCCGACCCCCTTCACATCAGTTAGCCTTCATCCCGCATGATGATAAACTTTATAAACCATTCGGAACTACTAATACATTGATCCTTTCTAAAGAAAGGTACGTAGGAAGCCTCCCTGAGGTTCAATACCAACAACCATTGGTCCCGACCCCTTCACGTTGGTTCACCAACACCCATTCCGAACTACGTGGACTTTAATACTTTCCAAGGAAAGGTACATATAAATCCTCCCTAAGTTTCAATACTAGCATCCATTAGCCCCGACCACTCCATGTCGGTCCACCCTCATCCTACATGATGTTAAACTATACACCCCTTTTTTTCCTGCATGACACTAAACTATCCCCCAATCGACGGTAAGTCATTGCATCCCTTAATCGATGGTAAGTCATTGTGTCCACCAATTGACGGTAATCCATTGTGTCCCTCAGTCGGTGGTAATTCATTGTGTCTCGCACTCAATGGTAAGTCATTGTAACCCAATCAGTAGTATGTTGTTGTATCCCATCAAGCGATAAGCCGTTGTCAGCCTCACATGACGGTAAGTTGTCGTAGGATGAACTAAGTAGGTTTTATCCATGTCTCCTAGACATGGTATGTAGGAATAATTCTTGAGGTTCAATCCCAAACACTGATAAACTTTGGTGTCCCCTTTATTGGGACCCACATCTTCAGTTCGCCCTTGTGGCGTCAGACTAACCTGGGCTGATAATCATGCTTGAGCCCTAGTATATCATTAGGCCGTTGTCCTCTACACACACCCATATTCCATACCCCCATCCTAAACAATATGTACTTTAATTCCCTACCATAGGGATACATAGAAATCCACCTTGGGGTTCCAGCCCATCACCCATGTCTCATTGTGGCCTCTCTCCCTCGAGCCTATGTGTTTTGAGACAGTCATGCCCCAACTTAGAGGTTCTACTTCCTTCAGGTCCCATCCATGAATCCATTCTCACTAGACACCTCCCCAGGTGTCTTATCACCTCACAAACTATGCGGACTTTGATTCCATGTCATGGGGATATGTAGGAAGCATCTTAGAGGCTCAACCCCAACACTATCATCACCTTCACAACGGTTTCATCTCATTCCCCCTCCACTTCATTCAACTGTCCATCATCCATCTTGATTCTTACCTAGGACACCATATCCCGGTGAGATCATGTCATTCACCTCTTCACTTCTCCTAGAAGAACTTGGGTAACTAACCATGTGTTATCCCCAACATCATTGTTCCCTCTAGGGGTGGCACCAATTTGATCCACTCCCATCAATGTTCTGATCAACTTGTTCTTTCTCCGCTAGACATTAAACTAGTGCCATACCCTGTGTTAAATATGGGAAGTTGAGGAAAACCTTAGATACATTCCCAGGGAATAAAATTCCTCACATTAGATTTGGGATTCCTCAGGCTTCTGTGCCCTCAATAAGCCTTATAATAAGGGGAAAACCCCAGACGCATCGGTGTTTCAGTGCCCAGACATTCCAGCGATGTCCAAAGTGAATACTCCCCCGACCGAAGGATGCTACCTTGACTAGACCCCTTGGACTATCCTGACAGAAGTAGTGTAATTAACAAGCGTCCATGAAGACATGGCACCGGGAAGAGTTTCATGAACACCGTCTTAATCTTTAAGGGAGACCTAGACTAGGAGATGAGTTCTGAGGAGGAATCCACATAAGGAGGAACCGACATCCCATAATCCCATTTAGATCAAGGATAAAAGATCCTTGAATAATAGATGGATGTCACCCGCCTTTGGAAAGCGGGAATGCGAGGCAACAATCAGTGCGTCCTCGATAGACGGATGCACGCCCCGGCGAAATCATCAGAAACAACTATTATAAACACTTGTTAAGACTAACTATCAGAGTTCAATTTTGTTTTATAAAATATGTGATAAAAAATATTAAAACTAAAAGGTAAATACACAACAAAAATAAAACAAGGGGTTTAGTATCATGAAGAGACTTAATCCTCTTCACTTGGTGATCACCTTCCACCAAGCAGTTTAAATTAATAAACAATTTGATCTACACCTTATATTGGGGTTGAAAACATCACACAGGGATTTCTAGGTCACAATTGACCTCTACCATAGTTCTTCATGGGAAAAACAACAAACAGGTCGCACTTGACCTCTTACACAATTCTACGTGAGATATAAATGGATAAAAACGAGTGTGAGATTGAGGATATCAAGTATCCTCTAGTTATGCACAGGAGTCTGTGTGTGTGTAACAGACAGATACACACAATGCTCAGAAATGTAAAAAAATGGACACAATAGAGTTGAAGATAAATATTTAGGTTTATAAGTCTCTGTGTGTCATTCAGTGAAGCTATGGACTCATTTGATGAAGTGGATTTTAATTTTGAGTCCTCTTCTAGAAGTTGACACAAAACAGATTGTCGTATTATGGCTTCTAGTTACAGGTATGGTTCTGAAGGTATATTCTTCTCCTTCTTTGAAATGATGAAATAGTTTGTCAATTAGATGTTCATATTGATCGAGATCGCCTCGTGTGTTCTTCTATTCTTGAGTTCACAGTGGTTTCATGAGATTTTCATATGTTCTTCAGTATATCTCTCGCATAGGCATGCACCATCATCTCTCTTGGATCTATCTATCTTCATTCCTTTTTAAAATAATTCTTATTTTCGAGGTCCAAAAAAGAGAATGTACATTCTAAGTGAA
Organism: Viscum album; assembly: GCA_963277665.1. Lineage (NCBI taxonomy): Eukaryota > Viridiplantae > Streptophyta > Magnoliopsida > Santalales > Viscaceae > Viscum > Viscum album. Next base: position 135,668,657 of record OY728137.1, read on the forward strand.
TCATCTCATCATACCTTGTACTGTCTTCTGAAATTCCTAAAAAAGATTATTAAATATGTTAGTATCATTAAATGACACAAATATGACCATTAAAAATAATATTAATAAATGAAGATTTAAACAGTCTATTGGTGACTCGTCTGTCATTGTCTCCTTCTATCGGTGTCTCCTTCTATCAGTGTCTCCTTCTATCGGTGTGACAATTGAACTAACGGTGACTCATGTCAACGGTGAGTCCTTCCTTATGTCGGTAGCACCATGCAATGGTAGGTCACTTGGACTGATGGTAGGTCGTCTATGTTGGTGATTCATATGCAACGGTGAGTCGTTTCAATGTTGTCATCTTCACAGACTTAGAATATATGCATGTTTGAATTGTCTATCAGTGAGTCATATGCCTGTTGGTGAGTCACCTATCTATCGATGTTAGTGAATCATACTTAAATAATTTTAGATGTTCTATCTGTCTTACAATTTAGCAATTTCATAGAATGGTAATGTCCATAAACACATAGATAATAAGTTATAATCTTGTTTAGACTTAAACACACATAAATAGTTATATGATTGAAATGATCATATATTCAAGATAATGATTTTGATATAATTTATAATCTTACATAAGATAAGATATATGTTAATATATGACATGATTTTTGATAACTAAAACAACTATAGTTAGAGATAGTGGCCAACAGCATCTATGGGCCAATAATCTCCCTCTTTTTAATGATCACAAATCATGGAATTATTGAGTACCATTGGATAATGATTAAAGTAAACACATAATAATGTATCAGATAGAGTATTAAAATAATATATCATAGAACTCATAATAATAGGGCTTAATAGGGTTCTCACCATTTTAATAGTACTTAATAAGATTTTTACACTTTTAATAATGCTTAATAAAATTATTCCCCTTTTGGGATTAATAAAAAGTGGAAAGCAAAAAGAAAACTGAAAACATAAAAGTGGAAACAATGAAAGATAATTCATCAATAGAGTACACTAAAGTAGTAAAAGTACAATGACTCATCCCTGTCAAAAAAAGTCACTCCACACTACATGGTAGGGTCAAGGGGTTCCTTCCCCTTATCAGAAGGATCAATGGATGGTTCACCAGGAGGGTTAGGGAGAGAAGTAGGAAGGTCTGAATAGATTTTTTATAGGAGGTAGAGGCACTCCTTTAGGATCTATAGATGCTAGGGAAGGTTTTTGATGAGAAATAATCTTAGGATGAATAGTTTCTGTAATGACTAATTTGATCTGAGATAAAACCTAAGAAACTGACATCTGAGGTTGAGCAGGAACTAAAATAGTAGGGCCAAGTGGTAAAGCAGAAGGTACCATAATGGATTCACTTTGGACATGGAGATATGGTTTTAATATCTTTATTAAATCTTAAATTATCTATCCACCACATTTTATTAATTTTTCAAAATCAAATTTATTTTTGATAAACTTATCCAACAAGGGAGTGAATTCTCTTAGATTCTAAATCTAATCCTTAAAATCCTTTTTCACTAGAGGAAGAGTAAGATTAGTGTCCAAATACTTAAATAGGATATTCATTAGATTCTTTTTAGTGAGTTTTGAGAAAAACTCATTAATCTTTTTGGTAATCTCTTCTTGGGTGTGTGAAGCAATCCTTGTATAATATTTCACATGATCATACACCTTATCTGAATTGTCCCCAACCTTGTCTATACTAAAAATTAAAGCTTGTATTTATTCTTTCAAAATTGAACTAATAGTAGTAATATCTATAGATTAGGAAGACTGAATAGGTGGAGAAGAGGTTGAAGAAAGATCAAAGGAGTTAAGTTACTTAACTTCTTTTCTTATCTTGGAAAACTCGAGTGCTTTAAAATGAGAAAAAAGATTCTCAAGTCCTTTCATCAAACTTTCCATTATATTCCTATAATCAGTGGTCAAAGCATTGATGTCAGGGGTTAACTTCTTAATTTCATTTATGATCTTGGTATTTCTTGTCACAATTATTTTTTGTAGTTGTGACACTAGTGGAAATACCATATTTAACGTTGAATTAATGACATTGTTTTTTATAAACCGACACCAATAGTATGTGGGAGAAATTTTTGGCGTCGGTTTTACTAAAAATAGATGCCATAAATTTTTAAGAGTGGTTTTTAGCATTATTTTTTAGTATAATCGATGCCAAAACCTCAAAAGGTACGATATATGGCGTCAATTTTTCAAAAAATCAATGCCAAAAATAAAAAAAAGTTTTGGCGTTGGATTTTACAAAAACTGATGCCATTAATCCCAAACTTCGGATCTTTCAATGTCAATTATTATAAAAAAATAATCCATATATTAAAAAAATTATGGAGTCAGCTTTTTGGAAAACTGACACCATATATTAAAAAAATATATTTCTGGCGCCGGTTTTCCAAAAAAATGACGCCTAAAATATTTTTTAGACTCTTCATCATCAGTTTTTGTAAAAACTGATGCCAAAAGTCTTTTAAAATTAGTTGTTATTGGGAAACCCTTGTGTTTTTTAATCTTAGAGAGCTCAATTGTGGAAACTCCTCTCAACTCGCGATGACTTTGAAGGCGTATTTGTGATCTCGAACCACCGTTCTTGTCAATTTTCTTCTATTTTCACGATCTACGGTCTGATTTCTTGATTATATCCTCATTTTTCATCATCTACGGGTTATGTTTTATTATTAAGATTATTTCTAGTGACATTTAACTACGTTTGATTTTAGTTTCTTGTTCATCTTTATTTTTTGTTTTTACAATCATTTTTTGTATATATATTGTAGTTTTTAATCTTCCAAATAATTCTATGAAGCAAAGTTCAGATTTGGATATATTTTCATGTTAAACTATAAATTTTGTATGTTTTTTTTAAATTTTGAAGATAAATTAGTTATCATTTAATTTTGTTTTTGATTTTCTTTATTTATTATTTTACATATTATTATAAATTTGTTGAACATGGTTAATAGTTATCCCTAAAAGTGATCATCTCATATAAATTTACTTTATTTTTGTTTAATTTAGTTTAGTCTAAGATTTTTTAATTTGGTTCAAATCTGGTTGAGTTTATTTAGGACAAGTTAGTTTGATTTTTTTTAATTCAATTCATCTTTATTTCTTTAGATTCCATCCACTCGTTAATGTAGATTTGAAATCTATCCAAGGGTGTCACTTAAACCAACAAATTTTGATTCACTTCCTCAATTATAGTGAAATAAAATTCTTAAAATTATCTAATAACACAACCTATAAATTATTACCCGGTATATATACAATGAATAAGAAATAGTAGAGTCATTCCTAGAGTTAAAAACACTAAATATTTTTTTATGCTCTTGCTCACAACATGAAATAACTTGTGGGACTACTACTACTACTGATTCATCTTTTTAATATATAAAAATCATAAAAAAATTATGTATAGAATGACTCATATGCAAGTCCATGTGACTCATTCATGGAATGATATATCAATGCTTTGTAAATTTAATTCTAATATAATGCTTCATCTTAACTCTCAAAAAATAAATTCACACTTATCATTAAATTTATATTGCATGTACCTCATGCATGTAAAATCAAATGCATGGAATTTTTATTTTTATGAAATATTTCATGTGTATAAATGAAAATAATGTTTTTTCATTGTATTTCCTTCATGCACATATAGAACACACTGTCTCTTCACTGTTATTTTATGTATTTTAACACTACCAAATTTATTAATAGTGTAGTCACTCAATTGGATGAATTCACACCATTTTTCTTCCTTAAATACACAAGATGCTCACTTCCCACAATATTATCTCTCTATTGTTGTATGAATCATGCAAACACATAACAATTTCTCAATATCACATACACTTTTGGAATCACACACTCACTATCAATGCTTCTATCATGCAAACCCAATCACACATAATGTATTTTGTGCAATGCTCACTCATGTGAAATATTCACATAATCTTTATGAATTCATATTGTATACATCCTGATTTTCTTCACATTTGACATAGGATTTCACACAGTTTTACTTGCATGAGCTTATCAATATAATATTGAATGATTATTCATTTATATATGCATGAAATTATCCACTTATTACTTCATATATACCCTTGTGCGCATTATTCTATCACGCAAGACATAATGTCACTATGTGTTCTTCCTTTGCATGATAGAATCTCACACTACCTCTTGGGCTCACAGTATGTGCACATAATTAAAATAATCTCTCTACATAAGAACATAGTCACCATTATTTATAAAATAATATGCTCACTTTTAAAACCATTGCACAAATATTTGGTTCTTTGTTTTTAATGTTCATCACAATACACAGTGAACATTTTCACTGATTTAAAGTTTCTAAAAAATCATTTCATAAAATAGTGAGTATTCATAAGAATATTGAATTTATAAATTGCTTCGCATAACTCAGTTCATCATGAAGCTAAACTAGTGTGATAAACACATATATTTTTCTTGTGATAGTTTCTACTCCTTCATTCTAACAAAATTTTATATAACTCTGCCTTTCTCAATCCAGAGAAGATCATGAAGACTCAAAATTACAAAAAATTCAAATATCTCAACCTCACAATACCAAAAAAATGAACATGCTCTCAGATATACCAATTTAGTTATGTATTTAATTTCATATGTCATAATTTTGGGAGTATTATGATTTATTTCACTGATAATATGAAAATTTACTCTAATTATTATTTCACATTACTAATAATAAGTAATTTTTCACCCGTTAAATTAATGAAATTTTCAATACTTTTGACACATGAAACATCGAAATAATGAAACAACTATGTAAAATGAACTAATAAATTTTATATTATTGATGTTATAATTAAATTCTAATATCAATATAACACATGTATATAATATGAAAATAAAAAAGTTTATTATTTGTAAATGTGTTCCATATATGATGTTTTCTATCTGATTATCAATAGTTTTTATTAAATGTGTTTTTGTTTACAATTTATCTGTAAATATATATATATATATAAAGGTTTATATGTTTCAGTATATTCACCAATTATATTGTGATATCAGGTATTGAATGGATTGTAATTGGATACATTTTTGAAGAACCACTAATGAATATGAAAAAGGAGTTGATTAATTCTTGGAATTTTCTAAACAACATCTTCAAAACATTGATTTTATTTTTTTCCCATGTGTAAAGTGTTTGAATATGAGAACGTTAAACTCCAGAGAAATCTAGGATCATCTCATTTGTTATGGTTTTAGCCTTAATTATACATGTTGGATCTAGCATGGTAAAAGAACTGAAAATTCAACATCCAATGTTGATGACAATATTCATAATGAGGCAGAGGATCATATTGAAGAATTATTTCATGATTTAGGTGTTAAAACTATAAAAAATAGCAACTGATGAATGATTGTATGGAGATTATAAGAAACCATTATTCCCAGGTTGTAGTGAATATACAGTGTTATCAGTAGATTTTAGATTAGTTAACTTAAAATCAAAAAATGGGTGGAGTGATAAAATTTTATCCAGCTTACTTGAGCTTTTAAAAGAGCCACTTCCAGAAGGAAACAGGCTTCCAGATTCCAATTATGTGGCGAAGAAAATATTATTCCCAATGGGATTGGGGTATAAAAAGATATATGTTTTCCCCAATGATTGTGTACTTTATAGGAAAGAATATGAATATTTATCAAGTTTTCCTACATGTGGGACATCACGCTATAAGATAGATGGGAACATAAACTCAAATTCATTCTTAGGTACTATTATCTAACGTCATGAAAAATCAATTTTTTACTTTCTAATGATATCATCCAATATTTTTTGCATACAATTCTGATAATTCAATTGTGATTCATTCTTAGGTACCAGAATAAAAACTCATACTAAATAAATTTGGTACATTCCAAAAATTCTTCATTTGAAGCATCTATTTGAAAATTCAATTGATGCAAAAAGGTTAATATGGCATTCAAGTGAGCTCATCTCTAATGGTAACTTATGTCACCAAGATAATTCACCACAGTGGAAGAGTTTTGATAAAAAAAAATCATGATTTTTGAAGTGAAGTTAGAAATATCATAATGGGATTGTGTACTGATGGAATGAATCCATATCAGAGCCTTAGTAACCAACATAGTTCATGGAATGTTTTGCTGGTAGTTTACAACTTTTTTCCACATCTATGTATCAAGAAAAAATTTGTTATGATGAGCTTGATGATTTCTAGACCAAAAAAACCAAGAAATAATATTTATGTGTATCTTTCACCATTGATTAATGATTTGAAACTTCTATGAGAGGAAGGTGTTAAAGTTTTTGATGTATACAAGAAATAGTATTTTCTTTTGCGTGCTATGATAATTTTCACTATAAACAAATTTTCTGCATATAAAAACTTATTTGGATATAATGTTAAGGGACATAAATCATGTAAAATTTGTAAAGAACAAACATCATATTATCAATTGTAGAATAGAAGAAAGATAGTGTACATGGGACATTAAATATTTTTTTGAATTGATCATCCTTATCATAGATTGAAAAAATAATTTAATGGTTTACAAGAATACAACCATCCCCCTCAGCCATTGTCAGATGAAGAATATTATGACTGGGTGAAAAATATTGATTCGACATTTGGAAAGAAAATAATTTATAGTCTTCAAATAAATATCTGGAAGAAGAAGTCTATTTTTTTAACTACCTTATTAGATATTTTTAGAGATAAAACATAACATCGATGTTATGAATGTAGAGAAAAACATATGTGATAGTTTGATTGGAACTTTGTTATACATAAAAGGAAATAAAAAATATGGATTACATGCTAGATTAGACTTGATATTAATGAAAATAAGTTTGGAGTTATCTCCCACTGTGAAATGAAATAGAACATATTTACCTCCATCTTATCACACATTAAGCAAGATTGAAAAGATAAATTTTTTTAGAGTCTTCATAGTACTAAAGTACCCAGTGGATTTTCTTCAAATGTGAATAATTTGGTGTCATTGAAGGATTGTAAATTGATATGTATGAAATCTCATGATTTCCATGTATTTATGCAACAACTTCTACCACTAGCAATGCATGGAATATTTCCAAGAGCTTTCAGAAAGACTATCATCAGGTTATGTAATTTTTTCAAATCCATTTGTAGCAAAGTTGTTGATCCAAATTTGTTAGATGTGTTGGAAAATGAAGAAAATATTATTATTTTTCAACTATAATTGTATTTACTGCCTATGTTTTTTTATATAATGGTTCATTTGCTGATTATTTTGGTGTATAAGATAAGAATATGTGGACCTTTTTATTTACGATGGTTGTATCCTTTTGAAAGATATATGAAATTTTTGAAGGGATGTGTTAAAAATCCTTATCGACCAAAGGCCTCTATTGTTAAAAAATATGTATTAGAAGAGGTGATCGAGTTCTGTACTGATTATTTATATGAGGTGAAGCATATTAGTCTCCCTATATCTCGACATATGACAGTTGATAGTGAAGGTAGAGGGGTTCGGGGCTTAAAGGTAAAGTTCATTCCATGTGATGAAGTTATTCATGCACATTTATATATTTTGATCAACACAGATGTGGTTCAATCATATATATCTTCACATATTTCTGAATTAAAGTTATGATATCATAAAAGAAACGAAAATTGGTTGATGATTGATCATAAGAAGACATTTGTTTCATGGTTTAAAGAGAAGGTCACCACATATATATCTGTATCAGAAACATTCAAGTGGTTAGCAAGGGGATCATCTCTTAATGTGATCACATGGTTTGGTTTTTATATTAATGGTTACACATTTTACACAAAAAAATCTGGATGACAAGAGTACGACCCAGAATAATGGTGTGATGGTTTTCATTAAAGCAGTGCATTTTTTGAGTGCCAAAGATAAAAACCCAAAATATGAATCAACGCCATATTTTGGAGTTATTGAAGACATATGGGAAATTGATTATATTAAATTTTGAGTCACTATTTTTAATTGTAATTGGGTTGATAGTAAGAGTGGTGTGAAACATGATGAATATGGGTTTAAATTGGTTGATTTGAAAATATTTAATTACAATGAGGAACCATTTATCATGGAAACACATGAAAAACAAGTATTTTATGTCATTGATCCATTGAATGATCAGTGGTGTTTCATTTTTCATGGAAAAAGATACCATTTGGGTGATGAGGATGATTTTGATGATATTATTGATTTAAATGAGCCTTATTTATCTATTACACAATTTTCATATGATTATAATGAGTATAAGACAAACATAGTGCATGCAATATGTAATGATCATGATGAAGGCATGTGGGAAAACACTAAATTAGACTCCTAATTTTTTTGGTAAATATTTAAATTTTGTTTCTTTTTTTGAAACTTACAAATGAATGCCTCTTTTTTACTTATTTTTTCTTTTTTTTCTAAATATTTAGTTTTTTAATGATATGCAGGTACACAAAATTTCATTACACTTTCTAGTAGAAATGTTCGATACAGATAGAGAGGATCAGTTATCGAGGTATATCTATTGTTCATATTATTAAATATTCAGTAATATACTTATTTAATGAAAGAAAACTATTAATTTAAAAAAATTGTAGGACTACTGATGCATCCTCATAAGAGGAGACTTCTCCTATTACTACTAAAAAATCAAGTTCTCAAGTTGGTAAACATGGTATTACACATTTATCAAAACTATCACTTTCTCATGTCGATGATAGATTATACATCTGTTTTGATGGTAATAATAATGCAAATATCCCAAATTCAGATCATTTTATCATTTATATATCGATGTAGAGTCGTTGTAGGATTATTATTTTATATCTAGATTAGAAGACAGTGGACGGGATGGAAAAAACATCTTTGGGAGGTTGTGATGGTAAAATATCTAAATTGATTTATTTTATCTCATTTTTTGAATATTAAATATTTTAAATGAGATATTTAATTTATTCAATTATATATGACATTCAATTTTTAGGAAACCAAAAAAATTAATAAAAGACATCTCTCTTTAGTGGCAGTTTGATAGAGAGATTTTTAAAAAAACTGACAAAAAATTATGTTTTTGGAAAGAGAAGGTTTGAAAACCCATGCCTCAAGTATTAGTTTATAGATGAAGATTCCTGGAAGTGATTTATTAACAGTCATCATGAAGAAAAAATTCAGGTATGATAATTATTTCATATTGTAAAATTTATTATATATTTTTCTAATTACTTTGTAGTTTATTTTTATATAATAGGCCTCCATGAGATCTCATCAAGAGATTCAGTTGATAAATTTATACCCTCATACTTTATTATATGGAGGGTATCCGTATTTGGAGTAGAAAATTATTGAATAAAAATTTGAAGCATTAAGAGCTCAATCTAGGAGTGGTTCAGAAGAGGTTTGACATAGTCTTCTATCTCCTCCCACTCACCATGAAAAATAGAAGCAATCAAGAATAAGGAAAAATGAATTGTATCTTATAGAGGAATCTAAGAAAGTAGCTGATAAAATTGTAAGTAAATATTATTTATTTTTCATCAATTTTAATATTTTATATATTTTAATCACTAATATAAATTTTTAATTTTCATTTCAGGATAAACTTTAGGAGAAATGGACATAGGGATCTTTTATCTATGAGGGTAGGATGGATATCCTAGCTACTACTTTGGTAAAGATAGAACACCTCGTACGTGTTAGAGGATATCAGGTAGGTGTTAGTATTCGGAAGGTTTTTTATAGTAAGCAATCAAGACACCTGGAAATAGAATCATTAAAAGATGAGCTGAAAAATATAAAATAGTCTATGAGTGATCAAATTCAAGAGGTAGTTCAGAAGGATTTGTTAGAACACTTGGAAAGATGGTCATAGTTTACGCATCCTTCCCAGGTATGTTATTTATTTGTCATCAATTTTTCTATTTTATAAATTTTAAACACTAATATAACTTTTTCATTTTTCATACTTCCGAGCCTGCTCACCCAAACTACCCTACCCCATCTGCCTACCCTTCCCCATATGAGAAACCTTCTCCGGTATATTATTTATTTGTCATCAATTTTTCTATTTTATAAATTATAAACACTAATATAAATTTTCATTTTTTAGCCTTCCTATCCTGCTCACCCGGACCACCCTACCCTATCTACCTATACTACACCGTATAAGCAGTCTTAATAGGTATATTATTTATTTTTCATCAGTTTTTATATTTTATAAATTATAAACACTAATATAACTTTTTCATTTTACATCCTTCCCAGCCTGCTCACCCAAACAACCATGCCACATCTGCCTACTTTGATCCTCCACCTCCTCTCTCAGACCAATTAGTAAATTATTTATGTGTCATCAATTTTTCTATTTTATAAATTATAAAAACTAATATAATTTTTTCATTTTTTATCCTTCCTAGACTTCTCAACTGGACTACCCTTCCCCATCTGCTTACTTTGATCCTCTACCACCTCGCTCGGATAAAAATGTATATTGTGAGTTGTTTGCTAGAGATCCTTATATAAATATTTTTGCGTTAGTAATCATGCATTTTTTGGGGATTCTATACATCACCATCATACGTATATGGGTCAAGTTAGAGTATCGGTACTTGATATTTTAGATCCTAATGCTCTTTTACCATTTCCTACTGAGGAGATCACCAGATTTGGGGATTGTTTGGGTCATTTTTTACTTTTTCCAACTGGTTTTCTTCGTTATATTTCATATGAGGTATGTGTTTTTTTAAATATTAATTAAAAATTATTCAAAATTACTTATAAAGTTTTATGAAATTTAACTTATATAGGATTATATAAAAGTAAAAGAAGTTTCACAAATGAAACAAAATGTTCAGGAAAAATCGATTGTAGATACTTCAGATATTTCTTATGGGATAAAAAGATTATCTCATGATTATTCTTCATTGAATTATATATATGAGCCTTATATGAAGGCCAATATATGTGGAATAGAATATCCATTTATATTACTCAAAGAAGATATCATGCATCTAGTTGATTTTTAAGAGCTCATCATGAATGTGGTGCAATTGTTTTTTATGTAAGTAAATTGACATTTGAATTTTTATTTCTTTAATAAAATATGGTTTTAAATTGACTAACTATATTTTCTTTTTAAATTAGGTATCTACACATTCTTCTTATACAAAATAAATGTGCATGAATTTAAGGTTTTAGAGATCTAGAATTCATTTCCATGTAATTGCAACATGTGGAGAATCCTAATAGAGTTACATATATATGTGAGAGATTATCACATATGAAGATTGAGTGTTGGTTTCTTCCATTTCTTGATAAGTAAGAATAGAAACATAATTTTTAACTAATGATCATTATAATATTATTAATTGTGAACTTTTTGTATTGTAGGGGGAATTGGATGTTAGGTGTATTATGCCCAAGTGAATTCACCTTATACTAGTTTTTCTCTTTATCAAGGAATGTTGGTAAAATATTTTCCACCTTATTAGACATATAAGTTTTTTAAATTTTTTATAAGCTCATTATGTTTAATTCTCATTATTTAGACAGATATTATTAGTTCATATACATGAAAATGAAGTTCATGGAAAAATTTTAACAAGGAATACATGTCGATAAAGAAACCTGTTGGAATCACCTGTTTTGATAATCCCAAATCATGCTTAAACATTGATTATGATGTATTAAAACCTTGCATTAATCTTATTATTCTATGCTTAAACGTATTTTATTCTAAACAGTTCTTATTCTTACTCTCATAACTTTACTGTAACAGCTTACAGTAGTATTTACATAAGTTTAGTATTGTTAGCTACCAGTCAGAGTTTTCTTTTCAAAGTCACAGTTACAGCTAACTGTCACCTTAAGTTACTATTGAAATAAGTTCACAGTTACAAGGTTACAGTCGAAGACTAATACAAGCTTACAGTCACGAGTCTACCGCTATCTATTGTCAAAGCTCGCAGACGAAGGTCACAGTTACAAGACTTCTGTTCAAAGTTTTCTCTGCTCAAGTTCACAGTTGAACAAGTCTACAGTTGGAACATGTTCGCAGTCGAACAAGCCTACAGTCATAAGTCTACAGTCAAGGTTACAGTTAGACAGCTTCTGTCGACTAAGTCTACTGATGATCGAGGTCTACAGTTGACAAAGGTTACAGTTCTACAAATTTGATATTACAAGTCTACAGTTAGAGAGGCTACAGTTACATGGAGTAAAAGCTACCATTGCAAGCCTACAGACAGCAAGCCTTTTGTTGAAGTCAGCAGTCAGAAGGAAGTCCACAGTTGGAAGACCACAGTTGAAGTCCACAGTGACATACATTCTCGACCAGTCTATTATTATTATATTTATACTTTTTTCTTTACCAATTTGATTAATACTAATCTAACGGTCATGTCTAGACAAATTAATACACCTAACATTATTTATTGATATTTGCAGACATATCAAGAAATAATACAATGTACGAGGAAGATCGCACGTGTAACTCAAGACTATTTATCTTGTCGGCCTCGGGTGAACAAAAAGGGCATATATGGAGGAGTATAAAAAGAAGAGAGAAGCATTCAAGAAAAAGGATGAATGGAACGAAAAGAACAGTTACATACACGAACAAGAATAGAGGAAGGACACACAGAGTCTAACATCTACAACTGAGAAGGAGATAGGCATATACACAAAAAGAAGAACTCTCGAGCATTCATTCTGAAGAACAAAAGAGTCTCAAGTGAACCGACTGAAAGAACCGTCTCCTAAAAGCCATGCTGTGAAGCACTCAAACTCAAAGAAGCTGATCACTTGAACATCTGGAAGTCTGGAAATCACGACACTCTGTTTTAGTGTCAACTTACAGAAAAAGGACCAAAGCTTCAAGTCACTCATTCCTACGAGTCCAGAACTGATCTGCCAACACTATAGAGCACTCTAAACCTTCTTCTTTCTATCTCTTGCTCTACTGTGTTTAAGTGTTTTACATTTGTGAGAAGTGTGTTAGTATTACACACACTGTCTCTTGTGCTTAAACTGAGGGATACTGAAAATCCCTATCCCAAACCTTTTTACATTTGTTACCCACGTATAACTGTGGAAGAAGCCTGGTGTGGCTTGGTCATTTGTTTTCCCACGTATAACTGTGGCAGAGGTTGTCAAACCTGGACAGTTTGTGAAAACTGTTGTAAAGCCCGATACAGGCTGTGTATCAATCCTTTTTTATAAAATTGCTTGGTGGAAGGTGATCACCAAGTGGAAGAGGACTAAGTCTTAGCTTAAGACTGAACCTCTTGTTTGAAATAGCTTGTTATTCTTTTCTTTACTTTGCTTTTTTTTTTCCGCTGTGCTCTTTTTTTTTAAACAAGAAATCTGTTTTTGCATATACTCTGATAGTCAATTTTGGTTAGTGTGTATAAGAGATTTGTTTAGTAAACTTGTTTCAAAAGTAAAGTTAGTCATCAAACTAACCTTACTGAGGATTAATCAACCTTAGAGAAACCTGTTGAACAATAAGTCACCTATATCTCTACTGCCTTAATTGACTGGGCTGTTTTTCAATTTGGGGGATTTAATCTTAAAGTTTTCAACAGAAATTTTTAATTGGAACTCAATTCACCCCCCTCTTGAGTGTCCACTCCGACCAACATTTGGTATCAGAGGATGTGTTTATCTCTGTTATACTTGCTCAAAGTTTTATTTTAACTCTCTGTTTTTAAACTGTGATTGTAGTTTTATCTAAAATATCTTAAATTTCTGTTAGTTCTAAATTTTATCTCTTTAAAACATTTTCTAAAATTTCCTTATGGATAATAGACTAGAAGGTGCTGCTACTAACAGGCCACCCTTCTTTAATGGTGTGAATTATGCCCAATGGAAGCTCAAAATGAAAATTCATTTGGAAAGTATGGGTTTTGATATTTGGACTGCTATAGAGTCTCAATACAAGATTCCAGAAACTGAAAGAATAACTTGGGATGAACCTACTAAGGTAGCTTACAATAATAATTGTAAGGCTGTGAATGCTCTCTACTGTTCTCTAGGAGATGAGGAATTCAATAGAATTTCTGCATGTAAAACTGCTTTTGAAATCTGGGACACCTTAGCTGTTTCTCATGAAGGAACAACTAATGTCAAGGAAATGCGGTTAAATACTTATACTATCAAATATGATAACTTTAAGATGAAAGCTGATGAACCTATTTCTGATATGTATCTCAGGTTTAATGAGATAGTCAACACAATGAGCTCACTCGGAAAGATTGTTCCAGCAAAGGAGCAAATCATGAGATTATTGAGATGTCTTCCTGACAGATGGAGAGGCACATCCGTTTCAATTAGAGAATCCTGTGATATTGGAACTTTGCCTGTCAAGGAGTTAATTGGTAAGCTGATGATGTACGAAGAAGAGCTCAAGGTAAATAAAGAGGAAGATGAGGAACCAAAACGAAAATCTGTAGCTTTTAAGTCTACTGCATCAAAGAGCAAAGACAAGGAGAAAGTGCATATACCAACTGAAAGCTCATCTAGTGAAGACTTAGATTCTGACAGTGATGCCGAGATGGCACAAATAGCAAGGAGATTCAAGAAGTTCTATAGGAAGAAGAAGTTCTTCAGAAAACCAAACTACAAGGGTAAGTATGATAGACAATGTAAGTGGAAGAAAGATTGGAAGAAAACTGATAAAGAAGAATACATAGTTTGCTATGAATGTAAAAGGAAAGGACACATCAAAGCTGACTGTCCTAAGTTAAAATTCAAGAAGAAATATGAGTACAAGGACAAGAATTATAAGAAAGCTATGAAGGCCACCTGGAGTGCTTCAGAAGACAGCACAAGTGAATCAGAATCCAGTGATTCTGAAAGAAATCGTGCTAATATATGTTTCATGACAAACACATCTGAGGTAACCTTAGACACTCCCACTTTAAACTCTTATTATTCTGAAGGTGAAGCAGAATCTGGTTCTGATTCTGAAAATATGTCTAAAGATGAATTGATTGAATACTGTAATATGCTGGAAGAAACGTGTAATGAACTAAAGGATAAATATAAGTCTTTAAAGAAACAGCATGCTCTTACTGCAAGTGTCAAGTCTACACTTGATGTAGAAAAAGAGAAAAATGTTCAATTATTAAAGGAGAATACAGAACTGAAACTATCTAATGAACAACTTATAAAGGACTTAGAAACATTCACAAATGGAAAAGATACTCTAACCCAACTGCTAGGAAAGCAAGTTGCACCTAAGTATGCTACTGGCTTGGGATACCAACCTGGACAAAGACAGTTTACTAAAACCCGATTTATTCCCAAGTCTGGAAAAAATCCTGCTAGTTCCAGTTTTGGAAATTCGTATGCCTCAACTGGTTATTTAAATAGTTGTAGATCAAATAAAGTATATCTCTCTAAATCTGTTGCATCTATTAATTGTATGGGACCCATAAAACAAATCTGGGTACCTAAATCCTTGATTGCTAACATATCTGGACCCAAGAAAATCTGGGTACCAAAGTCATTTCCTGTCTAATCTGTTTTGTAGGAAATCTGTTTGAAAAGAAATTACAAGAAGGTATGGTACTTAGACAGTGGATGTTCAAGACACATGTCTGGGGACTATTCGTGCTTCAAAAGCTTAATAAAGGTTGATGGAGGATATGTCACTTTTGGTGATAACTCAAAAGGAAAAATCATCGACTTAGGCCAGATTGGTAACACTGACTCAGTATTAATTTGTAACGCCCCGACCCCAGCTACCCAGAGTCGGTGCATTACTTCGTAACATTGGCATGATCACAAGAAAGATCAAATCTCGAAAGACCGATTGGTTTAGTAGCCTTGGAAACACTAGATATATTCATAGGTTTTACATTACATCATAAAATGAAAAACTACTACAACAACATAATGTCTCCATAATCCACACTCATATCCCCACATAATATCCCTGCAGGTCATTCATAATTTACTTCTTCACTTCCTGGGAAAAATAAAACATATAAAAGGGGTGAGCTCAAATGCCCAGTAAGGATAACAAAATAACGGAAACTTTCATAAATAAGAATAAACTTTTAAGGCAATGTATAGCTAAAACAAAAGCCTTTCAAACATGAACTTTCAACATGGTATGGCATAAATAAAATGAAATAATTCCATTTACTTATTCACATGGATATTCTACTAATCGAATAATCACATGCAAAAATCAATAACCACTTTCATAATGTTGGAATGCATAATGCCAGACTATCATAACCACATAGCCAAGGCCTCGTGCCAAGACTACAAATAAGATTTTGTCAAGGCCTTGTGCCAAGACACTAGTTTGTCTCATGAGACCTACCGATGCAATTTTTTTAGAATATACTTACGTTTAAAATTGCTAAAATATACTCCAGTGTTTTTCTGAAAACATTATGCAAGCTTCTGAAAACAAAATAACTAATTCTGAGACTACTCGATTAATTACAGGCCATGATGGGTCCACTCCCAATCCCTTCCTGTCTACCACACTCGAGAGTCGGGTTTTCTGAAAACATTTTTAAGCTTGCGTTAAATACGTATACATTTGCACTGGATTTTCATATATTTGAGAGAAATATCTCTTTTTTTTTTAAATCATTTAAAAATCACATAATTATAAAAGAAAACATTTATTTTGAAAATATCCTTATAATCATGTAAGGGAAGCTTCAAAGGGGTAATAACGGTAGAGAATAACCGCACCTACCGTATAAGTTTTTAAAAAGACATTCTTACCTTAATTCTGTCGAAAAGGTTAAAAAGGACCTTGTTTTGAAAACGACGGAATGATTCCTCTTATAAAAAGTCAAACAAGGGTATAAATGACTTTAACCCATATTCTTGTAAATAATAAAAATGTTTTGAAATACATTTTGAAGAAACATGGATGTGGATGATAAAGAGATCCCAGTAGATTATTACGTATAAACAACCTCGGATAATGAAGAGATTGTGAAATAACCCTTACCTTGTACTTTTCCTTTGTTGGGGTCGGTTAACCTCCTGTATAATGGTGAAATAATTGTTATTAAATTATACAAGAATCATATACATTAATATGATATCATATATGATCTTTTAACATTGCTTTATTAATAATATCTTAGTATTATCGTCGTTTCAGGTGATAATCGATTCGTTCTTCTTAAATGTTTGGTTACGTAAGACATGTTTGTAATGGATAGATTAAATCTTATTCATAATCAGAATGATATTAACATTATTTTTAACCCTAAAATGAGAATAATACGTGAATGGATACGATGGAGGATGGATCTCACCGCGTTCGTGGAGACGGTAGTCCGTACGTACGCACGAACGCTACTTCCATTTAATTTTTATTTTAAAAGAATTGAATCCAAATGATACATAGGTATATTACTATTCCAATATAATATAATATTTTCTATATGTTACTTAAGTTCATTAACACCATCCTTTATATGTTTCATGTGTGGTATGAACGAGTCATATCATTTTAAGGGGGCGGTAGTCCGCACTTCCTCAAATGAAATTATCGTATGTATATACAACATGAAACGAATAATGGTATGAAATAAAATGGAATTAAAAAAGCTTATATATAAAATATATATCATTAATATCATATTTAATTACAGTTCCATCATAATGGCCACCATGAGAGGCGGTAATATGTATTTGAACAATCATCGTTTCGTGAGGCGTTAGTTTGCCATCCACAGAAACATTATGTTCATCATCCATTAGATGGAGTTGTGTGTATGTGTAGTTTTAATCCTTCTTATAACAACATCCTAGTATATTGAGGATACTGGTGTTGTTACAAAAGAATGTAAATAAAAAGAGTTTGGGGGTTGGAGAAGCAAAATAAAGGAAAATAATTTAAGAGAAATCGTTACCTTTAATTTAGGTAACTCACTTTGGTTGGAACCAATGGACTTCTTGAAATGATTTATGCCTAAGGGGAAGCTTCAAGGAGGAGGAGAGGGATGTGGGGAGCTTAGTTGGGCAGAGTTTGGACGAGCCAAGTGGCTTGAGAGGTGTGAGGAATGAGTAGAAGTGGTCTCCTTTTATAAGGGAGAAGAGGGGCTCTTTAGGAAAGAGTGAAAGTATTACTTTATAATATAATTATATTCGGTTTATAATGGTCCAAAAATCATTTAGGTCGAAGATAAGATGACTAATATTCTAAATAACATCAACCAATAAGAATTGGACAGGTTTTAGATAATATTTTAATCATTATAATCTTATTTATTTAAATGATTTATTAATGAGGTAAACATTGCATCATTATTGTGTCATTAATAATTTAAATTATTTGATGTCTAAAAATTATAAATAAAATATCATTATGTAGGAAATCTTTTTATCTTTCTAATGAACATTTATAATCGAAAATCCAACATGTATAACCCTATTTAAAAATTGTTCTTCTAAAAGATGTAAGCTTATGCCATTTTTATTTTTATTTTAACTTTATTAATATAAAGTGTCCCTACCACATACAAGTGGCTCCAAGGGGTCCCCAAATTGACCCAAGGATGCTAATGGTCGGGTATGTGTCCACCAATAAGGTTAGGACACGTTTTAGGGTAATTTTGTATTATTATAATATTATTTTTTTAACCCTTATTTACCGGATTTACCCTTAACCATGGTAAATAAAATATTTACCACAGTAATTATTCAAAATGTCTAAAAATAAAAGTTACCTATTTACACAATTTGGACATCCTGATTCAAAATATGGAATCTATTTTTCTAAATTCAAAACACAGAAGTGGCAGAAATTAATTTAAAATTAATTCCCGCTGTCAAAACAAAAAGCGTGTTTTTAAGAGGTAATAACTATCAAAAGATTGACACTTGTTTATGTTCGGTTTAATTGTAAAATTATGTCCAATGACCAACATTATATTAAATGGTAAAAATATATTCTAAATATACTTTAAAACCACTCAAATTCACAATTTATCACTATTAATTATTTTGATTAAAAAAGTTGTTTTTAATTAAAATTTAGTAATTTTCACTATTCATCAAAATATAAAAGTTATCCGAAAAGTACCAAAATTTCACCCTAGGATAATTTCAATATTCCGAATCCAAAAATGAAGTCCATTTTGAAATATAAAATATATATGATTTCAAAAAGTAGGTATTACTATTCACAACGGCTAGTTTAATTAGTTGTGGTGTGTGTTAGAACTCGAGGTTGCGTACAACACACGCTATCGCATTATTCAAAGAAAGTGTACCGTGGAAGCTTGGGATGTTTCATTTTAAATTTTTGATGTCCCAATTTAGTCAAAAAGTTTAAAATATTGTATTTAAAAAGGGTTCACTATTAAAAGTTGATAAAAGTGCAATACTGAAAATGAATTTGTTCTTGCATTATATCAAAGAAACTCATAATATGGATTCTAAAATTATAAGGATTATATAAAGTTTAAAATTTAGATAATACTATTCATAACCTCTTTTGAATGGCTTTTTTTTTTGTAAGTCATGGTGTGATTGAACTCAGTGTTGCGTGTAGTGCAAGTTATTGAATTATTTTGAAGAAATAACACACTATGAAATCTTGGGGTGTTACATTCTCCCCTCCTTCAATAAATTGCGTCCTCGCAATTTGAAATTGTTCTTCGAAAATAAAAGGTTAAAAATAGAAAATATATTTGTGGGAAAACCCACATCGGAAATTGGGTTACTAAAAGTTAGTCTTAATATGAGGAAAAGAGAAATGAAAGGGTCACCACCAAATTATGATCTTGATTAGGAGAACATTGGTGGCAATTAGAGACATATAATTGGAGGAAAAACGTAAATATTTATAGGTAGTGATTGAGGTCATCAATCACAAAAAAGTATAAAATTGAGGTCCTTAAACTCATCAATCTATGATTATTTGAAGTACCATCGGTTCAACAAAATATAGGGTATTGGGATAACACATTTTTGACGTTTCAAAATATCTTAGTTGAAATCCCACATCGAAAAATGAATTAATGAGGCCTCTATTTAAAATAAATAGTGGAAAGTATGAAGATTACCGAAAATAACACATATTAGGGTTCCATGTAAGAAAATATGGATATGGAGGAGAAATCTAACCATCAATTATCTGATGGAGAGTGGTAGAGAACATGGCTATGAAAAGGCCAACAATCCCAAAGCCATAAATTAGTGATGATTTAAGGTACCTTCTAGGGAAACATTTTTGTTCTAAGTTCCTTTTATTAATGTTGAGGAATTTATTTATGAGATTGGCTAAGATCATAAGGAGATATACTTACTTTATAATCAGAGTTTTATCCATTAATAAGTTTCCACCACAAACTCATCTTTCACTCTAAAAGATAATAGAATGTAATTTTTTTTTATTTATACTATTCGTACAGGGTTCCAAAATAAATGAATTTATAATTCATCTACCAGATCTTTAAAAAAACAACATTATTTAATCCAAGACATCTCATGGGCCAGTGGTAGGTGATACACCCTTGTCGCCCTTCAGTTGCGGGTTCAAGTCTCGCAGCCTTGCCGGACGCGACGGGTTGCCGCCCAACCTCCGGGTTTTCCTTTTATGGTAATCCAAAATAATCCAAACTAGAACTATCCAAAATACTTCTGTCCAAACTCACAGTCCAACATTTATAAGGAAGGTAAACATAATATAGATCCTTTTTACCCCGCAATAGCATATGAATACCTTCATCTTGTATTCTTTTAATAAACTGAAACATCTTGAATTACCATATTCGTTATTGATTACATTCATGCTCCCCTATTCCATATAGAATGCTGGATATACTTCATTAATCCAAAAATGTTTTAAACCCCAACAATGATGGAATATACAAATCATTAATTAGTTCCAAGGTAGTCAAGAATATCCAATATAATTTATCCAAAACAATCACATATTATTCCAAAATCACTACCTCAGTATCAGAACTATATTATGATTTATCATTCTCTCAACCATATATTTTCCAAAAATTTATCCTGCTATTGAGTCACTTTTCTTTGTTCCACATAATCTCAAGTCCTTAATGAAATAGTACTGCAGTACAATCCTTATATACTCCATAATTATTATAACAAGTACATTGTTGATACAACACTCAATTGACATAATCAACATAAGAACTCTAATCATTCCTCTTCATCTGTGGTAGTATCATAACTTGGTTATTATCCAATAACATCATTTGCGGCATAGTCTGATGACTGGGACATAGGTTCGCGTAGTGTCCAAACTCCTTGCAAATGAAGCATTGTACATTTAAAACCATTTTCTTACCCTTGCAGTCACGTACTTTGTGCCCTTTTCCTCCACACTTATAACAAACTCCCATTCCTTTCAGGAAAGTTCCAGGGTGTTTCTTTCCACAGTTACCACATATGGGAAAATTCTTCTTTTCCCTCTTCCCTTTATCCATCTTTCTCTCTTTCATCCTTTTCTTCTCTTGCTTCCCTTCAAAGCCATAGGACTCAGTAAACTCTTTACATATCTTATCAACACATGATATTATTTCTTCATATGATGATAATACATGGGAGACTATTTCTCTTATAAATTCTAGCTTAAGACCATGAAAGATATGATCCTTCCTTCTCTTTGAATCATGTGTATTTCTGGAGTTCTCATTCCTTCTACTGGGCGCCATTTCTATACCATGGCATAAACTAGATCAGTTTATGAATCAAAACACATAATCCCATACTTATAAAACACTTAACATAAATTGAACTATTTATGGATATAATCCATAATCATAAAAATGTTTTCTTTGAGGAAGTATATACTCATAAACCCTTCATAATGATTTGTAAAGATAGTGAGAGTTATCCTAAGCATATCCCCCGGGAGTGTCGTAACCAAGAGTGCAGCAAGGCCCATTGTCGTGCACCAGTTCCCGTTCGAGTCTATCTCAAAGCGGTGTTTTCGGGTTTTACCCCTAGGTACATCTGTGCCAGAGCCGCCTCTACCTGCTCGTATCCAGACAGGGATTTATTGCTCGGAAAACTCACAAAATCTCTATAATACCAAAATTCTAGGAAGTTCTTCTATACTAATCCTCAAAGTTAATCTTAGGTCTACGTGCTCTAATCAGAGTTTATCTAAATCTAGCTTCCAAGGTTTGTACTAAACTTCCTCTAATACCAACTGTAACGCCCCGACCCCAGCTACCCAGAGTCGGTGCATTACTTCGTAACATTGGCATGATCACAACAAAGATCAAATCTCGAAAGACCGGTTGGTTTAGTAGCCTTGGAAACACTAGATATATTCATAGGTTTTACATTACATCATAAAATGAAAAACTACTACAACAACATAATGTCTCCATAATCCACACTCATATCCCCACATAATATCCCTGCAGGTCATTCATAATTTACTTCTTCACTTCCTGGGAAAAATAAAACATATAAAAGGGGTGAGCTCAAATGCCCAGTAAGGATAACAAAATAACGGAAACTTTCATAAATAAGAATAAACTTTTAAGGCAATGTATAGATAAAACAAAAGCCTTTAAAACATGAACTTTCAACATGGTATGGCATAAATAAAATGAAATAATGCCATTTACTTATTCACATGGATATTCTACTAATCGAATAATCACATGCAAAAATCAATAACCACTTTCATAATGTTGGAATGCATAATGCCAGACTATCATAACCACATAGCCAAGGCCTCGTGCCAAGACTACAAATAAGATTTTGTCAAGGCCTTGTGCCAAGACACTAGTTTGTCTCATGAGACCTACCGATGCAATTTTTTTAGAAGATACTTACGTTTAAAATTGCTAAAATATACTCCAGTGTTTTTCTGAAAACATTATGCAAGCTTCTGAAAACAAAATAACTAATTCTGAGACTACTCGATTAATTACAGGCCATGATGGGTCCACTCCCAATCCCTTCCTGTCTACCACACTCGAGAGTCGGGTTTTCTGAAAACATTTTTAAGCTTGCGTTAAATACGTATACATTTGCACTGGATTTTCATATATTTGAGAGAAATATCTCTTTTTTTTGAAATCATTTAAAAATCACATAATTATAAAAGAAAACCTTTATTTTGAAAATATCCTTATAATCATGTAAGGGAAGCTTCAAAGGGGTAATAACGGTAGAGAATAACCGCACCTACCGTATAAGTTTTTAAAAAGACATTCTTACCTTAATTCTGTCGAAAAGGTTAAAAAGGACCTTGTTTTGAAAACGACGGAATGATTCCTCTTATAAAAAGTCAAAAAAGGGTATAAATGACTTTAACCCATATTCTTGTAAATAATAAAAATGTTTTGAAATACATTTTGAAGAAACATGGATGTGGATGATAAAGAGATCCCAGTAGATTATTACGTATAAACAACCTCGGATAATGAAGAGATTGTGAAATAACCCTTACCTTGTACTTTTCCTTTGTTGGGGTCGGTTAACCTCCTGTATAATGGTGAAATAATTGTTATTAAATTATACAAGAATCATATACATTAATATGATATCATATATGATCTTTTAACATTGCTTTATTAATAATATCTTAGTATTATCGTCGTTTCAGGTGATAATCGATTCGTTCTTCTTAAATGTTTGGTTACGTAAGACATGTTTGTAATGGATAGATTAAATATTATTCATAATCAGAATAATATTAACATTATTTTTAACCCTAAAATGAGAATAAGACTTGAATGGATACGATGGAGGATGGATCTCACCGCGTTCGTGGAGACGGTAGTCCGTACGTACGCACGAACGCTACTTCCATTTAATTTTTATTTTAAAAGAATTGAATCCAAATGATACATAGGTATATTACTATTCCAGTATAATATAATATTTTATATATGTTACTTAAGTTCATTAACACCATCCTTTATACGTTCCATGTGTGGTATGAACGAGTCATATCATTTTAAGGGGGCGGTAGTCCGCACTTCCTCAAATTAAATTATCGTATGTATATACAACATGAAACGAATAATGGTATGAAATAAAATGGAATTACAGAAGCTTATATATAAAATATATATCATTAATATCATATTTAATTACAGTTCCATCATAATGGCCACCATGAGAGGCGGTAAGATGTATTTGAACAATCATCGTTTCGTGAGGCGTTAGTTTGCCATCCACAGAAACATTATGTTCATCATCCATTAGATGGAGTTGTGTGTATGTGTAGTTTGAATCCTTCTTATAACAACATCCTAGTATATTGAGGATACTGGTGTTGTTACAAAAGAAAGTAAATAAAAAGTGTTTGGGGGTTGGAGAATCTAAATAAAGGAAAATAATTTAAGAGAAATCGTTACCTTTAATTTAGGTAACTCACTTTGGTTGGAACCAAAGGACTTCTTGAAATGATTTCTGCCTAAGGGGAAGCTTCAAGGAGGAGGAGAGGGATGTGGGGAGCTTATTTGGGCAGAGTTTGGACGAGCCAAGTGGCTTGAGAGGTGTGAGGAATGAGTAGAAGTGGTCTCCTTTTATAAGGGAGAAGAGGGGCTCTTTAGGAAAGAGTGAAAGTATTACTTTATAATATAATTATATTCGGTTTATAATGGTCCAAAAATCATTGAGGTCGAAGATAAGATGACTAATATTCTAAATAACATCAACCAATAAGAATTGGACAGGTTTTAGATAATATTTTAATCATTATAATCTTATTTATTTAAATGATTTATTAATGAGGTAAACATTGCATCATTATTGTGTCATTAATAATTTAAATTATTTGATGTCTAAAAATTATAAATAAAATATCATTATGTAGGAAATCTTTTTATCTTTCTAATGAACATTTATAATCGAAAATCCAACATGTATAACCCTATTTAAAAATTGTTCTTCTAAAAGATGTAAGCTTATGCCATTTTTATTTTTATTTTAACTTTATTAATATAAAGTGTCCCTACCACATACAAGTGGCTCCAAGGGGTCCCCAAATTGACCCAAGGATGCTCATGGTCGGGTATGTGTCCACCAATAAGGTTAGGACACGTTTTAGGGTAATTTTGTATTATTATAATATTATTTTTTTAACCCTTATTTACCGGATTTACCCTTAACCATGGTAAATAAAATATTTACCACAGTAATTATTCAAAATGTCTAAAAATAAAAGTTACCTATTTACACAATTTGGACATCCTGATTCAAAATATGGAATCCATTTTTCTAAATTCAAAACACAGAAGTGGCATAAATTAATTTAAAATTAATTCCCGCTGTCAAAACAAAAAGCGTGTTTTTAAGAGGTAATAACTATCAAAAGATTGACACTTGTTTATGTTCGGTTTAATTGTAAAATTATGTCCAATGACCAACATTATATTAAATGGTAAAAATATATTCTAAATATACTTTAAAACCACTCAAATTCACAATTTATCACTATTAATTATTTTGATTAAAAAAGTTGTTTTTAATTAAAATTTAGTAATTTTCACTATTCATCAAAATATAAAAGTTATCCGAAAAGTACCAAAATTTCACCCTAGGCTAATTTCAATATTCCGAATCCCAAAATGAAGTCCATTTTGAAATATAAAATATATATGATTTCAAAAATTAGGTATTACTATTCACAACGGCTAGTTTAATTAGTTGTGGTGTGTGTTAGAACTCGAGGTTGCGTACAACACACGCTATCGCATTATTTAAAGAAAGTGTACCGTGGAAGCTTGGGATGTTTCATTTTAAATTTTTGATGTCCCAATTTAGTCAAAAAGTTTAAAATATTGTATTTAAAAAGGGTTCACTATTAAAAGTTGATAAAAGTGCAATACTGAAAATGAATTTGTTCTTGCATTATATCAAAGAAACTCATAATATGGATTCTAAAATTATAAGGATTATATAAAGTTTAAAATTTAGATAATACTATTCATAACCTCTTTTGAATGGCTTTTTTTTTTGTAAGTCATGGTGTGATTGAACTCAGTGTTGCGTGTAGTGCAAGTTATTGAATTATTTTGAAGAAATAACACACTATGAAATCTTGGGGTGTTACATAATTTCCAAAGTTTTATTTGTTGATGGACTTAAGTACAACCTACTTAGCATTTCTCAATTGTGTGATGATGTTTTTAATGTCAAGTTTGAAAACAATTCTTGTGATGTTTATAATTCCAAAAATGCTTTAATATTTTCTGCCTTAAGAAATGAAAATGTTTATGCTGTTGACTTAAACACTTTAGCTAAACATAATGTTACTTGCTTAAATGCTTTTCATAAAGAGTCTTGGCTGTGGCATAGGAGATTAGGACACTGCAACATTCACTCACTTAGAAAACTCTCTAAGAAACACCTAGTTAGAGACCTACCTAAGCTTGAATTCCCAAATGACAAAGTGTGTAATCCCTGTCAAAAGGGAAAACAACACAAAGTTTCTTTTAAACCAAAGAAAGAAGTTTCAACTTCTCAACCACTTGAACTGGTTCACATGGATTTGTTTGGACCATCAAGAATTTCAAGTCTAAATGGGAAGCACTATGTTTTTGTTCTTGTAGATGACTTTTCTAGATATACTTGGGTATACTTTCTAGCTCACAAAAGTGAAGCCTGCTCTTCCTTTGTTAAATACTCTAAGTCTGTAGAAAATCTTAGTGGACTTAAGATTAAGACCTTGAGGAGTGATCATGGCCGTGAGTTTGAGAATCAAGAATTTGAATCTTACTGCTCACACAATGGCTATGCTCACAATTTTTCTGCTCCTAGGACACCTCAACAGAATGGTGTAGTGGAAAGAAGAAACTGAACCCTGCAAGAAATTGCAAGGACTATGCTTAATGAATATGACCTGCCTGTTTACTTTTGGGCTGAAGCTGTAAATACAGCCTGCTATGTTATTAATATAGTCTTGATTAGACCGGTTCTTAAGAAAACCCCTTATGAGTTGTGGAATAATAGGAAGCCTAAGGTTAATTACTTTAGAGTTTTTGGTTGCAAAGTCTTTATTCTGAATACTAAAGATAATCTTGATAAATTTGCTCCAAAAAGTGATGAAGGAATTTTCCTGGGTTACTCTATGTCTAGTAAAGCCTATAGAGTGTTCAATAAGAAAACCAAATGTGTGGAAGAATCTGTTCACATCAAGTTTGATGAGACTGATCCACATGAGTCTAAAACTTCTCTTGAAGATGTTGAAGAAGACTTATCTGTTCTGGACCTAAATGACAAATCTAAAGAACCTGTAATAAAAACATCCAGTTCTGGACTTTTTCCAGAATCTTCCTCTGTGGAACCCGAACCTATAAATGAACCTGAAATCTCTAGTTCAACCTTTACCAAATCAACTAGGATTCTAAAGAATCATCCTTTAGATGTTGTTGTTGGTAATCTTGATAGAGGAACACAAACTAGAGCTTCTCTAAGAAATCAGGTTGAACATCAAGCTTTTCTTTCACAGCTTGAACCCAAAAATGTCAATGATGCTATCAGTGATGAATTCTGGGTAATGGCTATGCAAGAAGAACTAAATCAGTTTGAAAGAAACAAAGTTTGGGAATTAGTGTAAAGACCTAAAGACACTCTTACCATAGGCACTAAATGGGTGTTTAGAAACAAAGTTGATGAGTTTGGTAATATAATCAGAAACAAAGCTAGGCTAGTTGCACAAGGGTATAGTCAGGAAGAAGGAATAGACTATGAGGAAACCTTTGCACTCGTGGCTAGACTAGAGGCCATTAGGATATTACTTGATTATGCTGCTCATCTGAATTTCAAACTATATCAAATGGATGTTAAAAGTGCTTTTCTAAATGGATATATAATTGAGGATGTATTTGTGGAACAACCTCCTGGTTTTACAAATCCCCATTTTTTCTAATCATGTTTTTAAACTATCTAAAGCTTTATATGGTTTAAAGCAAGCTCCAAGAGCTTGGTATGATAGGCTCAGCTCTTTTCTTATTTCGAAAGGATTTACTAAAGGGATAGCTGATCCTACTCTTTTTATTAAATGGATTTCTAAAGATGTCTTAATAGTACAAATTTATGTGGATGATATTATTTTTGGATCTTCTAAAAATTCTTTATGTGTTGATTTTTCAAAAATAATGCAAAATGAGTTTGAAATGAGTTTAATGGGAGAACTCAAATTTTTCCTTGGATTTCAGATCTTTCAAAATAAAAATGGTATTATTTTGAACCAAAGTAAATATATTAAAGATCTTCTAAAACGTTTTTCTTTGGATGGCATCAAAGGCAGTGACACACCTATGAGCACCACTTGCAAGTTGGACAGTGATGAAACTGGTGAACCAGTGGATCAAACCAATTACAGAGGTATGATAGGTAGTCTACTGTACCTTACTGCCAGTAGACCTGACATCATGTTCAGTGTATGCATGTGTGCTCAGTTTCAAGCCAATCCAAAAGAGTCTCATTTGACTGCTGTTAAAAGGATTTTCAAATATCTAAAACATACTCCCAATTTAGGATTATTTTATCCAAAAGGACAATCATTTGATTTATTAAGTTATTCTG
Organism: Viscum album; assembly: GCA_963277665.1. Classification (NCBI taxonomy): domain Eukaryota; kingdom Viridiplantae; phylum Streptophyta; class Magnoliopsida; order Santalales; family Viscaceae; genus Viscum; species Viscum album. The sequence goes on from OY728137.1 coordinate 135,697,232, forward strand.
ATGCTGATTTTGCTGGCTGCAAGTTAGATAGAAAGAGCACCTCTGGAACATGTCACATTTTAGGCAAGTCACTAGTATCTTGGTGTAGTAAGAAGCAGAATTCTGTTGCATTGTCTACTGCCGAAGCTGAGTATATAGCTGCTGGTAGCTGTTGTGCACAAATCTTGTGGATGAAACACACTTTACTAGACTATGGATATCAATTCAAACATGTCTCTATAAGGTGTGACAATACAAGTGCTATTAACATTTCTAAAAATCCAGTATCTCATGCTAGGACAAAACATATTGATGTGAGACATCACTTTCTGAGGGATCATTATCAAAAAGGTGATATCACTCTTGAGTTCATTGGCACTGAACATCAGTTAGCTGATATTTTTACAAAGCCTTTGAATTCTGAGAGATTAAGTTACATCAAACATGAGTTAGGTATGATTAATTATAGCACAGTTGAAACCTCAGAGTTGAAACCTCACAGTTGAAACCTCACAGTTGAAACCTCACAGTTGAAACCTCATAGTTGAAACCTCACAGTTGAAACCTCACAGTTAGACCTCACCGGTGTACCTCACTATTACATCTCTCTGTAGGCTGTTTCGTTGTTTAACCTTATTTTATTTTTGCGGGAATTCGAACCGTTTCTTTTCTTTATACTTTTATTTCTAAATCCCTAAATGATAAAATTTAGAACATCGAACATATCTCAATCCACTCATCTCGACCCTTGCTCTCTCAAGTCCTAAACCCTAAACCTTCAACCGAACCTCGAAACCCCATTCAGTTCCAATGGCCAGAACAAAGCGACCCCCGACTGTCAATGAAGATGCACCAATGCCAAAGAGGACTCGAGTCGAATCCAGTGGCACCGGGAACGCCTCGATAAGACCTGTTAATCCACATCTGACTAAGAGAGAAATAGTTGCTGAGAAGGAGCTAAGTGAAGAGTGGATTTTATCGAGCAGATCATTAGTACTGGCAGTGCTTAATGAGCAAGGATGGACCGAATGCTTCGCAAACAATAATGGACCGTACTACCCGAAGCTGGTGAAGGAATTCTATGAATATCTACAGTTCGAGGAAGAGGATGATCTGCATAGACTGGTATCCAGAGTAAACGGCAATGAAGTCAGTTTTTCATCCGTTGAATGGGCTGCATGTTTAAGAGTTCCTCATGAGGGTATTTACAACTACTATTCTGGAGCGGCTCCTCCAAATAGTGGAATCTTTGATCATGAGACGGCTCTGGAAGAACTGACAGGCAATGGCACAGTAAGAAAGATTATTGCTGCTGAAATGAGTGGAGAGGAAAGGATTCTGTTTAAGTTTATTCAGCATGTACTGAGTCCTAGAAGAGGAGATTTTGCAACTCTGAAGCACCAGGATATTTACTTGATGTACTTATTAAAACATGGAAGGAAGGTCAACCTTTGTAGGTTGCTGATGGCTCAGATGGAGGACATGATAAAGGCAAGCTCAAAATCAAGTGCCATGTTTCATGCTAAACTCATTTTGGTAATGTTGAAAGTGAAAGGTGCAGCTGGAAGTCAGGAAGAGTTGATAGTGGAAAAGAACAGTGTATGTATCTCGAAAGTAATCTGCAAATTCATGAGGATCAGTTGGAATCCCTGGAAGAAATCATGGGTGAATGATGAGGAGAGAATCTATGAGAAATTTAGCCCTTCTACTCATCCCTCTAGACCGAGAGATAGGAGAGATCCAGGCTTAAAGCCTGATGAGCCTGAACCTGTATACTCAGATGATGAACAGACTGCAGTAGTTGGTGACTCTGCAAGAGAGAACACCCCAATTGATGAAGGGAGTGATCCTGAGACTACTCACAGTCCTGTCAGGACAGTGGCGTTTGGAGCATCAAGCCCTCCAAAAGAACTACCTAGTAGAGAACATGTTCTAAGAGACAGTGAGACTGAGTCTACAGAAGAAGAAGAAGAAGAATCTCAATATTTTGTCAAGGACACCTCTGACGAGGATGATACAGTCGAAGCAGAAGAGGCTGGAGCTTCAAATGAAAATCAAGAAACTGTTGCAGAAGATGAAGAGGAGATCAGTGGTGAAGAAACAGACGAACTTAGTATGAGCCCTTTGATAGGGTATACAGACAAGTCAGTGTCTGACCAGGAAGCAGGAGTGGTCTCTACTACTGTTGTCATGGAAGTGGTTGATGACTCAACAGAGAGGGAGGCTAACCTCACTACTAAACCTACAGAGGAAGCAAGTATGGAACCTGCTAGAGCTACAGAAGAGAACTTAGAGTTACCCAGAGTCGAGCAGATAGTAGAAAATATTCAGGAAGGAGCTCCAAGTGAGGGGGAGCGTTTTGGTTCAGTCTCTGTACTGTATGATATAGAAGGATGGACCTCAGATCCAGGATACATGGTGTTAGGACTCAATTATGATGATTCAGATGAGGAAAACCAACCACCAAGAAATCCAGTTATCCTAACTAACAGCTCTCCAGTGTTAGAAACTGAAAGATTGGCCACCAAGGAAGACCTTGAATCCTTAAAGAATGAAATGAAGGAGACCATCAGACAGTCTGTTGCTGAATTGAAAACCAGTCTTTTTGATGAGCTGAAAAATGTAGAACAATCCTTAGAATTATCTCTAGGATGTGTTGTGGGAAGTCCAATCAAAGAAGTGATGGATGAAATGAAAGTGTGCCACACTCAAATTTAAAGCTGGACTGGAGCAGTAGTGGCCCTCAGACAATCAGTTGCTTCTTTAACTGCCCTGAGCAGTTCTCAGACACAAGTGGCCAGTGAGATTCGATACATCAAAGAAGTGGTCAAGCAGTTTGTGGAAGTATTTGAGGCTTTCAAGAAATCAGTAAAAGAACACTTTAGAAATCAGGATGTTGTCATTCAGAAAGTGATTGGAAATCTGACTCAGTCTTTCAAGGAGACAGTGGCATTCTCAGTCAAGTCCCTTCCTTCATCTAGCTCTCCTGTAGACCTTGAGCAGTTTAGAAGCCTGCTCAGAGAAGAGCTTACTCAGGCCCGTGCAAATGACACATCAGACCTACAGATCCTTGCTACTACAAGAGAAGTCAGTGGCTTTGTTCGTGAGCACCTGCAGGCTGCTACTGCTTCTCAGGAGGCCATCAAAAGTAAAGTGGATTATTACTTTGATCGGATTTTCACCAAGCATCAGTTGAACCATCACTTCAAGCTCATGCTAGAAACTATGAAGCTGCCTCCTGTAACTCAAGCTTTCAAAGAACAAGTTAGCAAGCTACGAGAGTTGACCCCGGCTTTGGATAAATTCTTGGAAAACAAAAATGACTTCTTATCTGCCATGGACAGAGGAGGAAACATCATCATGGATTTCAGGAATCTGCTCCTACCTTTTCTTCATGTGGACTGCACACCTGTTATAGTTCCTCCTGCCCTACCTGTCTCCAACCCCAGTGGTTCTTCAGTAATGTCTCCTGCTGATGCCCTCAGAAGCCTTAGACCACTGATACCTCGGCAAGCTACTCACTACAGGCCTTCAGGAGCATCTGTTGCTGCCCCTCCAGACATTCCTGCTACAATTCCTAAGCCTGTTGATCTTTCACCTACTGCTCCATCTTCTTCCTCCAAAGGAAAAGATCCCTTACCTACAGATGAAGAGGATTGAGTCTGTTTATGTTTTTTTTTTTGATAGGTATCATGTATTCACGTTTTGGGTCATGTAATGTACTCATTATTAATACAATGTTTATTTTCTCTCTCTCTGTCTTTCTTTTTGTTAATCACAAAGGGGGAGAAATAGGGAGAAATAGGGAAAACTCGGGGGAGAAATGAACCTATACAAAGAGGGAGAAATCCTTGAGGATTATACCTAATTTTTGTGCTCATATTGCTAATACTGTGTTTTGCACACTTCTCTCTGATACATCTATATTTCATTCCATACTGACATAATTTGTGATTATCAAAAAGGGGGAGATTGTTGGAATCACCTGTTTTGATAATCCCAAATCATGCTTAAACATTGATTATGATGTATTAAAACCTTGCATTAATCTTATTATTCTATGCTTAAACGTATTTTATTCTAAACAGTTCATATTCTTACTCTCATAACTTTACTGTAACAGCTTACAGTAGTATTTACATAAGTTTAGTATTGTTAGCTACCAGTCAGAGTTTTCTTTTCAAAGTCACAGTTACAGCTAACTGTCACCTTAAGTTACTGTTGCAATAAGTTCACAGTTACAAGGTTACAGTCAAAGACTAATACAAGCTTACAGTCACGAGTCTACCGCTATCTATTGTCAAAGCTCACAGACGAAGGTCACATTTACAAGACTTATGTTCAAAGTTTTCTCTGCTCAAGTTCACAGTCGAACAAGTCTACAGTTGGAACAAGTTCGCAGTCGAACAAGCCTACAGTCATAAGTCTACAGTCAAGGTTACAGTTAGACAGCTTCTGTCGACTAAGTCTACTGATGATCGAGGTCTACAGTTGACAAAGGTTACAGTTCTACAAATTTGATATTACAAGTCTACAGTTAGAGAGGCTACAGTTACATGGAGTAAAAGCTACCATTGCAAGCCTATAGACAGCAAGCCTTTTGTTGAAGTCAGCAGTCAGAAGGAAGTCCACAGTTGGAAGACCACAGTTGAAGTCCACAGTGACATACATTCTCGACCAGTCTATTATTATTATACTTATACTTTTTTCTTTACCAATTTGATTAATACTAATCTAACGGTCATGTCTAGACAAATTAATACACCTAACATTATTTATTGATATTTGCAGACATATCAAGAAATAATACAATGTACGAGGAAGATCGCACGTGTAACTCAAAACTATTTATCTTGTCGGCCTCGGGTGAACAAAAAGGGCATATATGGAGGAGTATAAAAAGAAGAGAGAAGCATTCAAGAAAAATGATGAATGGAACGAAAAGAACAGTTACATACACGAACAAGAATAGAGGAAGGACACACAGAGTCTAACATCTACAACTGAGAAGGAGATAGGCATATACACAAAAAGAAGAACTCTCGAGCATTCATTCTGAAGAACAAAAGATTCTCAAGTGAACCGACTGAAAGAACCGTCTCCTAAAAGCCATGCTGTGAAGCACTCAAACTCAAAGAAGCTGATCACTTGAACATCTGGAAGTCTGGAAATCACGACACTCTGTTTTAGTGTCAACTTACAGAAAAAGGACCAAAGCTTCAAGTCACTCATTCCTACGAGTCCAGAACTGATCTGCCAACACTATAGAGCACTCTAAACCTTCTTCTTTCTATCTCTTGCTCTACTGTGTTTAAGTGTTTTACATTTGTGAGCAGTGTGTTAGTATTACACACACTGTCTCCTGTGCTTAATCTGAGGGATACTGAAAATCCCTATCCCAAACCTTTTTACATTTGTTACCCACGTATAATTGTGGAAGAAGCCTGGTGTGGCTTGGTCATTTGTTTTCCCACGTATAACTGTGGCAGAGGTTGTCAAACCTGGACAGTTTGTGAAAACTGTTGTAAAGCCCGATACAGGCTGTGTATCAATCCTTTTTTATAAAATTGCTTGGTGGCAGGTGATCACCAAGTGGAAGAGGACTAAGTCTTAGCTTAAGACTGAACCTCTTGTTTGAAATAGCTTGTTATTCTTTTCTTTACTTTGCTTTTTTTTTCCGCTGTGCTCTTTTTTTTTTAAACAAGAAATCTGTTTTTGCATATACTATGATAGTCAATTTTGGTTAGTGTGTATAAGAGATTTGTTTAGTAAACTTGTTTCAAAAGTAAAGTTAGTCATCAAACTAACCTTACTGAGGATTAATCAACCTTAGAGAAACCTTTTGAACAATAAGTCACCTATATCTCTACTGCCTTAATTGACTGGGCTGTTTTTCAATTTGGGGGATTTAATCTTAAAGTTTTCAACAGAAATTTTTAATTGGAACTCAATTCACCCCCCTCTTGAGTGTCCACTCCGACCAACAACACCAAATAAAATCAAATATCTGGAAGTACATGTAATTAGTTTTTATATTAAATTTTATTCTGATTTTTTGCTATATATTGATTTTTATTATTAGTTTAATGTTTTATAACTATAGTTTCATCTTCAAAAATGACATGTTGAATGTGGTTATTATATTCTACGATTCATGTATGAGATAATCACAACTAGTAAAACTATTGAATTTTATAAGGTTAGTTGTATTAGTTTTTTAATATTTTATGTCATATTATTCTATTTTTTTATCTCATATCATTCAATGTTATTGTAGGAATTCAATGATTCCCAGTATTATTCTCAATCTAATATTATCCATATTTAATCTATTTTTTCAAACTATTTGTTATGTTTGATTAGGATTTGAGGTATGTATATTCTAATTTTTATGAATAATATTACATATGGGTTCAAAAAACTAACTCTTTTGATATAATAGGTGTTTGAACATAATAATAATCAAATGAATGCTTCAACAATAACCAATAATGAGCATGTTGTAAATTTCAGGTATGTGTATTTTAATTCTACTTTATAATACATGTGTGTAGATATTTTTTTGATTAACAAGATAAAAGCATGTACGTTATATATTTTTAGTCGATGATAAATAATGTTTTATTATTTTATATTGTGTTTTTATTACAGGGGTTTCAATTATTTTAGAAGTGTAATATTTTCAATTTTCTAAAAAAATTAACTTTCATTGTCAGTTTTTAAAGTGACTGACACCGAAACCAATTCGGAGAGGGTTTTTGACATCAATTTTCCCAAAATTGACACCAAACCCCTTAACCAAGATCATTTTCAGCATCAATTTTCCAAAAACAAATGCCAAAAATGATATTTTTTACGTCTCATTTATAAATGTAGGTAAAAAACTAACATAAAAACCTATGTTAAATCCTATTTTTTCACTAGTGTGATTAAATTTGTCTGAATTTATTTTATCACTATCTTGGAAACCAAAGAAGCATCAGTTTGAGATAGACTGGTTGAGGTAGGAGAAGAACTAGAAGCTCCATCTTGCTTTACACCATCAACCATATATCAAATTACTTTTAAATTTTTAGTTAGGTCGGTATTCTCTCTCCTGGAATCATCAATATCATACCTCATTTGAGATTTTACTGAGTGTCTTATAGAGGCACGTATGTCTTACTTGAATTGTTGAAAATTGGCCTTAGTGACATAGTCACTAGAAGAGGTCTCATCCACTGGTTCTCTTGCAGCAAGTGAAAAGACCTCATCATCAGAATCTTCATAATCTAATCCCAGGGCTACATACCCAAGATTTCTCACCCATTCATCCAAAATATCATAATCCAAAATATTAAGAGAATCAAACCTTACTTTTCCATTTTGACGCTCTTCATTGGTCCTTGAGGCTCCCCCTCAATGTTAGCCTTCTTGGCAGATTTCTCCCCTTCACTTAATATTTCCTTTCTAGGTTTCTTCTCCTTATCTAGAGTTATTTTTCTAGTATAAACAACTTTAGAAACAAGTTCATCTGAAGTAACATTCTCATCTTGAACAGCACCCTCAAAAGATGCACCAACAATAGTTTCAACAACATCCATACTCATAGCATCTGGATTCTCATCAAGATGATCTGATTCATTGTCACTACCACTTTTAATACTTTCTTAATTATCGCAATCCTCATCCTTTCCATCCCTAGATTCATCATCAACTTTCTCTTCTTCTTATTCTTCTTCCCTTCTTGATTCTGAACCACTTTCACCACTACCAGATTCTTCTTCTTCATTGGATTCACTGACATAGTCTACAATTTTTTCAACTTCTGTTTCTTCACTTCCAGTTGATCTAAGAACAGGTTCATGAGAAGGTAAGTCCATAGGTGGACTTATAGGTCTAATAGATGCTCTTTTTGTTGGTCCAATAGTTTCTGGGTCACTTCTATCATCAACTGGTGATCCCATATCTCTGACAGGAGTAGCAGGCTCCTCCTCTTCATCTAAAGAATAGGTTACTTTTTCATCTGGACTAAGTCTAGGATCCACTAGATCCTTTGGTATAACTAGAAGATATATAGGATTGAACTTATCATATAATATATCTTCATCACCAACCCATTCCTTCAACCATGGGTTCCAATTAATTTTTATTCTCTTACAGATGTCATAACTTAAATAGATTCCACTACATTCACTAACTAAAACATCATCAGCTTCACTGATACAGCCTTTCTCTTTTAGCTTTACTAAAATCATTCTGGAGTAGAAAAGAGAATTTGAATTACAACTAGTTTTTATCATCTCATTAATGTGCACCATCAGATATCTACACATATTCCATTTTACTCCTTTTTGAAGAAAATACACCAAATATACATCCTAATACTTGAGAGAAGCAAAGTCCCCTTTCCTGGGACAAATCTGTTGCTGAATAAACTTAAATAAAATTCTGCACTCACCATTCAATTTTGATGAAATTGTTCTCATATGTTCCTAATTTCTAGTTATCTCTTTCTGATATATCTCATAGAAAAAGAATTCACTTTCAGAAGAAGAATTATCTTGATAATCATCAAACCTTTCTTCATGAGGTACCTTAATAAATTCATCCCAATGTCTTGAAGATAAAGAGATTCTCTCCCCTTTCATAGTCGACTTCACCCAAGAAACATCACTTCCTTCTATAAAAAGTTCCATATTCATGTAAAATTGATATACCATATTTCAATAAAAGACTCTTTCATTGTTGTTAAACCATTCAAGCCATATTTGATCTTGCATCGCCTTCAACAACAAAGAATTTCACTCCAAAATCCATTCCACCAAGACTTATTTTTCTGAGGTTGCAACATGGTTTTTTAAACCAGGATTCACAAGTCCTAAAGGTTTTCTCAATTCCCCTTTCTATTTCTTGGATGCACAAGACTCACCCTCTTCCAGATCTCACTTCACATGCTCCATTCTGATCAGTTTAGTTTGGAGGTTTGAAGGTGAAAGGTCGGGAGTAAAGAAAAAGAGTAGTGGCCAAGAGAGAGAGTATCGGTAAAGAATTTTAGTGGATCGATTCAAATTTATATCATTTAGGGATTTTGAAATTACACAATCGTGAAATTATGAACTGAGTTCACTAGAATTAACGAAACAATGCCATTTTAATAAAAATGTAAAACTTATAAAAATAATGAGCCATTAGTGTTAGTATGAAAAACTTTGTAAAACCCTAACGGTGTCGTCATGACAATGGTGTCGGCATGACAACGGTGTCAGCATGACAACGGTGTCAGCATGAAAATGGTGTCGGCATGACAACAGTGTCAGCATAACAACCTCACTAAAAAATATTAAAGGAAAGGAAAACACAGGGTCTTACGGATTGATCATTACTAACTCATGTATGATGTAATTTGTTCTTGTAGAGTTCAATGGATTAGTGAACATGTCAGCAAGCTGATATTCAGTGCCAATAAATTCTAAATTGATATAACCTTTTTGATAATGATCACTCAAAAAAGTGATGTATTACATCAATGTGTTTTTTTCTAAAATGAGAAACTGGATTCTTAGAAATTTTAATAGCACTTTTATTGTCACAGTTTATATGTACATGTCTAAATTGATATCCATAGTCTAGTGGAGTGTGTTTTTTCCACAAAATTTGTGCAAAAAAGCTACCAACAGCTATGTATTCAGCTTCGGCAGTAGATAATGCAACATAATTTTGTTTCTTACTACACCATGAAACCAAAGACTTTCCCAAAAGGTGGCATGTCTTAAAGGTGATTTTTTTATCTAACTTGAATCCACCAAAGTCAACATCAGAATAACTCACTATATCAAACGATTTTCCTTTGGGGTAAAACAAACCTAAATTGATAGTATGTTTGAGGTATTTGAAAATTATTTTAATATCATTTAAGTGATATTATTTGGGATTATCTTGAAAATGGGAACACATACACACACTAAACATTATATCTAGCCTACTAGCAGTCAAGTAGAGAAAACTTCCAATCATTCCTCTGTAAGTGTTTTGATCAACAGATTTACCATCTTTATCAAGATCCAACTTACAAGTAGTACTGATTGGAGTGTCACTACTTTTAATTCTATCAAAGACAAATCTTTTTTAAATATATTTTGTGTATTTACTTTGATTTAAAATGATACCTTCTTTATTTTGAAAATTTTGAAATCCAAGAAAGAATTTGAGTTCACCCATCAAACTCATTTCAAATTCATTTTGCATCATCTTTGAAAACTCAATAAATAAATAATTTCTTGAATATCCAAAAAAAATATCATCAACATAGATTTTAATTACTAAAAAATCTTTAGAAATTCACTTTATAAAAAAAGTAAGATCATCAATTCCTTTTGTAAAGCCTTTGGTAATAATAAAACTATTTAATCTATCATACCAAGCCCTTGGATCTTGTTTTAAACCATATAAATCTTTTTTTATTTTAAAACATGATTTTGAAAATGAGGGTTTTTAAAACCAAGGGGTTTTTCAACAAAAACATCCTCAACTATATACCCATTTAGTAATTAACTTTTAACATCCATTTGATAAAGTTCTAAATTAAGATGGGCAATATAAGAAACTAGGATTCTCACAGCCTCAAGTCTAGCAACAGGTGAAAAATTTTTCTCATGGTCAATGCCTTCTTCCTGACTATAACCTTGTGCAAAAAATATATCTTTTTTTCTAAAAATATTACCAGATTCATCTACTTTATTCTTAAACACCCACTTAGTGACTCTGGTTAAGGTGTATTTGGGTCTATCCACAAGTTTCAAAAATTTATTTCTTTAAAATTGACTAAGTTCTTCTTGTATATCCATCACCCAAAATTCATCTTTAATTGCATCGTTGATGTTTTTAGGTTCAAGATGTGATAAGAAGGCTTGATGTTCAACCTAATTTCTAAGAGAAGCTCTAGTTTGTGTCCCTTTATCTAAGTCTCCAACAATAGCATATAAAGGATGGTTATTAAGATTTCTAGTTGGTCTAGAAAAGGAGGGGCTAGTAACTTCAGGTTCATCTACAGGTTCAGGTTCATCATGTTTAGATTCTGAAGAATTTCCATAACTGTTTGATTTAACAGATTTCTTGACAAGAGGATTAGATGATTTTTCATTTATATCTAGATTTGACATATCATCTTCAAGGTTTTCTAGAGAGGTATTAGGTTCATGTGGATATGTTTCATCAAATTTGATATGAACAGATTCTTCCACACACTTGGTTCTTTTATTAAAGACTCTATAGGATTTACTAGAGGGTGAGTAACCTAGGAAGATTCATTCATCACTCTTCGATATGAATTTTTCAAGATTATCCTTAGTATTAAGGATATATATTTTTCAACCAAAAACTTTGAAATAACTAACTTTGGGTTTTCTATTATTCCACAATGCATAAAGAGTCTTCTTGAGAATAGGTATAATTAAGATTCTATTAATTATGTAACAAGATGTATTCACAGCCTCATCCCAAAAGTAAACAAGTAAAACATATTCATTAAACATTGTTCGATCTATCTCTTATAAAGTTATATTATTTATTTCTACAAATCCATTTTGTTGAGGTGTCCTATGGGAAGAGAAGTTATAACTATAGTCATTGTGTGAGCAAAATGATTCAAAGTATTTATTTTCAAACTCACGACCAGGATCACTTCTTAAGGATTTAATTTTAATCCCACTTAGATTTTCCATGGTTTTAGAATACTTGGTGAAGTAAGTACATGCTTCACTTTTGTGAGCTAAGAAATAAGTCCAAGTATATCTAGAATAGTCATCTATAAGAACATAATCATAGTGCTTCCCATTGGAAATAGAAACTTGAGATTGTCCAAACAAATCCATGTGAAATAACTCTAAAGGTTGAGAAGTTAAAACTTCTTTCTTTGATTTGAAAGATATATTGTGTTGTTTACCCTTTTGATAAGGATTACAGACTTTGTCATTTGGAAACTCAAGTTTGGGTAGATCCTTGACTAGTACTTTTTTGCTAATATTTCTAAGAGTGTGTACATTAAAATGTCATAATATCTTATTCCAAATCCAATAATCTTTTTGAAAGACACATAAATAAGAAACATTTTGAGAAGCTAAGGAATCTAATTTAACAGAATATACATTTTCATTTATAAAAGCAGAAAATACTAATTCATTTTTAGAGTTACAAACATTGCAATCATCTTTTTCAAATTTAACATTAAATCCATCATCACATAATTGTGAAATACTTAGTATATTATACTTTAATCCATCAACAAAAAGTACTTCAGAAATTAAAACTGAGTTAGAGTTACCAATCTGGCATAAGCCAATTATTTTTCCTTCAGAATTGTCATAAAAGGTTACATATCCACCATCAATATTGATTAAGTTCTTGAAGATTGAATAATTTCCTATCATTTGTCTTGAACATCCACTGTCCAAGTACCATTGAATGTTGTAGGATCTCTTCAAACAAATTTCCTATATAATAATCAAACAAAAATAGAATTTGGTACCCAAGCATATTTGGGTCTAGTGACATTAGTAATCAATGATTTAGGTACTCACATTTGCCTTATGGGTTTCCTATAAGCATTATTTAACATATTTTAAAAATAGACACTATTTGTTCTAGAAAAAATAGAGGTAATAAAAGATTTTTTAGAACTGTTACTAGCAGCAGGGTTTTGATTTTTAGGTAGAAGAACAGATTTTCCAGATTTAGTTACAAAATGTGTTTTAGATAGGTTTCTCTATCTAGGATGATATATAATACTATAAGTGTACTTAGGATCTATCTGATTACCAATAATTTGAGTAATATTATATTTTCTATTGGTAAACTTCTCTAGATCTTTCTTTAATTTCTCATTAGACATTTTTAATTCATTATTTTCTTTAATCAGTTGAGAATTCTTTTTCTTTTCAATAGTAATTTTAGATTTAATAGTTATAGTAAGAGCATAATATTTCTTTAAAGATTTATATTTATCTTTTAGTTCATTACAAGTCTCTTCCAACATGTTACAGTATTCAAACAGTTTATCACTTGTCATATTTTCATACTCACTTTCATTTTTAGAATAATAGGAATTGTGTGCAGGTGAATCTAAGGTTACCACATATGTGTTTATCATAAAACACATTTTTTACATGTCATATTTCTCATCATGATATGATTCTGATTCACTAGAACTATCCTCAAAGGAACTCCAGGTGGATTTTATAGATTTCTTATACTTCTTGTATTTATTTTCATACTTATTTTTGTATTTTATTTTGGTATAGTCATCTTTGACATGCCCTCTCCTTTTTCATTCATAGTATACGATCTCATATTATTTTTCATTTATTTTCAAGTCCTTTTTCTAGTTTCCTTTGTTATTATATCTTTCTTTATAATTGGGCTTCTTGAAAAACTTCTTCTTCCTATATAATTTCTTGAATATTCTAGCTAGCTGATCCATCTCTACATCACTATCTAATGTTGATTTATCATTATTGGAGATTTGAATAGAGTCTATCACCTTCTCTTTTTCCTTATTCTTAGAGGTAGTGGTCTTGAAGGATACAAATTTTCTCTTAGGTTCATCTCTTATTCTTTGTTGATTTTAAACTCTTACTCATACATCATCAATTTTCCAATGAGTTATTTGATAGGTAATTTTATGATGTTTCATTATTCTCTAATTGAGACCTAAGTTCCTCTCCATCCATTAGTTAAGCATCCGAGAATTCTCATGATTTGTTCTTTGGCAGTAACATCTCTTCCCAAATAGATCATAGTGTTCACTATTTCATTAAACCTGAGATACAAGTCAGAAATAAGATCATCAAGCTTCATCTTAAAGTTGTCATATTTAATAGTATATGTTTTAAGTTGCATTTCCTTAAAATAGGAAGTTCCTTCATGAGAAACAAAGTATCCCAAATTTCATGGGCTGTTTTACATGCAGAAATTCTATTAAATTTGTTATCTCCTAAAGAAAAGTATAATGCATTCATGGATTTGAAATTATTGTTATAATAAGTATTATTTAGCTCGCCCCAAGTAGTTCTATTAGTATTAGTAATCTTACTCATCTACAATTGAAGACCAAATTTCAAAACCCATACTTTCTAAGTGCATTTTCATTTTAATTTTCCATTGTGCATAATTTGTTCCATAAAAGAATAGAGGTCTGTTGGTAGCATCACCTTCCAATATATTATCCATAATAAAGATTTTAGAACAAGATTTTAAAGAGATACAAATTTAGTATTGACAGAAATTTTAATATCTTTGAAATACAACTAAAATCACAGTTGAAAATGATTTGAAAAGGCTTTGAAAACTAAAAAATCATAAAACCTTTGATACCAAATATTGGTCGGAGTAGAGTACTCAAGATGGGGGTGAATTGAGTATCTATAAAAATTTCTGTTTAAAAAGTATAATTTTAAATTTCCCCAATATTTAAAATTTAATTTCCTAGTTAGCCAGTAGTGAATTTATAAGAGCTTAACTGTTTGATTAATTTCTCAAAATATTGATTAGTTCTCAATTGTATAAATTTTATAATTAATATAGCTTTTGAAACTAATATAATAAGTTAATACTGTTATAAAAACTTTCTAATAATAACTATCAGAGTTTAATTTAGTTTTATGAAATATATGGTAAAACAGATTAAAATTAAAAGTTAAAGACACAGTGGAAATAAAACAAGAGTTTCATTCTTAAGAAGAGAATTAATCCTCTCCACTTAGTAATCATTTTCCACCAAGTAGTTTAAATTAATAAAAAATTTGATCCAAACCCTAGATCGGGGTTATAAATAGCACATAGGGATGTCCAGGTCACACTTGACCTCTACCACAGTTCTTCATGGAAAAAACAACAAGCAGGTCACACTTTACCTCTTACATAGTTCTACGTGGGATATAAATGGATAAAAAAGAGTGTGAGATTAAGGGTATCAAGTATCCTCTAGTTATACAAAGGATTCGGTGTGTGTGTAACAGACAGATACACACACTTCTCATAAATGTAACAAAATGAACACAATAGAGATAAAGATGAAGAGTTGGGTTTAGAAGGCTATGTGTGTTATACAGTGAAGCTCTGGACTTGTTTGATGAAGTGGATTTAAGTTAGAGTCATCTTCTAGAAGTTGACACAAAACAGAGTTTCACATTCTAGCATCCAGTTATAGGTATGGTTCTATAGGTATATTCTTATCCTTCTCTGAAATGATGAAATAGTTTTTCAATTCGATGTTCATCTTGATCAAGATCGCCTCATGTGTTCTTTTATTCTTGAGATCATAGTGGTTTCATGAGATTTACAGATTTTCTTCAGTATATCTCTCATGTAGGTATGCACCATCATCTCTCTTGGATATGTCTATCTTATTTCCTTTTTAAAATACTTCTTATTTTCAAGGGCTGACAAAGATCATGTATATTCCACGTGCATCATCTCATCGTACCTCATACTATCTGCTAAAAGTCCTATAAAATATTATTAAATATTTCAGTATCATTAAATGACACAAATTTGACTGTTGGAAATAATATTAATAAATACAGATTTAAACATTCTATCGGTGACTCGTCTATTAGTGTCTCCTTCTATCAGTGTCTCCTTCTATCGGTGTCTCCTTCTATCAGTGTCTCCTTATATCGGTGTCTCATTCTATTGATGTCTCGTTCTATCAGTGTCTCCTTCTATCAGTGTCTCCTTCTATCTGTGTGATAATTGAACTATCAATGACTCATATCAATGGTAAGTCCTTCCTTATGTCGGTATCACCATGCAATGGTAGGTCACTTGGACTCACAGTAGGTCATCTGTGTTGGTGATTTATATGAAAGGATGAGTCGTTTCAATGGTTTCATCCTCACAAACTTAGAATATATTCTTGTTTGAACTATCTGTCAGTGATTCATATGCCTGTTGGTGAGTCACCTTTTTGTTGGTGTTAGTGACTCATTCTTAGAAAATTTTCGATGTTCTGTTTGTCTTACAATTTAGCAAAGTCATAGAATGGTAATGACCATAAACACATAGATAATCAGTTATAAGCTTGTTTAGACTTAAACACACATAAATAGTTATATGATTGAAATGATCAGATATTCAAGATAATGATTTTGACATAATTTATAATCTTACATAAGATAAGATATATGTTAATATATGACATGATTTTTGATAATTAAAACTATTATAGTTAGAGATAGTGTCCAACAGCATCTATGAGCCAATAATATTTTTTCCCACTTCTAATCATTATGGATTTAATATCTATGTAGGGGTGTTGTTCTGGGTATCCTAGAAGTACTCCTCAAGGTCTCTCTTGAAGTTGATAAGAAATATGACCGACTTTAACCTCTATATATCTCATTACAACTCATTAATTTTTCAATTCATCTCATAATCCTTGGATAGAGGTACCTTGATCCTTGGATTAAGCACTAAACTCCTTTAATTTAGCTCCAATGGTTGTCATAAAATTTTCTAGGGACTCCTCTAGTGAATGGACCTGACTCATCAGTGATGAACCTGGTATTGAGGTTGAAAACCTTATTCCCTTGGCTGAAATCATTGGCCTTATTCAGATTAAGATATGGAGGTTTTTATGGCCTCCATTATTATATATAATTCTAATAATTATAATCTAAATACTTTACATCTTCACAATACATACCTTGGGGGTTCTGGTTGTTTATCATCGCAATGAAATTTCTTTGACATCCCATTAATTTTTGTGAAACCCCAATTATTGTCTATCATATGTTCTCCTCAAACTTGATCGTTCACCATTTTCCATTGAAAAATATTGTTGTACATTTCATCTAACAACTCGTAGCTCTCCCCTAGTACCGTTATCATAAGTGAACATCCTATTGAAATATCATCTATTGAATGGTTTTCTTATGATAATCATTTGTAAAACTTTTAAATTTTGGGCCACACACTACAACAAAACCGGCCCCTAGCGGCGGTTTTTTTTTCATTTGGCGGCAGTTTAAACCGCCGCTATAGGGTTTGGCGGCGGTTTACAAAAACCGCCGCGAAATTGGGCGTCGGCAATCTATTAGCGGCGGTTTTTACTATTTCACGGCGGTTTAAGAAAAGCGTCGTAGATGCCTCTTTTCGCGACGTTTTTTGACCATTTCGCGGTGGTTTTATGCGTAGATGATACTTTTTTTTCGCGGCGGTTTTAACCGCCGCTATATTCTGGCGTTTGATGCACCTATGTCGCGGCGGTGAAAACCGCCGCTAAATTTAAACATAATACATTTAGCGGCGGTTATAACCGCCGCTAAATACTGACCAATAAGGCATTAGTGGCGGTTATAACCGCCGCTAAATGCTGACCAGTAAGGTATTAGTGGCGGTTAAAACCGCCGCGAAATGTTGACCTGGAAAAAAAATAATTCTGCTCCTACCACACCACTGCCCTGAAAAACAAATCAAACCAGAATATTGAACAGGAGACACCATACAAACAAATAACATGGTAGTATTCATTGAAAAATAGGATATGAGCAAATGTTGTATGTTATGGAGTCCAACCTAAGGAAAGGTATGGATCACAATTTGGTGAGTAACCAATCCATGTGACCCCCAAGATGTATATGTGTTTTTAGCTTCTTTAATTTCTTATGTGTTTTAAGAAGGGTTGATTTATATTATATGGATACTAATACTCTATATAATAAATGGTTATGAATTTTGATACAATTTATGTGATCATGCTAACCATGGTGATGTGTAATGATATGTAATTGGTTATGCTCTAAGTTGGCCGATATAACATCCATGGGTGGATTGTGATATGGGTTGGGTTTTTTTAACAATGGATTTGTGTTATGGGATAGAACAAATTATGTTTATATGGGTATAGAATTTGTTCCAAATATGGATGTTTGAGTAGTTATAGAATGTATGTTATGGTATGGTTTGTTGTGTGTTTTGGGTTGGTTGTTAATGCCTACTATAGAAAATGGGTAACTTGTGAATTGGCGTGTGTTTTAGGTTGGACAACATGCTAATCGTGCATGGTGCTTGAGAGAGTATGGTTTATGATCTTGTAGGTTATACATGATTCCTATTGAGGATTTGAGTTATGTCATTGGATATGAGATAAGAGTTTCATGTATACATCCCAAGATGGTCATCATGTTGCAGGTTGGATGGGATGCATCATGATATAGTTGTTATTGAGTTCGTTAAATAAAATAGGTTTGAGTTTTTTAAAATTTCAACAACTTATCTAATGTTTTCCTAAATACCTTATTGGTGGAATTATACTTAACCAAACCAAATGATATTGATTTTTCACAATAGTTATTATCATAAGATAATGTCATTAATATATATGTGCATGTATGTGATCTTTATCCTTCAGGGGAAGTATGGTGTGTCGATTTCTAGTTAGGATTAGTAACCTAGATTTCATAGTTGGATTGGGTATGGGATTTGTGATATGCATGAGAACCCTCGAGTGGGTATATTGGCCTATGATTTTCCTCGTGATATTTGAGATGGTTTCATAGATGCTTCTCCATGAGTTGTATCCTATATAGGATGTGACATGTGAACTAGGGTTGAGAGAGACTAGTAATATTGAGATGTATCTTGGGATATTGGTGATTGGAGTGTTCTAATCAAGTGAAATAGAGATTCTCATTTCCACCTAATGAGGGTTTTCTTGTATGTATGTAATCCAAGAAAGGACTTATCCTTGGTCTATGAGTTCATTAAAAAAATGAAAGTAAGTTTAGACACTTTGTTCTATAGTGATGGTATATAGGTGGATTGTGGTTTGGTATTCAGTTAGTAATATCATTGTATTTGGTATTGTGAATGTAAAAGCATGGGTAGTGCTTGTGTTTTGTTAAGTCTAACATGAATAATTGACATGGTTATTTGGGGGATAAGTTAAGTTAAACTATGATTATTTGGATGTTATTGTAATGATGCATATTAGGTGTTTTAATAGAGTGTATACATGCTTAGATTCATGTTATACTGATAACGGTTAAATTTAGGTATTGTGGGAGGCTTCCAAGATACACTCTTTCCATGTTAGTAAGAGCGTGAGTTCTTTATCAGCATAATTGGTATGTTGGTTGTATAGTCTAAGATTATCCTGTCAGGTGGGAATTTCTTCATGCCTGTGTAATGTGTTGTGGATCATTGGGCCTTGATAGTGATGGTATGAATTGGGCTTACATAGCTAGGATACCCAGGTGCTGCTATGGAGCAACAATGATATGAATGGGACTTACATAGTTGGACTGCCTAGGTACTTCTATGAATCAGTTATGGTATGAATCGAGCTTACACAATGGGGCTACCCGAATGCTGCTATATAGTAGAAATGGTATGAATATGGGTTACATATATGGTATTCTCATTGGATGTGGTACCAATTCAAACACAGGCCTAAATGGAATGATGTATACCACACTCGAGAAATCAAGACATAAAATGAAACATCATAAATAAATAAAATGCATAGAAGGAAACATGAGAAATCAAAAAAATGTTAGGACATGGAAATGTTTGGTGGCAACTATGTTCCATATACATGTTACATATACAAACCAACCGTTCTCATACTTGTTCAACACATCAACAACACTACTACTCATCATCTGATGCTGCATCGTCACCCTCTCCACCTTCATCTCCACTATCTGCTGTCACCTATAAGAACATTATATTGAAAATTAAATATTGTTGCATATTTATAATTAAACTTAAAACCAATAAAAGTGTGAAAACTAAATGATTTTGATTTTTTTGTGATTTACCTACTCACCACTAGCCGATGCACTACCACCGGGGGCATATCTGCTCATATGCTGACGTATTTCAAGCAACTCTTTCTGCAAAGCAGATATCTGATCCCCCTGCTGGTGAACTGTGTTTCGTAGAGAAGACATCTCCCTCTGAGTATCTTCAGGTATGAAATGACTATAACCAGGAGTAGATGTAGCTGAAATCCCTGATGGCCTGCCAAAGACCTCAGATGGTACGGGTCCAAAACCCATCCCGCGCACTCTACCAGGATGCTCCTTCCCAAGGACTTTACCAACCGGGTCATCCTGGGAGACTGAGTAGGATTTCTCAGGATTGACATCCCATATTTCTTTAATTTTTACCTATAAATCAAATATCAATATATATTAACACAATAAAAACTGATAATAAGTTATTATAATAAATAATTGACTTCATACCCCAACTTCTCTGGCAGGTTCATTAACAAAACTTCCATCTGTTTTTTTTATGAACATCCAGCCACAGTTCTGTTCGGGATGCTTCATGCCCTAAACTCTGTGACTGCATTAAACAAAGATAAATCAACAATTAAATATGTTAAATAGATAATATTGTCTTATAAATATTTAAACTAATTAAAAGATTACCAATGACATTCGGCTTCTAGAAAAGCTTTTTGAGCCCGCAGTGTGCGGGATGACTTGTTTTTCCCGGTTTGATACATTATGTCTTGAGAGATACTGAAATAAATAAAATTAAATTTAACAGTAATGTATTCAATGTCTATCTCCTCTTCATGTACATGTATAAATGTAAAATGAGGATAATATAATAATATATATTTCAATACCATCCGCTTCTCATCACGATGGCTATCGACAAAAACTTTCCACTGTTCTTTCGGTACCCCACTGGGTAGCTTCTCATACATCTGCTGCATGGTCAACGAAGTATCATTGTCATCACACCACAACCTCCATTTGAAATCTTTCCATTTTTTTCCAAGATTTTTCAATGTCCACTTCCGTGCTATCACATCAGTAACAGTAAAGTGGAAGAACATCTGTATACATAAATTCATTTTGAATATATTAGTAACATGACATTCAATTAAACCATAAAGTAATAAAATTACCTTTATCTGAGAATAAAAAACTTCATTTTTCCAGTTTGGAGGCATATGCCTCCAATCATCATATGAAATAGGCAGGGAAATGGGCTCCGCTGCCAGCTAACCTATAATCTGACCAAGTAAACCTGCGGCGTCATCTGTTGGGACCCCATAAGAATCAAATGGCACCACTATCTTCTCTCCATTCATGTTCCAAACATCAGAACTTTTTAAGTTTTTTTCCACGGTTGCATTTTGTTCATCTGCAATTAGCAAACAATTACTATAAACAAAATGCAATAAATTAATTTAATTAAAATTTGTACCTATGACTGTGACCCTCCAGAATGTCCGTGATGAACTGGAAGGGGCATGTCGATGCCCCGCTGCTGAGGCTCCTGTAGGGGAGGCGATGACTCATCCTCTAATGAGACATCCACTAACGGTGTCAGAGATGGTGCAGGGGGGAGATGATGTAGGGATGTAGGCAGCCGCTGCCTCAGATGCCGTGGGGACAGACGGATCGTCATCTGTCGCAGAAGTAGATGAAATGGTGTACCGCTTCTTCCTTGGCATTCCTGTCATTTAATCAAATAAAATTAAGTTCAGAATATGTATTTCAAAAAATTTATGCAGAAAAAAAATTAAAAATGATAATAGATGCCCAGTACTAACAAACAAAATATATATAACAATGATAATGAATGACTACATAAATGAAACAAGTGGTTGCTGAATGAATAAATAATTGTACATACAATCATTTTCTCCTTCAATCATGTCGGTTTCCTGCTCCATTGCTTCATCCACTTCATTCATCCTTGCTAGACTAATATTTTCAATATCATGATGGAAAAATAATTTTGCTTCCTGTTGTTGATGAAATTCAATTGCAGAGGTCAAATCTTCCACTTCATCACCCATATCATACAAATCTCTTTGTATTACGTGAGTAACTACACTCCACCCTTCATCCACAACATCATTCACATAATATACCATTTTTTTCCTGCGATGCTAAGATATATGGATCATGCAGTTCACGATCACCAACATCCATCAAGCGAGAGAAGTTTACAGAAGTAAATTGCAAGGAATCTCTTTTAACACCTCTGATAATATCAACCCATTTGCATTTGAATAAAACAACAGAAAAATGCCCGTGGTAGTTTAATTAAATAATATCATGCAACTTTCCATAGTATTCCACTTCAGAAAATGTAAATATACCACTATTCTGTGTTTTCAAACCCATTTCTCGATCGACTGTACGAAATCTAAAACCATTCACATTATAAGCGTCGAACTTTCTAACTTGTTTTATAGGACCTCTAGCAAGAAACTTCAAATCTTCTGACAAGTCTGCTCGAGTATCAGTATTCATGATCTGAAGAATAAAAATATAATTTAATAGATTTGAAAATTGTATGTGTCAAACTAATATTCATATTTATTGCAATATTTATAAACTTACACGTCGTGCAAACCATTCTACCAGCTATTTATTCACAGCTTTTGTTATATCTTTTTCATTTCGTGTTCGGCCTCTCATTCGTCTCTTTGTTTGTATCCTCAACTCTTCAATAAATGGATCTGCAATTTCACTATTCAGTATCACATATCTATGTGCCTGTAATAACTCCAATTTTGTCAATGTCGCATATGAGGTCCTCCCAACTGATCGGCCAATAGCAGGAAATATTTTTGATTTCTGATGCATTTGAGATTGAGTTGATGTGTCGTCAACACGTCCAACTCGATTAAATCTTGTCTCAATATCATCCAAATATCTGGAACAAAAGGTGAGACACTCCTTGGCCAAATAGCCTTCAGCAATAGAGCCTTCTGGTTGAGATTTATTTCTCACTTATGCTTTCAAATTCCCAAGATATCTATGAAAAATAATAATAATATTATGCATTTATTTAAATTCCAAATATTGTTTACTTAACTGGAAACATATAAATAAAATACCTCTCAATTGGATACATCCATCGATAATGAACGGGGCCTCCTAATTTAGCTTCGTCAACCAAATGCATAGTTAAATGCATCATGACAGTAAAAAACGATGGAGGACAGATCATCTCCATTGCACAAAGGGTCAATACAAACCTCTCCTGTAGGTTGTCAAGTTGTAAAGGATGTAGAGTTTTCTCACATAATTGCCTGAAAAATGTGCATAATTGTAGTACAACAGCAGTAACTTTTTCAGGTAATAATGTATGCAATGCCAATGGTAGTAACTGTTGTAACAAAACATGTGAATCGTGACTTTTCAATCCATATAACTTACGATTCTTCAAATCAACACACCTCGAGATGTTACTCGAATACCCATCAGATACCTTCACATTCTTTAAAATTCGAAGGAACGCATCTTTATCCCTATTTTTCATTGAAAAAATGGCAGGAGAATACTTTTCATTCTCATCTGGCCAGAGATCACGTTTTATGTTCATTACTTGTAAGTCTTTGCGAGCATTGAGATGATCCTTCGACTTTCCATGCTCATTAAGTAATGTTAAAATCAAATTATCACATACATTCTTCTCAATATGCATCACATCAAGATTGTGGTGCAAAGAATTAAATTCCCAATATGGAAGTTTGAAGAATATACTTTTTTTCTTCCATTGTTGCGTTCTGATTTCACTTGACGATGCACTTCGCACTCGTTTTCTGGTATCAGTCAAATGATGAACCTTCCCAAATTCTGTTTTAACATTTTCAAGCTGTGTCAATATTTCAAAACCGGTTAACAACTTTGGAGGTGGTCTACGATCAATGGAACCATTAAATTTTGATTTGTTCAGCCGAAATCTATGAGATGCATCAAGAAATCTTCGATGGCACAAGAAGCACCATTTTCTACTGTGAGGTAGCCGTTTGGGCTCGAAATAAAAGTTACAAACAGGACAAGCCAAACCCGTATAAGTGTTCCAACCAGATAAATTCCCAAGCCCAGGGAAGTCACTAATGGTCCACATTAAAGCAGCATGCATTTTGAAAATTGTTTTAGAAGAAACATCAAATGTCTCAACACCGTTGCTCCATAACTCCTGCAATTCTTCAATCAAAGGCTGCAGGTATACATCAATATCATTTCCAGGCATTTTTTTCAGGAATAATCATCTAAATGATAAAATATGTTTGTTGCATACACATCCACAGAGGCAGATTATAAGGGATCAAAACAACTGGCCACATGCTATAACTCGTACTCAAAGTCCCAAATGGGATGAATCCATCAGCAGCCAATCCCAATCGAACATTCCTAGGATCAGCTGAGAAATCTGGATGTAATGAATCAAATGTCTTCCACGATTGGGAATCTCGTGGATGTCTCATTAACCCATCATTGTTATTATCTACAGAATGCCACTTCATGTGTTCGGCGGTTTTTGATGACCTGAATAATCTTTGCAATCGAGGCTTCAGAGGAAAGTAACACAAAACTTTTGCAGGTGTGTTCCTTTTCTTCTTCTCCATGAAATTATGTTCAGTCATACTTCCAACATCACCTTTTGACTACCATCTAGAAGAAGAACATTTCTTACAATTCTGTCTACTTGAATCCTCTCCCCAGTAACGCATACAATCATTGGGACACGCATGTATTTTTGTATAATTCAAACCAAGATTGTTTACAACTTTTTTCATCTCATAAAACGATTCTGGGATTTTTACTTCAGGAAATGCATCACGAATCAATTCCAATAACATGGACATTGCCTTATTTGTAATTCCACATAGACATTTTATAAGGTACAACTTCAGCAGAAATGAAAGCTTTGAATATTTCAAACACCCACTATACAACTCTTGATTTCCATCGTCAAATAAATCATGAAACGCATTTTCCTCACTAAAGTTTTCCCTTACATTTGGCTCCACAGAATCAAGAGGAGGATCCAATGATATGTTACAATCTTGATCTTCTTGTGTTACAGTCTTAAAAACATCACTTGTCATGTTGCAATTTGTATCACCCTCTTCTGGTTGTTCTGATATGTTTTGATGCTCATAGTGGTGTCTTGCAGTGCCGAATGCATCATTTATGAGGTTTTGCATTTCATTTTCCATTGGCGACAAACTTGGGACCTCATTCTGTGGATTAACAAAAGTCCTCAATCTTTATGTATTGTTTGATTCTCCATGCCAAATCCAACACAAATATTGATCAGGGAATTGCTTCAGTATTAAATTTTCATAAACTTCATCTCTCTTCAACCATGTTCTAAATTTACATTTAGGACATGGACATCTTATTCTCCCTTCAACGGATCGATTAGAAATTGAAAAATCTAAAAACTCATTCAAACCCTTAACATATTGAGGTGTGTTCCTCGGTAATGTGATCCAGCTTTTATCCATGTATATCACAATGTGCCTACACAAAATATACGATAGTGTAAGATTACAGAAACATAATATAATAAAGATGAACCATTGATCATAAAGTATGCATAATATAATAAAGATGGTTCATTGATCACATTTACCACTTCAGACCAACCGAACAAGTCTGGTCCATAAGAGACAGCGTCAACACCTCATTGAGGAGAAATAAGAATATCGGGTTACACACTTATCATAACACTATCTACCCAACTATTTTTTATGGTTTCCAATGGGATATGTTTACAGAACATGAAGCACCTAATTAATTCATTATCCATGATAAGACATGTCATTATGGACCAAATTTACAAGGGAGAGAAGTCACATGGATTTTTGTAAAATAAACCATTGGAATTGAAATTGGTCTATAGGATGGGATTTAATCTATTGAACATATCTATATTCTTGGAAAGAGTTGAGGTGTAAATAATATTAAGTGATATCCCAAAGGAACCAACTTCTCAATATAAATTCCAAGAAATTACTCAAATTATGGATGGATATTCTCACTTTTAGTAATGAATACATGAATAAATGTAGGAGAAATATATAAACCACAAAAATAAATAATCCACAATTACTATGCATGACTTATCCGTCGTTTATGAGAAGAAATCAAAGAATCAAGGAAGAACTAAAAATTACCAAAGTCGAAAGGGGTCGCGGGGGGGCATCGGGGGGTGCGGGGGTCGCCGGAGGCCACGGGGGGTGTGGGGGGAGTCGGGGTCAATAAAAAAAATTACACCCATGAAAATACAATAGAGAATTCTCACTAAGCATATACCTAGGTATGAAATCCATACTATAAAACCATTCATGGAAAACCCAATACACATAATATGAAATCATACCTTCTTTAAATAAAAAAATAAAGATAAATTGATGGTCAAGGTTTCTATAATGACATGAACTTTATAATTAACTACATCATGATGAATCTCTGAGAAAAGTAATATAAATTTACATTCATCTTTCGACATACAAACTACATGCACTTGATAATTTATACTTAGAGCATCAATAATGAAATTTCACTTTCTTGGAGTATAATTAAAATCCAAATAAAATGACTAAATATATTCATCCCATATCCTCTATCATAAATTTTTATCCCTATGATAAAATATTTACTACATGTTTTTTTATTTGTAAATGCCACAAAATTCTCATTGAATAACTAATTTCATAAACATTGGAGGGCATGCATAACCATGAATAACTCAATATCATGAATTGGATAATTGTTATCATTTATTATAAGTTTCAAGACCCATTTACTGAAACTCATTCCTCCATATCAACATAAATCTTAACATCAAATTGGAGGCCTCATTATTGACCTTATAATGCATCCTTGGCTTTGGTCAAATAAGAGTAGGTGTAGATGTCAATATATTTTTTAGCTCATAAAATGAATCTTTTTATTTATCATCCCACTAAAAATTCACTCCATTCCAATTCAATACTATATTTTTAATGAATATGTGATAAAACTCCAAGATAATGCAAGAATAAGAAAGCACATGACCAATGAAAATATGAATCTCAACAATATTAGTATGAATCTATTAAGAAATTATAGATTCTATTTTCTCAATATCCCCTAATATCCTAGATTTAGAGAACTCACGACCAAAAAATGTCACCTATTGATTATAGAAATAACATTTCAATATATTGGCATATAAATGATGATATCTCAATGTGTCTAAGAACATAACCAACTATTCTTCATGCTCCTCATAGGATCATGATCATACCGATATATCATTGATAAATATAGTCCCGAATGAAAAAAAAGGATAAAAAATGGTTTATCAAAGTTATAAATACATATGGTTTCTCCATTACCCTAAATAGAATTACCAAAAATACAAAATTACTATATAGTGTTTGAAATTCTATCTTGGACACACCTTTAGCTCAAACCTTTAACCGCTGATAACCTAATCGATGAAAAATCTTCAAAATCCATAAAGAACCTCTAAACTGATTGAATAAATCATAAATTCATAGAAAAGGATACCAATTATTAAGAGTAACATGATTTAATTTATAATATATAATATAAAATCAATAACTCACTCTTGCAATATTGGTAAAAAGAAATGGATAACCCTATGTAGACACACTCAGATTAATAAATCCATTGGATTAAAGATCTCCCAACTAAATATTTATCTATCTAATATCCCATAGAGATATATAGTAATGGGATATTGTGATAGTCTCGATACCTTGTACTAATTCAATCATAAACTCCACCTCCATCTCTAGAGGTAACCTTATAAAGTCCTCAAAAAAACATCCTGATACTTATTAATTGCAGGAGGAAAACAACACTTGAAACACCATTAGCTAACCTGATATCCCTCCATACCACTAGAGATATAGTAATCCCCATTTTCCAATAATCATATCTTGATCAATTAGAATTATAATCTTATTCACCTAGAATAACATATGATTTATCATAAGATGGAGAGAATTTCTCTCTTTTCTAATAACAATAAATATATGCTTTAAAATGTGATAACTAGATAACTTCCCTGAACTAGAAGATTTCATATTCTATTTGATAAAAACAAATATATTTATGTAGATTTAAAATTGTAGATTTTAGGTTCAAGATAGCATGATTTGAGCGATAGAGCTTTATAAAATCATATAAAAAATATACCAACTACTGAAAAAACACAAGTAAAATTTTCCTTAAATGAAGAAATAATATAATAAAATTTAAATCAATATGCTTCATAAAATTTATAAAAACAATACTATAGATAACTCAGGTTAAATTATAAAAATAAAAACAAAATTGAAAAAAACAAATTTCTATAAAATCAAATATTTTTTTTTATCTTAAAGGATTTATCAGTGAAAATCCATATCATGAATAAATGATATTAGAAAAGATTATTTCCAATGCATTAGAATCATAAAAACATTTAAATTCAATCCAGTTAACCAGATCATAAGATTATATCCCATGTTCACTGGATGAAAGAAATACTAAACAAATTTAAGGTTCATTCCAATATACCAAAAGATAAAATAATACAAAGTATGCATGTTGGCCAATGAAATATACTTACTTGGGTATTTAGAGTGGGGGGTATCGGGGTCGCCGGATGGCACAGGGGGTGCGGGGGGCGCGGGGGTCACCGGTGGTCGAGGGGGGCGCCGGGGGGTGCGGGTTTCGCCGGAGGGCGCGGGGAGTGCGGGGGGTGCGGGGGTCGCCGGAGGGTGCGGGGGGCGCAGCAGTCGCCGAGGCCGGGGGGGTCAGGGATGAGGGTTTGGGGAACGTCGGGGTGGGGTAAAGGGTCTTGGTTTTTTAAAAAAATTTGGGTTTCGCGGTGGTTTATTAAAAACCGCCGTGAAACCTTCACCGAAAATGTTTAGCGGCGGTTTTGTGAACCGCCGCTAAACCCAGTTTTTTTTGTAGTGACATTTCAATTTCACGATGATGGAATAATCTCATTAAGCTTTTAAATCATTCACATGAACTATATAAATTCTCTTCATTTAATTTTTCAAAATTAAGTATATTTACTTACAGATCCATAGACTTTGAAGGTGGGAAAAATTATGTCAAAAACTTTCTTACCAGATCTTTCCAGGTTATTATTGAATGGATATATAGACTTTGGATCCACTCTCATGAGTTTTACATCAAATAGGATCTGAAGACGCGTAGTCTCATAGCATCATTTGAAAAATTTTGAAACTGGAATGTTTTTCATAGTTCCAAAAAAACTCTCAATATGTGAGTTGGGGTCTTTGTGTGGTATCTCTGTGAATTTTATGGAATTTGTGATCATATAGATGATAGTTGGATTGATTTAAAATTGTTGATAATAAAATATGGGTATGAGAATTCTCAAATATACCCCTACATTTGGGGGTCTTCCATAGGAAAAAAGTGTTTGTGCCCCTGGGTTACATCCTTGGATCTCTTGGTGTGCTACTTTTTTAATTTTGTGCCTGACCCTCTTCTAGACATTATGTCCTATTATTGTTCTGAAATTTGTTTCTACTTTCTTAGAATCCTTTAAATATTAGGATAAAATGTAGTAACTTCATATTTAATATTTCTTTACATCAATTACTCATTCACAGAGATTGTCCTTGAAACAATGGAACAAGAAGACCAAGTGAAGATTAGGGGGGAGGGAAAAAGGAAAATTCCTAAAAATTGTAAGCATAACTAAATACTAATACCAATAAATGGAACTAGTTTTAACAATACCTAAAGTTAATAATTAATCCCTTTTAATGTATCAAAATAAAAATTTATAAAACTCAACTGGAATTAACTAATTTAAAAATATAGAAAAGTGGAAATTAAGGACGAACCATAAAGAATGGGAAGAAATGAAATAAAATATTTTAAGAAAAATCAAAAAGAAAATATAAGGATGAAAATGGTTGAGAAAATAGAGTGATGCAGTTTGGTTGTTTTGAATACAGATATATATATATAGAGAGAGAGAGAGAGAAGAAGAAGAAGAAGAAGTAGTGAAAAGTGATTTTGAAAATCAATTGAGAATACATGCTAGGGTTTTGTAGTTTTAGGGTTTAGGTGGAATTGGATTTATAAATAAATTTGATTAATTAATGTTGGTGTTAGAGTCAAGATAAGGTAGATTCAATGGTCATGAACTCCCCTACTCAATGAAAAAATCATCCTTTCCCCATAGTCAAGACATTTATGGCATTACCAAATCGAGTTTGTCTCAATACCCTTTTTAAAATTGAGTATCCTAAGTTCTAGAATGGTCATGCCTAATTTAGGGTAAATATTTAAGGTAATTAAATAGTTCTTATAGGTTTAATTAAATGGTCATGAAAATAAAAATAAAGGGATTATAAATTTTATTTATGAATCATGAAAACCCAAAGCATGAATAAAATAAAGAAAAATAATACAATGCACCTTCCCACTTTTTCTACATCACCCTATAAGATAGAAGAAATTAACCATAATTCTAGTAATGAGGGAGTAAGTGGGAAGGATAAATTATAAAATAAAACATAAAGAAAAGCAGAGAGAAAGTGGTGGAAGACCTTACACGATGCAACTTCTCACCCCAAGCATTGGTCACTGAATCATCCTTAGCAGCAACAGTATAGCTCTCTATTTATAGGAATCTAGGGGGCACAGGTTTCATTTATTTTTTAATTAATATATACCATTATTATTTTTAGTTAATCTCTTTCATTTTATGGTTTCTTGAGTTGTTAATTATAAACTTCTATTGAAATCAGCATCGAAGACATTCTTATTTGGGTCTACCTAGATGGTTTCATAGAATGAAAGAGGAGGTCACACTATAAATTTTCAATAGATCCTATAAGATGGTTCAAATACTATATTCTATACATAGCATGTATCTGGTACACATGTTGAACATTATACATGATTCAAATCGTTATTTTTCTACTCTGGAACCTCTTTTTTACCCGGGTTCTTCACTTTTATTCCTCAGAAGTATCTCATAGGCATCTAGAATCATGGGAGGCCATCCTTAAGTGTAAACCATAATCTCTTTTATTTTATTTTTATCATTTCCCATAAAAATTTACATCCTATCAAATATAAAAAATTCCATTAAATAAACA
Source organism: Viscum album (assembly GCA_963277665.1). Lineage (NCBI taxonomy): Eukaryota > Viridiplantae > Streptophyta > Magnoliopsida > Santalales > Viscaceae > Viscum > Viscum album. Next base: position 135,728,118 of record OY728137.1, read on the forward strand.
TTCAAGAATTAACCATTTATAAATCATAAGTGAGACATTTATTTATCAAAAATGTGTGCATGAAATGTACATAGCAATATATGTTGGTGTAATTTTTATCACTGGTGATATAAGGTTTATACATTTAAATTGTAAGTAATGGTATAGATGGTTTTTTTCTATATATCTTTTTAGTTTCATTCTACTTAGTTGAACCATGGTATAGTTTCTTTAGATGATAGGTCATGTAGATCTATGATAAGATGCTCGATGATGACAGTTATGCAGTCCCCTAGTGTACGGGATGCATAGAGACCCTTAGTAGGTTAGTAAAGAAACTAGGTGACTTAGTTATGAAATCCATGTGGGTGAATATAATTTTGATACTAGTTTAGAAAATAAAATAGGTTCAGTTATTTAAAATTCAAGTACTACTTATATGGTGTTTTTTGTATAAATTGAAATGATATTAAAAATAACCCACTTGTGTGACTATGGGGTACTTGACCTAGATCATAGTATGGAAATGTCATTATGTACATATGAATTGACATATCATAATTTGGTCCTTTAGGGGATGACTCCTATAACACCCAAAGATTCTATATGTGTTTCCTTTGAAATAAACCTGAAGTATTTGATAGCTTGTTTTACACACAACCCTCAGCCTAAATGAACATGTGATATAGTATACCTTTATAACCTAACCATTGGATTGGAAGGTAAGAATAGGATTAAATAAATTATGAAATATTTATATATATATATATTCCTAAATTTAAATTTTTTTTATTAATTACTAATAAATTATCATTAAATTTTTAATAAAAACATATCATGATTTAAAGACCTATTTTTTAAATAAATTTATTTTTCTAATTGTTAGGAATTTTTAAATGAAAAATATATTTATGAATATAAAAAATTTATTTTAATAAAATTTATTATTAATTTTCGAATAATCATCCATACATTAGTTATCAAAATGTTAGGAATGAAGATAAAAGTATTTAAAGGTAAAAAGATTTGTTTTTCATAAAATTGTTTTTATGTGTGAAATGTATTTATATCATAAAAATTAAATAAATAATTATTGATTAATTATATTAATTAAATTTATAGATTATATATTCAAAAAATATATTTCAATATTCATTTGATAGTTTTTACAAGGCGCTAAATGAAAATAAATTTAGTATTATGCTTAAAAATGCATTTTTCTAAAGATGGGGTTTCATTGCGTTTTTCATGGTTATTTTAAAATTAATTTTTACCAATTATAGAAATTGAATTTGATAAAATGGATTCCAATTTTTAGATTAAAATTTCCGAAAATTTTAAATGAGTCCACTGTCATTTTTTGTCATAATGAATAGTAAAACGGTAAAGATTTATTACCACGGTTAAGGTTAAAATAAAGTTTATTAGGGTTTAAACTAAGATATAAGAAATTAATGCCACATAAACTTGTTTAATTATTATTGGTTGAAGATATTTTGACCTTATATTATACTAAATTATAATTCTTAGATATTTGGATCCACTTTCACAAGAAATTGGTTTTATATTATTTAAATCTTTTAATTAATTTCATGTGTGTCTTCATCCTCACTTATAAAAGGAAACCTCCTATCATACCTTATTAAAATATTATAATCCATATATATTGGACAATAAATATTTTAAAACCTTACTATATTCTTTAATTTGATCTTATATCCCCTTATTTTCTCCTAAGACCAGTCTTTCAAGGCTTAAGGTGTAAGCCAAAGGAGGTCTCTCAAAGAAGAGAAATAAATGTTAACTGAGATCTTTAAATTTTGTATTGTATTCCTTATTATCTAAACTTATTTTATCCATCATAAAATTATTAATCTAGTATCATTAATATATTGAGATTTTATTATGATGAAGTAACAACCATTTTCCACCTCTTTTAATTTAAATGGGAAATGAAAATATCGTTCCTGTATACGTGTGGACAACCGCCACCATGTAGCAATATGCTTAATTTTCCATAACTATCTCAAATTATTGGATATAATTATGAATTTAATAAATATATATTATATTTAAAATATAATTATTATTTATTAATGGTAAAATTTTATTTATATTTCTTTCATTTTTTTCTTTAGAAAATGAAAATTGTGTTCATGTGTGCTTACGAACTATTGTCTTCTTGAACGATGTAATTTTTTTCTACCTCTTCCATTCATGGATGGTTATAAATATTTATATAATTAATATATATGATATTTATATCATGATTAAAATTCTGAATATGATGGGTAACATACCTTCCCGGTTCACTCTATGAATAGTAGCCACACTGATTTGCCACATGACCTCAAGCACGCCTCCTTATATGTAAGAATGTGTCAAGTATCAGTAGGGATCTAAAGTGGTACTATAAGGAGACTATACCCCCATATTAGAGTGCATAATCACAATATAATTAACCAAATATCATCTATAAAAACTAAAAATAAATCAGAAGCAATAAAAGTAACATTACCATTTAAATAAATGAAATACCATAAAGGCTCGAATAGCCATGTCATATATACAACTGAACTCCCACTAGGTCAATTACATATAAATTCAAAAATAAAATAAAATAAAAATATTGGATCCTTGATATCACTAAACCATACCTTATCTCAAGATCTATCTACCATCTGATCCAACCTACTCAATCACGCTATCTCAGTCCTCTTCCCAACTTGTGCTTGTAATCGAGTGAACATATACTTGGGTATCCAAGTGTGATGTCAGACCGAGTAGGGTGTGAGTGAAAAAATTGGTAGGGTACCACCAACATGGTCCTGTACTAACTAGAATATGCATTGATATGTTCATGTGAAATGTTTAGAATAAAAATTAACAACTACTGAAAAATAAATAAAATAAACTATTTTAAATCCTTAGGTCCATGGACCTGATCAAACATACATATTCCATCTAGTGTTGGGGTGTCTCTGAGCACGTCATGATTATAGTACCAAAAAAGTAACATGTGGGATCCAAATCTATGGTAGCTTTATCCAATCCACATGACTCGTGGGACCCATCCCATGGAATCCCTATCATCCAAGATCCTAATCTAAGGAAGTACCTATTATATCCTCAAAAATACAAGTTTTAGGATCATGGTAGCCTTATCATGAGATTCAAATCCATGGTATCCCCAAATATATCCTCTCAACTCTAGGTATATGACAACCCATATCTTTAATACACCTTAATTCATGATTTATTATATAAAAACACAAATAATACAATCAAAAAAGATTTAAAGTCCTAGTTTATTTGGGTAATTAGATATATAACATAATAACTTGAAATTTTGATACAAAAATATTATTTAAAACTCCTTAACATGATCTTAAAATTACATCACTCTTCTAAGACTACACGGGATAACCTGGGGAAGAGTATAAGAAAGGGGTGAGCTATAAATCCCAATAAAAATAAAATCAAAGAATAAAATGATGAAATTAATAAATTATAGTCAATAAGAATATAAAGAAAACATAAAATGTGTGAGAGTCATAAACATGAACATTAAAGCATGATATAATATGATAACCACAAGGAAATATAAGAATGTGGAAACAACATAAAACATAACATCATAAGTATAAATTGAGTCTAACAATAGAGAAATCATAACATAGTGTTCTTAGGATAACCTCCCAAACACCATACATGGTATCTCATGAGATAAAAAACATTATTCAATGCATTATAGGGCTATATAACACCAGGACCGCTCATCATATTCATATCATGTACATGCGTTAGAGTGCCACATAGATCCTACAACATAAGAATGAATTTAATCACTTTTACTCCCAACAATAAGAATTTTGGTTTAAATAGAAGTAATTACCAAATAAATTAATTATAGGTACATTTAGTTGGATACCCTTGAGTGTAAATGGGTATGGTTATCCACTATACAAATGTTTGGTATGAAAAAAAAATCATAGGATAATTTCAATAGCATAACAGGTGTACATAAAGATTTATGAAAGGGTTTAATGAGAGTGAAATGTGGTATCACATCACAAGGATATTAAAATAGACGTTTAAAAACACATTCCAATATGAAAAAATGGAAATCAAATAGCATAATACAAAGAAAGTTCTTGAATAAAGGAAAAATGAGATAATCTCCATACTTCGTCATAGTAATGTCTTAGGTAAAGGTTATAACAGGAGAGGATAAATGATATATTATTCTTAGAAAATAAATTATATATTAAATATACATTTATAAAGTCACAACAACATAATAAATTTAGATTAAAAGGTATAAATACAAAGAAGGTGCTTAAATGGAAAAGAAGAGAGAGAAATCCCTTACTTGAGAGGTTACTTCTAAAAGCATGGGAAGAGCTTCTTAAGATCTTGGTAAAACCTTGGTAGGGATTTATAGATATATATGGAGATAAAATTAAGGATAAAAATGTTTTTAGTGAATAATAGTGGGAGTTGTGGTGGGTATTTATAGCAAAAGGGAGGGAATTTTTTTATTAATTTCTAAACTAAGGTTTTAGACTCGATATGATAAAATAATCAAAACCAAAAATCTTATCATGGTTTTTTTCACATAGTTTCTATAAAAGAGTTTTTTGAAATATCTTTTAATTATAATAACCTAAAATATTAAAATAATACCATTGATGATGTGTAAGTGAGTCATGTTCATAAAAAAAAAATTTAAAACCTTAAAATATAATATAGGTTTTGAATGATTCTTTAAAGGCCTATAAAATAAATAAAATAAAATAAAAAACGCATAATTTTAAAAGGAATATTTATATTTGGTCATTGATTTATTTTATATCATTTATTAAATCAATTTTGGTTCATTATGATGTCATTATACAAACCATATATTTATACCATATTTAATTTTTACCCAAAAATTCGACTATCTAAAAAAATTATGAAAATTTCACCATTGACTAATTTTGATGTTATAATATCAAAAATAATATTTATATTATCAAAATAATTCTCTAATTATGATAATTTGCACTTTTAAATCAAAATAATCGTTTATTGAAAAATACTGATTTTTGTAACAATAACAGCTTTCTAACCCTCATAAATATTACATTGGACTTCATTAAATTATAATATAATTTTTAAATAAATAAATATTATTTAATAATATTATTATATTAAAGTAACATTTATTCCAAAATTCTTTAATTTATCAAAATATCATTTTAATTAAAACTATATATCTTCCAAAAATACAATTTGGTTTTCTTCGTATCAAAATATAATTTGTATCAACTCATATATAATAATACATAAGGTGATAATGAAAAGGGATAAATAAAAAGGTTATTTTATTACATATAAAACATAAACAATCATACTACTAGGGTCTAGATACGTAACCCCTTATTGCACCAGTGTACGTCCTAAGGGTTAAGTGTGCGATGGTGGTACTTTCTTGGGGTGGTTCGGTGAACATGGTTTGGGATGTGATCTTGATAAAATTGAACTTCTACAATAAAATATTTCTCTCAATATTAAGTTATTGAATGTCATATTGGACTTTTTCAAGGGTAAAGACCCTTGATTCCATCACCCTCAGAAGCTTTGATAGATGGTCTTCATAGGGTGTGATCATACTGGTTGAGGCCATCACTTCTTCTATCTATGTCAATTAGACTTCATCATAACCCTTAATAAATACTAATCATAATGATAACTATAGAAAATCTGTATTATCAATTATTAAGATGCATGATTTTATTTTAAATGTGATTGGATATATTTTATAATGGACAAAAATAACCAAAGTATTTCATGTGTTTTCTATATCTACATTACTTGATAAGTCATTTATTCATTCAAAAAGGAAATTTCATTAATAAAAGTTAGGTTTATTACATTCTACCCCTATTCAAAAATATCACCCTCAAAATTTCATTTCATACAATAAAACAGATGAGGTTACTTTTGTTTCATTTCCTCTTCTAATTCCCATGTTTTTTTCTCAAACTTGTGGTTCTACCACAGAACTTTGACTGGGTGAGTTGTCTTGTTTCATAAAACTTTATATCTATGATATATGATCTTCATCAGCTTCTCCTCCTATTAAATATCATTTTCCAAGGGTACAACCTATGTATTTAGTACATGTGATGGGTTTGGTATGTACTTTCTCAATAGGGACACATGGAACACATCAAATACTTAGGATAGGTTAGGTGGGAGTGATAGTAGATAGGTCACACCTCCAACATGAACAAGGATATAAAAGGGTCTGATGTATCTAGGAATAAGCTTTCCCTTCTTACCAAACCTCATAATTTTCTTCCATGGTGTTATACGAAGGAACACCTTATCTCTGACCTCAAACTACAAGTCTCATCAAAGATTTTCTACATATATTCTCTATATACTTGGAATGTATTTCATACAACATTTAATGGTTTGAACCTTATATATAATATCATGGATAAGATCAAGTCCCATAAGTTTCCTCTCTCCAACACAATCCCAGTATGTTAGAGTATGACACCTCTTCCCATGCATAGTCTCATAAGGTTCCATTTGAATGATATAATAGAAACTGTTTTTATATAATAACTCCACTAGGTGAAGATGTTGGTCCCAACATCCCTATAAGTCCATTAAAAATTATCTCAAAATATCCTATAGATTTTTAATGTTTTTTTTAGGTTGACCATACATCTAAGGGTGATAATCAGTGCTAAATCTCAACTTTGTATCCAATGATTTCTGAAATCGTCTCCAGAACCTTGAGGTAAATATTGAATCTCAATTATATATAATGGAGTGTGTAACTCCATTAAGTCTTACCACTTATATTATATAAATCTTAGTGATATTATCAAGAGATAAATTTTCTTTGATAGCAATGAAGTGCATTGACATTGTAAGGATATTGACTAATATCCAGATGTAATTATTTCCTTTAGATGTCATAGGGAGTCCTAAAAAGATATCCATGGTTATGTTTTCCCATTTTCATACTAGTATGGGAAATAGTTGTACCATACCCTTAGAATTTTTCCATTAATCCTTGACATGTTGGCATAACAATCATTGAGAAACAATTTCTATAATCTCCCTCTTCCTATTATCCCACAAAAAGTTTTACTTTAGATATTAATAAATCTTAGTGATTCTTGGATGAATAGAGAAGGATGATCTATGAGTATCATCTAGAAGTTCCCTCTTTAGTTATATTTTTTATGGGACATATATCCAAGTTACAAACCTTATAACTACATATTTGTAAAAGTTAAACTTTGTAATATTGTCTAACTTTTTTTGTAGCTCGCTATCAGCTTTTTAATCCTCCTTTATCCTCTCAAGAATGGATGTTTGAGAATTTATTTGAGAAAGGTAGGATAGATATCCCTTTATTATTATATTTTTAATCTTTTTCATTCCCAAGAATATTATATCCTTTTCAATCCTCATCATGGATTGGGTTGTCGGATCCTTTCTACTCCGAGCATCTTCCACTTTGTTTTCCTTCCTAGGATGCTAATGGATTGAACAATAATAATCCTTGATCAGCTATAACCACCTTAATTGGTTTGTATGGAGCTCATTTTGTGTGAATACATAATTGAGGCTTTTATTATTAGTGTATATGTTACAATTATCTCCATATAAATAATGTTTCCAAATATTTAATGTGAAGATAATTTTATCCAATTCTTGATCATGGTTTGGATAGTTATACTCATGGATATTTAATTAGAAATGGTAATAGGTTATCACTTTTTCCTCATGCATGAGTACACAACCCAAGGAATTTTGGAAACATCATTTTAGATCATAAATCCATCCCCATTGGTGGGTAATGTGAACACAGATGTAGTGATTAACCTCTTATTTAACTCTTTAAATCTCACCTAATATTCATCAGTCTATAAAATCATCACCCTCTTTCAATTCAGCTTGGTTTTTGGGCTTGAAAATCATTATAAGTTTCTCACAAATCGAAGGTATCACCTAGTTAATCCAAGGAAACTATGTATCTCCATCAAAAAATTGGTTTGAACCATCCTTCAATTTCCTCTATTTTTAAGGATCCGCATATATCCATTTTTTGGTGATAGCATGCCCCAAGATTATTACTTTCTCCATCCAAAACTTTCATTTTTTATACTTTTCATATGAATTTTCCATTTTCAATGTCTTTGATATAGAATCCAAATACTTATCATGTTCTTCATTACTTTAAGAGTAGATAATAATATCATCTATAAAGACTACCTAAAGTTTTTCAAGGTATTCCATAAATAATTTTTTCATTATATCCATGAAAATATATGTATAATTAGTGACACCAAATGGAATCACTATGAACTTGTAGGGACCTTACCTTGCATAAAAATTAGTTTTGGGGATATCCGCCTTCTTTACCTTTGCTTGATAATATCTCGAATGAAGATCCATCTTAGAGAAGTATTAAGCTCAACATAGTTGATCAAACAAGTCATCAATATGTGGTTGAGGATAATTTTTCTTTATAATGATCTTGTTAAGCTCATGATAATCAATTAAATGGGGCATTAACCCATCCTTATTCTTGATGAAAAGGATCGGTGCACCCCACATTGAAGCACTTGGGCATATAAACCCTTTATCCAGAATCTCCTATAGTTTCTTATTCGTCTCTTTATGTTCAAAAATGTATATTCTATATGGATTCTTGGATATTGGAAAATATTCATGTATAATTTTGATCAAGAAATAAACCTCTTATCTAAGTGGATGACCAATAAATTATTTGGGAAACACATCAGTATATTCAATTATAATGGGAGTGTCATATGGGATGGTTTCTTCATTAGTCTCAATCATTTGAACTTGATACACTTTATCATAATTCAATAATATCCATGATTAAGGTGATTATTCCAAAAGATATCCATCCTCCTCCTTACACCTATATAGAATTGGAGGGTGATTAAGGATACAGAGGTTGGTCTCCTTCTCTTATAAATTTATGTTGTCTCTATTAATGAAAGACAATTCATACCTAGAATTAAATCTAATTACACTAAATAGAGTATCATAAGGTTCACTAATAAATTAAACTAGTAAATATGGATAGGGGAGAATTTATATACTTGGGATGCTATAATTTCACCATTTTTCCATTTCTACTGATAACACTACTTCCATGTTTTGAGGTGGTGTTCAAATAGTTCTACTAAACTTGTGTGATATAAAAGAATATTTAGAAGAATATGGTTGTGGTGTCACCATGTTGTTTTTAGTATCCACCTAAATAGTTGTGATGGAATAATCTCACCCTTTCACTCTGGGCATTGGGGGTTATTTTCATCAATTATCATCGAAAACCCTTATCTTAGTGAATTGATTCTCATAATTTCCTTGTTCCTTACAGTTGAAACATTGATAAATTTGTAGAGGGTTGACTAGAGAATTCCTTTATTCCATAACATTGGTGGGTTTCTCCCATTAGAATTTTATATTTGGGTTCCCTTCATTCCCACACCTAAATTGTTTCCTTGTCTTCTTCAGGCAATTTCCAGGATAATTCCCCCCCCCCCACACACACACACATTTTAAAAGTGGGGTGTTGGACTTTCTTTCCTCTATGATATTTATCCATCACACCACTAGGATTAAAATTTATTCTCCACTTCTTATCTCATTACCCATGATACCCATGATATTCATTAATATCCATTTCTAATTTGAGGGCACATTGTAAAATTTCTGCATAACAATCAAATTCTCAAACCAACAAATTTTTTCATAGAATCAGTTTTATCCCATAAAATAAGTGGTCAAATTTACTTTTGGTGTCAATGGAAAATTTTAAGGCATATCATGTAACTATTGTAAAGCTTTCTTTATATTCCATAATAGATTTTTCACCCTTTTCCTTAAGTCTTAGTAAATACCTCTCTATTTTAAGTCAGAGTGTGTGAGGAAAATATTTATTAAAGAATGTTTTTTGGGATTATTTCCACTCAATTACTTTGATCTCATCCTTGGGATTTATATTTCAGAACAACATCCAACATTAATTATCTTCTACCTCCATAAAATAAATATACAACATGAAATTATCTTGATAAAAGTGTTAAATGATAAAGAATATATTTTCAATGAAGTTTATCCACTATTTTGTGATTAAAGTATCAGAAGAGCCATTTAAATTCATAGTCCTTTTTCATATAAAGGTCTCAATTACAACTTTCTATTTATGATAGGGGTGTATATTTTACCCCTGATTAAATATTCTTTTTAGAACTTGAGTTAATTGAGTGATTATTTTCAAGAATTTCTCAAATCACTCTCACATTGAGTTGGGCAACTTATTTGAGCATTTCCCATCACATTTTTTGTTGACTTAGTTCCTCCTATTTCCATAGATTGACTAAAATTAATGGAAATTCGGGATAGGAATCATTAAATTATTAAATTCATAAAAGTGAAACTATGAAAATTGAATGGATGACTCATAAATGACATAAATTACTTAACTTATGAATTTCTAGGTTCCAATCTAAGTTATCCATGGTCTATTTCCTAACACAAATTTTTATGGGCATTTTTTCCCTTCATAATTTTTTATAAAGATCGTGTGAATTTACCAAATCATATCACTCGTGAGTTTAAAAATAGGTGTGTATAAAGGCCTATTTTTTCACCAAGAGATGATCAATTCAATACCCAATTCACATTTTTTGGGGTTATTACACCTAAATGCAACTGTGATAGAGCCACGTCCACTTGTAGTATCCAGATAGGGATTTTGTTACTTGGAAAAAACTCACTCTATACTTTACCATAATTTAGGGATGTTTTCTTATGTTTATTATTATACATAAGTATTTAACTAAATTTTTCTAATCCTAATATCAAGAAATAATTATACCTTGATCTAATGCCAACAAAGACAACCCATTTCTTGAATACACATCAATTCATGATTTATTAAATAATGGCACACGTAATACAATCCAAAAATATTGAATGGACTAGTATATTTGGTTAATTATATAAATAACATAATAAATTGAAATAGTAAAACAAAATCATTATTTAAAACTCATTAACATGTTCTTAAAATTCCACCACTCTTCTAAAAATGCACGGGATAACCTAGGGAAGTACATAGGAAATGGGTGATCTATAAAGCCTAGTAAGGGAAAAAATAAAAGTATAACATGATGAAATTAATAAATTTTAGTCAATAGGTATATCAAGGTGACAAAAAATAGTTGATGATCATAAAAAGGAGCACTGAATCATTATATAATATGATAACCTCAAGAAAACATAGGAATGTGATAAGAATATAAAATATGACATCATAAAAATAAGTCAAGGATAACCACTAAGATATCAAAACATAGTGTACTTAGGATAACCTCCATTTAACCATACATGGTATCTCATGAGATAAAAACATTATCCAATTCATTGGAGGGCTATATAATTCCAAATGCACCCTTTATATTCATATTAAGTGAATGTGTTAGAGTGACACATAGATCATACAACATAAGAATTACTTTCATCACTTTTAATACCATGATTAAGGAGTTTGGGTTACATACATGGAAGTCCCCAATAAATTAATGATAGGTACATATAGGTGGATACCCATGAGTGGAAATGGGGATGATTATTCACTATAAAAATGTTTGGCATGGAAAAAAATCATAGGATAATTTCGAAATCTTAACGAGTGTACATAAAAATTCATGGAAGGATTTAATTAGAGTTAAATGTGATATATCATCATAATTATAGTAAAATATATGTGTAAAAATACATTTCAACATGAAATATTGGAAATAAAATGGTATAATACAAACAAAAGTGCTTGAATAAAGAGGGGAATGAGAGAATCTTCTTACTTCTGCATAGTAATTGCTTGGGTAAAAGTTATAATGAGAGTGGATAAATAATATATCATTATTATTAAATAAATTTTAAATTAAATTGATATTTATAAATCCATTAAAACATAATAAATTAAGATTCAAAAGGTTAAATACAAATAAGGTGCTAGAATGGAAAAGAAGGGAGAGAAATCCCTTACTTGAGAAGTCACTTCCAAAAGCTTGGGAGGATCTTATTAAGAGCTTGGTTTCACCTTTTAATGGATTTATGTAGGGATAGGGAGAGTAAATTAATGATTAATGGGTTTTTATTTAAGAGTATTGGGAGGTTGTTTGGGTATTCATAGAAAAAGAGAGGGGATTTATTTATTAATTTATAAACTTAGGTTTTGGACTCTATATGATAAAATAATCAAAACCACAAATATTACTTTGGTTTTTGCCTATGATTTATGAAATATATTATTTTTCAATATTTTATATGTCCAATAACCAAAAATATTAAAATAAAACCATTTATGATGTGGAAGTGAGTCATGTTCATAAAGAATTGATTTTAAAACCTTAAAATATAATATAGGTTTTATAGGATTCATTAAAGGTATATGAATTTAATCAAATAACTTAAAAACATATTATTTTAAATTTTAAATATATAATTAGTAATTAATTCATTTTATAGAATTTATTACATCAATTTTGGGCCATTATGATGTCATAATATAGACCATGTATTTATATCGTATTTAATTTTTACCTAAAAATCAATTGTCTTAGAAAATTATGAAAAATACATAATTGGATAATTTTTACATGATTATTTCAAAAATAATACTTATTTTATCAAAACAGTTTAAAAATATGATAATTTACACTTTTAAATCAAAATCATAAATTATTGAAAAATATTTATTTCTACAAAAAATAATAGTTGTATAACCCTCAAAAAGATTACTTGGTACATCATTAAATTATATTATCATTTGAATATAAATAAATATTATTTATTAATAATAATGTATTAAATTAATATTTATTTAATAAATCATAAATTTATCAAAAAGTGTATTTTAATTAAAACTATATTTCTTCAAAAAAATACAATTTGGTTATCTTTATAACAAAATATAATTTTTATCAACTCATATATAATTTTATATATAAGGTAATAGTGAAAATGGATAAATATAATCATTATTTTATTACGTATAAAACATACCAATTAATATTACTAGATTCTAGATACATAATCCCTTATTAAACTATAATAGGCCATAAGGGTAAGGTGTTCAATGGTGGTACTTTCTTGGGGTGGTTCGGCGAATATGGTTTGGGTCATGGTCTTGATAAGCTTGAACTTATCCCATAAATTGTTTCAATTAATATTTAGTTGTTGAATATTGTCTTGGGATTGGTTAAGGGTAAAGTATAGTTATACCATATCCCTTGGAATCTCTCATATAGGCTTTATAAGGTATGTTCCTACTGGTCAAGGACATCACTTCTTTTGTATGTCTAAATTAGACTTTATCATAACACTTAATATATACTAATATTAATGATCACTATACAACGGTTATATTATCAACGGTTAAAATATTTAACTATCTTTTAAATATGACTGGATATATTTTATAATTGTCTAAAATAACCAAATGTGTGCATGTGTTTTATATATCTACATTACTTAATATGTCATTTATTCATTCAAAAAGGGAAATTCGTTTATAAAACTTAGGGTAATTACATGGGATGAGGCCCATGGTATCCTTATCACAAACTCCAAATCCATGGAAATTCTTATTATCCAGGATCCAAATCTATAGAAGACCCTATGATATACCAATCCTTGAATTCATGGTGACTCTAGAATCAAGATCCAACATCATGGACCTCCAACACTAAGCTCCATATCCATGGTAGCTACTATCCATACCCAACTCCAAAACATGGTAGCCCAAACACACTGGCTCTAACCTATGGTAGCCAAACCATATATGTCTCTATCTCATGGTAGCCCAATCATTCCACACCTTCCTTGAGGGTGCATATCGAAGCCAATCAAGAAGAAAAACATATAGTTGGCCAAACTCCCATACCCAACATCACTATTTCAGACCAAATGAGCTTTCATGTCGATTCAAGTTCAAGGTTCCACCCACAACCATCAATACCCATGGACATACGCACCCACTCAGGGTCATCCTATCAACAGGAAACCTCTGGGGTTCCTCTGGTCAAACCAAATAGAGTCACTCCACTTGGAATTCTTGATCTCAAACATAGTCTTAGGTAAACACCTAATACTCCTAATGATTTATATCCTATCACATTTTCATCAAGGTAGCACATCCTAAATGGCTATATAGGTTATCTCCACATCATTAATAGTTGAGAGATAGCCTATGGACCATATTAGCCCTCAGGGTCACTCAGGGTTGGTCCTCTCACCCAACCCAAACCTAGACTACAAAAGGTCTATCAACCTAGGCCTGGTCACGTCAGATAGAAGGGAAACACATGTACAATCCTCATATTAATGATCCTTAATGACTCAAAATCCCTCAAGGTTCCTCTAAGGACTACACATTCTAGGATCATTAGTCTTCCTTTTTCCCTTTTTTGGAGGTGTCTTAATCCCCTACACATAGCTCTTGAGTCTCAACTTCTCTAGTCTCACCTCTTATGAGATCTAGTGGAAACCTAGTATCATAAGGGTCCTGGACCCATCCATCGATAGTCATGGAATCAAGCTAGAAGACAGGTGTTATTCATGACCCCATCATTCATCTATTTTAATTAGATAGTTTAATTTAATTATAAAAATTAATTTAATTATTTAACCCAGTGTTTCACCCTCTTTGGAAAGCCTGACCATCCACATGACACATAAAACAAAAGTAAATTCCATAGGGAAATTACATGATAACACCTACATTTTTTTCATTTTTTCTACTTTATCCCTAGGGTTCTGCAACTCTACTAAGGCCCCATTCAATATTTTCCATTCTTTTCCATGATGTTTGAGTTCTTGTCTCAAAACAAAACCACCATAATTAATTAATTATAATCACATTATAATTATTTAATTAATCTCTATAATTATAATTAATTGAATTATTTAATCTAATAATTCATAATTCCCAAAATTATCATCAGTCCAAGAAAAATACATAAAACACAATGGAATAAAAAAATATTTTTAATTTAATTTATGATTTAAATATTTGAATATTCACTATAGAAATATAACTTGATTAAATGGAGTGTGGTGAAGTGTGGATGGCATACTAGGACATTCTATTCCTAGGAATAGTGGAAGCCCTATCATCAATGTCCAATTTAACTATTATAATTTCATAGAAAATGATTGAGTATCTCAATAACAAGACCCCTAGATCCAACATTGTCATTAAAATTGACATGGAAAATTATATGATAAGCTAGGATGTGGCTTCATCCTAAGGGCCATGGACTGCATGGGTTACACACATTGGGTGAGAGACCTATTCTTCAAATGATTTAGCTCCCCATGGATTTTGGTGTCCATGATGGGAAAAATTCATGGTTTATTGAAATTAGTGCACTACCTTAGAAACGGGGATCCCATGTATCCTAGATTATTCATCAAAATCCATGCACTGAGTATATTCATTTACATGAATGTACAAGAGGGTAGAATCCATCCCTTCAAGTGTAGGAGACACTTTAATGGGGTTTCTCGTATTCTTTTCATTGATTATTTTATTTTCTTTATTAAAGGAGTGTGTTGATCCATCAAGGGTCTATAAAAAATTTTATATGAATGTAGAAAATAGAGTGAGGAGATTTTTAATAAAAACAAAATCATATTTTTTACTTCGAGACACTATATGGAGATACATGTTAAAAATATTAAAGATATATTGGATTTTAATAGGAGGTAGTTCCCCATGGAGTGCCTGGGAGATCATGTCTCCCTTGGAAGGATCCACATTTCTCATTTTAAAGGGATTATTAATAATATCATCAGACGTATCACCATCTATAAGAACTGGTTATTTTCCTTCAGTGGAAGAATTACCCCGGTAAATTGTATCCTTTCTTTTATCCCCATGCACATCCTGTTAGTTCTCAAGGTACCTAAAACAGCTATGAAAAACATTGAAAGGATTTTTTTTCCACCTTCATTTGGGACTCTCATAGAGAGGGAAAGTTTGTATGGGCTTCATGGAAAATAATTCCCATCCTAGTGGAGGATATGGTATCAATTTACATAGTGTAGAGGGTTCTTTAAAATGCATCTAAGATAAGTTGGTCTGGGAGGTCTTGGAAGTTGGGTCTATGTATGGTAAGTTCATTAGAGGTAAATATGGACCTGATCTTGAATCACATATGGGAAAAGTCTTGGGAAATTTTATATACTTTGTGAGCACATTCCCATTATTAAACTTCACTCCTTGTAGATTGTGGGGCAAGGTGAAATTAGTTACTGGTTTGATAACTGGGTAGGTGATATTCTTGATTTCCTGGGATGTCCAAATCCAAACATATCATTTGTTTAGAATATTCTCCAAAACCTATTTTATGGAATCCACCCTCAAACATCAACTATATTTTTTTATCTCATTGAAATCTCACCATCCAAAGACCATTTTGTCTTCACAAGTTCGATGAAAGGAGAATTCTCAACCAAGGACTATAGGTGTGTGATGAAAGGCATCAATGAGAGTCCCAATGGAGTAAAAAAAATTGTTACAATGGTATACCTATCAAATATAACTTCATCATCTTTAGGATTTGGAACCATGTCATTACCACAAATGTTGCAATTAGAAGAAAGGGGATTGATCTGGATTTGAAATGTTGGTGTTGTCGTAATGAAAATGAGGAATCTATTGTCCATATCTTATTTGATAGTGAGTGGGAAAATATGGTGTATAGAGGTTTCAGTGATACCTTTGGTCTTACTAGTCACTCCAATGAATACAGGAATTTTATTTTGAACGAGTTACAAGGTGAAAATATAAACCTTCAAGAGCACAAGGTGAGGGATACTATTTTGTTTGTGGGTTGTTGGTGTATCCAGGATGCTAGGAAATTATCATGGATTTAGGGACTTTCCAACTTGTCATTGGCTATGAAGATCCATTCCAGGAGTCTCGTGGTGTAACTGGGCCTTATGGTGAAGTGATGGGATTCCAGTAGTCCCTTGAGGTGAGTCATGGTGACCAGTAGCATCTTTCCTCCTTCAGCTACCAATCAAGTAAAATGAATCTTTTAGAAACCTATAGAGTATGTAATCAAACCCTATATGGATGTCTCTTGTAGTATTATACTTATTCATGGAGTAATTGTTGTTTGGGACAAGTATGTTTTGGTTATCTTGGCTTTCATAAACTTCTATAGTAGCAGGAATTCGATCATGGATGTGGCCAATACATTTCTAAATGGGTTTGAGACCTACCTTAATCATAACATCCAAATTACTAACATTGAAAAATACTCAATTAAGATTCAAAACTTCCTTCATGGAAAAACTCACATCCCCCAGTCTATCAAGTACCTCATTAGAAAGTGTTGTAGTCGTCTTCTCAATGGCATGAGTTTACTTCACATTGTGCATAAAGACAAAAAATTGGTGGAATTCTTGGTTTTACAGGGAGTTCATGATTACCCCCAATTGATATACACTAGTATTGGTACCCTACCTTCATATTATGTCATCTGATTAGAGATAACACGCTAGATTTTCACTATTTTAGACCACCCTGAGGGATCTACCCCTAGTTTCTTCTTAGTTGTTTGTTCATCTTTTTGTGTTTTTGTTATTTTTTAGGGTGTTTTTTTACCTCTTTGGTTTCCTTTTTCATTAATAAAAAATAAATATGTTGTGTTCCCTCTACTACCCAAATCCTTACACCTCACACGGTCTAGCCTCATAGTTTTCCAAACTATACACTGACCGTGAAGCCACCTCCGCAAACTCTCAGCACACTCACATGGTTTCCTCTGAGATGTAACATGATTTACCCTTAAATATTTTTTAATTTTGTGAGATAATAATTCTATTTACAAAATGAACTGAAATTGTATTGAGCATAAAATTTCCACATTGTTTCCCCTAAACCATGTGCCCAAAATGTGCTCCTTGGCCATAATTCTCCAAAACACCTAAAACATAAATTGAATCCCTCAAGGATCACCCAAACACCTGAGGAACCTCCAAATACATATTTTATGTCTATAAAAATCAAATTAATATGTTTTAACACTTGAAATTATCTTTTAAATCTTCAATAAAAATTCAACTCATCTAGTAATTGAAAATTCAAATTCCTTATGCAATTTTCAACTTGTTAAGAC
The DNA here is from genome assembly GCA_963277665.1 of Viscum album. Lineage (NCBI taxonomy): Eukaryota > Viridiplantae > Streptophyta > Magnoliopsida > Santalales > Viscaceae > Viscum > Viscum album. The sequence continues at coordinate 135,746,345 of OY728137.1, forward strand.
ATAAGATCTTACAACCTCCCAGACTTAACACTTATCATCACTAATAATCCTTTGTGAACTTCTATACGCACATAATGACCTACCATGGTAGTGATTTCCCACTAAAATGGCCTTGTTCCTCCTCTAAATTCCCAACATGCTTCTAAAGCGTCACTTAAAAAATATTGTGCTTAAACCACCAAAATACAAGATAATGATTTTGAGAACCACCAAAAAACTAATATGACACTTGCCCAATCATGTATAACCCAGTACATGAAAATTTCGTTGTCCCATTCATCAACCAACCTATAGTTCTCCCCACTATAGGACCTTGGTTGCTATGACCAATTCTGATACTATGGATCTCCCACCATTTTAATTGATAACTAAAACACATCATGTGTTTCAATGATACACCCATCATGTTTCCCAACTCACCAAACCTAATAAAACTTGAAAACACCACTTCTGATTCTTGATTCTAATACAAATTGGTTAAACTCCAATCAACCAAGGTCAAAACCTGGTCGTGTCATGTTTTTCTTGAAAATCCTATAATGATTCAAAAAAATATTCTATAACATACCATATGATGTTATCAATGTGGTTCCTAGATCACTGCATCCCATCTTACACAAACCACTAGTTGGACTTCCTCTAGTCGGCCCTTCTTAGAAATGCTCATCTCCCATTATCGATGTGTCACCAAACCTTATCATTGTGCCTTTATACCAAACCACACCCAGATCATTCAAGAACACTCATTTTAGATTGTATCTTAATTCTAGTGAAATTCCCTAGATGAACCATCCACTGTATATTTCTTTCATTGTACTACACCATGTGCACTGATGCAACTCTGATTCAATGCTCACTTGGGTTTTTCTAAAACCAACCTGAGTCTGGCACCCATTCCCGGACTCCATAAAAATATACATCTAAATTTCTACCTAGAATTCCCCAAGGAATATATAAGTAATAGGTTATATCCATTTAGTGACATCAGAATTCCAAAACTACCATCCAACAACCAGTCTCATAATCCCATGACCCTTCCCACATGAGGGTCATGCACTCATGGAAGACATCTTGCTCTCCAATTTATATGAGCATCCTTGTCATCACATTATAAAAATAAGTTTATGATTATGACTACCCACACTATGTTCATTACCATAAATAATCACCAGTGTGTCCAAGTACACTCATTCCCAAGGGCTAACCCACAAACATCACTTATTCCCCACTTCTGCCCCACGAAAATCTAATCCACAACATCACCATATTTTCATTCATAATGGAGTCACCAGCCTTGATATGTTCATTAGAATATTCCATAATTTTACCCATGCTTCTCCTCTCGATCCATGCTTCCTAACACCCACCCCTAACACCATGTATCCCTGACAATGAATGTCAAGGCCCACCTTTGGGTTAACTGTTCCACAAAACCTAATTCATTCATGATGTATCCTCTCCTACTAAGGGACATTTTGAAACCTCATCTAGTCCTTAGTCCATCATTCCAATAATCATCAAACCCAACTCATTGAACCTCATCTCACACCTAGCTTCTCCCCAATCCCATCACCCAACTCACGCTCCTACGAGGAATACCATGCCAGTGCCAAGATGACTATGCCCCATGGAATGTCAGTCTCGATGTTCTAGGAGCTACCTTGGAACTACTATTCTAAATCAGAAACTCACTTATTCCATGATCCATTAATGAATTCTTGCCTCATGGTATATTCCTAACACCACATGTGCTCATTTTCAATCTGAAGCATGTTAAACTCATCTACACACTAAGCTGTCATTCGGTGTCATTCTAAAAAAATGCTTCCACCCATGCACTGGCTATATTACTAAGGATGAATCCAATGCATAGGGATAAATGTCACCTTAGTACTTCCCTAAAATTAACACTTGACACCTGAAGCACCAACACATAAGGTTCTTATAACCAAAAACCCTGAGCACATCCCATGTATCAGTCTCATGCCTCAAATCACCTACATGTTCTTCTGTATCTAAATAACACCAGCCCTCGGGATAATCCCTATTTTGGTATACCTTGATCAATGTAAACCACTAACCCAATAAGGGTCTGAGTCATAACTAAGGGCCTCTAGGTCTCCCACCTAGCCCTATCGGTCAAGTCTCTTATGAATATCATAGCCCATGGGTCATCATACACACTCTCATTTCAAAACCCACTACATATGAATGTCAAACACCCACTCACTAGGACTAACATATGATGAGATCACATTCCAACCATTGTCCACAACTAGGCTACCATACTCTCTGATCATTTTCACATTAGACTTCTCCTTGGAGGATAGCGTCTCACTGGTTTACACTTCCCATAACCAACAAAATCACCCTATAAGACTCGCACTAGGGGAAACACAACCCCATGGTTCAATTAATTAGAATTAAATTTAAATATATACAGGAAAATTATGTATAAGTTGTTACTAGAATATCAAATAATCTAACCAAAACACTGACAACCCACAATGGGTACAACACTTAGGCATAATGTGACATACTAACCCACTAAGTTCATTGTACCTCCTATGCATGAGGATTGATTCATCATCCACATCATCAAAAATCTTAACATAGATCCACATGAACTTCTATTAGAGGGAAATACGCATCCAATTTGGACTAGTTGAGTAGAATTACACTAATTAATTATATAGGGAAACATCATATGATATGTTTTTTATCATTTAAACAATTGATCTTCCATCATTAGTGAAAACACACGGTATAAGGCCTATATGTCATGTGAATCCTACAATCTTGTTATGATGCATGAGATGTATCTTACCTCTATAGTCCAAGAGTCAAATAAAAACAGTGTCCTCTTTCAAATGGTCTAAGAGATATAAATCCATCATAAATAAAAACCTCAAACATCCATGGGAATATCTCAATGATAAAATCAAATACAATTGTAACAATGAAAACCAATAACATCAGTCCTAGCCCTAGTAACTTGGACTTCCTATCGGATCATGTGTTCTCAATACACCAGCCCGATATCCATCATAGGAACTGATAAATTCCTAAATCACTGGTATAAAAAATCTTGAAAAATTGAGAAAAAAATAAAATCAATTCACTTATACCACTTTTTAATATCTTACCCTGACTCACTCTAGGAATAGTAGTCAGATCAGTTCACCATGTGACCTCAGGCACACCTCCTTATATGCCAGAGGTCGTGAACTAGAAATGGGGGTCTAAGGTGGTAATTTTGGGGGACTATACCCCCTATAAGATTTTATGGTCTTAGTATAAATATCTAAACATCATCCATCACAAATAAAAAAAGAAGTAATAAATACAATAAGACCAATTAAATAAATTAAATTCCATTAAGGCCTAAACAGACATGTCATACATACAACTGACAACCCACTGGGTTGGTTAAATATACAGACCAAAATAAAATAAAATACAATAATTGGATCCATGGAATCCTCAAGACATACCTTATCCCATGATCCATATACTATATGATCCATCTTGATCGATCACGCTATCCCGAGACTCTTCACAACCTTTTCCTACAATCGAGTGAACATATGCTCAGGTACCAAAGTGTAATGGAAAATCAAGTAGGGTTTGAGTAAAAAACTCAGTAGTCCACCACCAACATGGTATCATACTAAACATCATCCATGGTGATATGTTCATGTTACATGCTCATAATAAATATAAAATACTACTAAAACTAAATAAAATAAACTTTTTTTATCCTTAGGTCAAAGACCCGGGTTAACTATACCTTCTTTGGCCAGTGCTAAGGTGTCTCTAAGAATGTTTTGATAATCATGCCAACCAAGTAACATGTGGGCACAAAATCCATAGAAACTCCATCCAATTCTCATAACTTCAGGGAAACATCCTGCGATAGCCTTATCATTCAGGCTCTTAATTCAAGACAACCCCTATCATATCCTCATGACTATGAGGAAAAGTCTCACTAAAATACTATCACAACCTCCAAATCCATTACATCTCCAAACATATCCTCTTAACTCTGGGTGTAATTTCCCTAACCTGAGAGCTGCTAAATCGGTGCCCCAATCCAGATTTCCACATAACCTCAAATGCGCCTCCCCATACGCTAAAGGTTGACAACTAAAAGTGAGTGTGTAAAAGTCATGTGGGGATATTGTACACTCTTTTATAGAGTAATACATGGTAGAAAATAAATATAATATTAGAAACAACATAGAATAACCAATGAAAATTCGTAAATAATCATATCCCAAAACTGGGTATAAACCACAACCAACAGTAAATATGTCATGTCATGATATAGTTCTAAGTGAAAAAAACCCAAAATAAAGATAATAGGAGAATACCCAAAATGTTCCTAAATAAAATTATGGAACCTCATCCGTGTACTTATAAATATTGGCTTAACTCACAAGCTCAACGCCTTTACCCTTATCCCGACCTGCAAGCATAAAATCTACTCGGGTACCCAATAGCGGCCTGAGAAGGGTGTGAGTACAACTCAATAGGCCACCACCAACAGTGCCTACAAAATATCTAGTATAAACAGATAGTGCATGCAAGTATTAAATAAATGGAAAGTAGATAAAATACAGTTTGGGTTCCATTAGCTAACAACCTTTACTCTAACTATTACTACACTTAGAACAATTCATTATTTGCATCATCCTCGTTACTTAGTTCATCGTCAACATGTAATCCAAGGGTTTGGAATTTACATCTTTCACACAAAGTTTCACGAAATTTATCATTATGTATAAGGGTATAAGTAAAATCCCTATCTAACTAGGTATAGTACATCGCAATATCACAATGTCCTCACCTTGAAGCCTTAGTCCGGGTGGAATGCAACCATTAGGGGAATAGAGCTTTGTCCCCTTCCCTGACATGTGCATTCTGGGTGGAGTTAGAGAATCATTCCAAATCGACCCATAGGAATAGAATTAGTCCTTTATCCCACACCCCAATCCATGTGCACAGGCTTATTCATCCATTCACCACACACAATACATATCACAACCAAACACAACCAAAACATATAACAATCATAATTCATAATAATCAATATGGGAATTAATATTATGCCACAACCCATTAACCCATTTTTCATTTACATTAGATATCCCATTTATCCCAATTACCATTCTCATTCCTAGCTCACTAATCATGTTCAATAATTCCCTCATGAATTCCCATTTAACATATTTCTCATTTTATAATCCATTACCAATTTAACACATTCATTGTTTCATATGTGCTAACTCTCTTAGGAATTTATAACATAATTCATAATCCACTTGACACGATCTCAATTAACCCAATTAACCCATTTTTATGTCCTTACAAACAACCCCTTAATCCCTTATCAATTATAGGTACACTACCAACATTCCATTTTCAACTCAACTAAACATATCAACATGTTCATTGATGGATCTATATTATCACACATCGACCTAGCACATACTTTACCAATTCTTAGGTTCGGGAAGATCAGCACACCCCATGGATGACCCTAAAATGTCAAATAGTCCTTCATGTGTCCCATGGGGACCGTGATGGTTTATATTCATATTTTAGACACTAATTTTACCAAATATCACTAAATTCATCAAAATAAAAATAAGAGATAACCAAGAACAAAACCGAACATTCACAAATCTACAAAAAAACTATGGGATATAACTTGTCGACCACCTACCTCGAATTTTTTGAGGAATGAACTCCTAAAAGTGTTCTTAGATTCAGATTAAAACACCTCTTTAAGATTCAACCTAGATTCCACTAGAATAGAATGGTTTTAGATATTCATAAGAATATTGCCCAAGATACAAACCCTAATCAATAAAAGGGAGTAGATGAGAGGATTAGACTTTCCTAGAGCTTCAATCTACAACTGATGGTGATCTAAATGACCAATAAATGAGGGATATAGACCCTTAAGTGCCCTTGATGGTTCTTGTTCATCTCTAGGGTTCAAAAGATTAAATGAGGGGATAAAATCATGTAAAGAATTAAAATCCAATAATGGAAATTTTGTAATTTTTTTCATCTTTTACAAGGGTGCATAGTTTGTTAAACCGTGCACAGACCATGCACAATCCATTGTCATATGGGAGCTAGGCTGCATAGTTTCTTGGGAAGATTTCACGGTTTAATAAAACATGTGTCATTCATGAAACATTACACTATTTAAGGTTGCATGGTTTGCCTGGGTAGGCCTTACAGTTTACTTAACCATGCATAAATCGTGTGCTTTGCACAGATTGGCTTGGTTTTTCTTCCTCTCATATCTTGAACCCCTAGAACACCCCTGATTCCCTTCATACTCCCGATAAATATTTCATTAACCCAAAAAAAATATTGAAACCAAATTTTAAATAAGTAAATAACACCATGAAGTTTGGGATCTTACAACCTCCCCACCTTATAACGGCTCATCCTTGAGCCGCTCTTCCTGAGCATCACTGAGTTTCTAAAGAAAATATATTGGGACATTGGGCCTTCATATTTAATTCTCACTCTCAAGTTTCTTCCTGAATATTTCCATGTTTCTCTAAAACTCAAACTAAGTGCACAATATTTCCCCATAAGACCTTATCACTATGATCCACAATACAAACTAGATGCTCCTCAAAGGACGCATCAGCCTCAAGCTCTACATCCTCCACATTTACCACATGGGATGGATCAAGGTGAAAATTTTGGAGTTGTGAAACATTAAAAACATCGTGCATTCCACTATACCATTGTGAAAGATCCAATCAGTAATCCATCGGTCCAATCCTTTCCACAATCTCAAACGCTCCCACATACCGGGGCACCAACTTGCCCTATTTCCGAATCGGATGATGACCCAACCTTGGTGACACCCAAAGAAACATACTATCACCCATCATAAACTCAAGAGGTCTATAAAACCCGTCTTTATATGACTTCTATCTACTCTGAGGTGTTTTCATATACTTCGGAATCAATCAAACCTTTTCTAACATCTCCTGCATGAGACTCGGTCACAATAATTCATATTCTCCAACTTCTAACCAGCACAACCTAGATCTACACAGTATCCCATAGATTGCCTCAAAAGGTTCCATATGAATTGTATTCAGGAAACTGTTATTGTAAGAAAACTTAACAAGCGATAAATGTTTTTCTCACAAACCATTGAAATCCATGACACAAGCTCTCAACATGTCTTATAACAATTTAATTGTATTCTCTAACAACCCATCTGACTATGGGTGATAATCCATACGAAAAAACACCTGGGTACCAAGTGACTTCTATAACCCCTACCAGAAACACGATGTAAAATGAGGATCACAATCCAAAACTATAGTTCTCAACACACCATGCAACTATATTATCTCTCTAACATATAATTCACCCAAATGAACAACTGTGTAAGTCTCTTGGAATGGTAATAAATTTTCCACCTCAGTCGACTGATCCACAACTACCCAAACTACATCGTTCTTTTAAGGTGTCCTTGAAAGAACCACTAAAAATTCCATCATTACATCATCTTACTTCCACCCTAGAATAGGAAATAATTGTAACAAACCACTTGGGCACTTATTCTTGGCCTTAACCTACTGATAGGTAAGGAATCATGCCATAAAACCTACAACCACTTTCTTCATTCTCAGCCACCAATACTACCTACGGAGATCATGATACATCTTAGTAAAACTGGGATTCACTTCCCACTTTGAAGCATGGAACTCGTGCATCAACTCTTCCCATATAAATACTAAAACAACCACATGGACACAAACACTGACAATTCCATCATTACTAACATCCCAACTAGAAGGTGACTCCACTCCTTTAAGATTTTTCTTTATAGCCAAACACTCTGGATCCTCTAGATGACTCTCCTTGACCCGGATCAAAAGCATGGATTTAACTACTATAGACACAATGATCATTTTCTCATTCCCATCATGTACCTCTAGGTGCATCTCAGAAAACAAGGCCATGATTCCCCACTCAGATTTGGATTCCTGAACCACCGGATTCTGAGTCTTTCGGCTCAGACCATCTGTAACACTATTCCCTTTTCCTAGTGTGTAAACCAACATGAAGTCAAAGGATTTAAAGTACTTGACTCACCTTTTCTATATAAGATTAAAATCCCACTGAGATAAGATGTACTTAATACTCTTATGATCAGTAAACACCATCAACTGCTATCCCAACAAGTAATACCTACAAAACTTTAAGGCATAAACCATAGCATCTAGCTTAAGATCATCAGTAGGATATTTTCTTCATGAGGCCTCAACTATCTAGACCCATATGTTACAACCTGACAATATTGCATCAACACTTCCCTAAGTCCAACACCAGATGCATCACAAAATAAGGTATACCTCTTACTTGGTTTGGGTAAGATCAGAATTAGTGTGGTAGTCAACTACTTCTTCAACTCTTATAATTTATTCTTGCATGCCTCTGACCACCCAAACGTAAATCCCTTTTTGGTTAAGAATGAGAGTGGCACTAAAAATGGGAGAAATCTATAATGAACCTCTAGTAATAACAGACCAATCCCAGAAAACTATAAACATCAAAAACATTATTGGCCTACTCCAAAGACACCACAGCCTGTACTTTCTCTGGATCCACCAACACACCTGAAATGAAAATTATGTGACCTAAGAAATGAAATTTATCAATCTAAAACTGACATTTTGATATCTTGGCATAAAGTTTATCTCTTAGTGTACTGATAATAGTGTCAAGATATATGGAATGATCATCAAGAGTTCTTGAGTACACTAAGATGTCATCAAAAAAGACAACCATGAACTAATCCAGGTATGGGTGAAATATTCAGTTCATTAAATCCATGAACACGTCTAGTTTGTTGGACAAACTGAACAAAATCACCATAAACTCATACAACCCATACCTTCTCTAGAAATCCATTTGTGGTAGGTTAGAAGGTCTCACCCTAAACTGATGGTATCCTACTCTCAAATCAATATTAGAGAACATAGAAGCACCCCTCAGTTTCTCAAACAGGTCATTGATTATTGGAAGCAGATACCCATTATTAACTATCATCTAATTATACTTTCTATAGTCAACACATAACCTCAATGATCCATTTATATTCTTGGAAAAAAACATAGAAGATCCCCAAGGTGATGTAATAGGATGGATGAACCCCTTTCACTCCAACTCTTCCATCATAACCTTAAGTTCCTATAGTTCTATCAGCTCTATCCGATATGGTGCAATGGAAACCAGTTCTACCCCATCCAGTAACCCAATTGTAAACTCAACATATCTATTAGGTGGTAGCCCTAATAATTCCTCAGGAAACACATCCTGAAATTGATCCACAATGGGAGGAAATATTGATTTCTCCCTTCCTCCTTCATCCAACACAAGATGAGACACTTGGGTTGTGAGTTCTCCCAACTACTAGAAAATTTTCCCTGTATGGACTACTCGAACATCCCACTCAACACGAAGGACATAAGAGTCTCTATTGATGGATGTGAACTTTAACCAATGTCGGTAATAATCGATATGGACTTGATACAACACCATCTAGTTCATACCCAAAATCAAGTCAAAACATGCCATATCAAGGAAAAATAGGTTCAATAGAAAATGATATCCACCAAAATCCAAAGTAAAAACCTTATATTTCCTGATATCCTCAACTCACACCCCCAACAGAGTATCAATTGACATAACCCCACATGCACTTTCCATGGTTAGACCCAAAAAAACTATGAATTTTGTAGAAATAAAATAATGTGTATCACCTGTGTCAAATAAAGAACTAGAGAGTGTGGAAGTTACAAGAATCATACCTAAAATGGTAGACATTCCATCCTTGACACCTCTCGGTTTAAACTGAACTGTGTGAAGATGACCTACCCCTCTACCCTAGGTTTCAGCCTGAGTACCCTACACTACACTACCCTGATGGTATAGATAAGATTTCCCTAGAGTTCCATGTCCACCACCCCTACTAGTATGACCCATGGAGATCTAACTGCCTGCCTGATATGGGGTTGTCGACCCCCTTCCTGCACTTGGAATCTTCCCCTGACCTCTATTTGTGCCTATTTGCTGATGGTTCTTCCAGAACCTCTATAAATGTTCCACCTTCCACACGACTGGAACTTGACAGGTGGTCGGGGACACTGACCTTTCATGTGCCCCAACCTACCACACTAGTAATAGAACACCCAATCACCACCCTGAGGTACTTTCCCTCTCTTCTGACTACTATATGTACTTTTTACCTATTGGAAATTCCCAAAATGACGCTTCCTAGTCTCAGAAGTCGCACCACTTGTCTGCCCAGCTAGCACCACAAGTCCACCATTTGAAGCTCCATTTAGGTTCCCTTATGAGATAAGGTCCTAGTAAACAAACTCTATAAACCTCTTCATATAAAATATATTCACCTGGGACCTGATCTCATGCATAATTCCATCCTGGAAGTGTTTCTCCATAGTCACCTCATCTCCTACTAATGTTGAAAATAAGCAACATAGATCAGTGAATCAATTAGAATAATCCATCACTGATGAAACCCCTTGATTCATAATCATAAATTATATATCCTTCTCTAACCTCAAGGTATCTAGGTAGTACTGTTCTAGAAACCTTTTCTGAAAATCCTTTCATACCATTCCTTTAGCCTGCTCTGTCTGTACCATAATGTCCCACCAACATTTTTACTAGCCCCGCAACATATAGGATGCAAACTTGACTCACTAATTGGTAGGATTATCCATATGATAAAGAATAATCTGGATAGACTCTATCCATAAATTGGATTCCTCTAGCCCACCCTCGCTGGTAAAGGTCGAAGGGTGCTGCTGAAACTCCCTGGTCAGCTCGAACATACTTGGTTCAACCCAACCTAAGTCCTATTCCATGATTTATATAAAATGAGAAAAGTTCTCATAGAACTGATCTTCCCTATTATCTTGAACCACTGGATATTCTTGATCTAGTACTAAGGGAGCGTTCTTAGAAACTTTCTCTTGCCACCCAACCAGTACACATCTTCATGGTGGCATCTCTCTACAATGCCAAATACTAGTTATATAATGAAAACCATAAATATTCCAAGAAATATAAAAGTAAGTATCACCACTATCCATAAAAAACCATTTCATATACACTATCCAAATGGGCCTTATCATACCCAGAACACTACCCTCAATGATCCCTATTGAAGGCCATGGATAACATGGGTAAAACAACTTAAATGATTACAATATTACATTGGTCATCATTTAAAAGCTATTTCCATACCATAACTTACTTCAACAATATTTTAATTCACTTACAACCCATTATTAAGAACAATTATTTAATCATTATTTAACATTTTACTTCCCTTTTTACCCATTTGCATCATTTCACTAAACGCCATTTTCATCAATTCCAAGAAAATCAAATGCATCCTACCCTTTATGTCCCACACACCTGTCATGTGTGTGTGCCTACCATGATGTATGTCACTTATAAACTTAGGTTCCTAGAATGATGCATGAATGAACAACCTCATGTCATTCCATCCATGAGAGAAATGTCATAAAATTGTCATATATCACAACATGTGCATCACCTAATGGTAAAATATCATCAAATGTAACAATCACATAATAAGAACAACAATTCCCACCCTAGGTGACTTGGGTTTTCCCATGTATATGGGTTAGCTACTCCCAATCATGGGCTCATTACCATGTCTTGACACCTTACTAACCTCCTTTAAACCATCTTCAAATAGTAAGTCATAGAAAAATCCTACTCGGATACCACTTTTCAATGTCCCTAACCCAGGATCCACTAAACCGATGCCCCAAGTCGTGTCACCACATGACCTCAAGCACACCCCCTCATATGCCAGAGGTTACCGACTAGCACCGAGGGTCTAAAAGTCACATGGGGAGACTATACCCTCTTTTCCAGAGTAATCCATGGTAGAAAATAAATATAATAGCAGAAATAACATAGAATATCAAATGAACGTGAATAAATAACCATCTCCCAAAATTGTGTACAAACTACAGCCAACATAAAATATATCATGTCATGCTACAGTGTTAAGTGAACAAAACCCAAAATAAAGACTATAATAATCCTAAAAACGGTCATGACTACAAGTTTGTAACCTCATCCATATACCTCTCAATCCCAACTTAACTCTCAACCTCAGGGCCTTTCCCTTTATCCTGACATGAAATCATGAAATCTTCTCAGGTATCCAATGGCGGCTCGAGTAGTGTTTGAGTAAAATTCAGTAGGCCACCACCAATGGTGTCTACAAAATATCCAGTCTAAACATATAGTGTGTGCAAGTATTAAATAAATGGAAATTAGATAAAATATAGTTCAGGTGCCATTAGCTAAAAACCTTTACTTTAACAATTATTACCTTTATAACAATTCATTATTTGCATCTTCCTCATTACTTAGTTCATAATCAACATGTAATCCATGGGTTTGGCATTTACATCATTCACACAAAGGTATAAGACATTTATCATTCCACATAAGGGTATAAGTCAAGTCCCTATCTCACTAGGGATAATAAATAACAACATCACAATCTCATCACCTTGAAGCCTCAGACCGGGTGTAATGAAACCATTAGGGGAATAGAGCTCGGTCCCCTTCCCTAACATGTGCATTGTGGGTGGAGTTAGAGAATCAGTCTAAATCGACCCGTGGGAGGAGCCTTAGTTCTTTATCCTACACCCCAAGCCATGTTCACATGATTATTCATCCATTCACCATACACAATTCATATCATAACAAAACACAACCAAAACATATAATAATCATAATCCATAACAATCAACATGGGAATTAATATTATGACACAACCCATTAACCCATTTGTCATTTACATTACATATCCCATTTATCCCAATTCCCATTCTCATTCCTAGATCACTAATCATGATCAATAATTCCCATATAAAATCCCATTTAACATATTTTTCATTCCACATGACATTACCAATTTAACACATTCACCATTTCATATGCACTAACACTCTTACTCATTTATAACATAATTCATAAGACACTTGACATGATTTCAATTGACCCATTTCCATGTTAGGCCAAAAAAACCCTTAATCCCTTATCAAATCTAGGTACACTACCAAAATTCCATTTTAAACTCAACTAAACATGTAGACATGTTCATCAAGGGCTCTACATTATTACACATCGACCTAGCACGTACTTTACCAATTCCTAGGTCCGAGAAGATTGACACACCCCATGGATGGCCCTAAAATAGTCAAATCATCATTGATGTATCCCATGGGGACCATTAGGGTTTCTATTCATAATTTAGACGCCCATTTTACCAAATCTCACCAAAGTCATCAAAATCAAAACAAGAGATAACCAAGAACAAAATCGTACGTGAAAAAATCTATAACAAAAATATGGGATATAACATATAGACTACATACCTCAAATCCATTGAAAAAATCACTCCTAAACATGGTCTTAAATCCCGATTCAAATAGAAATTTAATCTTCAACATAGATTCCACTGTAAATGAAGGATTTGAGAGATTTCGAAGAAGATCTCCCAAGATACAAACCCTAATTCAGAAAAGGGCGGAGATGAGAGGATTAGAATTACCCAAAGCTTCGATCCACAACTGAAGATGCTCTAAATAACCAAGAAATGAGGTATATAGACCCTTGGAAGCCCTTGAGGTTTCTTTTTCCTCACTAGGGTTCAATGGAGGAAACTATGGGAGAAAATTGGGTGAAGACTTAAAATCCTATAATGGAAATTTAGTATTTTTTCCAACTTTTATAGGGGTGCACGGTTTACCTACATGGTTTTCTAAAACATGTGAAAACCTTGAGAAATCCACTATCCAAGGGTATTTGGGTTAAATTGTTACTTGGTAAGGCCACACAATTTGACAAACCATGCACCATTTGTGTGATATGCCAACATCTAAGGTAGCAAGGTTTTCCTAGGTAGGCCACACGATTTACTTAATTGTGTGCCTTGCACAGATTGGATGAGTTTTCCTTCCTCTCATGTCCCAAACCCATAAAACACCCTTGAGTCCCCTCGTACTCCTAAGAACCATTTCATTAACCCAAAAAAAAGATTGAAACCAAAATTTAAATAAGGAAATACCTCCATGAAGTCCAGGGTCTTATACTGGGGATGAGTGCCACAGTAACCCTATCATGATCTCTAAATCCATGGTAACTCCTATAATTTAGGCTCTAAATCCATGTTATTTTCTTCTATATACTGAATCCCAAATCCATAGTGTCTCTATAACCAAACTTCAACTTAATGGAATCTCCAACACTGAGATACATATCTATGGAAGCTCCCATCCATACCAAAATCCAAAACATGGCAGCCTAAACACACCATCTCCAAATCATGGAATCCCAACCATATCTAGCTCTAGATCATGGAATCCCAATGCCCGTCAAGAAGAAAAACATAGGGATGGATTAATGCCCACACCCATCATCACCATCTCATCCCAAGTGGACTTTCATATGGGTTTGGGTTCTAGATTTCACTCATAACCATCACAAATCATTGCCATATGCAATTGCTCGGGGTTAGTCTATTAGTGGGAACCCTCTAGGGTCTCTTTTTTCCAACCAAATAGAGTCACTTCACTTGGAATCCATGATCTCAAAAATGGTCTTGGTTCAACACCAAATTCTCCCAAGATGTTGCATCCCATGGTATTGGTAGTAGGTTATCATGGACTCACCGACTACCTGGGGTCTCACCTCATTTGAAATATCTAATAGATAGACCATAGCCCATCTCGGCCCTTAGGGTTGCTCAGGGTCATTCCGCTCACCCAACCTAGTATCATCCTTCTTAAGGTCCATCCACATAGGCCTAGTAACATCAAATGGAATATAAACACATGTCTTATCCTCATCATTATGATACTTAATGGATTGAAGTCCAAAAGGGTCCTCAAAGTCCAACATGTACAAGGATCATTATTCCACCCTTTCCCCATGCTTGGAGGAATTTCAACCCCCTATTTATAGCTTATGAGTCTCATCTAGTCTATCCTAACCTGTCATAAGGTTTGGAGACCACCCAGTATCATAAGGGTCCTAGCCCCGACTATCAGTTGTCAAGGAATCAAGTTAGAACACGGGGTTATTCATAACCCTTGAAATTCATCTATTTTATTTAGGAAATTTAATTTAATTAAAAAAATAATTTAATTATTTAACATGGGTATTTAACCTCCATGGTGATCCCAATAATCTACATGCCATATAAAATTAAATTAAATGTCATAGGTAAAGTATGCAATACCACTTACCTTTATTTGGCGCTTTATACTTTATCTCCAAGGACTGACAGCTTCTGCAAGGCCCATATAAACTTTTCCAACCTCATAAAAGACATCTGAGGTCCTATCTCAAAACAAAATCACAAAAATTTATTATTTATAACCACATTATAATTAATAAATTAATTAATCTCTAAAATTATAATTAATTAAACCATTTAATCTAATAAGGCATAATGCCTAAATTATCACCGACCATTCTCATCATGATGGAACCATGAAAAATAACTCACCAACAACCTAAGACATACCCTCGACCCCAAACCAAGAAAAATTTATTACATGATGAAACATAATGTAGTGAAGTGTGGATGGTATCTTGGGACATCCTCATCCAAGGTAGAGCAGAATCCCCATCATCAGTTTCTGATTCCACCATACTCTGGTGGAATCAGAATCAAAAACCCTAACCAGGTATCTCAAAATTAGAGACTATAGAGAGAGGATACAAGTAGAGATAAATATTGAGTTATAAATACCTTTAATAAATAAGGTAAACCACTAAAAATCTCCTCTTTATGATATTTAAGAAGAGAAGGAAAGGGGAGGGGAGTCAGCTCACATGAGGGGGAAGAGAGGATAAAGAGGGATACCCCCTCTTAAAATTCATGGGGGTGATATTTTACCCTTTTAAATGGGTTTAAAGATTTTGTCACAAGGTTTTTCAAACTGCATACTAACTATGCACCCTCCTTACCCAAATCCTTACACCTCATGTGTCTTGGATGCATGTTTTTATAAACCATGCACTGACTGTGCAGCCACCTTTACAACCTATCAACACACTCACATGGTTTCCCCCAATTTGTTATGTGGTTTAACCTTAACTATGCACCAACTATGAAATCTAAACATTCCCTTTATAAAAATAAATGAAAGTTCATTGATCATCACAGTGTTTCATGGTTTCCCCAAAACCATGCACCCAAAATATACTCACTAGAAAAAAATCTCCAAAACTTATGAAACTTCATCTAAATACCTTGAGACTCACCTAAACACCTAAGTCACCTCCCAAACCTCATTATATGTCAAGAAACATCACTTTAATATGTTTTAACTCTTGGAATTTCATTCTGAATATCTGATCAAAATGTGACCCATACGATAATAAAAAAATTAAATTTGAAGAACCTTTATGATAAATTATTTTAACAATGTTTTTTATTTGTTAAAAAATAAACTTTTTTTATAATAATCTTGTTTTTATTAAGTAATTAGAACCAATACATCATAATTAGTTTTTTTTTGAATGTTGAAAGTTTCTAAAATTTTGAACCCAAAGATAAAGGGCGAGAAAAGTTTTGTTTTAAAGAAATTTCTTTTTTCGAACTCAGGGAATCAGACTTAGATCCAATAGCATAATGTTTAATATAATCATATCCAAACTAATAATAGGATTAAATTATTTATTTATTTAAGTTTTCCTTTTCTATAATCAAAGAAAGAAAGAAGTTTCTGAGTTAGAAAGTCAGGAGTTGTTGTATAAAGAAGTTGTAATGATGTTGAAGAGGTTTGTTGAATAAATTGAAGTCAATAGTTAGAAAGTTTTCATACTTTCTAAAATAAATTAGATGATTATTTTCTAATCAAGAAGTTATAAAAAATAATGAAAACTATCATGATAAAAGTCTTTGAATAAATGAAGGAGTCGTAGAGATTTCATCGATTCCAGAAGTCAAGAAAAAGTCTCTATAGTAATGAGAATTCCATAATTATGAGGATTCCATAGGGATAAAGCTGATGAAGTTTGAATAATTTTAGTGTTACAAAGTATATAATTCCATCCTGATGAGCTTATAAATAAATATAAATCATAATGATCTAATAAAGAAACAAAAATTGTAATGATATGAGAAAGAAATAGAAATCATAATCAGCTGATAAAGAAACAGAATTCATAATGAGATGAGAAGGAAACAAATTTTCAATGATATGAGAATGAAACATATCATAATGAGATGATAAGGAAATAGATTTATAATGATATTATAAAGAAAAATATCATAATTAACTGAGAAAGAAAGTCAGGCCGTAATAAGCTGATTAAGAAGAAGATTCTAGAAGTTTTATGAAGAAATTCAATTTTGCATAAATCTTGGAGAAATATAAGGAAGATTGAAGAAGTAAAAGTTGAAGTTTAAATTTGATTATTTTTTGAAGTTTTTGAAATTTTATTAAGTAGATAAATTTTTCAAGTTTATCAATTTTTTCTGATTCCCCTATAAATAGTTTCTCAGATATTTAGTTCATTGTAATTGTTCACTTAAGCACAAAAGGAAGAGCACTGAAGAATTGGAAGTGAAAGTTCCCATCATACTGAGGAAGATCATATTGAAAATTTGAGTAGATTTTTAGTTTTAAATAGTGATAATGGGTTCATCATATTGAGTCCATTGTATGAGTTTTTTATAATATTTTGAGAAGTGCAGATTGGGTAAGGGAGAATCGTATTAACTTCATCAGATTGAGAGAATCGAATCTATCCAAATCAAATTGAGGATTCTAACTGAGAATTTGTGGATAAATTACAAAAAAAATATTTATTCCTTTGTTTATATCAATTTTTTTATAATAAAATATTGTAAACTGATGGGAGTTGGTATAATATTTCCTATCGGGAGATAGAAGGTGTCTAACAAGAGTTAGCACAAGTTGTATTCACTTCTTCATAATAGTGAATTTCCATAGACCCATGGGAGTGGATATGGAATGGATGTAGGTTCTCACACTAATTCCAATACTTGTAAATATTGTGTGATTTAATTTCTTTCCTACTTTTACATGCATGAGTATTTACAAAAAGATGATGAATAAATAAATCTTAACAGGTTTTAGGGGTTACAAATGATTCAACCCCCCCCCCCCCTCTTAGTTGTTATTTGATCCTTTGAAACATTAAAACTGATTTTGAAATTTTAAAATCATATATAAATGGGTTATTACATGATGGAACCATGATCAAATTGTAATTATGAAAACTATTGAAATGAAACATTCATGAAAAATAAAACAATTAACACCTAGAAACAAGGATTTTAATAAAGAATTATTAATAAACTGGTGTTTAAATGTTACAAGTGAATTATATATTGTATTATAAGTATGAATATGTTCCTATTATATAATTATAATAAATTTTAATTTATTATACATGATATTAGAGTTCCTATAAAGTAATTCAAACTTGAGGTGAGGGTTCTTCATCTCAATATTGTTTTGTCTAGAAATGTTTGATTTTATGCACCTATTTATGTTTTTGAGGTGTATATAATACCCCTTTGAAATTTTATATCATGTATATTTCTTAATTGATGGTATTTAATGTTATAATTCAAATTTTTTTCATCCAAACTATTTTTACTTTAAAGTTACCAAAGTAGTCAAGGATAATCAGCTCAAATTGTCATCTATGGGACATATATTATGTTATAAACCTATATTATTTCATGTGGTGAATATATTGTAACTTTGATGTGTTTTAACATGAATATAATTATTTTTATGGTATTAAAAGTTTCATTTAAATTATTTATTATCTGGGACTTATGACAGAAAATTTACTAAATTTGTAAGGGTTTTATGTTACAATATCACTTTTTACCGAGATTGTTTATGCTTAAATTTTATGATGAAAAAATTATATGATCTATCTCTCAAAAATATTATTTATTTTATTATAATTTGTTTATATATGGATATAATAAGTTTTCCTTAAATTTTTCTCTCTCTAAGTATTCAAAATACTAAAATAAGTTTTTTAAGGAAATTTGACTTTATCTCTCTCTTCGGCCAAGAATATTTTCTTCCATGTCTATATTTTTATTAAAATGCTTTCAAAAATGGTTTTAATATTATAAAATTATTTATTAAGTCCATTTTTATCTATGTTTTAATTTGTATTAAAACATTTAAAATTAATATTCTTATCATTTTCCAAATGAGTTGCTTTTGACTTTTTACCAAAAATGTGAAAGGAATATTTGTTTTAATATTAACTCCGCAAATATTTTTTACCACGATCATGAATACTATTTTATTTGAAGATTTATTTATAATTTTACATGGTTATTTCAAAATAAAATTTATTTCATAATATTTTTTAATTTTTTATATTTTAAATAAGTGATTTTAATATGAAAATGATATTTTCCTCAATAGATATTGCAGTGATCTTTTAGAGGAATTTTTCAAATATGATAACATCTGTTGATATTACTTATCCTTCACTAGGGATAAGATCCTATGATACTGACCTTATTATTTCTCTAAATGGTTTATGACTATGATGATGAAATATTTATGAAACGAGATTTTCTTTTCCATAGGTTGATATATGATGAAATGATAAATGTTTTCATGATCTTGTGACATACATATGAATGGATTATGTAATGGTTGGGTCCATTATATCCCTCCAATGATTTTGGTAAATATTAATGTTTTATGAGGTCGAAGGGTTTATGGGATGTTATCCCAATACCAATATGGTTACATGGGAGGTTATCCAAATCCCAAAGTAGGTACATGTGTGATTATCCCAAGCCTAACATGTGATGGATATCTTGGTGTGTAGCCTTGACATAAGATTTATATGATTATGATTATTCCACACTTTATGCCACTCATTTATGACATGATCTTATTCCAATGTTATTCTATCATGGCTTATGTTATTTTATTATTTTATGATTCATGTCTTATGAACTACAAAACTTCATTCCAAGACATATGATTATGATCTTTGAATTTTTGTGTATGATATTCAAATGTTAATCTCATGTTCTTATACCCTTATGCTCATGTTATGCTTAAAAATGATTATTGATTAATATCTCTCTTGTTTACCATTACTAAGAATCTGGTATCACCCTTTATTATGTTTCATTTTCCCTAATATATGAAGAACGTTTTTAGTTATGATATGTCTAAGAAGGGTGCTTGTTGTGAAGAACTTAGTTTGAGATTATTTAGATCTTCTATATACCAGTTTTTTATATATCCAAGTTTCCAAAGACACTAAACATTTATGGTTTTAGCATGGATTTTAATGATATGTAATGAATATTGATCAAATAAGATTTAATATTTATGTATGTAATATTTGGGTCACCTTGGTTGGTATCAGATCAAATTTTAGTTATTTTGGGAAACTATGATGAGAAAATTTATTGAAAACCCTTAGTATAAGCCTAAGTATAAGAGAACATCCTAAATTATAGAAAAGAAATGAGTGTGGTTTTCCTAGTAGATATATACATGTATGAATATAAGTAAGTGGATGTGGTTGTGGCACAGATGCACCTAGGGGTAACAACTCTGAATGGGGTGGATGGGGTATTAACTCAATTGTCATCAATACATGATGAGTGGGACTAATATTAGACACTTTTCTAGATAATCCTAGGAGATATTATTGGGATAATTAAAATTTTCTTTATGAAGGATTTTAATATATTATGACCATGGTTGACCTATGTTAAACTTAATGTTCCATAGATTTAAAGGAAGGTGTCATGATTTAGACATTCTATAAATTATTTTCATGATTATATGGTTTCCCACAATGATTTTCCTCCTAATAAATTGAATGTTATGGAATATGGAATAAAAAATATCATTTCTATGATTATAAAAATTTCTTAATCCATGAATCATGTAAATATTACAAAAAATAAAAGGAGCGAACAAAATTTTGTTGAATCCTTCATAAGGAAACATCAACCTTCTTTTAGTGGGTCCAATGATCCATTAATTTCTAATAAATGTATCGGTACCACTAAAAATGTATTTTTATTTCTCCAACACTCATAGCATGAAAAAAGTTATTTTAGATGTTTATCATTAATAATTAGAATTAGATAAATTGTGGATTATTATCAATACATGATGAAACATTAAGAAATTTACTCTATGGAATGTGATGAGTTTAAAAGGTTATTTTTCAATAATTAATTTCCTCATATTATTGATATAAAAATATATAAGGAATTATTTTAACTAAACCAGAAGGATGATAAATCAATTATTACCTATGAGATAAATTTTACTAGACTTGAAAGGTATGATTTTGATATTAATATCCAACCTGAAATAAATATTCATTGATTTTTTAAAGGATTAAAACCAAGTCTCATAAGAGACTATAGTAGCGATGAAGAAATCGTTCGATTTACTCTCAAGGTATAAATGAAGATCAGATTAACCCATAAATCTCATGGTTTTGACAATAAAATAAATATGTAATTTAAAATAAATTATAATAATAAAAACCATGGATGGAAGAAGGTGAGCCTTCCTTTATTCTATAAGTGAGGAAAAAAACATGGAGTTAATTTTCTTAAGGGTACTAGTAAATGATTTAAGTGTATAAAGGAAGTTTATTAGGAAATTGAATGTCTAAGTGATGAGAAGAAGTTATAAAATGATGTGAGTGGAGAGAATGATCCACACAATGCACCACCCACAATCCAGTGTCTCAAATGTAAGGATTATGGTAATTATACTAACCAGTTATTGAATCTGAGGATTAATGAAAATGATTGGTGTCAGAAACCTCTTAATCCCATATAAAAATGGAAATATCATGAAATCACTATTACTAATGTGGGTTATAATAATAAACTCATGAAAGGTACACTTACCATCCACTCTAGAACTGTAAATGTCATTTGATTCTAGATCTACCCACTCTTTTATATCTAAATAGTTTTATAATGGTATCACATTACCACCTCAATGATTATATGATGAATTTTCATGGGAAAATTCTAATGGTATGATGGTCATATCTCACGTCTATGGTTCTTCTATGATTGAATTTTGTGGGAATTTTCTATGTATAAATATTTTTATTCTCCCTCTAGTTGAATTATAAATTATTTTGGGCATGTATTGGATTTTTTTATATATATACTATATCAATTATCAAGGAAGATAATTCGCACAATATTTTTTGAAATAACTTATTATCATATATTGGTATGAGGATGAATATGAAATTATAATGTAAATTTCATCCATTGCATGCGTCATGATTCCTATTAAAAGGGAGTATTTATCTCAAATTATTAATACGAAACTCAATATAAAGATATTTCTATTATACATGAGTTTGTTGATGTATTTCCAGAAGAGTTTTCTAGCCTTACTCTGAATCATGATGTTGAGTTTTTAATAAAACTCATACCTGGTGATACACCTACTTTAAAGACACTATATATAATGGCCCCAATTGAGTTACATGAATTAAAGAAGTAACTCCAGGAGAATCTTGATGAGGGATTCATTCAGCTAAGTGTTTCACCATTATGATCTTCTATTCTTTTTATTAAGAAGAAAGATGAATCAATGAAACTCTACATTGATTATTAATAACTTTACAAGATCATGTTCAAGAATAAGTATCCATTATCCCATATTATTGTTGATTAATTATAAGGATCTCAATATTTTTACAAGATTGATCTTCAATCTGGATACTATCAATTGAGGGTCAAAAGTGAATAAATAACCAAAATATCCTTCTATATGAGATATTAACAATAATAATTTATGGTGATTTCATTAGGTTATACTAATTCCACAGTTATCTTCATGGATTTAATTTATATAGTCTTTAAATATTACCTTAATAAAATTTTAGTAGTCTTTATAGACGATATTCTTATATATTCCAAGTGCAAGGAATAGAATGAAGATAACTTAAGGATTATACTGAAGACCATAAGTAAGGATAATTTTTATGAAAAATTTACCAAGTGTGAATTTTTTCTATATAAAGATTTATTTTTTGGTTCATATAATCTCAAGAGAGGGTATGTTGGTGGATCCATCAAAGAAATGAGTTATTGAACATTAGACCAAACCAACCAATGTGACTAAGATCTATAGTTTTCTTTGATTTTTTAGATATTATTGATGCTTTATGAATAATTTATAATGGTTTTATAATCCACTCACAAAGTTAAAATAGAATGGAGTCAAGTTTTTTTAAACAGATGAATGTAAAAAAATCAAGGAATTGAAGAAAAGGTTAGTAAGTGCACCTGTTCTCACACTACCCTGAAGTGGAGAAGGGTTTTTGATTTATAGTGATGTATCTAAGAAGAAGTTGGGATGTGTTCTAATATATAATTATATGGTTATATTTTATACCTCTTTTTAATTAAAGGTTAATGAGTATAATTTCCTAACCTATAACCTGGAGTTATCAGTGGTAATATTTACATTAAAATATAGAAGCATTATCTTTATATGAAAAAGTGTGAAATATATACTAATAATAAAATTTTAAAGTATGTATTCACCCATAAAGAGTTTAGTATGTGCTAAAGAATATGTTTGGAGTTGATTAAAGATTATTATTGATCAATAAATTACCACCCTAAGAAAGTGAAGATGGTGGTTGATGCTTTGATTATAAATGATAATTCAAGATTTTTTATAATAAAGATCCAAAAATATATAATATTTTTGGATTTACAAAGGATATAAATTAAAATATTTAAGGAAGGGGAGAAATATTATCTTTATAAAATGAGTATTCGTCCATATATCCATGAGAAGAATAAGGGGGTTTGGAAGTAAAATACAGAACTATAAAAGAAGGTGAGAAATGTTTCTAAGTTAAACATTGATTGTGATGAAATGATAAGGTTCAAGAACTGAGTATGTGTCCCATCAATACCAGACTTGAATAATGATATATTGGAAGAAGCTCTTATCTCATCATTCTTTATTCATCTTGGAAGTATGAAGATGTATATAGATCTTAAAGATTATTTCTAGTGGGACAACATGAAGAGAGATATTTCAGAGTATGTATATCAATTATTGGAATTTCAGCAAGTTAAGGTTGGGAGATGGAATTCTAAATGGGTTGTTATAACCATTACCTAAACCAAAATGTAAATGGGAAAACATCACCATGGATTTCATTGTTGGACTACCCAAAATATATAAAGGACATAATGTTATTTGAGTTGTAGTCAATCGCCTTATGAAATTAGCACACTTCATTTCTATTAGAGAATATTTATATGTTGATAAAATTTCCCATATATACATTAATTAAAAGTTAATATTTCATGGAGTACCATATTCTATTGTATCTGATCAGCATCTGAGGTTTACCTCAAATTTTTTGTGAAGTCTTCAGTAAGATCTAGATACAGAGTTGTGTTTCAGTATTTTATATGACCATGAGATAGATTTTTAGTCTAATAATACCATCCAAACCCTAGAGTATATTCTAATATCTTATTCTCTATATTTAGAAGGTGGTTGGGACCAACACTTTCCTATTATAAAAATATCTTATAACAATAACTTTCACTCGATCATCTAGATTTCTCCTTATGAATCCCTCTATGGAAGTAAGTGTAGAACTTCAACATGATGGGATAAATTTAGAGAAATAAATCTATTGGAACCTGATCTAATTGAGGAAATATAATAAAAGGTAATATTAATCTATCAATACACTAAGATAGATCAAAAGTCAATAAAAGAGTGATGCTGACAACCGTCGGTGATATTTGGAATTAGAAGTTAGTGAGAATTTATTCTTATGAATTTACCCATGGAAGAAGCTTATAATATTTAGAAAGAAGTAAATTTTTTAGCTATAGGTATATTTTTCCCTTATATATTATTGATCAAGTATGAACTATATCTTATCATGTGTTGCCTCCAACGAACCTCTCTTAAGTTCATGATGTGTTCCATGTATCTCTTTTGTGGAAGTACATACATGATACTTCATATATATTGAACATAGAGATTATTCCACTGGATCATGATATTTCTTATGAATAAAAAAGTGTATAAATATTGTATTATAGAGATAAATTTTTATGGGACAAGGCTACTCACCTTGTTAAAGTTCACTAAAGGAATCAGAAATTTGAGGAAGATACATAGGAACTTGTGGATGTGATGAAGTATAGATATCCTCATTTTTTCTATCAGAGTGACGAAATTTCAAGGTAAAAATTAATTTTAATGGGGTTATAATGTAACATCCCAATATTTTATATGTATTTATTTTGAAATAAATTTAAAGTATTTGATAGCTTACTTACATGCAACCTCAAGTCTAAATAAACTCATGATATAGTATACCTTTATAACTCAGCCATCAGATTGGCGGGTATGAATATGATTAGACACATTAGGAAATATATATAGAAATATTTTCCCTAAATTAAAATTTATTGGTAAATTCCTAATAAATAATCATTAAATATTTAATAAAATCATTTCATGATTTAAAGACTGAATAAATTTATTTTTTTAATTGTTATGAATTTTTAAATGAAAAAATATATTTATCACTATTAATAATTTATTTTAATAAAATTAATTGTTAATATATTAATAATAATCCATAAATTAGGTATCTAAATATTAGGAATGAATATAAAATCATTTAAAGTTAAAAGGATTTATTTTTCATAAAATTGTTTTTATGTACGTAATGTGTTTATATCATATTAAATTAAATAAATCATTATTTATAAAAAAAATTAATGACATTTGGAAATTATATATTCAATAAAATATTTGAACATTAATTTTATATTTTTTACTATGCATTCAATGAAATAAATTCAATTTTATGCTTGGAAATTAATTGTTATGAAAATGGTTTTTCGGTGCGTTTTGTGTGATATTTTAAAATTAATTTTTTCAAACTATAGAAATTGAATTAATAAAATTTATTTTGTATTTTTAATAATAATTTTTAATTTTTTAAATTAGGGAACTTACATTTTTTGTCATAATAAATAGTAAAAATAGTAAAAATTTGTTAACAAGGTTAAGGTTAAAACAGGTTTACTAAGGGGTTTAAACTAACTGATAAGGGTAATAATTGCATATGAAATTGTCTAATTGTTATTGTTTGAAGATATTTAAACCTTATATTATCATAAATTCTAATTATTTTCCATTTTAAGCAACTTTCACAAGAAATTTACTTTATATTATTTAAATCTTTTAAATAGTTCCCTATGTGTCCTCTTCCTCACTTATAAAAGGACACCAACTATCCTATCTTATTCACAAATTTTAATCCTTATATATCAGAAAATACTTTACCTAATTAATTTATATCTTCCTTCACTTCATTCTAGATCCCATGGTCTTATCCTAAGACCAATCTTTCAAGGCTTAAGGTGTATGCCAAAGGAGGTCTCTCAAAGAAGAGGTATATGTAACGTCCTAAACCCAGATGCCACTCAACTGTTCCCTAATTTCTGTGAGTCACAATTCCTCAAGCCTATCTCCCCAAATACTAGAGGCTACCGACTAGTAGCAAGGGCCTAGGTGTGTCATTGGGGAGACTATTCCCTCATCACCAAAGTGTATCACAATAGAATATCAATTACATACAAGTAGTGGAAGAAGATACAAAAATTAGACAACTAAAAAGTAAACAAGACGGGAATATATAACAATGCTATAAGTGTATCATATATAATGATGATGATACATGTCTCTACAAATCAACCAAAATAGGTACAAATAATTTCACATTTCTCATGGTCATGTTGTATAATCAAGTGTCAGACCATGAAGGGACGGATCCAAGGTGTATAAGACCAAGGAATCCTCATCAAGTCCCAAGAGAATCTTGATGGAAACTCATTTAGGAACTAGTTAGATTACTTGGAGAATATCATGCTAAAAATGTCCTTCAAGAGTCCAAGAAAGTTGAATCCAAGGGGTATCATGGCCCAAGGCATCCCATGGAATCAAGTCCCAAGGAGTATACTCTATCCAAGGAATTCAATGTCGTGTTAAGATCCAAACAATAACATCCAAGGAATCCAAAGAATCATTCCTCATTTCCTACTAATAATCATTCTAAACTATATGAGTATAACCACTCACCTTACTATTTCACATTCAATTCATCTCATGAGTATACCCAGTTATATATCAAATTTTCCAAATAAACCATTAAAGTAATTTGAAAACAACCAAATGAGTATACCCACTCATTTAACCAAATCCATTTATGTTTTTAACCAATTAAATCATGGAATATCAAAATATCATAAGGAAAGTAGGTGGGACATCTCCTAAAAAATTAATTCAATTCAATTTATTCATAATTAGGATTCCTACATCTAGGAGAGCATGAGAACACACCCCTTGGGTGGTTCAACCAAGTCATAAGAAGTTAATTCCAACAAGCACACCCCAGGGTGGCCATGGTTTGGGAAACGACCACCAACGCATCACAATAGAACCTATGGGAATCTTTAAAAGGTCCAAATTCATTTAATTCAATTAGCCAGTTCAATATCAGGTCCATGCTGGAAAATCCAATGGGTGGCCTAATAGTAAGTAGCCTAATAAAGAACCAAAACTCAAGGAAGTTGTATATATCACCTACCTTAGCTCGTTAGTGGAGTTCTCTTCCAGTACCAAATCCTGATTCGACACATATCTGAATAAATCTAAAGAACGGATGAAGAAACAAAAATTAGAGAAAATTACCTTTCACTTAAATAGCACAAATGATATCTAGAATAATGGAGAATGGCTAAAAATGAATTAGTATCTCACTGTTGCAGATCCAATGAGATAAACGGCCTTCGATTTGGAGATTAGATTGAGAAGTTAGCTAAAATCCAAGATTAGGCTTCAAAGGAGGCTTTAAAAAGAGGTGATGTGATGTGCGTAGAATGAAAACCCAATTTAGGTTTATAAAATATTTTTATTTAATTTAAAATTATTAAAATTCCTAAAAATTAAGGGCATGTACAATTATCTAGAGGAGTAGGGAACCCACACGATTTCCTCACATGGTTTGACTAACCATGTGGAAACCTTACAAAAACCCTCTATCAAAATTGTAGAGGTTTCTATATAGTTTTGAAAACTAAGTCACACAGGTTTTGTAATTGTGCGGCCTCCCCTTCCCTTTCCCCACAACTCGCATGGTTTACACTAACTATGTGTCATGCTTAAATCACCCCAAAACTTGGGTTATGGGATCTAAACAATCCTCAAAAACCCCCTGAAACCTCCATGATCACAAAGGGTATTCACATTAGGCCATATTTAAACATTAAAACTGAAAAATAAAGGATTCATACCTCATACAAAAACCTGGGTTCTTACAATATTCTACCCTTAAATTAATTCATCCTCAAATTTCCCTCTGGAGGGTGGTCATGATTTGTATATGAACAACTCTATCCACTGAGCACGTATGTCAGCCTCCCACTCCCAAGTCTCATCATTTAAATGGCCATGATTCTATAGAACCCATACTAGAGGAACTGGCTAACCTCAAAGGACCTTTGGGATTCTATCAACTATACATATCAGATGCTCCTTAAAGGATGCATGAACCTGTAGCTCAACCTCCTCAAGATGAAAAGTGTGATATGGGTCTTAATGATAATGGTGCAGCTAAGATGCATGGAAGACATCATGCTAGGCTTGGTACCTTTGAGGTAACTACAACCGATAGGCTACCAAACCGACTCTCTCCAAAATCTCGAATGGACTGACATATCAATGTGATAGCTTACCTTGTATCATGATCTGTCTATGTCCCAGTCTCGGTGAAACACGTAAAGAGACCTATTCCCCAACCCCAAACTCTAGAGGTTGTCTATGGAGATCGACGTAATGTTTCTATTGAGACTATATAGTAGTCATCCACGTATTAATCAACTGGACCCACTCAAAAGTTTCCTTTAAGAGA
The DNA here is from genome assembly GCA_963277665.1 of Viscum album. NCBI lineage: Eukaryota > Viridiplantae > Streptophyta > Magnoliopsida > Santalales > Viscaceae > Viscum > Viscum album. The sequence goes on from OY728137.1 coordinate 135,775,484, forward strand.
TGTGGTCCCAGTAAATCTATCTCACCTGCCTCTAACCAGCATAGGGGTGATCGGTATGGACTACCATAAAAATACTCATAATGTTCCATATTTATCATTTCCTAATAACTATTTTTGTATATGAACTCAACCTGGGGTATATGAATCTCCCAAGAGCCCCCAAAATCTAGGATGTATACTCACAGCATGTCCTCAAGCACTTGTATTGTATGCTCTAACGGGCCATCAGTCTGAGGGTGGTATGTTGTGCTCAGGAGAACCTATGTACCCAATTCTCTCTAAAATCTCTTCCAGAAATGAGATGTAAATCGGGAATCCCTATTAGAAATGATAGTGCACAGAACCCTATGGAGTTTTACTATCACACGAATATACAACCTATAAATCTTGTCCACACTTAAGGTATACTTGATTGGAAATAAATGAAAACCCTTCATGATAATATCAAAAAAACCACACAATATCAATACTTCGAGGAGAAATTATTAAAATGGTCATGAAATCCATCACAAAATCATCTTATTTCCACTCAGGAATAGGTAAATATTGTAAAATTATGGCTTGTCACTGATGTTATGCATTCAGCTATTGACAGGTGGAAAACATCATGAAAAAACTAACAATCTATCTTTTCATACCCGACCACCAGTACTGGCAGTGTAAATCACAGTACATCTTGGTAACTCTAGGGTGAACTTCCAAAGATGAAGCACAAAATTCCCACATAAACTCCTCATGTATTCCCATTGGAACCCAAACATGACCATGGATATATCAAATCTCATCCTTACCTATGGTCCAACCAAGAGGTGGATCCTCACTTGACACACTCTCCCATAGGACTAATCCCTCTGAATCTGATAGCTACCTCATCCCAAGTCTACCTAGCAGGGTAGTGGTCATAGCTAAGGATGATAGATAAGTCTGTCTTTGTCTAATTTACACCTCCAAGTGCATCTCATAGAATAAGTCCATGAACTACCACTCACCACTAGCCTACTAAAATACCTTTATTTGAGTCCTCTTTCCCAATGCATCGGCCGCTACATTTCCTTTACCAGGTGTGTATGAAATATTTAAGTAAAAATACTATAGGTACTACACCAACCTTCATTACCTCAGATTCAGATCATGATGTGTAAATATGTACTCGATGCTTTTTTGGTCCATGTACACCAAAAAAATATCTCACAGTAGGTAATGTCTCCAACATCGCAAAGCATGAACAACTTCATCTAACTCAAGATCGTGCTTTGGGTAGTTCCTCTCATGTGGCCTCAGATGCCGAGACCCGTACACCATGACTCTATATCCCTACATTAGCAATGCACCATGACCGATACCTAATGAGTCACAACACACAGTGTAACTATTTCTCTATTATAGCAGTATCAAGACTCGTGCTGAATTAAATATCCCTTTTAGCTCATGAAAGGCTATCTCTCAAGAATATGGCCATATAAACTTCACACATTTTTAGTCAAACTCGTCAATGGAACTTATAACCATGAGAAGTTCCATATGAAATTCTTGTAATATAAAGTTATCCCCAAGAAACTTCATATGTTAAAGTAGTTCTTGGGATTTTCCTAGGAAACTACAACTCTCACCTTCTCTGGGTCTACTGATACTTCCGTCTCTGAGATGATGTAACTCATGAAGTGAATCTCATCTATCCAGAATTAGCATTTTGTGAGCTTATTATATAACTAATTATCTATCAATATACTCAACACAGTCTCAAGATGGTTGTCATGGTCATATCGATTATGAAAATACACCAAGGTATCATCCATGAAAACTACCACAACTAAATCTAGATATGGATGGAACACTCAGTTCATCAGCACCATGAAAACTGTTGGAGCATTTGTGAGACCAAATGGAATAACTAGATATTCATACTGAACATACCTTCTATGAAAGGATTTATGATGTATGTATGTGGTTCGAACATGTACCTGGTGATATCCCAACCTCAAATAAATTTTTGAGAACACCCAAGATCCTCGAGGATGATTAAATAGATAATTTATCCATGGAAAGGGATATCGGTTCTTAACCTTTAAATAGTTAAACTTTTGATAATCCATGCATAACCTAAGAGTTTAGTCTGCCTTTTTCTCAAAAAGGATTGTCGAACCCCATAGTGAAGTACTAGGTCAGATAAACCCATTTGCCTTCAAATCCTCTAGCTAGCTCTTGATCTCCTACAACTCCGTTGTAGCCATATTGTAAGGAGGAATGGATACCGATATAGCTCCTTGAACTATCTCAATGGATAACTTAGCCACTCTCTCTGGAGGTTAAACAGAAAATTCATCTAGTAACACATCCTTGAAATGATAAACCACTGTAGGAAAGTTTGACTGACGTGCTCCTTTATCATCCATATATAAACTATCAATTTGAGTTGTCATCCCACCCAGCCCACGATGCTATGGTCCAACTCGGATCACTTAGAAATACTATTCACCCTTTTGATTATGAACTTCACCCTATGGTGATTTTAAAGTAACCCTTTGAAAATTGGAGTCAACATACACTTGATAATCCACTAGAAAACCCATCCCGAGTATGGTGTTAAACCTTATCATCTCGAGGGCATAAAGATCTCAGACGAAGTGACACCCACCAACCTCAAGGGGGGACTCCCTAAACTAGGTAAAATCATCAATTATGATTCAAAATGGTGTTTCTAATGTCATAACTCCCTCATAAGATAGTACAATGATCCCAATTATTTTCACCACCGATACAGATATAAAACTATGTGATGCACCTATATCAAAACGAGAATATGCAATAGTAGAGGCTACTAAGATCATACCTCTCACCGTAGATTATCTAACACCCTAATCCTCAGGGGTAGGTTGTACAAAAAATATTTGGCCTAAACCATGGCCCTATGACATAACCTCACTACCCAGAGTAGACCCCCTCTAATATCTTGATATAACTAGTGTATGGATACCATGGCCACAACCACCACTGCCTTGTCCTGATTGACCGACACCACTCCAACTCCCATCCTAATGAAAAGATGAGAAACCTACTTCTAAACCTAGTGTTAGAGCTTACCCCCTACCACTCATAGCTGGAGGTAAGGTCCTACAAAAATGATTCATGTGGAATATCCTACCGCAATATCTACACTCGACAGAGTCACGGTCGCACTAATTATTCATGTGGCCTCATATGCCAAACTAATGGCAGAACACTGAGCGAATAGTACTCATAGCATGATCGGTACTCAACTTATGGGAATCCTCAAAATGGATCTTCCTTCCTAAATATGTTGAACCATAGGGTTGAGAAACAGCATTGCCCTACTCTGCGCCCACAGCTTCTCTCAGGTTCTTCTATGTAATCAGTGCCTGATTCAAAATTTTGGTGATAGAGTTCAACATGAACATGTTGACCAGATATCTAATATTATATCAGAGACCTTCATCAAACTGTATCTCCCTCGATAGATCATCAGTAAGGTACATAGTCACAAAATGTTGTATTTCTTCATGTTGAGTACTCCATAACCATCATTATGACCTGATCCAAACACATGAATTCACTAGCACACTCTGCCTGTAGAGTATCTAGATATAAATAGTCATAGAACCTAGTTTTTAAATCATCCCAAACCATATTTTTAAATCTTTTAGTATGGTTTATAACATCCCACCAGCAATTTTCTACTCCACGAAGCATGTAAGTCGTGAACTTCACTCTCCTCTCAGGAGGTGTCTTAAGGTGACTGAAGATCTATAGAATAGGATCTAGCCATAGTTCAATAGCCTATGGACCTCCATCCCTTGAAAATGTGGGATTATGTTGTTTCTAGAACACACATGTCAGCTCATCCATAGATCAAGCAGGTTGCAGTGCTCCCTTAAAAGTCTGTATGAAGTGAAATAATCCCTCGCAGAACTATGCCTCAACACCTATGTATGGAACTATAGCTAGTGTCACATGTGGAACTAAAGAAGTATCCACCAGTATCCCATGGACTAGTGCCTATAGAGTGTGGTTGTCATCTCCCTCCTGGCATACAAATAGAGGTCGTCATGATGGCATGCCTCTATAATTCTAAACACATGCCTCGTAAAATAATGATATCAAAGTTCACAACTCAAAAGCATAAGACAAGTCAAGAACCTCCTAAAACTAGGTCATACCACACAACCTACTCCTAAATCCAAGACTATAACAAGAATAGTCAAAAATTACACCAAAAACCACAAGAAATACTGCCTCTTTCACACTCAAAAACCAATTCTAGGTTAAGTCATTGTTCATCATTTCAATTTTACATCTCAATTCATATTCATTTCACGTTTAATTTCCATCATTAATTTATTTCAAAGGTTTAACTAATGGTTCACTAAGTTCCAATCCATGAGGTCCAATAACACATCATGAACCAAAATATGGTTCCCATATAATCCATACCATATCACATTAATTTTAAATGATTAAATAAAAAGGTGCATCACTTTTCAATTTATAAGGTCCTATACTCCTTATGAACTAGAATATGGAGTCAATTTCTTTATCTACTACACAAAATATATCACAACAACAATTATAGCTATCACAACACCTATCATAATAGTATGCAATGAGTAATGCATCCTAAATGGCATGGAATAATGCATGGCATGTGATTTCTAACAAGTGCATAGTATGATGAATGGGATGGAATACCCTCATCTCATTAGGGTGAAACAAAATATAACTATCAATCATATTAATAATAACATCACAATTCAATTGAATCACCCAATGGTGGAATCAAATCAATTTTAATAATCAAAATATAGAAAACAACAATTTCATTCGAGGCAATTTGGTTTTTCGTTGTATGTGGGGTAGCTACTCCTAAGCACGACTCATTACCAAACTCCTAGTCCTTATTATCCCTTTTTATTATCACCAAATAGTAAATCAAACCAGAAAAGAAATGATTTGATACAAATTTTTAATGTCCCAAACCCGGATGCCACACAACAGTGCCACAAGCCCAGTGGGTCAAAAGGCCTAAGGAGCATCTCTCCAAATACCAGAGGATGCTGACTAGTAGTGAGGGCCTAGGTGTGTCATTGGGGAGACAATTCTCTCATCACTAGAGTGTATCATAGCATAATGTCAATTACATACAAGTATCAAAAGTAGATACAATAGGTAGACAATTAAAAAGTAAACAAGACAGGAATATATAATTATGAAAAAAGTGTCTCATATAAAATGATGATGATACATTTCTCTACAAAGAATCCAAAATAGGTACAAATAAATACGGTACAATACATGTATCCAAAATTCCAAAAATACCAAAAAGTGTTGTCTTCAAATAGCATCTTGATCCTCAACTCAATCTTGTTCTCCCCTACTCCTGAGTATGGCACAAAATCAAGCATCGAAATGTGGGAACATTCCCCATTCCCTACCTGCATCCAAAAAGTTTATTTGGGTACCCAATGGTATCCCAAACATGGTGTGAGAAACAACTGTCAGTCTGCGAAGGGCTGGATCCAAGTTATAGAAGACCAAGGCATCCTCATCAAGTCCTAGGAGCATCTAGATGGAAACTCGGTTAGGCACTGGTTGGAGTCCTAGGAGCATGTCATATCGAACATGTTTTATGTGAGTCCAAGAAAGATGAATCCAAGGAGTTGTAAGGCCCAAGGCATCCCATGGAATCAATACCCAAGGAGCATACTCTATCCAAGGTTTCCACTACCGTGTTAAGATCCAAGGAATAATATATAAGGAGTCTAAAGAATCATTCCTCATTTCATACCAATAATCATTCCAAACCATATGAGTATACCCAATAACATAACCATTTCACATTCAATTCATCTCATGATTATACCCACTCATATATCACATTTTCTAATTAAACCATTCAAGAAATTTGAAAATAACCAAATGAGTACACCCACTCATTTAACCAAATCCATTTAATCCATTTAACCAATTCAAGCATGGAATATAAAAATAGCCTAAGGCAAGGAGGAATGACATCTTCTAAAAAAGTAATTCAATTCAATTTATTCATAATTAGGCTTCCTACATCTAGGTTAGCATGAGATCACACACCTTGGGTGGTTCAACCAAGTCATAACAAGGTAATTTCAACAAGTACACCCCATGGGTGGTTATGGTTCAGGAAATGGCCACAAATGAATCACAATGGAACCTAAGGGAATCCATTAAAAGTATAATTTCTTTTAATTCAATTATCCAGTTCAATTTTGGGATATCATCGAAAATTCTGATGGGAAACCTAATGGAAATTAGCCTAATAAAGCACCAAAACTCAAGGAAATTTTATAGACCACTTACCTTAGCTCAGTAGTGGAGTGATCATCCAGTATAAACTCCTGATTTGATTTAGATTAGAAGAAATCTAAATAATGGATAAAGAACCTGAAATTAGGTAAAATTAACTTGCACCTAAATAGCACAACTAATATCCAGAATAAAGAAGAATAGCTAAAAAGGAATTGATATCTCATCGTTGCAGATCAAACGAGAAGAACGACCTTTAATTTGGAGATCAGATGGAGAAGTTAGATAAAATACAAGTTTAGGATTCAAGGGAGGATATAAAAAGAGTTGATGTGATATATTTATAATGAAAACACAATTTATGTTTATAATAGATTTTAATTTAATTTAAAATTATTAAATTTCTCAAAATTTAAGGGGTTGAATAATTTAAGCATACGGTTATCTAGAGGAGTAGGGAACCTGCACAGTTTTATAACATGGTTTGAATAAACATGTGGAAACCATGAAAAAACCCTCTGTAAAAATTTTAGAGGTCTCCACATAGCACAGTGACCCAAGTCGCATGGTTTTCTATAACCGTGCGGCCTCCCCCTTCCCTCTTCCCACATCACACATGGTTTACACTAACCATGCACAAGGATTAAATATCCCCCAAAACTTGGGTTTTGGGATCCGAACAATTATTGAACATCCCTAAAACATCCATTAACTCAAAGGTAATTCACATTATTCCATATTTAAATATTAAAACTAAAAAATATGGGATTCATACCTTATACAAAAACTCAGGTTCTTATAGTATAAATCTTAGCCGAGATCTTTCAATTTTATTTATTCTTCCCCCTTCTCTAAACCTATTGTATACATTATTTCATGATTAATATAATATCATAAATATACTTATATGTTATTATAATGATTTAATAACCATTTTCCACCTCGTTTACATCAAATGTAAAATGAAATTATCGCTTGTGCGTGTGTGAGGATTACCACCTCCTCATAGTGATATGATCATTTTCCATAATCGCCTCACATTGTTGGAAATAATTATTGATTTAATAAATATATATTATATATATTATATAATTATGATTCTATAATGAAAAAATATTATTTATATTTCTTTCTTTCTTTTCGTTGAAAAATGAAAATAGTGTTCATGTGTACGTATGGATTATCATCTTCGTGAATGGTGTAATTCATTTTTCTATCTATAATATTAATGTATGGTTTAAAATATATATATATATATATATATATAATGATTATATATTATATTTATATCATTACTAACATTATTAATATTATGTAACCATGATCAAAGTTAAAGTACCAGGTCTTCCAAAATGAAACATTCATGAAAAATGAAACAGTTAACACCCAGAAACAAGGATTTAAATAAATAATTATTAATAAAAGGGTGTTGAAATGTTACAATTATGTAATATATGGTATTATAAGTATTAATATTATTTATTTAAATAATTATGATAAATTTAAATTTATTATAAAATATTTTAGAGTGCTTATTAATCAAGTCAAACATGAGGTAAGGGTTCTTCATCTCAATATTATTTCATTGAAATATGTTTGATATTATGAACTTATTTATATTTATGAGGTGTATATACTTACCATTTGACATGTAATATCATGTATACTTATTAATTCATGTTATTTAAATTTTTAATTCAAAATATTCCACCTAAGTACTTTTAATTTGAAAGTTACCAAATCGTTAAGGGTTTATTGTCTCAAAATGTCTTTTTTGGGGAATTTATTATGTTATACACCTATCTTATTTTGTGAGTTGTATATAATACCCATTTGATATGTTGTATAATTAATATCCTTATGTTCATGTTATTTAAATTTTTATTTGAATTTATTTATTTCATGGAACTTACGTCTCAAAAGTTACCAAAGCAATGAGGGTTTTATGATATAATATCACTTTTTATCAAGATTGTTTATGCTTAAATTTTATTATGATGAAATTATATGATATATATCTCAAAAATATTATTTATTTTCTTATACTATGGTTATTTATAGAGATTATAAGTTTAAATTTCATTTTTCTCTCTCGAAGTACTCAAAAGTATGAAAGAATTTTTTTAAGGAAAACAAACTTTATTTATCTCTTCAACTATGAATATTTTATTCCATGTCCATATTTTCTTTAAAATGTTTTCAATAATGTTTTTAATATTATAAAATTATTTTTTAAATTCATTTTTACCTATGTTTTATTTTATATGAAATTTTTTAAAAGGAATATTCTTATCATTTTCAAACAATACACTTTTGAATTTTAACTGAAAATGTGAAAGGAATCTTTGTTTTAATATTTACCAAAGAAATGGTTTTTCATAACATAATCACTACTCTTTAATTTGAAGATTAATTTAAAATTTTCCATATTTATTTCTAAATAAAATTCTTTTACTAATATTTTTTACATCTTTATACTTTAAATAAGTGATTTCAAAATGAAAAAGGTATTTTACATAAGAAATATTCTAATGATATTTTAAAGGAATTTTTCATCTATAATAAAATCATTTGATGTTGCTTATGATTCAATGGGGATATAATACTATGATACTGGCCTTATTCATTCTCTAGATGTTTTATGACTATGATGATGAAATATTTATGAAACCCATTTTTCTTTTACAAGGGTGAAGCTATAATTAAATGATAAATGTTTTCATGATCTTGTGGAATACATAATAATGGATTATGTGACAGGTTAGTCAGTTATATCCCTCCAATGAATTGTGTAAATATTAATGTCTTATGAGATCAAAGGTTATATTAGAGGTTATACCAAGACCGACAAGGGTATACGAGAGGTTATCCCAATCCCAAAGATAGTACATGGGTGGTTAACCCAAAACTAGCATATGATGAATGTATTGGTGGGTAGCCATGGAATAATATTTCTATGATTATGATTATGCCACACTTTATGCAATTATTATATAACATGATCTTATTCCAATGTTATTATCTCATGGATTGTGTTCTTTGATTTTTTATGATTCATGTCTTATAAACTGCCAAGATTTATGACATGACTCGTGATTATGATCTATGAATTGTTGGGTATGATTTTCAAATTTTAAGCTCATGTTATCATACCCTTATACTTATTTTATTCTTAAAATGATTATTTATGATATATTCCTTGTTTACCCTTACTGAGAATCTAATATCACCTTTTATTATGTTTCATTTTACCTAGGATATGAAGAATGGTTTTAAGAATGATATGTCTAATAAGAGTGTTGATTATGAAAAACTTAGTGGGAAATGATGTAGTTCTTTTATATAGCAATTTTTTATATATCCAAGTTTTTAAAGACACTAAACCTTTATGTTTTTGGCTTGGATAAAAATTATATGTAATTAATATTCATCTAATAATATGTAATATTTATGTATGTAATGTTTGGGTCGCCTCAACTGCCGTATGTGGAGGATGAGTGAGGATTAGTGTTAAATTGTGATTCTCGAGGGGGTAGCCCCATATACAGGTGTCTGGTGAGAATCAGTACCCTTGATGGGAAATGGATTTGACATATTATTCCTAATGAATATATTCATGTGAGATGTTGGAGTGGGTAGTTTGGAATGTGATTTTTCACATTATATTGGGGAGAGAATAGAGAGGTTTCTCATGAGTTATAAATTATGTGAGATATGGCCTATGGGTTAAGAAAGAGAGCCTTATGTATTTGAGATATGGATTAGAGTTAGTGATTTGGGAAATATATTTTATTTGAGATATGTTATACAAGTTTAACCCATGAGAGGGATTAGCCCAAGATTCTGAATTCCCTGATTATAGGAAGCATGGGTAGATGATTCGGGTTATAATATCAGTGCATGTAAAGTGACACCAGGTATGGGATAGAGTCATAGTGATTCCATAGATATTTTGAATGTTTAAGGCATAGTTGGGTGCCTTTACTTTATATTAGTGCACTAGAGGTGCTACTGTATATGGTGTGTAAATGACTATGCCTTGGTTTTTTATGAGGAAATCACCTTGAGTGCTAGTGTTTTGGTATCAAGGTTTGGTTTTTAGTGTGGGATCAGTAGGATTCTTGACCCTATATATTTTAGATGTGTTCATTAGTAGAATAGTGGTAGAGTGTGTATGGACTCTTTTGATTTTTTGGGCGATTCTGAATGGTGGGTGATAGTTCATTTTTTTCCGATATATAAGGAATATTGGGTTTTTGGGAAATAGTGTATGGTAGACTTTTTTTTATGAGACTAACATACAAAAGGAAATGGTCAGTGGGTTTAGGAATGTGGGCCTTGGTTTAATGATGTGTAAATCATGGTAGTGTGATCCAGTTTATGTGACTGAGTGGTACAAGATCACACACCCATCACTTCTAGATGAGTTCAAGGCAGTGTGCACTAGATACGCACAGTGATGTTGAATTATGAATCAGTGAGTATCCATGTGCAGGACAAGGGACAATGGTTTTGATTAAATTATATAGGCATGGTTTTCTGAGAGTTGTGATGAAATGATAAATGACCCTTTATTCCAAGATTACTAAGTTACACTTTTGGATTGAAAATATCCACTTCTTAGGTCATAGTATCTTGAAATCATAAGTATCAGTTTTCTTAGAGAAGGTGAGTGTTGTGGTTTCTTGGTAGAATCCTGAGAATGTATTTTATATAATAAGTTTCTTGGGTATGGATGGATATTATAGTTGTTTCATACAGGAATTCCCATGCCTTGATTCACCTCTTACTAGTCTTACAAAGATGGGTGTTAAGTTCCTGTGTTTAGAAGCATGTGAGAAAGAATTTCAGGATATGAAAGGAATGCTTGTTTCAACACCTATTCTGATTCTTCATGAGCCTAGAGGAGGCTATATAATGTTTTTTATGCATCAAGAATCGTCTTGGTAGTAGTTTTGATGAAAGATTATAGATTCATTGCGTACGGATCTCATCATTTAAGGCCCCGTGAGATAAATTACATGACACATGACCTTGAGCTAGTAGCAGTTGTCCATGACATGCGTTGTTAGAGACACTATCGTATGGGTGAGTGTTGTGTGGTGTATACAAAACACAAGAGCCTAAAATATATCTTTAAATAGTGTGTTTTGAATAACAGACAGTGAATATGGGTTGAATATATTCATTTCATCACTTTTGAGCTTACCTATACATCTTAAAACGGAAATGTAGCGGTGGATGGTCTCGTCGACGTCCTGCTATGATGTGACGACAGAGGCGTGTGATGTTAGGGTTCCCAGGTCATTGTGGTTGTGCATCACGAGGGGTCGTGTGGCGTGTAGCATTGCATGGACCGAGGCGCGGTAATGATTTCGCTCGATCTTTGCGATTTGAAATTTTAAATTTGGACTAGAATTCTTGGGTACCGCGGCGCAGTTTGTGATTTTTGGGTTCCACTACCTGTTTGTTCAATTACTGATAACCCTAAAACCGGCTTTTTAGAAAATTAAAAAAATGGCTTTGAAAAAAAAAGTAGTGGATGTACTGATTCATAAAACTCAGACACAAGCGATACAGGAATCCAGTGAGAAATGAAAATTGATGGCCCTATTCTACGAGATTCATCTATAATTTCATGATAGTCATGAGCAGTCTTATCTATCAGCCTTGAAAGTTACCTCTTCACTCTTGATGAGGTGAATAATAGAAAAAATTTAGATCCTAGAGGCTTGGTTCTCTAGGAGAGTATTTTAAGAGAGGACCGAACTCCAGATTGGTCTATGGATAGCGACAAAATCCTACATATACATGTATGTTTCTAGGTATATATAGATATGATAGAGGAACTGATATGGGAGTCCCACACTTCTCAGTGGGTAGTTCGTTTAATAATCTTCAAGATGTATTGAGATAAGTGATACTAGTATTGGTGTCCTAGGATGAAACATTAGATAGTAGGTTTTATCACTAGTTGTTCCAAATATCAGCAGGTGAAGGTGAAGAAACAGTGACCTTATGGCTTGTTACAGTCTCTTAAAACCCAAAAATATAAATGAGAAGATGTTGTTATGGATTTTTTTGTCAGATTACTAAGGTCACATCAAGGTAGCAATGCAGTTTGGGTTATTATTGATAGGTTGATAGAAGTATCTCACTTATTTCCTATTCAAGATACTTTATCAGTTGATGAGATGGGAAGAATATATGTCCATGAGATCATACGGCTACATGAGGTCCCTTGTACTATCATTTCAGATAGGGACACTCACTTCACATCATGGTTCTGATAGGGGTTGTAGAATGTTATGGGTATATAGGTGCTTCTGAGCATAGATTTTCACCCTTAGACCGATGGCCAATCAAAATGAATGGTATAGGTGTTAGAGGAAATGATCCAATCATGCGTACTTGATTTTGGAAGTTTTTAGGAGAAGCATATACCTCTTGTAAAGTTATCCTATAATAAAATCTTTTAGGTGATGATTCGAATGTATGATTTTGAGAAATTTTATTGGTAGGTCATATCGTTCACCCCTGTACTAGATAGAGGTAGGAGGTGCATTCCTACTAGGTCCCCATCTCATGCAGGAGACTTTGGAGTAGGTTCAACTAGTCAAGAATCATATTTCTACTACTCATTGTAAACAAAAAAAATATGTCGATCGTCATTGACGGCCTTTGGAGTTCGATTTCAGGGATTGTGTTTTTCTATGGGTATCACCCAGGCTTGGGAATGCATTTTTTTTTACAGAGGCAAGGGAAGTTTCCACCTTGTTATATAGGGCCATTTGAGATTCTAGAGAGAGTTGGGATGGTAGCCTATCGGTTGTTACTGCCTCATAGGTACCATACCATGCATGACTTCTTCCGTGTTTCACAACTTCACCGGCATCGTGCTGACTCATCTCATAATTTTGATCCCAAGGAAGTTGAGTTGGATGTTGATGCTTCATTTGAGGATTATACAATAAACATCATTGACCGAAGAAAAAAGGCTCTCTAAGGCCATTATGTCCATTTATTATGGTGATATGGTATCACATCCATGTAAAATAAAAAATTTGGGAGTGGGAGGCTGACATACATGCCTAGTGGCCAGAATTATACTCAGATGAAGTTTTGATTCCCTTGGAAGGTGAACTTGTGGATAAGTTCCTTTAAGGGGGGATACTATAAGAATCCAGTTTTTACCTCAAGTATGGATCCTCTAAGTTTTGGTCTAATTTTTATTTTGGACCAAATATGGATGCCTAATGAGGTCATAATGTTTTTGGGGGTATCTGAAGCTTGTTCGGAGCTCGAACCCCAACCGGTGGAGAAAAAGCACTAGGATGCATGGTTAGTAGAAAATGTGTGACCCATCCTGCACAATCTCTATTAACCATGCGGGGCTAGATAGAGGAGAAAGTAGGGTGCATATTTTTTCCTAAACATGTTCTAGTGGCCACATGTTGGTGCATGGACCTCTGCAATTTTTAGCAGATGAATATCTTAGGGTTTTCACATATTCAGTCAAACTGTGTGCATGAACCATGTGAGGTGCCCCTTGAAGCAAGAAAGGGTGCATGATTGGCGCATGTTTTGGCCAACTGTGCATCCAAACCATGTGACTATAAAATTTTGGGTAAATTTACGATGTTTCCCTTAATTTCAATTAAACAAACCCCAACCCTCTCATTTCTTTTCCAGCAGATAGGATAGCTCTCCCTCTCCCTTTTTGAAGCTCTCAATCCCTCTTTGATAGGTTTTTCTCCCATGATCTGATCTAAAGTCCGATTTGATCCCCATTAATCATTTTTAATGTTCATAGGTAAGTACTTTATTCATCTTGAGTCATTATTCATTATTTTTTCCCTTGATGATACTATTTAGATGCAAGCTCATATGCCCTATTTTAAAGGTGTTGATTCATTCTTTAGATCTCTTCTGATCCGGGCCAAACTAAATGTTGATACTGGATGAGGAGATTATTATAGCCTCGAGGTAGGTGTTCTATGACTCATCCCTCAAGTTTAATCATTTTATAAAAATTTTTAGTGTGTGCATGCCAATTTCATCAGGTGTGGCCGATTAAATTCAGGTGTCTTACTTGTAATCATTATGCTCGTATTCTAGATCCCTTTCTATATAGTATCATCACATTATTGGAGGTTGATACCTCAACTCTTTCCACCCAAAGTATGGTGTTTCCATAAATATTCCTTTAGTGGTTTTTTATGTTTTTCTACACCACCGTTCGTGTGTCCTATGGATTAACCCTATTAATGGTAATCCCTTCCGTAATAAAATAAATTGTGAATTGTAATGGTTATCCCTTTTATATGATAATGTCACTTGATACTTCTAAGGTAAGTGCTTCAATTAATTCATGAATCTTAATTTTAATTGGAAATTATATCTATATATGTCACTTGGATTATCTATATGTAAATAAATCACTTGGTTTCATGTCAACAACACCCCTTTACATGCCCAATGGAAGGTAGTGGAGTAGACCTAATAAATTGATTATGAATTAAATGAACTAATAAATGGTTTCATGCCTATTTATTCCTTGTCACACTAATGAAAGGCAATGACTTAAACCAAATGACTTATTAAGACGAATGAGTATTACATGGCCTAATTAATTAGTGAATCAAGTATAAGGTGTCGATTGCATACAGACCTAATTATCATTATAGGAGTGGTAAAACTTGAGCCAACCTTGGATTCCCAAGGTAATGCCTTGATCACTCATGGATGAAATTCGGATTCAAGTATGTCTATTTCCAAGGGTGATACCCTCCTTGGAACCTGATCTTTATCTACCAATAGATTCTCGACATAACGTTGTAGGATCCCTCCATTATCATTCAAATATTAGGATTCCTTAGATATACTCCTTGGATACAGCTTGATGTCTACGGACATTTGGCTCCATGGATACACCCATTGGAACTAGTTATTGCTTATCCCGTTTTACCTTGGATAAATTCCTTAGACTCTGTTAGAATCATATTACATTAGAATACCTTGGTCATTGCCCCTTTGATTACATGAAGACCTCTTATAGTCAAGATAGAGGTTATTAATGAGTTGTATTGACCCCTGAGGTAAAGGATTCCTTGGTTATTACCTTGGATCATATTCACTATTATCATCATTAAAAGATGCTTTGTTATATCATGGATCCTTATTATTATTATCATGATATGATTTCAGTTTTGGTTACACCTCACGTGAATTATTATATAAACTGAACTTAAATGAATTAACTAAGTGATCTCATGTTCAAATACATTACCATTTAAGGATAAAGTAAGTATCGGGATATTTACATTACTATCCTACTTTACTTTTATATATGCATTCCTACAAACTATTTAAGTTTATATTACACAGATTGGATGTTATAGACATCATTAGTGGTGGCCTATTAAGATTTATCTCACTCCCTATCTGAGCCTCCATTGGTACCTGGGTAGATTACATTTATGCAGGTGTTGACAAAGGGAAACATCCTACTTTGGACACCTGATATTGCTTTCTTTCTTAAGATGGATCTTGGTAGTAGATGACCGAGCTGAAGCTCGGGATGCTTGGATAGTTTTGGATTATTCTTTTTTCTTTTATATAGCATGTACTGACTAGTTCCATGTATACCTATTTTATATTTTTTAGATACATAACATACATTATCATCATATTTTGAGTATTATTATCAGTTTCTTTTGTTATTTATTATTCCTATATACTTATGCTATGGTGGGTAACTGGTCTAGTGTTATAGTGTATGTTATCTGATGTGCCATATTTTCATATAATGGTTCCACTATTTTCTTGTTATTATATTTATCTTATATGATACATTCTAGTAATGAGGTAATAGTCTCCCCATGGACACACCTTAGGCCCTCACTATCAGTCAGTAGCCTCTAGAATTTTGGGAGATGAGCTTGAGGCCATGTGGCCAACTGGCTTCAGGGCACCTTTAAGTGGAACCTAGTTTGGGACGTCATGCTAGGGATTGACTTGGATCTTGATTATTTTAGAACACCAAGGGTGATACCCCTTAGGATCATTTATAATTCCTGATACATAGGAATTCCAAGGGTGATATACCTTAGGGTTGGAGATGATGTCTAGTACTTTGGAATATGAAGGGTGGTACCCCTTGTGTTCAATTGTGGTGCATAATGTTATTTTTAGATCACCTAGGGTCACCCTAATTATCCAATAAAAACATATATTTTAATTACATTTTAATGGTATTAAATGTTCATTTTTGATCTTATGGTCCTGAGTTAGTTCATTTTCATTATGAACATCCATTCTCATCATTTGTGCACTTCATGCCTAATTTACACCAATTTAGGCCCAATGAGTCATCTGATTATAAGGAATGTAATTATCAATATTTTAATTTGATATTTAGGGAAATATATCTACACTTAAATTTGAACATTTTTCATTCAGGGATCAATGGATGGTTCATAAACGATGATGGAGATATTTGGAGATGAATGGAAGCAATTCTGGAGAAGGAAGATTGGACACCAGCCCACTTATGAGACTGTGGGGCCCAACATACAGGCCCAATGAATCCTAACTTTTGTGGGATGATATAATAAATATTTATAAACAAATCACTTTTCATGATATAATGCTAATTCGGCCTCTATGGTGGTCATTAAGGTGCCCCAAGTTAGAGATACAATTCCGGGCCAGATTCTGTGGCCCAAAAAAACAGACCACTAATTTGATCATATATAGGAAAACACAACTCCAAATGGGTCCAAATTTTACAGGTGGTTAGAAGTCATCCGGAGCTCCATTTTCTTCTTATATGGCCCACTCTGATTCGGCCATCTAGAAGGTCATACAAACGTGTCTGTTTGGTGGATGAAAGTTGGCTGCCACCTCGGGTCAAATGTGGAAAAGTCCAAATTCCACAGGCTTTCCACCACCTATGGCCTATCAAAATTAATTGATATGCTTTGTACTGTTGGAGGCTCGACCCAAGGGCTTAAAAATACCTATTTAAGGCAGTGGTTTTGTAGTATTTAGGAATATTTGGTGCTTGGTTTCATTGTAGTGTTATGATGCCGCTTTGTGTTTGTAATCGCATTTCTTTATCATGTAAGTTGTTTAATTAAGCTTAGTTTCTTAATAAAAGTTCTTCATTTACTCTTATTCTGTTCTTATACTTATCACGTTGATACCTTTGGTTCAAGGTGTGGATTTATTCACGTCATACTTTGTGATATTTATCACACAACGGAGGAGTGATCTTTTTTTGTTGTTGTTTTTCCTTCTTCAATTCCACCCTTGTAAGTCTACTTCCCGCTTCCGTTGAAGACATGTCATCAATGGAGGGATAACTCTTTTATGGGTTGATCCAAGGGAGTATCAAGGGGCTGGATTGGATGTTATTTATCACTCCATTAATGGCTAATCACTTCTTTTAAATGAGATTTTTATTTGATGATTTTAAAACATCTTCATCCTTATTGAATTTAAGGTCACACATTTCAAGTGATAATACGAACCTCTACCTTGGAGTGCTCAAAACTTTGATCCTTAAAGTGTATAGGTGATTCGTATTAGGGTGTGTAGGCATTAAACCTATAAGTTATTATTTCGTTTGATCTTCTTAAATGAATCCATCTCAATTATAAGAAATTGAAATCATTAAAAAAGTAATTCATCCAATCCACCCCGAGCAATAACCTAGGATCGACTCATTCTTTTAAATTGAATTCACTTAAATCTATTATATATCTTTCAACCCATCCAAAATCAATCTAAGTTTGCCACTTCATAGCCGAAAATAGTTCATAGAATGTACGTGTCTATAGGTTTCTTCTTAGGTCTCTGTGGATTCGATAACCCAAGCTAAACTACAAGGATCGTCTTACCTTCTTCTCTTGGGTAAATTTGAGCGAGAATCAAATTTTGGCGCCGTTGTTGGGGACTTAAGTAAGTTATCTTAGACACTATCATATTTTTTTTCATCCCACTTCTCTTTTCTCACCCCTCACTCCTATGGAAGTCAATTTTGAACAAGTCCAAACATGGGAAACCTATCCCTACTTTGATCACCCAACCCCAAGTACGATGTACAATGACTATCCTAATTCCTACTTGTGGGATCATCAATAACCTACTGAACCATAATGTTTTTATTAATATGAACCACAATACATTTCAACCTATTATGAGTTCCAATCCCAACAAGGCCAATCGGAATATCCTCCTGTGGAATTCCAACTTAATTATCCTCTTGGAATAGACCATATGTCTCAACACATTGACCATCCTAATCCACATCCATTACTTGAAAAATTGTGTCAAAAAATGGAGGTAATGAATTTTGAGGTTTCATCATTGAGGTTAGAACTACAAAGCATTAAAAATCGTGAGGAACCCATCCCTACAAAAACTGTCCCTTCCATAACCTTATGTGAATTGTCTAGTTTCCCACAAACCTATCATGAATTTACTAAAGAGAAAACCTTTGGATTTGGGGAAGATGAGGAGGATCATGGAATTGTTTATGGGTGTTTAAATCAAGAGGAAACTGATTTTTTTTATTCACAAGAGGGAAATTTGACATCATGGATTGAGTCTCATGAATATAACTCCATTGATGATTTTTCAAAAACACAAATCACTGAACCATTAAGATAAATCACAAACTTTGAGTCCATAACCATTCCTGAAACTGATCTTTACAATATGGTGGTTGAATCTTCTATTCAAAAGGAACCAATTATGTTGAGCAATTTTGAAAATGAAACTGAGTTCAATTCAAAGTCCCAACCTATGTTTGAAAGTTTTAGCCTACCTAAACTTGAACAAAAGGACTTTCCATCCACCCTCAAGTTTCCATTCATTGGGGATATCTAAAAACTTCCATTTGTCATAATTTCTTATCTTGAAACCACTAAATAGGTGATTATTCATAATGTCTTAGAAAATACTACAAAAGAAATTGAATCCATCATTTATGATATTCCTTGGATTTACCTGCTCATTTTAGAACAGAGGTTTGTGCATGAAACAAATTCTAAACATATAATCAATCTCAAGCTAGTAGAAGTGGTGAAACATGTGGTCCTTAAAATGTTTAAAGTTGTTATTGGGTAAGTTGGGGGGTCCATGTCGGGCTAATGACGTTAAACAAAGCGTTGCATGGGAGGCAACCCATGGTTTTCAAGTTTCCAATCATTTTGTATTTTTAATCAACTTTATATTTTAAATAGGATTAATTAATCATTTTTATATTAAATAAAAAAATAGACTATTGACCTGTTCTTCTATTATGAGTATGGATTGGTATGAAAGGGGAGCACCATATTCATCTGTGTCACGTGGTGTGATCCTTGAGTAATACCATACCCAGAAATTTAAAAAGAAGACAATGTATCATCAGTTTATTTTATTTTATATATATACTTATATTGTACTTATATATATATATATATATATTGTTTTTTTTGTTTTTTTTTTTGTTTTTTTTCCTTTTTCCACTAGGGAACTTTGCAAGCGACATGGATATCAAAGGAATAAATTCGAGCGGCAAGAACTTCAAACTTCAACCACCAGGTGACTTAATTACATGATCCTCATATTTCAATTTCCTTATATAACTCCCCTTTTATTCCTCTACCCCATTCTAAATTTTATTTTTATGAAACTAGGGACAGTTTCATTCTAAGTTGGGGGGTGTGGAAACAAAATGTTTTTTTTAAAAAACAATGATAAAAAAAAGAAGTAAAATTCCTTTATCATTCATATAATAACATCTTTTCTCACATAAAAACTACATATCAAATAATTTGTATTTCCTTGACTCTTAATTTAATTCATGATTAAGTTTAAAAGAATTGATTTTGGAAGTTTGGTTGTCCAATGAAAATTTTCATCATTTTTATTTTCATCCATTAAATCAAAATGCCACAATGCACATCCTTTAGATTGTGGGGTACTAATTTGAATTTTTGGGGTCCTATAATAAATAGCATAGTCTGGTTTGATTTTTATGAATAATATGAGTATTCAAAAAAAAATTGCGTGTAGAGCAATTGATTGATAAAATGCGAGGCTTTCGGCACTTGGGGATCGTGACTCCAGAGTTTTCTAGCCCTGAGTTTTTCAATCTATTTATATTTATGGTAATATGACTTTGTTTTTTATTAAGTTAACTCGAGACGATGCCCGAGTATGTGGGATTCACTTGGTGCCCTAAGGCCTTTGAGTCTGAGAGTCATCGGCAAGTCTTGCTACATGGGTTAATTTGATTAACTGCAATCTCAATTACTATGTCAATTTTGCAAAAAAAAAATCCAAAAAAAAAAGAATGAAGAATACTCATATTAGGATTAAATGTGACTCCACCTAGCACTTCCATGATTTCCCACTTGAATGAAAATGAACCCCCATATCTATTGTGATACACAGCACATCATTACACCTAATTGAGTTGGATGAAGTATGATGATGGATTTGATCAAAGTAATGGTCTTGGGATTGGGATATGATTTTAAATTCATCTTGTTTTAAATTATCTTGATAGGTTATAAAAATATATTTGTGTGCAGTTTACATTGTGAGCACTATTTGTTATAATGTGTTTGAAGAAAGGAATTCAAATAAAATCATTGAATTATTTGCTCGGGACTAGAAAATCTCAAGTTGGGGGGTGTGATTATCCAATAAAAACATATATTTTAATTACATTTTAATTGTATTAAATGTTCATTTTTGATCTTATGGGCCTGAGTTAGTGCATTTTCATTATGAACATCCATTCTCATCATTTGTGCACTCCATGCCTAATTTACACCAATTTAGGCCCAATGAGTCATCTAATTATAAGGAATGTAATTATCAATATTTTAATTTGATATTTAGGGAACTATATCTAAACTTAAATGTGAACATTTTTTATTCAGGGATCAATGGATTATTCATAAATGATGATGGAGATATTTGGAGATGAATGGAAGCAATTCTGGAGAAGGCAGATTGGACACCAGCCCACTTATGAGACTGTGGGGCCCAACATACAGGCCCAATGAATCCTAAATTTTGTGTGAAGATATAATAAATGTTGAGTAACAAATAACTCTTCAGGAGATAATTCTAATTCGGCCTCTATGGTGGTCATTAAGGTTCCCCAAGTTAGAGATACAATTCTGGGCCAGATTCTGAGGCCCAGAAAAATAGATCACTAATTTGATTATATCTCGGAAAAAAAAACTCCAAATGGGTCCAAATTTTACAGGAGGTTAGAAGAAATCAGGAGCTCCATTTTCTTATTATATTGCCCACTCTGATTCTTCCATCTATAAGGTCATCCAAACACTTCTGTTCGGTGGATGAAAGTTGGCTGCCACCTCGGGTCAAATGTGGAAAAGTCCAAATTCCACAAGCTTTCCACCACCTATGGCCTATCAAAATTAATTGAGATGCTTTGTACTGTTGGAGGCTCGACCCAAGGGCTTAAAATTCCTATTTAAGGAAGTGATGTTGGAGGATTTAGGAATCTTTGGTGCTTGGTTTCATTGTAGTGTTATGTTGTCGCTTTGTGTTTGTAATCGCATTTCTTTCTCATGTAAGTTGTTTAATTCACCTTAGTTTCTTAATAAAAGTTCTTCATTTACTCTTATTCTTTTATTATACTTATCACGTTGATACCTTTGGTTCAATTTATGGATTTATTTACACCATACTTTGTGATATTTATCACACAACGGAGGAGTGATCTTTTTTTGTTGCTGTTTTTTCTTCTTCAATTCCACCCTTGTAAGTCTACTTCCTGCCTCCATTGAAGACATGTCATCAATGGAGGGCTAACTCTTTTATGGGTTGATCCAAGGGAGTATAAAGGGGCTGGATTTGATGTTATTTATCACTCCATTAATGGCTAATCACTTCTTTTAAATTATATTTTTATTTGATGATTTTAAAACATCTTCATCCTTATTGAATTTAAGGTCACACATTTCAAGTGCTAATACGAACCTCTACCTTGGAGTGCTTAAAACATTGATCCTTCAAGTGTATAGGTGATTCGTATTAGGGTGTGTAGGCATTAAACCAGTAAGTGATGATTTCGTTTGATCTTCTTAAATGAATCCATCTCAATTATAAGAAATTGAAATCATTAAAAAAGTAATTCATCCAATCCACCCCGAGCGATAACCTAGGATCAACTCATTCTTTTAAATTGAATTCACTTAAATATATTATATATCTTTCAACCCATCCAAAATCAATCTAAGTTGGCCACTTCATAGCCGAAAACAGTCCATAGAATGTATGTGTCTATAGGTTTCTTCTTAGGTCTCTGTGGATTCGATAACCCAAGCTAAACTACAAGGACCGTCTTACCTTCTTCTCTTGGGTAAATTTGAGCGAGAATCAACCTAGGGATTGTCTTTATACCTGATAATATGGACCTCCTAGTATAATCACTTAGGGGTTGGTTTATTTGCATTATATTGGTTTCAATTGTCATGTGACATGCTCAGAGACACTCTAGCACTGGATGAAGCCAGTTTGGTTTGATCTAGTTCCATGGTAGATTATGTAGATCGATGATGGTTATTTATTTATGATTTCACACTATGTTTATTTATATTCTAATAATATCACATGCATAAACTATATTTACAGTTATGTATAATATTGAATTATTAGTTACCTATTGAGTTGTACTCACACCTTTCTCAGTCATTCATGTCACTTGGGTATCAGAGAAAACCTCATTATTTGTAGTTTTAGGTTGGAAAAAGGCATGAGATTGTTTGATCGAGTTGTATATCTTGGATGAGACTATATATTGAGACAATTTTAATCTCAGGTATGTAGTATATCCTCTTGTAATTTTATTTAATTCTTTCTTATTCATCGTGAATGTGTGGTCGGATCAGTGGGCCATTAGTGACCATATAACTACTTTCTTCCACATTAATTTATTATTGATTGGTTTTTTATTTCTTTCATGTACTCTGATGATTATTATTGTGGATTATGTTTAGTTATTTTTATCCTTGATTATGAAATTTTATTTGGAGGTATAGTCTCCCCATAGTATAACCCTAGGCCACACTACTAGTCGGCAGCCTTTGACATATGGGGAGGCATTCCCAAGTTCCTGTAACTCTCTAATCTAGTCATTATTCATAGTGAACTGGGGTAGGTGTGTTACATTATCTTCACTCATTAAATATGTTCTTTACACAAACATGTATTGAAAAAAATCAATAAGTTCCTAGTTATCAAAGGGGGTGGACATATTTGGGAAATTATAAACATAAATGAATAAGTGGTAGATGATGTATAAGAATATTGTATAGAAAGTATCAAGGATGTGTGGAATTGGTTAGTAGATTATAATCTTGATAAAGTGGGTTTTTTAAAGTTATTTATTATATATAATTTGATTCAACTTATTTATTTTCACTTATCCTTCATTTTTTGGGGGGCTGGAACTTGAGAGGAGATGGTACCCTTATAAAGCTTTTGTGGCTGTGAAAGTGATTACTTAGGGATAAGTAAGATTTCTAGTGTGAGGTAAGTGATTCATGTGAATTATTAATTATATTTCATTAATTATAAATTCATTTTATCCCTTTAAATATGATATAAATAAGAATTATATGATCTTTTTTATGTGTCCCCATATTTCATGGTATTTGGTAAATATTGTTCAAAATTTCTAACTTTTGAATGGAATATAAATAATCAAGTTTTTTGGAATAAATTGAATTTAAATATATGAATACCCCTTGTTTTTTTTATTTTTATTAATGGGGTGAATTTATGGAATCAATAAAGGAAGAAAAAATGAGGCTATGTAAGAATAATTTAGGCGAGAGATGGTCAATGAAAGATTAAAACACTACCCATGTCAACGCCTGAGAGTACATCAAGAGGAAAACATAACCCCATAGAAGTGATCCATGTTATTTACAATAAACAGCATTTTCTTGCATCTATATTTGAGGTTACACTAGGTCACCAATGGAATATCATTAAGGGATATGTGACATTATTTTGGTTATGACCTTAGGTATGTAAGAATAAATGGAGCCCATGGAATATCTTGAGAATTTGTTATCATGTCAACATATTACTTCATTATCCATCATGAGATTTCATCCACTTATCAATGGAAACTATGTTGAATTACCAAGACCATGCCAACTTCAACATAGCATGAGGGAAACACCTTTGATACCATTTTAGGCAAACACTATCTAGTGAGCTTAAATTTTTCTCGAATTATACACTCAATGAAATCTAGAAATAAAATTCACATTAAAAACTTGATGAAATACTATATATATTGTGATCCTCTATTTTAAAATTGATAAAAAGTTAGGTAGCTGAGGATATTCCATTAAGAGATGTGATTTGTATCATATGTTAAGTCTACATCTGAGACAAGACATCTGGTATCACATCTTGAGGATAAAGTTTCACTCTAATGAAATATCAATCTTTAATGCATGTTCTTTCAGTGCTTTAATAAAATTAAAAGAAAATAACCCTAAGAGTATATTTATTATCCGACAATATTTCAGGATCCAACACAAGTTATGTAAAATTTAATGCACTCTTAGGGATTAATTTAATAAATTTTTGTTGTTAAACTAGCCCAACACTAGATTTAATTAAGAAATATATTTATTGTAGCATCCACAACCTGAACATCCACCCAAAAAAGTGCTAATGGGTCGGGTTACACTAGCCTTAGGCACACCTCCCCGAGCACCAAAGGCTACTGACAAGCAGGTAGGGTGTAAATATGTTTAGTGGATTATATATACCCTCTAGGAATAGATAATATATTGGTCTGATCATAATAAGATAACATGAAGTGAAAATAAATGACTCAGTAGACTCAAACCAGACCTGTAGAGCAGAAGCACATCCAATATCAATAAACATCAGAAGCAATATAGAAACAATAATAGCGAAAATTAAACATAACAGCATGCGAGAAATCCACAAAACAAAATAAGGAACAACATGAATTTCATATCAGTCTTACAAAACAATATTTAAGGTACTGTCCATAGTAGACCACAATAGCTACATATAATAAGTATGCTGAAACAGAAGGGAAGCTGAACAAAAAAATCATCTAGGCATGACCTCAAGGTCCATGCCAATATCCATGCCAAACAGCACTATGATCCAACTCATAAATATGATCCTCTACCAGTACATAAATTCATAAATTCTATACGCATATAGAAGGTCATGTATAGGGTGTGGGATGAATCTTAGTAGGATACCACCCAATGGTCCATACCTAGTATAAGTGTTTAAGTGGATATGAATCTCTAATTAAATTAAATAGTATAATGAAATAAATAAACACAACCTACACTAGTTCTTAGCAGCCACCAGGGAGTGTCACCATCTTTGGCTAATGCCCAAATCTCAAAGGAAAAGAGAGTCCTTAGCCCATGGCCCAAGTTACCCTTGCAGTCATAAATTCCTGGTGAACCCTCAGGTTCCACCTTAATAATATATCTCAGCACCATGTGCCTCCTGACACCTTGTGTCTCAAAGTACCAAAATCCTGAAGTCACACCCAAACAATAGTATTCCAGTCTCATGGACCCCTACTCAAAAGCTCATGTCGGTCTATGGCATGAAAACTAGAGGAACAATGATGTATGTCCTCAAATAAATATTCTGGCCCATATCCTCAAGCATGGAGATCCACAGCCCCCAACCTAATGGTCTCATTTCTATCAACCGAAGGCTCCTCACCTTCCACATGGATTTCTACAACAAGCACCTACAAAACATAAATACCTAAGACACAACTATCAGAGGCCTCTACCCATACAAGTAGTCAAAACCACCTCATCACGGAGTCAACCTATGCGCACATGACTCAATCGACACTTTGAACATCACAGGGAGTAGCAATCATCAAATAAGAACCTAATCCACACCAACTCTAGCACCTCGTTCCCCTGAAACCATGTCACTCAAATCCAATATCCATGTCATCCAAGTATCCTGGGCCATTCCCAACCTGACAGTCACACTGCCTCAAACCAACGTCCACAACGCCCAATTCTGTGGTCAAAACCACTCAAGAAAATCTAGGCCACGCCCAACCAGTGATCAATATCACTCAATCCCAATGGTCATTCCATCCCAACCTTGGGCCTATCCTTTCATAGCCCCAAGGGTCTCAGTATATGTATTATCAAGAATTGCATAAATATAAAACACATTTAAGCACTTTAAACAAGTAATTCAATTTAAACAAATTGAATTTCACTAGCTACCAACTATATCACATTATCACTAAGGTCTTGAATGCCTCTAACTAACTTAATCAAGCTTCAAAAATTTAAACAAACTAGTTTAAATCAAAAACAAAACATTTAAAACCATTTTGGAACCCCCACACAAAATATCCCAAGTAGAAACAACCTCTCTCATGTCCTCGCTCAAGTGTAATAGGTATAGGGCATTCCCATAGCATCCCACGTGGTCTAACAGTCAAGTCAATATTCTATAACAGGGTTCCACTCAAAACCCATTGTTGTGCTAAAAATACTTAACCCCCAAAAGTTTGCAAAAAACTCAAAATAATGTATGCACCACCTACCTTAGACTTGTATATGTAGGAATGTCTGATATCAAAGTCCAATTCGAAGTAGATCGATGTAGATTTTAGTTTTCATATTAAACCCTAAAATTGGTTCGGATGGAAACAGTGGTCCATAAGGTGAAAGATCAAGGAAGAATAAGGGTGTATGGGGTTAGCCTTACTAATTTGATCATATAGCTTCTGAAGGATCAAAGAACTAAGGTTTTATAGAGGATTTGGATAAAAATCCACCAGAAGAAGGGAGGGGCACTCCCTACTGTGCATGCAACCAAGAAGGAGAGGAAGAAAAGGGAACCATGAAGGAAAAACGAAAAATAAGGGCAAATGGTAATTTGAATCATTAACTAGGTCACACGGTTTGGAAAACCCCAAGGGTATCAACATATGTAATCTCAATCATTACATAAATATAAAACACATTTAATCACTTTAAACAAGTAATTCAACTTAAACAGATTGAATTTCACTAACTACCAGCTATAACACATTAGCACAGAGGTCTTTAATGCCTCTAACTCACTTAATTAAGCTTCACTAATTTAAACATACTAGTTTAAATAAAAACAAAACATTTAAAACCATTTTGGCACCCCCATCCAAAATATCCCAAGGATCAATGGCCTCTCTCCCAGCCTTACTCATCCGTAATAGGTATAGGGAATGTGTAGGATTCAGATGCAGCAGAAGCATGGCAGTTGGGAGGGACCAACTTTTCTTTTTCCATAATCGATGACCAATCAGGGATGAATATGATGATGAATTCTAGTATCCACATATTAAAATCAAAGATTTAGAAAAAGAGAAGAAAATCACTGGATCTAAGAAAGAGGATCTTACACATCATGTTTATAATTAATTTATTAATTTCTGAAGAAATTAAATACCTGGGAATTTGGTACTTTATTTTTTGATGATCTTTGATCATCCAGAATGAATCTTACGGATTGTCTTCATTATGATCACGATGATCCAAAGTAGAATCCCTCTAGCGGTGATCCATACATGCTCTAATGGTCTCCAAACAACACCAATCATTCCACGGGTGCTAGCGCAGCAAACCAAATGTCTTGCATCAATCATTCTTGATTGCTCATTCTTCGATCTTTAAGAACTCCTATCATTATTGAGAGGGAGAGATAAGAGGAGTTGAGAGAGAAAATATGTGTATCAACAATTCTCAATTCACCAGGGTTTGACACAATAAATTTACCTGCCTATTAATCAACATGGAGTTTCAGTAATAATATTTAATTTCAAAACAGCAATTAAATACAATTATAACCATTAGAGAAAACCCATTCCACATAATAACAATAACAACACCATTATTTTTGGTGTTACAACTTTCACAAAGCATAACCATAAATAAAATCTCGTCCCACATAATTATAACATTATTATTATTATTTCTGGTTCCAACTGGATAAACATTTTTTACCGACTTGTAAATAATTAATTTATCAATGGACACGGTCTTGGTCTGTTCATACTCATCTTCCATTTATTGAACACCCAAATAAAATATTTTATTCTCTTAAATAAATATTCTTATTAACAAACTAGTAGATAAATATTTATTAAATTTTTGATAAAATAAATAAATATATTTTATTCAAAATCCAGTGAATAAATATTTATTTAATTTATGCGATCATTTTAACTTGAAAAAAATTATTCCTTAGTCTTGAGAATAATATTTATTCCATTAATTAAATTCAAATAGAATTTAATCAATACCACTAAAAACACTTAGTGTGTGACCCTCTAGGATTAATTCTCGTTGGCATTAGGCGGGCTTGCCTAAAGTCCAAGATTACTATCTAGCAATGGGTCAAGGAACCCAAGAGAAAGAACTTAAAGTCACAACGATGACCTCCACATATGAATGCTCACTGTGTAATATAATCCATTTGTCAGAATATCTCATCCAGCAGGTTTCATGATAGTTTCATCAACCTATATGATTAATACATCATTCTTTGACTACCTAAAATAAACTTGTCATTACACCATGGATATGGAATTTAGAGAGATGGTTTTATTTCAATAAAAGGGTTGAGATATCAAATTCCATAAATGGAAGTGAAAAATCCTTCCTCAACTTATCCATTAATAATATTTCATTCGTGATGCACCCAACATACCCTACTTCCCACCAACATATGGTGTAATGGTTTTTTTAGTAAATCAAAGTATACGAGTCATGACACGTATTAATGATAATCTTAAATTTTAAGGACCATTACACATGCTTGTAGATAGGAATATCCGATGACACCAGAACATGTAGAATTCCTACTGGTGGGTTTGTTTTCATAATCTCCCATCTTGGATATTACCAAGTGTTAACTTCATGAGAAGAAGTATCATATTCTTACGAGTACTCGTACTAGATGTTCTTTATACTATGTTCCCCATCATAGTATGGAATCCAATCACAGAACTATATTTAAGAATATGATCATGGAACTCCAAGGTTCTCATCATAGAGGAGAACTACTATGACCTTATCAATATGACAAATACTCTATGACATAATTACATCATAGTCATGTAGAAAAATGAACAAGATGTAATTAAATATTCATGTAATTGAAGTAAAAAAAATTGGTTCTAGGACACCAACTCTAACAGCATGACCGTGACATCCCACATGGTCTAACAGTCAATTCAATATGTTATAACATGGTTCCGCTCAAAACTTATTGTTGTGCTGAAAATCTTCAACCCCCAAAATTCTACAAAAACTCAAAACAAGTTATGCACCACCTACCCTAGAATCATAGACATAGGCATGCCCGATATCAAAGTCTAATTTGAAGCAGATTGACATAGATCTAAGCTTATGTATTAAACCCTGAAATTGGTTCAAATGGAAAAAATGGTCCTTAAGTCAAAATATCAAGGAGGAAGAAGGGTGATTGGGGTTAGCCTTACCGAGGCAATCCTATTGATTTTGATGGATCAAATAACAAAGGTCGGACAGAGGATTTGGATCAAAATACATTGGAGGAAGGGAGGGACACTCCCTGCTATGCATGCGACAAAGAAGTAGAGGAAGAAAAGTGAGGGAAGAAAAAAATGAAAAAAATGAAAAAATGGTAATTTTCCTCATCAGCTAGGTTGCACAGTTTACCAGCACGGTTTTCCAAACCGTGCGAAAGCCATACGGAATCCACTGCCTAAGAACCCAGGCCCGCATGACCACCCCTCATGGTTTTCCATACCATGCGAAAATCATGCAAAGCCCTTTGCAACTTCTGCATATGAGTCTATATGGTCGTGCACCACCACTCACAAGGTTTCCCCTAAACTATGTGTCTGCACCTGCTTCCCAAAAACTATGCCTTCGAGCCTTCTATGCTTCTAGAACCCTTTTGAGCACCTAGGGCACTCTCCTATCCCCTAGACCAACCCAAAAACTTCATTTAAGGCCAAAATAACTCTCTTAATTGAGTTCCAATCAACCAATCAAAAAGTATCATATCCACTAATTGAAAATTAAAACCAAGTGGGGATTTTTTTGACCCATTCCAAAAACCTGGGTTATTACATTTGTGGTCTAAACCCACTATAGAAAGGTCCTGATGGAAAATATGGGTGGTAAGGTGTCCTATATATCCCTTTGATCATGATAGTGTCCACATGTAGCACATGTAAATGGTGTGGGTACTAATGGAAAATTCCATTCATCTTGTTTAACTAAATCAAAAAAATGAGAAACAAACTGGATAGGTGGCACATGATCCTTGGAATATGGGGATATTTTTAGATCATAGATCCTGATCTTTACTCATTAATTTAATGAAATACCATATATACCACATTGAATTTATTTTAAGAACCTTTATGGCATGTGGAGAGATCCAAGAGATAAAGGGAAACTTATGAATGGAGGATGAACATCCTTATTTAGAGACTTTATATTTCTAGTTTTAGATATATATATATATATATATATATATATATTGTAGTTTCTTATCTTATAAGATCAATTTACATGGTTGTGAACCCTAATATAGAGGGATAACACCCTCATTAGTGATTAATCCAGTGGTTGAGTGCCTTGTATATGCTTGAGTCCTAATACATATCTAATACCTCTTATATTGTTAATCTTAATTTCAACTTTGTATGATTGGTTTTTTATGATTGTAATTAATTTTTATGTCATTTGTTGTTCCTTTTTTGGTTTTTATTCAATATCTCCATCCACTAAACAAAACCTATATACGATGTAATATAAGTGATTGAGTGGTGATGTTCTAAGCGATTGTTGGCACTTGTTTGGAAGGAATAATCTCATCATCAACTATTTTGGACTATTATCTCTTGATTAGAAGGTGTATTAAAGTTGAATTTGAGATCTCTATTAAAGAATTGGGTGATTTATCTTCTCTCCCCTGTGAACATAGGAAAGAGGATTAGGCTTCAGTAATGATTACATTATTGAAACTCACCAAAACCAATAGGTGAGGGTTAAAAGTTCACAATTTTGGATGTCACATTAATAAAAAATAAGATGTGGATGTATCAACTTTGTAACTATGATAACATTACATTGAAAATCATACCCTTGGATAAATTACTGATCCATTATCTTAATAAATCATCTTAGTATTTTGTCTCATTTCAATTGTACATAAATCATACACAAACACCCATATTAATACAAAACTTTATGACACTAAAATTTCACCCTTCCTTGGAGAAAATCTAAGTTTCAAATTCACTGCTTTAATTTTTTTTTAATTTTTTTCAACTACCTTATGATGAGGTGAATAGGTAATCCCACAATGAATCATATAAAAATGGTGAATTATTTATATTCAATTCCTATTACATGTGGTTTATAAGATACCTAACATGAAAAACTTTATACTTTGATTCCTTTATTAAACATGAATTAAGACTAAGATAATTATTAGGTTGTAATATTACAAAGATAGCACAATAGGGGGTGAATTGTGTCTTTTCAATAATCTTAACTGATTCTTGTTTTTGACTCCCTTATTAAATTATGAAGATATATAGCATTTTATTCTATAAAAATTATGAGTAGTGGATAAAAAAAAGAAAGAACACAACAAATTTATAGTGGTCCAGGGCACAAAGATCCCCTAGTCCACTCCACCAACCCTCTCTCTATGAGATTGGTGAATTTCACTAGAAAGGTCCTCTTATTACAAGATATAAAATACATAACTAAGTGTAGGAAGTTTATACCTTTACAAAAAGGATAAAAATAGATCCTTCTAGTTCTTTAACAGAGAACTAGTTATCCATAGATTAGTATAAGAATCTGAAACTTCACCACAACTGAGTATGAGTAGTTGAAACTCCAAAAATCAAAAGAGTTTGATTTGATGGTGGTTTGGGTTGATCTTCATAGTTGCAGTAGCAACAACTGACAATAGATGGATCTTCTTCTATAGAAATATAATTATTTAATAAAGAATATTTTTTAAGTGATCATGGTTGCAAATGATCTTCAATGTGAATATCAACTAATAGCAGCAGAAATTTTATAGCAACACGAGGTTAAAATATGTATGTCTCCAAAGTGTATCATCTTATGTAAATAACATAGTCGTTCATTTTTTGTAGCGGATATATAAAATATATTTACAATAATGAAGTCTTATATGAAAATATGTGTCTTTTATTACTCGTATCACATGTATATATGATTTGAAAATACTCTATTCGTATAAATAGATTTCTTTCAGTCAAACAGATCCAAGAAAATCACCTGATAGATTTTGGATATTCAAATTAAAAAAATAGTCTAGGTGAGTCGTAAATACTCTTAATAATAGGAGTTAGTTTCTATAATAAATAAGTTTTTTTTTGATACAATCATAATGATATTTGAATCGGACATAAACGAGCTTTGAATTTGTTGTAAATGAGCTTTGAATCAGTCTAAAATTCTATCAAGACCATTGCAGAAATTGTGGATAAAATTGAAAATTTAAATCTCTGACATTTAATAGTAAAATTTATGTTTACTTCACAAAATTAAAAAATAACAAACATAGAATTGAACTACATAGGTTTCATTTTTGGAATGTAAGTTTGATCATAAAAGTAAGTTTGATGAACCATACAATTGTCTCTTAAACGTAGGGTTCCTTACTTGTGTAGGGTTATTTAACCATACTTTCCTATCTTGAAAAACATAAGGTTTCATCCAAATTTAAGGTTATTTAACCATAATTTTCTGATAATGTAGTGTTTATTAACCATACTCATTTTTCTGAACATAGGGTTCATTCCTTAGGTGTTTTTTCAAGTGTGAGGTTTATTCCTTACGTTATGTTTATCAACATAGAGTATGAACAGTGTTTCTAGAATACACCAAAATGCATTCTGGATACTTTAATGGATATTACTTTCGAATTAAAAGAATTAATATAA
Organism: Viscum album; assembly: GCA_963277665.1. NCBI lineage: Eukaryota > Viridiplantae > Streptophyta > Magnoliopsida > Santalales > Viscaceae > Viscum > Viscum album. Next base: position 135,808,839 of record OY728137.1, read on the forward strand.
TTCCAAAATAAATATTATAGTGAATATTAATTTCCTAAAATACACTTGAAGTAATATCATTATTAAAACAAACAAGGGCATTTGTGAGCATCAAAATCAATAAGATTTATAGAGTATTGTTGAGACAATACATTCCCAACAATCTCACCCTTTTTTTATGATCACAAAACCCAAAAAATAGATAATTATAAAATATAGGATTTTGTAAAAACATTTAAATAAAAATTATGATTTCAGTTTCATAGTACTATTTTTAAGAAAAAAACATTTGAATGATATGTTGAATAAAATATTGTGTTTAACCAATTTTATCCCCATTTTTTTGATATCAAAAAGAAAGAATAAGAAAAAGGTTTATAAAACTTTCAATGTTTCTTAGAATAATAAATGAATGTTTATAATGTAAGGTTTGGATAATTAAGATTTTGATTATGGAAATATAGATAAAAAATAATAAACAAGTGAAAATGAAATAAAAAAATATAAAAAGAGAAAAGGAATTTTATTATAAAAACTATCTAACTAAATTAGAGGTTTTTTATTAAGGAAATAGATTAGACAGAAGGACTAGTGGAAGGTGAAAGTGTTTGTTCAAGAGTAGGTTCTTGTACTAATTCTGTTGGAGCCTGAGCTTCTTGAAAACTTCTTTTAATTATTCCAACTAAGCTTATAACCTTTATAAAATATTTTCTTCCATATTTTTTATCAAACTTCTTGAATCTTAACTAAATTTAATATGTTTAATCAAATTGACTTTTAAAAATTCATGAATATTCTCCTCTCTCTGCAAAAACTAGTCTATCTTATCGCTGAGGTTATTGAGTAGTGGGCTAATACATGGCTCACTTGAAGTTGGTTTCTCAAAAAGATATATCTGATTGTCTAATAAGACAAAAAGGGTTCACTATTTCACTGAAGATTCTGAATCTTGTCATTCATATCTATCATTATAGATGTGATAGCTCGAAACCTTTTAATTATATATGGTGAGGTTTGAGGGGTATAGGTAGAAACACTAGCCAGATTGACACTCCCCTTGACTGATTCAAATTAGATTCCTAAATATCATTTCAAATATGTAAAATCTTTTTTAAAAAGAGATTCTGATTTGAGATTCCCAATCTAATCTAACATCTCTCTTTTAATACATCAAAGTCTCTTTTTAAAATAGAAGTTTCTTTGGGCTCTTGAAGTTGAGTCTGAACAGACTCTAATTCTATCCTTGGAAAAGATTAATTTTTCAAATCATCAAAAGATTTTCTAGATGCTTCAAGATCCTCTCGAAGACTAGAGTTTTCCTCTTGAACCTTATTAAACTTAACTATAAGATCTTCAATTTGATTTTTCAGTGAATCAGATGTCCCTTCATCTAGATTATTTTACTGAGTAACTTCTAAAATAGATAATGGATTAGCATTAGATTTCTCGACAAACTTATCACTTAAATAGGACATACCATCAAGGACCTATTTCCTTTCTCCATAAATGGATTTAGTTCTTTTTATAGAAGGACCAATGGTAGAAATGGCTTGATTTTCAATGATCTCAATGGTATTAGTGACTGATTTCTAAACTGGTTGTTCTCCTTTATCAGCTTCTTCTTGGTTATCTGGTTGAGGAACATCCTGAACCTCTTAAGCTTGACTCTCTTATTGTTGATCCTCAGTATTACATGGTTCTTCCAAATGAACTAAACAATTTTCATCACCAAATCCTAACATAGTTTCTTCGGGCTGGAGTTCTTCTCTATTCCTTGGTTTTAAAAAAAGTTCCTCATGAACTTATTCTTCTTTTGAAACTTCTGTAGCTAAATTTGTATCAGCATATCAAAGCTTTCTCTTAGTAGGCTAAGTAACACTGGATTATCCAACTTCTTCATTTATTAAATTTTTTTTATCCCCATTAGTAAAATACTTAGATTTATGTTGATCATCTGCACCAATAGGCATTAGATTTCCTTTCACTATACCCCAAAAGATACCAAATTTCCTAAGATTCCCAGCATTCAACACATTGTTTTGAAGACATTTGAATCCAGAATCAAAAAAGATGAATCATATTTTTTTTGAAAAAAATTAGAGAAAGGATCCTTCCATAAGGGTAGAATGATATTCTTACTTCTAAATGGCATAAATAACTCAGATATCTTAGCATATATCTGGGGAAATTTAGTTTTATGTCACTGATAAATAAAAACATAATGTATATTTCTAGGTATAAAATATTCTCTATCTCAGCAACTCTTGGCCTGAATGGCCCGAAGGCCTTATTTTTTTTATTTTATTGTGGATAATCCCCATTTTAAGGGTTTAAGGGGAACCTGTACATGACCCATAGGCCCAAGTCATAAGGCCCGACAAACCCACAATACATGGCCTGAAGGCCCAGAGGCATACCATGCCCAATACATGACTCGTAGGCCCAACCCACTTGAACTAACCCTCCCCAGCTTTTTGCGTCATTGATCACCTAGATCCCCACATTGAATTTCTGATCGGCTAGCATTGCCCCGTACAAATTTGCACGGTGCCTGGTCCCGATGGCGGTTTCCATACCCTCTCATTCTTCCAATCTGATTAGCTCTGCATCTGGTGGTTTCTCCTCCTATTGCTCTGATCCTCTTCTGAGGCCTGTTCTATGTGAACTGGGCTACTCCATGGTCTACATGGCCCGAAGGCCCTGGAGACCCATAGGCCCAAATCGGTGACCCGAATGCCCAAATCAAAGTGGAATACTCCTTCATAAGGGAATTTTAAAATTTGATCAATTTCAACTGAAGAAATTAAAAATTCCTTATCTTCTATTTAAGAGGATATCATATCTTTTGATTCACCAAAAATAAACTAAAGAGTTTTTTAAAAGTTTTTCAGTTATACTTCATAAAGAAAATATGTATTTTCTTCATTGAATAGAAACTCCAAACCTTGAAATGCTAGATCTTATTTGAGGAGAAGGTTTGTCTCATATAGCCACTCAAAATCTATAATCTTTCTGGAAGGAACACACTGAAACTTTAGATCACTTGGTTCACCTTCATTGGTTCGCTTAGTATTCTTCATTTCTAAGAATTTGAATGTTGAAGGTTTTTTGGATTCAAGGTTTTAGAAGAAAGAAAGGGGTTCTGGGGGGTGAAATGGTTCAAAAACAAAAGGGTAAGGAAAGTCGAAGGGTTTTCTGATGGATGGTGACATGGTCTAGTTTCTCATGATGATTACATAGGGTAATCATTAATTTTAGGTTTTTGAAAACATGTGATTTAAAAATTAAAGATGTATAAAATATATTTAAATAAATAAACAGTGAAATTAACATAAATGAATAAATACAATAAACAAATTTGACCGAAATAAATTGAAAAAAATTAAATATAAATTCATTAAATGAAATAAACCAATAAACACTTATTTAAAATTAAATAAACCTAACTCCCCATTAATAAAATCAAAACATGAAGTGGGAAGTGGTTTAGTGAAAATATTAGTTAATTGATTTTTGGTATTAACAAATTATAAAGATATATACTTTTTTAAGAACATGGTCTCTTAGTAAATGATGTCTTATACCAATATGCTTAGTCCTAGAATGAATTATAGGATTTTTTGAAATATGTATAGCACTTTTATTATCACATAAAATAGGTATATTATTAAAATTTAGTTCAAAGTCCAGTAGAGTGTTTTTCAACCATAATACTTGTACACAACAAATGCTAGAAGACACATATTATGCCTCAGTTGTTGACAGGAAAACTGAGTGTTTTTTTTTATTTGCCCATATACTAAATATTTTCCTAAAGAGTGAAAGGTTCCAAAGGTTATTTTTCTATATAATCTAAAACCTCCAAAATCAGCATCTCAATATGAAATTAAATTAAAATCAAAGGTTTTTGGATAAAGAAGAGATTGAAAAATAGTTCCTTTTAAATATCTAAAAATTATTTTAACACCTATAAGATGATATTATTTTATATTTGACTAAAATCTATCACATAAACATATAAAAAATACAATTTCTGGTCTACTAGTAGTAAGATATAACAAACTTTCAATAAAACCTCTATATAACTTGTTTTCAATTGGTTTTTCAGCTTCATTCAAATCTAGTTTTATATTAATACACATAAGAGTTGTGTATGTCTTGATGTTCTCAAGTCCAAACTTTTCAATAAATCAATAATATATTTACTTTGATTTAAAAAAAATCCATAATCTTTTTGATAAATTTAAAATCTTAAAAAGAATTTTAATTCTCCCATCATACTCATTTTAAATTCTTTTTGCATTAGTTTTAAAAAATCTTTACAAATATTTTTATTTTTTGAACTGAAATAACATCATCAACATAAATTTGTACTAATAAAATATTAGAACAAAAATTTTCTTAAAAAGTGTTGGATATGAAAATCCAATAGTAAATCCATTTTTCAAAAGAAAAAAAATAATCTTTCATACCAAGATCTAGGAGCTTGTTTAAGGGCATGTAGAGCTTTAGTAAGTTTAAAAATGGAATTTTGTTTTTGAGGATTTTCAAAACCAAGATGTTTTTCAACATAAACTTCCTCCACAAAAGGTACATTTAAAAAGGTAGGTTTAATATCCATCAGATATAATTTAAAGTTTATATGTGATGCATAATCTAAAAGGATTCTAATAGATTCTAATCTGGTTACATGGGAAAAAATTTCATCATAATATATAACTTCTTTCTGATTATATCCTTTTTCTACTAATCTGGCTTTGTTTTTGGTTATGATCCCTTGATCATCTTGTTTATTTATAAAGACCCATTTAGTTCCTATAACTAGATAATTGGATAGTCTTTCTACTAATTCCCAAACTTCATTTCTTCTAAACTAGTTTAGCTCTTCTTACATTGCTAACATCCAAATCTTATCTTCTAAGGTTTCCTCAATAGATTTAGGTTCTAACTGAGATAAAAAGGTAGAAAATTTAGCTAGGTTTCCTACATTTTTTAAAGTTCTAATTTCTATGTTGAAGTCTCCTATAATAGTTTCTAAAGGATGGTTCTATAGGGCTCTAGATTATCTAGGAAAACACTTTCAAGTTCTTCAGTTTCATGTTATTTTCAACTGGAATGAATTTTATTTATATCATTTTCAAAATCATCTTTATAGGATTCAAGTCTCATGTTGTCAAATGAGTCAGTAATTTCATTAGTTTGATCTTTCTCTTTAATAAAAAGGTTAGTTTCATCAAACTTCACATGAACTTATTATTCAACAATTATTTACTTTTTATTAAACACTCTATAGGATTTAGATATAGAAAAATATCCTAAAAATATTCCTTCATTAGATTTTAGATCAAACTTACCAAGGTTGTCCTTAGTATTCAATATATACACCTTGCATCCAAAAACTTTAAAGTGCTTTACTTTAGGTTTTCTATTATTCCAAAGTTCATAGTGTGTCCTTTTAAAAATATGTCTTATTAAAACTCTATTCAGGATATATCAGGTTTTTCTTGTAGCTTCTATCCAAAAATAGGTAAGAATACTGTATTCATTTAGTATAGTCCTTACCATTTCTTGAATAGTTCTATTTCTTCTTTCAACAATTCCATTTTATTGAGGTGTTATTGGTGTAGAGAAGGTGTGTTTAATACCTAGGTTTGAGAAAAAAGAATTAAATTATTGATTCTCAAATTATTCACCATGATCACTTCTTAATGAAATTATTTTAAAAACTTTTTCATTTTGAACAATTTTACAAAAACTTTCAAAAATAGTGAATACTTCACTTTTTAATTTTAGAAAATATAACCAAATAAATCAAGAATAATCAACTAAAACATAGACATATAATTTACCATCCAAACTTGATACTCTATATGGTCTAAAAAATCCATATGGATAAGTTCTAATGGTTTTGATTTAGCAATTTTGTTAATAGATTTGAAATAAGATTTGTGTTGTTTTCCAATTTGGCATGCAACAAAAAATCTATCATTATCAAATTTAAGACAAGGAAAATTAAAAACTAGATATTTATTAAATAGTTTATGTAAATAATATATGTTACAATGACCAAGTCTCCTATTCCATATCCATGACTCATTTGTCTTAGCAGTTAAACAATTCACTTTCTGTTTATACAAGGAATTTAAGTTCAAAGTGTAAACATTGTCAGTTCTAGATGCTCTACATTTAAGCGGTTTATCTTTGAAAACTGAGCAGGAATTGTTAGAAAAATCAACATAAAATCCATCATCACAAAGTTTGGAAATACTTATCATGTTATGTTTTATCCCTTTTACATATAGTAATATGTTTATTGAGATAGTATTTTGATCTCTAATAGTTCCAGCACCAACAATTTTTCCTTTTACATTGTCACCAAAAGTGACTAGACCTCCATATATTTGAGTTAATGCATAGAAATTTGATGATTCGCCACTCATGTGTCTAGAAAATCCACTATCTATATTCCATATATCATTCTTGTCCCTATGGAATTTTTCCTATAAAATAATTTAAACATTTGTTTGTTTTGGTACCCATATTTTCTTGGGTCCAGCAATGTCAGCAAGTAGTGATCTGGGAATACAGATTTACCTAACTTTACCATAATTTAAATAACTTTATTCAGACATACTTTTAGAAATAAAAGTCTTTTTAATACCACTAATTTGAGGATTTCTTAAATAACAGTTGTTAGTGAAATGACCTTTTATTCCACAATAATAACAAGTAGCATTTTTTGAATTGGGCACAAAGTAATTCTTATATGGTTTTTTTTCACCCATTCTTCCTATTCCGAATTTTTATCTTTTAATTAAATTAATTTCCAAGAATATAAATTAAAACTTTTTCTCCTTTATTAAAAATAATATCAGTACTTTTATAATATTCTACTTAATCCTGGAATCCTTTGATCCTTTTTCCATGATCAATGCAGTTTTATACAGAGAAATTGAATTTTTCAACTAGTTATTGATGTTTTTTTAGAATAGTATCTATTTTACCTAAAATATAATTGTGAATAATTTTCAATGATTTATTATTCTTTATTAAATAATCATACTTCTCTTCTAACATTGAACAGTAAGTAACCAATTTATCATTTGAGAAACTATGAGTACTAGAATCAAAAGAGTAATAAGTCTGTACCACATTGTCTTCTTTAGCCATAAAGCACGTATTGGATTTGAGATTTTTTGGTTCTTTTTATGAATCGAATTTTAAAGAGTTGATGGAGTCTTCAGATACACTCCACCTATATTTTATGGCTCTTTTTCCTTTATGCTCATAATCAATATTCTTCTGATATTTCTTTTCTGGCCTTTTTATATCATCTTTCAATTGAGGGAAATTAAGTCTGATGTGACCCAATTTTTTTCATTCATAACATTGAACTTTTATAGGTTCTTTCTCATACTTTCAGAAGGATTTTTTTGAATCCACTTTTCTTCTTGTAAAATTTTCTAAACTTTCTAGCTAACTGAGCTAGTTCCATTTCAAAATCTGAGGAATCTAAATTCTTGTCAGTTTTTAATTATTGTTTTATTTTTCGGATATGTTTCTAAGATGTTACTTTGAGAACAATATTTTTCATTTTCACTAAAATATTATGATCTTCAACTTCATCTTGAATTTATGATTCATACATCATTATTATTCCAATCAATTATTTCATAGTCAAATTCTTGACAGGTGATGATTGATGAATAGAAAAAGATATTCTATTCCATTTTGAGGGTAGTACTCTGAGTACTTTCAGTTCTTGATTAGATTTACTAATGGGATATCTGAAGGAATTAATATTGTTAACAAACTCTATTAACCTTCTATTAATTTGAGTGATGTTTTCACTATCAAACATTCTAAATCTGTCAAACTTTAACTTTGCAGTAGCATACCTCATCTGACTAATGTTATTTGTTCCTTCATAAGAAACTACAATGGTTTGCCAGATCTCATAGGTAGTATGACCTTTTTATACAAAATTAAATTCATATGGTCCAAGTCCACAAATAATAGAGTTCACTGGTTTTTAATTAATTTCATATTCAGCTTCTGTTTTAGCAATCCATGTATGATTTTTTAGGAATCACATAAGGAGTAATGATTTTAGAATAAAATTTGAATCCAAGATTATTCAGATAGATAATCATTCTTCATTTTCCATATCTATAATTTTTTACATTAAATTATGGAGCACATACCATAGATATTCCTTCTCTTGGATCATCCATTATTATCTGCTTTTTATAAACCTTATAATTTTTATCTTTCTACATCTTTTATCCCAAAAGTTATCCTCTAATACCAATTGTTATGTTGGAATAATACCAAGATAACACAAGAGGGGGTGAATTGTGTATTTTCAATAATATTCACTAATTCTTTCTTTTGACTCCCTTTATGAATTATATAGATATGCAGCATTTCATTTTGTAAAAATTATGAGCAAAAGATAAACAGAAATAAAGAACGCAACAAATTTATAGTGGTTTGGGGAATAAAAATCCCCTAGTCCACTCCATCAATGCTCTCTCTATGAGATTTGTGAATTTCACTAGAAAGGTCCTCTTATCACAAGACCTCAAATCCACAACTAAGTGTATATATCTGACACCTTTACAACAAGTCCAAAAACAAATACTTATGGTTCTTTAACAAAGAACTGGTTATCCATATCTTATCATAAGAATATGACACTTCACTACAACTGGGTATGGGTAGTTGAAACTCCAAAAATCAAAATAGATTGATTTGATGATGGTTTGGGTTGATATTTGTAGTTGCAGTAGCAATAACTAGTAGTAGATGGATCTTCTTCTCCATAAATGATAGTCTTCAAGAAAGAGTAATTCTAAATTTATCCTAGTTGAAAATGATCTTCAATATGAATATCAACTAATAGCCGCAGAAATATTATATCAGCATGAGGTTAAAATATGTATGTCTCCAAAGTGAATCCTATTCTATAAATAATAGAGTCGATCATTTGTTGTAGTAGATCTATAAAATATATTCATGATAATGCAGTCGTATATGAAAATTTGTGTCTTTTATTACTCATATCGCAAGTATATATGATTTGAAAATACTCTATTCATATAAATAGCTTTATTTCAATCGAGAAGATCCAATAAAATCACCTGATAGATCATGGATATTCAAATTAAAAAAATAGTCCATGGGAGTCATAACTTCCCTTAAGAATAGGAGTGAATTCCTCTAATAAATATAGTTCTTTAAAACAATCATAACAAGATTCGAATCAGTCATAAAAGATCTTTTAATCAGTCGTAAATGAGATTTAAATCGGCCTGAAATTTTTTCAAGACCGTTGTAGAAATCATAGATAATATCATGAATTTAAATCTCCAACATTGAATAGTCAAACATAGGGTTCCTTCACAAAATGAAAAAATACCAAATGTAGGGTTCAACTACATAGCATTAATTTTCCAAATGTAAGGTTGATCATAAAATTAAGGTTGATTAATAATACATTTTTCTCTTAAAAATAGGGTTCCTTACTTAAGTAGGGTTCTTTAACCATACTATCATGTATTGAAAAACTTAAGGTTCCATCCAAACGTAAGGTTATTTAACTATAATTTTTTGATAACATAGGGTTTATTAACCATATGTGTTGTTTTTAATATAGATTTCATTCCTTATGTGTTGTTTCAAGCATTGGGTTTATTCCTTATGTTACGTTTATCAATGTATGATATGAACAGTGTTTCCATAATACACTAAAACACATTCCGAACACTTTAACGAATATTCCTAGTGAATTAAAATCTTGAATATAATTCCAAAATAAATATTGTAATGAATATTAATTTACTGAAATACACTTGAATTAATATCATTATTAAAACAAAAAAGGGTATTTGTGAGCATCAAAATCAATAATATTTATAGAGTATTGTTGAGATAATACATGCCCAACAATAATCATGGGTTTTTTGGCATGTTATAGATCATATTATCAAATGAGTCTTAACTAATATAGGATATATCCTTTCATATAATAAGTATAACACATGGTATCTCAATTAATATAGATTGTATAAGTGTATTACTAAACCTAGATAAGTGACATGTGATGTTCTTATATATTTGGGTAAGGGGTATCTATCATAGGTATGTGTTGATTTTTATCTATTTCATTTATTTAATTTATTCTTGAAAGTTTGAAGAGTTTGGAATTCAAAACATGAAAATGGAGAGACAATATAGGATGCATGTTTAGCACATGATTAATATTAATCATATATCCTAGTCGTGAAGAGGGGGAGGGGGAATTCTAAAAGAATATACATGGTTGGATCATGGTTTCCCTAACCATGTGACCAAACCATGAATCTTTCCAAACAACTCTAGGATATTCCTTCTAGTTGGCACATATTTTCCTAAACCATGATCCAAAACCATGAAAATTTCCTAGAATTGAAAATCGAAATTCCTATTATACCCTTACTTGGGTATTTCCTTTAATATCCCCTCTTATTTTTCTCTATCCCTTTGAGATCCTTATCTTATATAATGCCTAATCCCAAGCCTCCATGGTGTTTTTATAAGTGATTTAATTGGTTTTATTCAAGGTAATCTCTTTATTCACCTTTATTTTCTCTTCTTTTCCTCTCTTATTCCCTATATATTCCATGTTCATCTTGTTCTCTTTCCCTAGTTATCCATTGTGTCCATGTTTAAGACTAAGGTTTATCTAATCTTGAGGTTCTTGATCCAAATGGTTTTTTAGGGTTATATCTTGCTCAAATATCCTTTTATTGGAAGAAGATAACTTGATTTCATTGATGAAAGGTGGGTGTATCTACATAAACTACACTTATTTGGAACACTTTTGGTTCTTGGGTATTTTTTAAGAATTTTATGATCATATTATGATATAAATACATTTTTTATGTTTATATTATAATTTCACTTCATTTTACATTTGAATAATGCTTGTTAAAGTGGTGATTTAAAAGGTTTTCATAGGTTGTATCATAAAATACAGTTTTCATGCACTAGGGTGTTTGATGAATTTCATATTTGACTTAATTTGGTTCAAATTGATTTTCAAATGAAATTGCAAAGGGTTGTTGGATGTGTTTGTGATTTAAAAATAAATATTTCATAATTTGAGTTGTTTTATTGATTATTATGGATTGTTTGGTAATGTGTATATTTGATATTGATGATTACTATTATTATTTAATACATCACTTAGTGATTGATGAATTATTTAATTTTTCACATTGATTTATTGAATTATGAGATTTAGTTTTGTACTAGACTCACTTGGGAACCTTGGGTAGTTTTATGGGAAATCAAGATGAGTACTAGACAAGCTTACATTACATGTTGGATAGTTCCCCTAGTAAATTTCATGCACACGATAGGGGGATGTCACTCAGTGAGGTCAAGAAAGTAAGTTGGGGTCTGAGTTTGTCAAGTTCACCATAGGCTAACAAGTATTCCATAATCAAGGGCTTGGTTTATCCCTTATCACTCAAGGTTATAATCCCATGTTGTTTTATGATAAATGAGTATTTATTCACATCATTAGATTACTTTGAAATTATTATTCTCTATGTTTTCTTTAGATTTTTTTCTTATACCATGATCTTGTTTATTATTACTAAAAAATGGAATGTTATTTGAATTACTTACACAAACAAAACAAAAAAAATTACTTTCTAATTGTATTTCAAACTAGAGCTAACGGTTTCCTTTATAAAGGGAGTTGTATAGATTCATACTAGTATCCTACTGGGAAATTTCTCACACTCTACATACACCCTCTGAGTGTATATAGATATTTTTGTATCTTATGTAGGTAAGATTATATTAGAAACTTCCTTTAGTAGTGTTACTTGATGAATTATTTATCCTTTGAGTGATATGAAGATCGGTTGGTGACCATGGGTCATGAGGTAATGTCTTGTGTGGTGTTTTTGGAATTTTTGACATCATGAGAAATACATGTAATGGACACTATAGCCTACCCTTTATTTTGGTCTCTTTTATAATTACATTAGATTATATATATCACCTTATATCTTATTATAAAATTATAGTTGGATATTTATTTTGATCCTTGGTTATTATTACATGTCTGACTGAGATTTATCTTGAAATAGTTTATTTACATTTCATGATTATAAAACATATGGGTACCTAATGTTGGATTCTCAACTGGAGTTTGTTATGTAGTTTATTTGATTTAGAGGCTAAAATCATTCCTAATGGTCATGTTTTATACCCTTTGTTCTTTTTTACAACCTATGGTGATCGGTAATACAATTTTATCCTTATGGTGGGCTAACTCAGGTGATGTGGTAGGATAGAACAAGTTGGTTTATTACAAAATGGTATCAGAGTCCTATTGTTATTTGGGGAGTAATGGAATACAAGAGATAGAACTATCTGAGCTTAATAGCGAATGGGCATGTGAAGTGTGGAGGATTCTTGGGGAATTCATAGCGTTCTCTTCCTCAGTTGCAGCCAACCTTCCTTTTCTTGACAGATGGTATCTCGGATCAGGGGTGGGAGGCCCTAAACGGTTAGCTCAATCTGTGGATCTTCATGTAGGGTGTTCGGTGCTTTTTCAGGTGAGGAACAGAGTGAGTTTTGAATATGCGTCCATTTTAGCTCGGGTCATTATTGTGTGTGCTTGGAATTTTCTTATTGACTTGGATAAGGTTGTGAGAAACTGGAAGGAGGCCCCTACTCTACTCCACTTCAAAGACAGATCTTATGCCACTCCTTCACCCACTTACAGTATAGAAAATTGGGTTTGCTAGAAACCCCCCTTGTATGGGTTGAAATTGAATACGGATGGGTACTGTGTCATGGGAGTGATGTGGGGATGAGGGGTGGTGCATGATGGAAAGGGGTCGGTCCTTTTGGATTTCTCGGTCCAGCTGGGTCAGGGCTCCTCCCTTCAAGCAGAGGCTTTGGCAATTCTCACTAGGCTCAAATTGTGTGATTAAAAGGGGCTGGAGATTTTGGAAGTGGAAACGGACTCACTGATTGTCCACAACACCTTGAAAGGGGAGGGTGACTATCCTTAGTCTATCAACTATGTTATTAGAAAATGAAATAGTTTTATGAGCTACAGAACGTAGGTCCTTCAAACCTGGAGGGAGGGTAACATGGTGGCGGACCACCTGGCTTTGTTGGATTTCGATGACTCATTGGATATTTGTCTGTATATTGTGGGTAGTTTGAATATGGAGGGGGTCAATCTCATTAAAGGAGATGCCCTCGGGCTTCACCACTTCAGGCCTCCTTGATTACTTGGAGTGCAGTGAAGGGTGGGGTGGCTGTTTTCTTTTCATTTTCTTCCCATTTAATAAAAACTTAATGATGATGATGATGATGAAAATTCCATGGGTTATTTTAGAATATTCCAAACATTGAAGTATAAATGGTAGGAAAACCAGAAGTGCACAGTTATTGTTCATGGTTTGGAAAACTATGTGTAAACTATGAGACCCATTATGGACAACCAAAAGTGATTAGTTTTGATACTATTGTTCATTTGTTTGGTGTTTTATAGATGATTCCTCCCAAAAATACTTCAGTGAACTATATAGAAAGAGAAGTGGACAATTTTCCTCAAGCTAACCCTCTTATATACCCAACCCTTGTTGAGTTAGTTATTCAAATGATTAGGTCTTTAGATCAGTAATGTGAGTGATATAAAGCTTTATTGATAGATTATGATCAATAATTTACAAATAAAAACCTTATTTCCTTCCATGTTGATCAGGTTTCTCAACAACTTAAAGAATGGATGGATAGAATTGAATGGATTTTCAATTTTATTCAAACACCTAAGACTTTTGAGGTCATGTTTGGCACTTATATACTGTAATTACCAATCTATAAGTGGTGGGAGATAGTCATGTGGGATAATTTTTATGAGGGTCTCACCTAGGTTAAGTTTAAGGAGATTTTCAACCAAAAATTTTACCTAAAGACCATAAATATGGCCAAATACCAAGATTTCGTGACTCTAGAGTGAGGGAGTCATTCTATTTTAGAGTATTCCACTATTTTTTTATTTATTTTATTTTTCTTAAGAGGTTCTATATAATGACTATCTCAAGGATTGAAAATTTGAGATAGTCTTAAAAATATAAATAGAAATAAATATTATTCACTTTTTCCTATTGACCTATGTTGAGGATACCAATAGAGAAAAGGGTTGAAGTGGATATAGCAAGGATAAAGGGCATAGGAAATTCCTTAGTTTTCAATGAGTGGAATCATGAGTTCCTCATATTTCTAGAAATGAAAATGTAATGAATCTTAGAGTAGAAATAGTGGGAGTGTGAAATTACCTCCCAAATCCATCCCCATGATACCCTCAAGACAAAAACCATTGATATGTTTTTAATGTGAAAATCTCATTCATTCTATGATATATTTCTAGGAATCTATAAAGACCTGGAAATTCCATGTAATTTTTTTTTAAAAATTATATGGTAATATTACAAGTCTATGAAAATTGACGGCGCGTGATTCCGAGGCCCGGTGTACCTGGAATGAATTTCTGAAATTTTTTTAAGTACGTTTAGTAAACGTGCAAGCGGGTTTTTTTAACTTTTCAAACAGTGATCGGAATTGAAATCCAAGGGCGCCATTGAACTCACAACACCGATATTCACTTAAGGAGACCTTCACCTCGACCGCAGTAGGACGAGGGTGGAAGTTAATTTTTCAGTTTTTCGTGGAAGAAGAAAAATAAAATAATTAACATTTTATTTTTCTTTTTGAAACCTATCTTTTTGAATTTTGTAGTGGGGACCACCCGAACCCCTCTTAATGTGGGAAAACCTTTTAACTCTCTATGGTTAATTGTGCCAACTTCAATTAATTAATTGTGCCAACTTTAATTAATTAATAGACTTATTTTTATTATGTTGGCTCCTCATTTCCTTCAGGAAAAGGGTTGGAAAAGGAGTTTTGGGAGAACCGTGGAGAACCGGGAAGAACTTTCTCCAATAAAGAACTCTTCTCCTTCAAAGAACTTTCTCCAACGAAGAACTCCATCGAAGGATCTCCAATGAGGAATGTCTTCAACGATAACGAACCGACGACTATCTCTCCCACTCCTCACCGACGTCAGCGAATCTTTGAGGTAGGGATTGTTGTTTCAAATACCCCTTACCCCATTGTTGTCATTCTTATTGAATCAAGAACAATTATACCTCTTGTTATCATTCTAACACGGAAGGTGTGGGCCAAACAAACACAGCCCAACCCATCTGCAACCTTTGTGGATTTTGGTGGTCTTGAATTGATGATGACATCTCGAGACAAGTGTGGGAGTATTTGGAATGAAGATCGGGCCACCGGGGCACACCTGGTGACCGGAGGAATGTCGTCGGCAACCGTGCTGGACACTGGCACCGGTGGGACTCGGGAGCGGCGGTCGGTACTGGTGGGACTTGGGAGCGGTGATCGGCACTCTGACCGTTCGCGATGGCGACGACGGCACAATCACGCTGCCGAAGAAGGGTTGCGGCCCGTCGGCTGTGATAGATCAAGGGCGGTGTTCGATGAACGGCCGACCGTGTGAAGGGGGTGGCGGTGCGCCTCTGCGCTGACAGCATGCAGGGATCGCGGCACAAGGTTGCGGTAGCAAAGGAGGGGTGGTCGGCTCGCTATCAGCCATCGGTGGTGGTGTGGCGTGTGACTACACCGCGGAGGAGGGCTGGCTGTCCTGCCAGTTGGGTAGCTGAGCGGAACCCCGGGTCCCGCGTGCGAGCCACCGGTGCCACGTGGCGCCATCCGGTCGGCCTCCCAACCCGAACGGCCCAGTCATTCAGAATACCCAAGTGGCACCTCCCCCTTGGACGGCGGCTAGGGCGGACCCCACCGCGGGGCCACCCAGCCGCGGGCCGACCAGCGCGGGCCGCCCAACGCGGTCCACCCATGCGGGTCGGGCCGCGTCGGTGGGCCAGGCCGGGCTGAGGTGGCAGTCCAGGCCAGATCCAACAGGCTGGGTCAACCTGAACTGGGTCAGGTCAGCCCAGGTTGGGTCGGTCCGACTGGGTCGGACCAGACCCAGACCAGCTTCGACCCCTTTCCTCTCTTTCATCCATAACTTGAGTTATAGGCGTCCGTTTGATGAACCGTCTATGGCGTCAGAAACCTTGGATCGAGACGGTCCTTTTGGTATACCCCACTTGATTTTTGGATAAATTTGGGGTATGGACAAGTTGGATCGAACACGAATCCAACCGGGCCCTCGGGACTAAAAGGCCAATAACTTACAGATCGGGTGTCTGATTGACGCACTATCTGTTGCGTTGAGACCCCTATTACATGGAGGTCCTTTGGGATACTTCTTCGTGGGACTTCGTGGTAGTTGGAGTATCGATCTGTGGATTGAGGAGCAGACCCTCCCAGAATCAAGCGAGCTTAGTGCGGGAACCCAGTGGCTTGTTGTAACATGAGAAAGGGATCATATGTCGGTCTGTGCTTTGGGATCCTACGTGGGTCTGTGTTCTGGGATCCCACATGGATCCGCTCTAGGAATCCACATGGGACTAATCTAGGATCCTACATGGGTCTTCTATACTAGGATCCTACATGGGTCTGATGATTTAGGATCCTATGTGGGTCTGCCTCTTCATAGAGTAAGATGATTCAGTAATTACATCTAATCATATTTACTACCATACCTAAGTTATACCTGGTGTGAGCTAAGTCCTTACATTTTTGTTGATACCTTTATGGTATTCTTCTGTGTGGTGATACCTTTATGGTACTTACCTTCATGGTCATACCTTTTTGGTATACTTCTATGTGGATTTACCTTTCTGGTACTTACCTTTGGGGTGATACCTTCATGGTAATATTCCCTCCGTGGAATATTTGATCTTTGGGATTTTTAGTTGGGCCTTGTGTTTCCTCATGAATGAGATGGGTATACTTGATAACTTAGGTATATGTATGGGCATATACCTAAGTAGGGTTTACTGTTGTTTCCATGATTTTTGGTTTATCCTTTGTGGATTTTGTGATACCTTTGAGGGTCTCGGGGTCCCTACTGAGTATTGTTATACTCACCCTTGCACAGGATACGCCTGCACCTTTTTGTGTCTTATGCAGACGACGGACAACACTGATGGGGACGAGGGTACTGAGACTGGAGGTATCTCGTAGGTGGACATTAGAAGAATCTTACCGCAGGGACGACCATTCAAGAGCTTCACCTGCCCTTCATGTAGGATCCTTATCGGGTGTCTACTGGAGTTGTTTCAGTTTTACCTGTACTTTTCAGTTTACTTGTACTTTTCATTTGGGCTTGTATTCTGGCCCCTTTTTCTTTATGTACACACCCTGTTACTATATAGTTTCACTTTGTTCTTGTATCCTTATTTATGATTAGTTGTGTGATTTTATAGGTTATAAAGTCAATGCCTTCCCAGTTTTATGGAATACGCCTTTTGGTGCTAGTATCCAGCCCCTGGCCTATGGTAGGCGGGCTTAGGATTATCATGGCATGGGCTCTGAGGGATGGGTCATGAAAAATTGGTATCAGAGGAGTTGGTTATACCATATAACATCAGACTCTGGTCTTTTAATGGCAATAGTGTTAAGTGTTATGAGTGTAGTTATCAGTTTAGGGAATCCAGTTTTGGTGCGGTGGCCGATGAATCCATACACTAGGACTCTGACTTCTGATTTCTGACTCAATGCACGAAAACACTGATTGCGTGTGTGTTTTGAAAAGTTTTCTTTGTGATCTCTTTGAGTTATCTCACCAGGTATAACTTATTTATGGTGTCTCACCTGTTTCTTTTTAGGATGCCTCCACATAGACAGCCATTCAGGGTTCCAGATATAGTACGTGATGATAGACCACCGAGTGATGAGGCCTTGGTGCAGGGCCCTCTTTCAATAGAGGCACCAGCGGAGGCACCAGCGGTACCATTACCTGTTGGGACACTGATGCCACCATCCCTAGCAGCAGAGAGTTCACACTGCTTGAGTACGTTGCATGAGTTCTAGCACCAGAGGCCACCCAGGTTCAGGGGTGAGACGGACCCACAGGCGGCTGAGGATTGGATGGAGGCCGTGGTGAGAGTCTTCCGACTAGTAGGGACACCAGCTGATCTCATGGTGATCCTTGCTGCCAATCTTTTACAGGCAGTATCAGGCAGATGGTGGAGCTTGATGCTCTAAGTTCACAACGAGGTGACACTTCTCGGGGTAGACTTTGAGATCCTGTTTCGGGCAAAGTTTGTCCCAGCGACCCTTCGCGTAGAGCGCATACAGGATCTTCTTCATCTGCAGCAGGGCAGCATGACTGTGGCTCAGTACTCAGCAAGGTTCATTGACCTCTCATGCTACTCCATTGATATGGTGTGGGACCCATTCTCTAGGGCTCGGACCTTCGAGTAGGGACTTAGGTGGGAGATCAGGACTTCAATGATTTCTCTCAGCATCCCAACACATGAGGGGGTGTTAGAGAGAGCCCTCTTAGTGGATAGTTTTCTTACTGAGAAGTCACCAATAGTGAGACCCACCACTGGGTGTCACGTAGCGGAGTCTTCCTCAGCTGGCAGTAGACAGATGTCACAGAGGTCTAAGAGGACCAGACCTATAGGTGGATGACCGCAGGATTCAGTTTCGGTTGTGTGGGGCACCCGAGACAGAGCCAGTCATGCGAGGAGCTGGTAGTGTTATGCATGAGTAAGGCAGGGTCACATGGCTTGTGACTGCCCGACCTGTCATACAGATGATCATCAGACGGTTGAAGGACCGCCCAGGAAGAGACAGAGGTTCGACCGAGGAAGTCTGCATGGGAGTAGGCGGACGTGGTAGAGGATATGGTCGTGCAGTTGGCAGTGGGCGACGATTCTAGGTGTTACTGACACCACCACCAGGTGGTCCACCCCGACCACAGGGAGCAGGTGGATAGGGGCGAGCTCAGCTCCAGGCAGCTGAGGCCTACGACCATGTCACTCCAGAGATGATAAGAGGTACGATCTGTGTCTACTCCACCTTAGTTGCAGTACTTATAGACACATGTTCTAGTCATTATTTTATTACCACTTCCCTCATTCAGAGCTCGAAGATTCTGGTGGAGCCATTGGATCGATCCTTACGGCTAGAGACTCCTACGGGAGAGGATTCAATGATTACACACTGGTGTCGGTAGTGTGATATTACTCTATGAGGTGAGAGATTCGGTTGGGATCTCCTAGTAGCGACATTGAGGCCTTACGACATCATCTTGGGTATGGACTGGTTATCTACAGTCCATGCACAAATTGATTGTATTAGGTGCAAAGTGAGGTGTGTTTGCACGGATGGGACTAGGTTTACCTTCACCGGTGAGAAGGGATCTTTTGCAGCACAGGATGGACTTAACTGAAGGAGAGTGAAGTCGATCACTCATCAGTTGGCTAGCCTTACCCTCAGGGCGGTTGATGTGGAGATTCTAAGTAATCTTGTAGTGGTGGACCAGTACACGGATGTCTTCCCTGATGATGTTCTGGGTTTACCTCCTTAAAGAGAGGTGTACTTTTACATTGATTTGTACCCCAGGACGGCACCAATATCTACACCAGCATATCGGATGGCTTCCATGGAACTTTGTGAGCTGCGGGTATAGCTGGAGGACTTACAGGGGAAGGGGTTCATCTGGCCTAGTGTTTCTCCTTGGGCAGCCCTGATTTTGTTTGCCAAGAAGGCGGATGGGAGCTTGAGACTTTGTGTTGACTATCAACGCCAGAACCAGGTGACCATGAAGAACAAGTACCCACTCCTGTGGATTGATGACCTCTTTGATCAGCTGAAGGGAGCATAGTGGTTCTCGAAGATAGACCTCAGATTAGGTTATCACCATCTCAGAGTACGAGACGAGGATGTGCAGAAGATGGCTTTCAGATGTCGGTATGGCCACTATGAGTTCTTGGTTATTCCATTCGGCATGACCAATGCTCCAACTGTGTTCATGGGACTCATGAACAGGATCTTTCATCCATACCTTTATTGCTTTGTAGTAATCTTCATCGACGACATTATGATATACTCAGCTACCAAGGAGGAGCATTCCTATCATTTGTAGGTAGTTTTGGACACACTCTGAGAGCACCAGCTTTATGGTAAGCTCTCAAAGTACCAGTTCTGGATATGAGAGGTTCACTTTCTGGTACATGTCATCTTGGAGGCTAGAATTGCGGTTGATCCAGCAAAGATTGAGGTGGTACTTTCTTGGGAGCCACCCAGGAGTGTGACGGAGGTACGGAGTTTCCTGGGTTTGGTCGAATACTACTGAAGATTTGTGCCAGATTTATCCAGGGTTGCAGCACCTTTATCATCATTGACAAAGAAGGGGCAACCCTTCGTGTGGTCAGAGAGATGCCAGCAAAGTTTTCCGGAGCTAAGGAAGAGGCTGACTAGTGCCCCCATCTTGAGGCTTCCGGAGGAGGGCGTTGGGTACGTAGTCTAATACGACGCATGAGGGACCGGGCTCGGATGTATACTGATGTAGGAGTGAGTAGTTATCGCATATAGTTCTTGACAGCTGAGACAACATGAGAAGAACTATGCTACCCATGACCTTGAGTTAGCAGCAGTGGTCTTCTCTTTGAAGATGTGGTGACACTATCTGATGGGCGATTGATTTACGGTCCACTCTGATCACCAGAGTCTCAGGTATATCTTATACCAGAAGGACCCGAACCTGAGACAATGACATTAGCTTGAGTTCCTCCAGGACTATGACATTGAGATATTCTATACTCCTGGGAAGGGGAACATTGTAGCGGATGCACTCAGCAGGAGATCTGGTATAGAGCTGCTAGGTGAGGCGACGGAGCAGTTGGTCGCTTTGTAGATATCCTTTTTGGATTAAGATGGAGAATCTTTTCTTCAGTCTCTTACAATCAATCCCCCACTTCTTCAGCGAGTCAGGGAGGTGCAAAATAGGGACACTGACTGTGAGGCTTGACGTGTTCAGATATCCATAGGGCAGGCACCTTATGGATTTTTTGAAGGTGGGGAGCACATCATCCTCTTTAGAGGACGTACCATGGTACCAGAGCCACTTTGAGAGGAAGTGTTGAGGGAGTTCCATACGTCCCCTCTAATGGTATATCCAGGAGTGGAAAAGATGTACCAGGACCTCTGACGATAGCACTGGTGGCCGGGAATGAATAAATCAGTAGCAGAGTTTGTCTCTCAGTGCCTCACTTGTCAGCAAGTGAAGGTAGAGCATCAGGTACCAGCAGGCTTAGTTCAGCCTTTAGAGGTCCCAAAGTGGAAGTGGGATGGGATATCCATGGAATTCATGACAGGAATTCAACATACATCCAGGGGTCATGATTCTATATGGGTGTTCATCGACCGACTCACCAAGTCGGCCCACTTCCTACTAATCAGAGAGCAGGGTTTAGTAGAGATCTTGGGATGACTCTATGTGTAGAATATTGTGTGAATACATGGAGTACCCTCAACGATTGTCTCTGATCGTGATGCATGTTTCACTTCCTGAATATGGAAGGGGTTGTAGGAGGATTTTGGGATACAGATTCATTTGAGCACCGCCTTCCATCCTCAGACAGATGGCCTGACTGAGCGGACCATTCAGACCCTCGAGGACATGTTGCATGCTTGCGTCCTCGACTTCAGTCGTAGTTGGGAGGATCACTTTCCCTTGATGGAATTTTCATACAATAACACCTATCACTCCACCATTAAGATGGAACCTTTCAAGGCTCTGTACAGCCGACCTTGCAGATCACCTTTGTGCTAGACTGACCCAGGGGAGTCAGCACTCATGGGACCAGATGTGGTACGGGCTACCACGAAGAAGGTGCAGATTATCCAGGAGCGGATGAAGACTGCACAGAGCAGGCAGAATTCTTAGGCCAATAGGAGACGGAGACCTCTAGAGTTTGAGGATAGATACCATGTCTTTCTACGGGTCTCACCTCTATGAGGTTTGCGGAGATTTGTCCAGGGCGGCAAGTTATCTCCGAGGTTCATCAGACCCTTTCAGGTCCTCAGTAGAGTTGGCAAGGTGGCTTACGGCCTAGCACTTCCCCCTCGGTTTCACCGGTTGCACGATGTTTTCTATGTATCCTATCTGAGGAGATATGTGCACGAACCATCTCACATCGTCGACCATGGTGAGTTAGACATCGATGATGGGGCGACGTTTGTGGAGGTTCTAGTAGAGATTGAGGATCGACAAGAGCAGGTCCTTTATGGGCGGTCAATACCTTTAGTGCGTGTACATTGGAAACATGGGAACCTCTAAGAGAGCACATGGGAGCGGGAGGCTCAGATTTTTGCTCAGTACCCCCACTTGTTTTCCTAGTTTTTGTGATGTGGCTTCCAAGTACGTAAAGCCCTGAGGTGGGGAGAATGTAAAGACCTGAAAATTCCATGTAATTTTTTTAAAAAAATATATATATGGGAATATTACGAGTCTGCGAAAATTGATAGCGCGTGATTTCAAGGCCGAGTGTGCCCGGAATAAATTTATGAAATTTTTTTAAGTACGCTCAATAAACATGCGCGTGGGTTTTTGTAACTTTTGAACCGGTGATCAGAATTGAAATCTGATGGCGTCGTTGAACTCACAGCACTGATATTCGCTTAAGAAGACCTTCACCTTGACCACAGTAGGACAAGGGTGGAAGTCAGTTTTTCATTTTTTTATGGAAGAAGAAAAATAAAATAATTAACATTTTATTTTTCTTTTTGAAACCTCTCTTTTTGAATGTTGTGGTGGGGACCACCTGAACCCCTCGTAATGTAGGAAACCCTTTCAAATCTCCCTGGTTAATTGTGCCAACTTCAATTAATTAATTGTGAAAAATTTAATTAATTAATTGTTCCAACTTTAATTAATTGATAGACTTATTTTTATTATGTTGGATCCTCATTTACTTAGGGAAAAGGGTTGGAAAAGGAGGGTTGGGAGAACCGTGGAGAACCGGGAAGAACTTTCTCCAACGAAGAACTCTTCTCCTTCAAAGAACTTGCTCCAACGAAGAACTATGTTGAAGGATCTCTGACGAGGAATGTCTTCAACAACAACGAACCGATGACTATCTCTCCCACTCCTCACTGACGTCAATGAATCTTTGAGGCAGGGATTATTGTTTCGAATACCCCTTACCCCATTCTTGTTGTTCTTCTTGAATCAAGAACAACTATGACACTTGCTACCATTCTAACGCGGAAGGTGCAGGACAAACAAAAACAGCCCGACCCCTCTGCAACCATTGTGGATTTTGGTGGTCTTGAATTGATGGATATGTCTTGAGACGAGTGCGGAAGTCTTCAGAATGAAGATTGGGCCACCGGGGCACACCCGGTGACCCGAGGAACGTCGTCAGCGATCGTGTCGGCGACCGGAACCGGTGGGACTCGGGAGAGGCAACTGGAAATCCAGCTAGCCGTGATGATGGCAGCAGCGCGACCGCGCTGCTGGAGAAGGGCCACAACCCGTAGGTCGTGGCGGAGCAAGGACGGTGGTCGGCACATGACCGGTCGTGTGAAGGGGGTGGCGATGCGCGTTCGTGCCGCTGGCGTGCAAGGGCCGCAGCAGTAAAGGAGGGTCAATCAGCTCGTTGTTGGCCACCAGTGGTGGTGTGTTGTATAACCACGCCGCGGGGGAGGGCTTGTCGTCTAGCCAGCCGGGGAGCCGAGCGGGACCTCGGGTCCCGCGTGCGAGCCGTCGGTGCCATGTGGTGTCGGTCGGTCGGCCTCCCAACCCGAACGGTCTAATCGTTCACAATACCCAAGGGGCACCTCCCCCTTGGGTGGTGGCTAGGGTGGACCCCACCATAGGGCCACCTAGCTGCGGGCCGCCCAACACGGGCCCCACTGTAGGTCGCCCAGTGCGGGCCACCCAGCGCGGGCTGGGCCGTACTGGTAGGTCAGGCTAGACCCAGCGGGACGAGTCGGACCCAAGGCTGGACCCGGGTCGGTTCGGGTCGACCCGAACTGGGTCGGGTTGACCTAAGCCGGGTCGGGCCGGACCCAGACCAGCTTCGACCCCTTTCCGCTCTTTCGTCTATAACTTAAGCTACGGGCGTCCGTTTGACAAACCGTCTACGGTGCCGGAAACCTTGAATCGATAAGGTCATTTTGGTATACCCCACTTGAGTTTTGGATAAAGTTAAGGTATGGTTGGGTTGGATCGAACACGAATCCAACCGGGCCCTCGGGACAAAAAGGCCAATAACTTACAGATTGGGCGTCTGATTGACGCACCGTCTGTTGCATTGAGACCCCTATTATGTGGTGTTCCTTTGGGATACTTCTTTGTGGTACTTCGTGGTAGTTTTAGTATCGACCTGTGTCTTGAGGAGGGGACCCTCTCAGAATCAAGCGAGCTTAGTGTGGGAACCCTATGGCTGGCTGTAACATGAGAAAAGGATCCTATGTGGGTATGTGATTTGGGATCCTATGTGGGTCTGTGTTCCAGGATCCCACATGTATTCTCTCTAGGAATCCATGTGGGACTAATCTAGGATCCTACATGGGTATGCTATACTAGGATCATATGTGGGTCTGATGATTTAGGATCCTATGTGGGTCTGCCTCTTAACAGAGTAAGATGATTCAGTAGTTACATCTAATCATCTTTACTACCGTACCTAAGTTATACCTGGTGTGAGCTAAGTCCTTACATTTGTGGTGATGCCTTTGTGGTATTATCCTGTGTGGTGATACCTTTGTGGTACTTACCTTCTTGGTGATACCTTTGTGGTATACTTCTGTGCGGCTTTACCTTTGTGGTACTTACCTTTGGGTTAATACCTTCGTGGTAATCTTCCCTCTATAGAATAGCTGAGATTTGGGCTTTTGATTTGGGCCTTATGTTTCCTCATGAATGAGATGGGTATACTTGATAACTTAGGTATATGTATGGGCATATACCTAAGTAGGGTTGACTGTTGTTTCCATGCTTTGTGGTTTATCCTTTGTGGATTTTGTGAGACATTTGAGGGTCTCAGGGTCCCTACTGAGTATCGTTATACTCAACCCTTCACGGGCTACGCCTATACCTTGTTGTGTCTTGTGAAAATGACGGACGGCGCTGACAGGGACGAGGGTACTAGGACTGGAGGTAGATTTGAGGTGGACATTAGACAAGGCATACCGCAGAGATGACCGTTAAAGAGTTGTACCTACCCTTCAAGTAGGATCCTTGGTGGGTGTCCACTGGAGTTGTTTCAGTTTTACCTGTACTTTTCAGTTGGGCTTGTATTCTGGCCCCTTTTTCTTTCTGTACACACCCCATTACTATATAGTTTAACTTTGTGCTTGTATCATGATTTGTGCTTAGTTTTGTGAGTTTACAGGTTATAAAGGCAATGCCTTCCCAGTTTTAGGAAATATGCCTTTCAGTGCTTATCTCCAGCCCCTAGCCTATGGTAGGTGGGCTTGGGGTAGTCACGGCATGGGCCCTAGTGGATGGGTCGTGATAGAATCTTCCAAGCCTATCTAATTATGTATATGTATGGGAAACCATAAAAAAAATTAAATGCATCCTTGATTAAGTATAAAACTAGGTTATTCTTATACCAGAGGTTCTCAGGTGTAGTATGATGCATAAAAGGGAGTGTGATCTCATTCCCATAAGTTAGAATAACGCAGCCATATAAAGTGAGATTCTCATCCTACTAGGAAATATAAAATTTAGCCTAAATATAGGAATTTATATATTATGGATCATACGCCTACAGAATCATAAGTGGGGCATGAAACTGTTAGAGGTACTATTTTCATCACTTCCTCTATGGTCCTGGTAATTTTTATATAATTGTATTTCATTCCTTCATCTCTTATAAAGTAATTGATTCATTAGTTTTGTTATCTAAATTGATTCCTTGTGAAATGGTCCTTTATACCCCTTCAAAGAAGAATAAGAATCAAAATTTCATGTCCCATTCATGTTAAGTTATGGTAGTTGATATTGAGATCAAGTGAGATTTTATTATTCTTTTTGTGAATATATTTGACCATATTTTAGGCATGGATTGGATAGTCAAATATAAATTTTATATTGACTACAATCATCAAAAGGTTTTGTTCCTTTCTCTTAATGGAGAAATTTTTGTTTTTTAAGATGGGTGGGATGTGATATATGGTAGGTAAGAACCTATCATTTTGGATATTGGGTTGATTTATTATTAGATATCTAGTTTTCTCTTGGATACATGAAAGGACGTTGTCGCACACGCTCTCAAAAATATTTATTTGTGACTTTACTAAGTGCAGCACAGTGGCTGACCTAGGTCGTTCTCTCAAGTAGGAAGTGAATTAAACAACTATTAATGGGATTTAATTAATTATTTAAATAGTTCAAAACAAAGGAAAAGAAATATGGGGGGTTTGTTTTGTTACTTTTCAAACAATAAATTAAATAAGAAAAGGAGAAGCAACAATCAAGAGACAATTTTTTAGAAACAATTATATGAGAAGACGTAGTTGATCTAACCAAACCCCTTAACCATTAATTTATCATTATCCCATATAATTATAATTCATTCAATTATGATCCCCTAACCTTGTTAACCTCCAAACCCTACGGAAATTAACACAACCACAAATATTTGTGAAAATGATCCCTAGGTTAACTTCGGGACCTTAAATCGAAGCACCCTACTTTTATTGTGATCCAAAATCCAACTTGTGGTTAGTGGTCAATTAGGGAATAATATCCTCCCTGGATTTGAGGATTAATTTTGTTTAGGGATGAGACTTAAACCCTACAATTCTATCCCAAAGTGATTATATTTTGTGATTGAGGTTTCACTCACACGCTTTACACAAGCCCGACCACGCGGTCAAGTAAAAGTCAGTTGAGTCACTTAGAAATTAAAACTCAATTAATTGATTACAATTTATGAATTAAATTATGTTTATGGATTCAAAATAAATAAATTAAGGGATTGTATATTAGATCAACTACGAAAGAAATCACTCTTCCATGGGAGGAGTTGTCATCGTGGAGACGTTTTGCATTAGCAATGGATTGAAAGGGGAATACCCAATATCGTCTATAATCTTAGATTATATCCCAAGAAGAAAAATAATAAGATTAGAAGATAAGAACATAGAATATTTATTTAATAAAATTCACGTTACAAGCATAAAAACAAAGAAAAAAAAGAGGAGGTGTGAGAGGAGAGCCTTCTTGGAAGAGAACTTTGCACAATGACTTACTTCTTCCAAGGGTTTTGAGGTATTCCCAAGAGACACCATTTCGGAAAAACCTTCCCAAATCCTTTACCAAACCTCCCATAGAGTTAAAACCCCATTTAAATAGAGTTTTTTAGGGATAGTGTTACATAACTTTTTTAAGTGTAAAATGAAAACTCATCCAAATATTTTATTCCAAGTTTAACCGCATAGTTTACCTCTAAAACGCATGAATTTTCTGGCCTTATAGAAGGATGATTTGTTTCTAATTATGTCCCCGAGATTTCCTCCAAATTTGGGTTCAATCCAAGTCTGTATGAATAAGATACGGTCTAAATAGTGAAGTGGTGTCTAATCTGGATGGTTCTGTCCAACTTTGTCTTCATGGCCCATTTACTCCACTCAAATGAACAATCCAGCTCCCATGTCCTAAATATAATTTTTAACCAATTGATTCATGAACACAGTTACTAAATTTTATGTCAAAATATTCTACATAACAATATTTATACCCAAAATACTACAGTGAATTTTAAAAGGGTAAAACTAGAATTTTTATCAAATTTGCAAATGAATGATCTAATCCCAAATATTTCATAATTGATCATATTTAGCCTAATGTGAGGAAATTATATCATTTATTATAAATAAAATATTCAATAAAATTGTGTTTTATCAACACTATTGAATGAGGTTAGAATTTTCAACTTCTTGTAGTGGTGGATAGTTATCCTGAAGTTTTTACTGATGATTTCTCTAAATTTCCATCAAAGTGATAACTGTAATTATCTATTAACTTGATTATAGGGACAAGACTCGTATTTTTAGAATAATATAAAATAGATCTTAATAAGCTAAATTAATTGAAATTATAGATTAAAAATATTGAGATAAAGGGTTTCATGTGCCTTTGCTTGTCACCATGGGTGGCACAGGTTCTCTTTTAAAATAAAGTGGAAAAATTTACACTACATTTTATTGATTATTAGAAATAAACTAGGTGACCATTAAAAATTAGAACTCATTTCCTCAAATTCATGATATATTTGATCATCTCAAAGAAGAGAGATGGTTTTATAATATTGACCATGGACTAGGATACCATCAACTAATATTAAAGGAAGTAGACATACCTATGAATTCCTTTAGAATAAAGTACAGGAATTATGAGAATCATGTGATTCCTTTTGGGATTACAAATTCCTAGGTATTTTTTATGAGTTTAATGAACCATTTCTTCCATAGGTACCATAAAAATTTTATCATGGTTTTTTTGGATGATATCTTGGTTTATTCTAAAATGAAGGAAGATAATAATCATTTAGATATTATTATAAGGATTTTAAAGGATAATCGTGTGTATGTTAAGTTATCTAAGTTCCATTTTTAGATTAAAAAAGGTGAAATTATTGGGTCATGTAATTTCTAAAAGGGAAATTTATTTGGATCTTGAAAAGATTCAAGAATTGATGTCTTTGGAAATACCAAATAATGTATTTTTAATTAGAATATTTATGGGTCTGAATAAAATATTATATATGGTTTGTTTGGGAATATTCTAAACTGGAATATACTTTAATATATTTCACTAAAATGGAAGGGAAATTTTAATGGATTGAAAAGTATCAGAATCCATGTACCTATTCTAATTCTTTCTAATCCTAGTGAAGGCTATACAATGTACCACGATGCATCAGGCATAGTATTATAGTGTTTTTTAAGGAAACATGATCATTTTTTTCATATATCTCTTTCTAGTTACTACCTCATGAGAATAACTACCCTGCTCATGACCTTGAATTGGTGATAGTGATGCATTCATTAAAAAATTGGTTCCACTATCTATTTAAAGATAATTTCATGGTTTATATTAATTATAAAAGTTTAAATTATATATTTACTTAGAAGGATTTAAACCTCAAATAGATACACTGGGTGGGGTATCATCAAACATTTGATTTAGACTTGGATTATACCTCGAGTAAAGGTAACATGGTTATCAATGATCTAAGTAGTAAATTACCAAATAAATCCATGAAATAATCCAAGGAAGATGGAATTTGATAAGACTTATCATTGAGTTTCATCTGGATATAAAAGAGAAATATGACCAAGTATTCTTGTCTAGTATACAATTCACACATTTCTTATATGATCGTATATGTAAATAGTAAGCATTTAATCCATATTGTTAGATTATAAATGGAATTTTACATATAGAGGACACCTCGGGTGATTAGTATTATTCTTACAATAGTTATATTTGCTTCAAGAAGTGGTTGGTTGTTTCTATGTCTCTGAGATGGAATGTGATGAGAGAAGGTCATCATTCTAGTTATGTATCTCACCCCAGTGCCAGTAAGATGTTCTATAACCTCAAATGTTGATATTGGTGTCCAGAAATGAAGAGTGAAATTGGTGGTTTTTTAACTAATTATCTTAACTATAAAAAGGTAAAATATGAGAAACAAAATCCCACGGATTTATTGCAGCTACTTCCTATTCCTATGTGTAATTGATATGATAACTCAATAGATTGTTTCATTAGATTTCCCCAATCTCCTAGTGGGAAGGATTATATTTAGGAGATTATTGATCGATTAATGAATTCATCCCATTTCATTTATATAAAGGAGAACATAAGGGTTAAAGAGCTTAGACCCCTATATATCTGAGATAGTGTGAAATTTATGGGGTGCCATCAACTATTATTTTTTATCGAGACCCATGATTTACTAAAAGATTCGAGAAAGTAATTCAAGAATAAATGGGTTCTCAATTGAATTTTAGAATGGATTTCCACCCGTAAATAGATGGTTATACTGAGTGGGAGATTTAAGTCCTTGAGTATATTCTTAATGATTGTGTTCTCTACATCAAATATTTTAAAGATAAAAAATGTCATTGATTGATTTATCTTACAATAATAATTATAAAACATCAATAATGATGGTTCATTTTAAATATACTTATGTAAAATCATGTTAGTACCATCTTTTTTGTATTTAAGTGGGTGAATGTTCTTTATTGGGACCAACCATTATTCAAAATACAACTAATAAGGTTTAATTGATCTGAAAAAGATTGTAAATTCATAAAAGTTTTCAGAATTCATATACCAACCATCATCATTATACCTTGGAGTTTTCAATTAGTGATTAGGTGTTCCTTAAATCCTATCCTCTCCTTGGTTAGGAAATCAGATATTAGGGAAGCATGGTAATCTTATACATTGATATGTTAGATTACTTGGCATAGTGTAATGTCTCAATATGGTGGTATACTAGCTAGAATTACCACCCAATATGACCTCGATTCATTATGTATTTCATTTTTACCAATTAAATAAATATCATTCGAACCCATATTATATAGTTTAATGGTAAAATTTGGACTTAGAACCCACCACCACTATTTTTAAGAAACCATTTCACATCCTTGATTATCATAACAAGGTATCACATGGTAAGTATATTCTTATGGAATGTGTGCTATAGTATCATGGTAAAGATATCCACAAGACTTGTGATCATGAATCCATAATCAAAGAGTAATAGTCTCACTTATTCATTGATCAAAAAATTTGAGGACATTCTAAAGGCATAAAGTGTCTTGGTGAGGAGAATCATGACATCCTCACTATCATGAATATATAGTTATTTTTTTACATTTCTTTAATTTTTTAATTTTTGAAAGTTTCAAGATTTTGGAATTTTAAAACACTAAAATGGTTAGACATTATAGAATTAATGATTAGGGAATGGTTAGTGCTCACCAAGAATCCTAATCATGCAAAGGGGTGGGTGTAATTATAGAGGAATATGCATGGTTAACACATAGTGTCCTTAACCATATGTCCAAACTATGCATCTTATTACATAACTATAGGATATATCACGTGGTTGGTGAATTTTTTCCCAAACCATGTGTTTAAACCTTACAAATTGACCAAAATTAAAAACTAAAATTCATATTCTACCCTTGGGTATTTCCTTTGTTAACCCCTAACATTTTTCTCCATCCCTTTGAGAGACTTCTCCCAGTTTTAGATTTCTTCTCCAAATTTTATAGTAGTTCTATAAGTGATTCAAGAGGGTTTATTCAAGGTAGTCTCCTTATTTCCCTTTATTTTCTCTTATTATCCTCTCTTATTACCTTTATCTATTGTTTTCCTCTTATTCTATTACCCTATTTATCTATAGTGTCTATGTTCAAGATTATTCTTAGGCTAATCTTGATGTTATTAATCCCTAGGGTTTGTGAGGGATCACTCTTACTCTAATCCCCTATTATTAGAAGAATTTTACTTGATTTTATTAATTCAAGGTAGGTGTCTCTACATAACCTCATATTATTTGTAAAATGTTTGGTGCTTCTATTTTTCTAAGAATTTATTTATCGTATTATGATCTAAATTATTTTTTATGAGTGATTTGTAATTTATCTTCACATTCCTTTGAATTTTGTTTAATAAAGTTGGGATTCCAAATTTTTTCATGGGTTATATTATAAAATATAGTTTTAATGCACTGAGGGTATTTAATAAATTTCCTATTTTATTTGGTTTGGTTTAAATGTATTTTCAAATGAAATTTCAAAGGGTGGTTAGATGGGTGTGTGATTTCTAAAGAAATATTTTAAAATTTGAGTTGTGTTATTTTAATAAGGGTTTGTTTGGATATGTGTATAATTGAAATTGATGATTTATAAAATTATTTTATGCATTCCTTGGTCATTGATGAATTATTGAAGTTGGAACATTGATGGATTGAATTATGAGACCTCGTTTTAGACTAGACTCGTATGGTAACCTTGGCTAATTGTATGGGTAATTGGGTTGAATGATAAATTATCTTAGATTATGCACTAGATAGTGCCCCTAGTAAAGTTCATGCAATGTATAGGGGAATGTTACCTAGTGAGGCCAAGATGGTAATTCTAGGTTTGAGCTTGTTAGGTTCACCATAAGCTAACAAGTTTTTCATAAGCAAGGTCCTAGGCTATCCCTTATCACTCAAGGTTAGAATATCAGGTTTTTTTATGTTCATGTCATTTTTATTCACTTCATTGGTTCAATTTTAAATATATATGATCTATATTTTCTTTATAATTTCACTCTTTTACCTTTCTCATGTTTATTTTCATTGGTTTGGTTTTTCTAAACAAATGGAATATGATTTTATTTCCTTACCCATTAAAAAATGAAAAGTAATTTTTAATTATATTCCAAACTAGTGTGAACATTATTCCTTATTAAGGGAGTTATATATATTAATGGTGGATTTTTTAAAAAATATTTTTTTTACAAAAAATATTTTATAAATAATGGTTAGGTTAATTTTTTTAAAAAAAATAAGCTCTAAAGGCAGCAGGGAAGTTTCCGCCTTTAGGTTTCGGGAGAAAGGTGGCAGCGGCGCTGCCGCCTTTCGGGTTAAGTGGAAAGGCAGCAACCCCGTTTCCGCCTTTCTACTAAAACCAAAAAAAATTACTATTTTTTTTGTTTTAAATTTTTTTATTTTTTTTTTTGTTTTGTTTATATGTATATGTGTATATATATATATATATAAAATAAAAAAAAATAAAAAAAATTCAGCAGAATTTATCCACTAATTAAAATCCAGCAGCACCGCCATTACAGCAGTTTGGATTCTGACAGAAGCTTTCACCCAGGGCTCCCTTTTATAAGAGATCTTACCCTGGAAATCATTCTGCATTTCCAATGTGGGATTCCGATTCTCCATTTCTTGCGCAGAACAT
This sequence comes from Viscum album, assembly GCA_963277665.1. Lineage (NCBI taxonomy): Eukaryota > Viridiplantae > Streptophyta > Magnoliopsida > Santalales > Viscaceae > Viscum > Viscum album. Next base: position 135,841,776 of record OY728137.1, read on the forward strand.
TCTGCATTTCCGATGTGGGATTCTGTTTCAAGTGCGTAACTTTGAAAAACTATAAAATATAAACTATAAGACCAATATAAATGAAACATAAAACATGGATTAAACATATATTACTAATTAACTAATTAATTATTAAATAATTAATTATTAATTATTAATAATTACTAATTAACTAACTAATTATTATATAATTAATAGTTATATAACTAATAATTATATCAGTAATTAATAATTAATAATTAATAATTATAATGAATAATTATAATGAATAATTATATTACTAATTAACTAATTAATTATTATATAATAATTTTTAATAATTACTAATTAATAATTATACTGAATAATTATATTACTAATTAACTATCTAACTATTATATAATTAATAATTTTATTACCAATTAACTAATTAATTATTATATAATAATTTTTAATAAATATTAATTCATAATTATAAAAAAATAATTATAATTTATAATTATATTACTAATTAACTAATTATAAAAAGGGTCGCGGCTCTATCTTTCTCAAAACAAAATAATTAACTATTATATAATTAATAATTATACTACTAATTAACCAATTAGTTACTATATAATTAATGATTAATAATTACTAATTACCTAAAAATTATATAATTAATAATTATATTGCTAATTAACTAATTAATTATTATATAATTAATAATTATATTACTAAGTAACTAATTAACTATTAAATAATTAATAATTATATTACTATTTAACTAATTAATTATTATATAATTAATCATTAATAATTACTAATTAAGTAACTAATTATTATATAATTAATAATTATAATTAGTTATTATAATGAATAATTATAATTAGTCATTATAATTAATAATTATAATTAGTAATTATAATGAATAATTATAATTAGTAATTATAATGAATAATTAAAATTAATAATTATAATGAATGATGATAATTTATAATTATATTACTAATTAACTAATTAACTATTATATAATTAATAATTATATTACCAATTAACTAATTAATTATCATATAATAATTTTTAATAATTACTAATTATTAATTATAATGAATAAATATAATTTATAATTATATTACTAATTAACTAATTAACTATATATACTAAATAATTATATTATGAATTAATTGGTTAATTATTATATAATTAATTACTAATTAACTAATTAATTATTATATAATTAATTATTAATAATATAAATTTAATAATTTAATAATTTATTATATTTTTAATCCATTTTTTAACTTTAAATTATATCGGTCTTATAGTTTATATTTTATAGACTTTCAAAGCCACATACTTGAATCATTTTTAAGTTTCAAGTAGGTGGTTTTGAAAGCTTATAAATTATTTTTTATGAAATTTTTTTACAAAATTATTTTTATTTTCAACTATTTGTTATATTTTTAATCCATGTTTTAAGTTTCATATATATCGGTCTTATAGTTTATATTTTATAGGCTTTCAAAGTCACGTGCTTGAAATATTTTTACGTTTCATGTAGGTGTCTTTGAAAACTTATAAATTATTTTCCATCAACATTTTTTATTAAATTATTTTTATTTTCAGCTATTTGTTATATTTTTAATCCATGTATTAAGTTTCATTTATATTGGTCTTGTACTTTATATTTTATAGGCTTTTAAAGTCACGTACTTGAAACTTTTTAAGTTTCAAGTAGGTGGTTTTGAAACCTTATAAATTATTTTTTATCATCATTTTTTATAAAATTATTTTTGTTTTCAACTATTTTTTATATGTTTAATCCATGTTTTAAGTTTCATTTATATTGGTCTTATATTTTATATTTTATAATCTTTCAAAGTTATGTACTTGAAACAGAATCTCACATCGGAAATGCAGAATATTCTGCACAAGAAATGGAGAACCATAATCCAACATCGGAAATGCATAATGATTTCCAGGGTAAGCTCTCTTATAAAAGGAAGCTCTAGGTGAGAGATTCTATCAAAATCCAAACTGTTGTAATGGCAGTACCGCTAGATTTTAAATAACGGATAAATTCTGATAAAGATTTTATTTTTGTTTTTATTTTTGTTTTGTTTTGTTTATATAAATATATATATATAAACAAAACAAAAAAATTAAAAAAAATTAAATAAAAATAATTATTTTTTTTGTTTTAGTGAAAAGGCGACATCGCGGATGCCGCCTTTCACCCGACGCTAAAGGTGGCATCTACGATACTGCCTTTGAAGAGCAGTTTTAAAAATATTTTAAACCCATACATTTTTCAAAAAATAATTTTTTTTTAAAACGTATTAAAATAAAAAACTCAATTAATGATGTTATCCTATTGATATATTTCTCACACCCTACAAACACCCATTGGGTTTAAGTAGATCTTATTATATCTAATGTGTGTAAAAGAAAGTGAGGCACTTACTTTGATAGTGTTCCTTAATGTTTACTTCATCCTTTGAGTGATATGATGACTGTGTCATTATTTCAGGTCATGAGGGGATGGATTGTGTGGTGTTTTAGACTTTTAGACATCATGGTATGTATATGTATTGGCTATTATGGTCCCCCCCCCTTATTTTAGTCTCTTTTGTAATACATTACCTTAAATATCACATCTTCTTTCTCACTATAAAATTATGGTTGGATATTTATTTTGATCCTTGGTTATTATTCCATGTATGGTTGAGATTTATCATGATATTATTTATATACTTTTCATGATTATCCAATATATGTGTACCTTGCATTGAATTCCCATATAGATTATATTATGTAATTTATTGGATTTAGAGGGTTAAATTGTTCTCAATGGTCATGTTTGATACCCTTGGAACTTTTCACCTACTCATGGTGATTAATAATGTTCTTTGGGCCTTATGGAAATCCAAATCAAGTGATGTTTTAGGTTAACCTGGGTTGTTTCATTAAATATGTGATGTGATCATCCATTTTGGTGAATGAAATATGATGTGTTCATTTATCTGGTCATTCTATACATAGAGAAACGAGAACGTATGAGTAGGCTATATGATATTGAACTACCTTGTGTCTTGTAGTCACTTTATGTCTTATTCGAATGTATTATATTATTATTCATATTTTATATGAGATAGTATGTATGAATATACATGTGTTTTATAGAGATCATTTTAGATCTCTTTGTATCTTAAGTAGAACTTATGTTTTTTTATAAGATTATATTTCCTAATAATCATGGATTAGAGAATTAATAATTATTTTTAATGATAGAAAGGTCTATGGGTTCACACTTTATAGTTGTGTGAATGAGAATTAATTTTTTTACAAATTGTTTATGTAAAACTCAGATAGAGACTCCGAAATTAGTTTTTGGTGGATATTCAAAAGGAATTTTAGATGGAATCTCACAAGTTTTAACATATGGTGTAACATGTGGTAAAAATTCATGATAAATTTTTAAAAATTAGTTTTAGAAGACATCCAAAAATAGATTTAGATATATTTTCACAACTTGTTGTATATGATATGACATGTGGTGAAAGTGCATTAAGTCTATGAGTATTTAGTGCAAGTAGAGGATTGATAGAATTGTACACTAAATATAAACCATAACATGGTGGTATTAACCATGTCATAGATTTTTTTGGTGTAAACTATGATGCAGTAAAGTTATCTACTATTAGGTCCCACCCATGTATATGGAAAGAGACAGGAGGGGTGAATTTTCAATCTAAAATACAAATTCATAGTATATACAAAGAAAATTAAAAATAATATATAGAATATGGTGGTTTTATAGATATAACAACTTAATAATAGTGTATGTACATTGCATAATGTATGTAGTACAACATACAAGCATAAGCAAAGTAAATAAATAGGAAATTTCAAGGATTTATAGTGGTTAATGTAAATCACTATTATAATTTTCATAGTCTATCTAACTCCTTAATATATATGGATATGCACCAATATCGTAACTTTTTAAGGGAATGAAAAACATTTACAACAAATACCTTTTTACCACCTTAAGGCACAACCCACTACCTTTAGGATAAAATGAAACCACCTTGCCTTTTATATTGAAGTCATGACCTGTCCTACCTTTTGTATAGGACGGTATAACCCAACACTTCCTTTAAGGATAAGACACAACTATGCTTGTATTTTTATTTGATACCTTGAAAATAATTTTATAGTTCTTAAAAAATATATACAAAAATAATAATAAAACAATATAACTAGTGAATGTAAGTCAATTTAGTTGTTATATAAAGATGATGAATCTTCAACCAAAATTTGTTCCTTTAAACTATTATGAGTAGTGTAAACAATAGAGTCTCTTTCTTTATAAGTGAAAAAAAGGTAAATAAAATTATAAAATTTTAGTATCTCATATTATAATATCAACTTATGGTGTATCCTTGGTCTCTATAAATAATTATTTCCCCGATGATGAACTTATTAACTAATGAATATATGTAATGGTTCGATTACCATAAGGTTTAATTATTTATATTATTGATGATAAATTATAGGGAACATGGTTTCCAAAAACTCTAAAAATATATATAACAAAATAACATTTAGAATAAATAATATGGAAAGTAATTGTTACCACTTTAGACTCATGATTTTGTTATTATCATTATTTTTCTATTTCTCTTCATGTGATGAACTCAAACTATCAATGGATGCATTGTGTTATCATTTTGTGAAATCATGTTGTCACTATATTGAATTAATTCCTTATGCAATGAAATAAAAATGATTCTAAGTTTCTTATTTCTTCATAAAATGAATATATAATGATTCTTTATGTTTCAACTTGATGACACATCATTGGTTTACATGTTGTGTGTATCAATTCAAAGAACAATGAAAATATCATGATGCTTTATGCGTTAAATTAATAGTAATATTTTCCATGTTATTTAATTATACAAAAAACTTTTATAAAAAAATATCTTAACTCTCTAAACATATAATATAATATCATAATGAAATATTTATTTCACTATTCATTTTCCACTTTGTATCTTGCTTCAAATCAAAAAACAACACTAAACCAAAACTATTTTATCTAAAAAAGTAAAATGATTAAGTATTTATATAAAAAAATATAATAATAACATGGTAATAATAAGATGGTTAAATCATATAAATTATAAATAAATCACCACTATGCATGGATCATTTCATTTTAATTCTATCTTACATTATTCACGCTGAAATGTATAGCAACAACACTTCATCAGCTTTAAGAAAAATTTTGAGCATCTAAATGATGGATTCATCTTTTGGTCCAGTTGAAGTGTATTTATAAAATTCTGTGATATTTATATTTAATAAAATATCTCCTATATCCAATATATTTATTTCATGTTATCATTAAAACATATTGGCTAACATAATCTAAAAACTGTAAAAAAATATGACTTAAAAGTTGTAGTGACATTAGGACTACTTACAAACATATAAACAATCAATTATTCCTTCATGGTAGTTAAATAAAATGTATATAGACTTATTATATTTCAAAATTATCAATAATAATACATTTTTAATATATGTGTCCCAATATAATATTGAAAAACAAAAGAAAAAATCTTAAAAAGCATCACATAAGGTAATGAACTCGACTTGACGCCCTCTATGGTGGAACCTAGGACAACAAACTTGATCTAACATAGTCCCATATTATAAATCAATATATCATTGGGGATGATACTATATACATTAAAAAGTGTCCAAATCATGTAAAAATTATTTTTAAGGTCCAAAAATAAAGTATAAGATTGGGAATACTTCATTTGACATGAATAACATGGTATAAATAATATAAACATGGATTTCTAAGTTAAACCAAGAAAAAAATATTATATAATCAATAAGAATAATTATTTAAATAATATAAAAAGTAAATATAAATTAATAAATAATAAAATAATAAAAATTAAGGTACAAGTTTAAGCATTTTGTAATTATTTTAACCAAATAACCAAAGGGGCAAGGGGACACTCAACATTCTTCCCCTTTTTAAAAACACTTCTCCCAATTTTTAAATTTTATAAAAAGTTTAAAAACCTAATGTAAAAAAATAAACAAAAAAAGTTCATTGATATTATAAGGGAAGTAAATAAAAAAATTAATCTTCTCCCCATATATTAAACAATTAATTATAATTCGAAAACAAAGTATGTATTAATAATTCAATAGTAATATGAAATTAAATAACAATTAATAAAAAAAATATCATATTATAGATTATGAAAAGGTATAAATCCCCCTACACATGTAATGTCCCCATTAAAAACAATATAATAGTTAAATAACCATATAATGTATATTAAAATTATGATAAAAGTGTGAAAAAACACTCTCTGTAAATTGAGAATGATAATATAGTGTAGACACATGTCCAATTAACTGCCCTTGAATGGAAACAACTAGATCAAGGAGACACTTAAAATTTTAAATTATTATTAATGAAATTAAAAAATATATATTAAATAAAATAAAAACAAAAAAAATATATTATTATATTCCATAAATCTATAATGTATAACAGTAATTATCATGATCACTAGCCAAATAATAAGACACATAATTTAGCACATTCCATATACACATATAATACGTAGTTAAAATAAAATACATGGAAAAATTATCATAAAAAACTTTTACTATATGATTATTCTAATAGATAAAATAATAAATTATGAATACTATCCAGAAGGAACTGAATACCTAGGTAAGTTGACTAGTTTAGGTCCCATTGAATTCAGCATGATATTGGGAACCCAAATAGAATATATTTTTGGAGCATTATAATTCACATAATATGTATAAGTATAAGCATAATTTAAACCAAGTAATGGTATAATATATTCGGTATCATAATTTCCATGAATACCACATTTAAAGTAGTTAACAAAAGATAGGTGAATAGTTTTCCTTCTAATATCATATTTCCCATAATGATTTATAATATAACCAATATTTCATTTGGAATGGTTTTCATAGATAATGGATTTTTCAAACTATCAATTTCTTTCTTAATATTAGTTTATTATTTTCTCATATTCTCATTTTAATCCTTCTTTTCCTTTGACTCATTATAGGCTTTAGAGTCATAACAAGATACAATATATTTAATATTTTTATTCTCCTATTTTAACTATGATTTTTACAAATAATAAACTTTTGAATCACTTTTAACCTTTCATATTTGTCAGTAAGGGATTTATATTCTTTAACTAGTTTTCCATATAACTCAATTATTTATTCATTATAATAAATACTGAATTTATAACTAAAGGAATATTTTAAAGAATATAAGTAGGAAGATTACATTTTTACCTTAAATGTTTTTTCTATGAATCATAAATTCCCATCATTTTTCTTCCCCTCCGTAAATTCCATTGTAGGTGTGTCTTTTAAATAATACCATGAAACACTTGAAAAAAAAATCTTCTTCTTTTTCTAATTTTATCTCTTTCTCTTCTTCTTATTTGGTAAATTTGATCACATTTTTATAGAAGTGCCACATCCATAGCACAAAAATTCACTTGATTCAACATGTTTTCATAAATCCCTTGCGGCATTCTTTCTATATTTATTCTTCTTTCTAGTCATAAAAAACATATCTTTAACACAAGAATTTTTAGGTACTAGATCAAATATTTAGATCAAAAATAGATATAAATAATTAATATAATGTTGAATTCATAAAAACATGTCTTGAAATGGGTTGGTCTTTGATGAAAATTATTAGGCCCCACTTAGGTAGATTGTAAAAGAAAAGTGGGGATTAATTTTTTATCTCAAAAAAATATACAGTATGTAAAAATTAGAATAAACAAGACATAAAAAATATGGTGGGTATACAGATATAACAATTCAAGTATAGTATATATACCATGGTTAATGTAGGATGTATAATATGAAATCATAATCAAATTAAATAAATATATTATTATAAGGATTTATAGTGATTTAGATAAACTCGTATTACACTCTTCATATTCTCTATAACTCCTTGAGAGAAGTGTATTTGCATTAATATCCTCACTTTTTAAGGGATTTAAATCCCTTTATAACACACAATTTATCTATATTTAAGTTTAATTTGTAACCTACCCTAACTTTAATATTGGGAGGTATAACCCAACACTACATTTAAGGATGAGGCACAACCATGAATACCTTTTGATTGGAGTAAAAACCAGTGTATGAGTGTTTTATAACTTGATAACAACATTATAGTACTTAAAAATGATGTACATAGAAAGAATAAAATAATATAACTAATGAATGTAAGTATATTTATATGTTGGATCAATATGATGAATCTTTAGCCACAATGTGTTCCTTTGAACTAGTGAGAGCAGTGGAAACAATAAAGTCTAATTCTTTTAAAATGATAGAAATAAATTAAAATAATGAAATATTAATATATATTTTTACAATATTATATTCTAGTGTAGATTTTGTCTCTTTAAATAAAAATTTCCCCAATTACAAACTCATTTTTCATTAGTTACATACTATAACTTGATTACCATGAGGTTTCTTTCTTTCAAATATAAATGATCAATTCCAATAAACATGGTTTCTATAAACTATGTAATTGTATACAACAAAAAAATGGTTAGAATAAACAATATGTAAATTAAATGTTATATCTTTAAAATTGTGGTGCTTTTATTCTCATTATTCGGTAGTTTTTCTTCATGTGATGAACTCAGATTATCACTATTTGTGTTGTGTTTGAAGCCTGTAAAACCATGTTGTCCCTGTCTTGAATTAGTTCCGCATTAAGTGAAATATATATGAAACTAAGTGTTTTATTTATTCATATAATGAATATATAATGATTATTTATGCATCAACTTGATGATTCAACGTTGGTTTCCAAGTTGTGTGTCTCAATTCCATGCATAGTGAAAATACAATGATGATTTATGAATAAAAATATTTCTATAGTGTTGGTTTCTAATGTTTTACACATTATTTAATCATATAGTGAAATTATCTCAGTTTTATCCTAACTCTCTAAACATGCAGTGTTATTACACAATTTTTTATTTCTTTTACAATTCATCTTTCACTTTGTATCTTGCTTTAACTCACAAAACAACACTAAAACCAAAATGGTTTTTTCTAAAAAATAATAATCATAATATATTCATAACATGATAATAATAAGCTATATAAATCATATAAATGATAAATATAACATCATGATGCATTTAAAATTTCATTCTAATGATATCTTTCATTATTAATGTTGAAATGTATAGCAGAAACACTTCATCAGCTTCAATAAATATTTTGAGCATATAAATTATGGATTATAATTTCATTATAGATAAATAATATTTATAATATTATATAATATTTATAATTAATTAAATATTTCCTCAATTAAAAATATTTAGCTCAAGTAATCATCAAAACATAGTAGCAAACGCAATATAAAAACTGTAGAAATATGGAAGAAAAGTTATTATGAATTAGAGATGTTTTTTTTGAACATTGAGCCTTTACGGTAGTTGAAGAAAATGTAAATAGACTTCTTAAATTTCCAATATAATAAGAATCATGAAATTATGAGGTATGTATCCTGAGATATGGTCAAAACACAATAGAAAATGAAATCTAGAAAAGCACAACCTAATGCAATGAACTTGACTAGATTACATCTGTATTGGAACCTTGGAAAATGAATTTGAGAAGACACACTCCCATTTTATAACCCAATATAGAGTTGGAGCTAACATTGGATACATTGGGAAGTATCATAAATTATATATAAATTATTTTTAAGGTTTTAAAAAATTATAAGCTACGAAAATCTTTATAGCACATATAGAACAAGTTATAGGCAATTTAAACATGAATTTTCAAGTTAAGATAATAAAACAAACATTTAATATAATTAAAATGAATCAATCTTTGAATAATACATAACGTAAATATGAATTCATAAAGAATACAACAATAAAAATTAAGGTATAAGTTTATGTGTTTTGTAATTATAAAAACCAAACAACCAAAGTGGTAAGGATCCACTCAATAACTAAATCATAGTTTTATACATGATAGTGTATGTATTATACAATAGCATGAAATTAATATTATTTTTTATCTCTTAGTTATCATATATTGGTTTTATAATCATGTGATGATTATTTAATGAGTTATAATGAATAAATATAAAATGTTTAAATAGTTAAATGTTTCATTATTTTTGGTTGAATGTTACAAATGGTTTGCAATGTGATACATAGTCCTAAATTTTTTTAAAAATATATAATAATGAAACCATGATTATTTATGACACATTTAATCTTCAAGGTGAATCCTTAAATCCTATGTAAGGATCATGAGACCATGATATGTTTAAACATCATTTATGCTATAAAAATTTCTCTAAACTAAAACTCTATTTTCTTCTAGCCTTTAACTAAAGCTTCTAGTAGGTCATGGCTTAAAGAAAATCCTTACCAAGAATTGGAATATCAATAGAATCCTACAGATATCATAAGATGAAGGAGTCATTATTTCCCAATAAGGAATCTTCAAGAGGGGGTGAATTAAAGATTTTAAAATATTAAAAAATAAATCCCTCTTAAATAATAATAGTTCAGATGAACTAAATTCAGAAATGTATAATGTGGCGAAAATATAAAAAAAATATTGTATAGAAACTCTAAAACTAATATATATGAAACTATAATGGTTATATAAAAATTAAAGGATGGAATTTAAAAATAATGTAATAGGGCTATATATAAACAATTTATAATTCCCATAAATTTTTATTTAGAGGGTATAAAATTACCTATTCCTCAAACTTATTTAATTTTAATTTGAAGTGACGGAAGGATCATTACCCTAATCCAAAAGAACCAGGTTTTAAAAAAAACCTCTTCACTCAAAGATTATGGGTAAAAAAATCTTATCCCTGTAGATTATTTGATCAGCATGATTGATGGAACCAAGTCCTTTCCCTATAAATTCTTTAATTAACAAGGATTGTTAGAGTATAAAACAATTATAAAAAAGAAAAACATTGTTCCTTTATAATGAAAAATTACTCAAATGGAGGTGAAGAAATAAGAACTAGTGAACAAAACAAAAATGTAATCTCTAATGCTTAATCATAGAGTTTATAATCTTATGTTAAATAGTTATTTATAGATTCAAGTATTGACCACTATTTATAATCATATGATAATTACACTATTGTAACAAGATCTCAACAAAAATCATATTTCATATATATTCTGACTACTTCCATGATAGGTTGTTACATCTCTAAATCCTTTAAAATATTCTTTGAGTATTTATTCCATTTTGACTTTATTATATAAGACTTAAATACTTTTTAGTATAGTGATAGTTCATATGAAGTATGCTTAAAAATATAGGAATTCAAAATAAATATTTTACTTATAAAAACTAGAGAAAAAAATTTTAAATAATATTAACAATTTAGATTAAGTGTATTGTGATTCATCAAAGTAAATATATAGAAGATATAATTTTTAAAATGAATCAACTTATATATCCCTTTTTGATAATCAAAAAACATGTAAATAATATATTTTAATAAATTAATTAAATTAGAAAGTAAATATAAGAAATTATCTCTTTGATTTTTATTGACACACTCAATGGACTTATGAAAATTTTCTCTTTAAAAGTATATTCCTAGTAACTACCTTTCCATTTAAGGAAAAATATTATCATGATAACCTTTATCCCATATTATTATTCTCAAAAAAATCAAATTAAGCATGATAAAGTGATATGCAAAAATATTTTTCAAAAGATTTGGTGTTAGTTTAGAATTTAGTTCCCAAGGTGCATCCTAGTGGGTCATTCATAGATTGTCTCTTAAGTATCCTAGAGATCACTTAATACCCTTAACACTTTATTAGTGTATTGGTGTTTTAAATAGTTTTAAAACATGATAATATGGGGTTGGTTAAAAGAATATATAAATTAAATAGAAGAAATAAAGTTTCATTGGAAAGTAGTGGTGATCCATATATGGATTTTCACTGCACCCAATCACTCCCCAAAACTAAATTTCAATCTATTACTCATACTCAATGAGAGAATACAAAATCTCATATCACTAACCCTTAAATTAAATTATTAATTTATTTATACATAATTCAAAATGATAGCATAGTGATCCTTAGTTACTTTGTGAAAAGGGGAGTTACCAGGAAATTTTCAGGCTCCTCATAAGACCATAAATCATGTTGATAAGGTAACTCCCAAATAGGAGAAGTGAATCCTTCTGGTGAAAAATTACAACCATGTTTCCCATAAATTTTCCCATAATCATGTCTCACTTAATTATCCATCCCAAAATGTTCCATCATATATGATATGGGTTGAACAGAGGAAATAATGAACTACTCAAAAAAAGAACATAGTGAAATATTTGAATGGGAGAATGGTGATCGCTTATACTCCATTTAGTCTCACTCCCTATAAAACTATAATATAAATAAATAGATAAGATTTTAACATTAAATTATAACAAGGGATTAATGAATAAATTGACTCTCCCTTTACAAATTAACCACCGTATGTGGTTAATTATCTATAGAGAAAAGATGAACAAGGGGAGAGAACAAAGAAAACATGAAATCTATTAAATTAAATCTATACTAATACTGAGCTATGGAATCTCAAAATTTAATTCCTTGAGGTATCTTCCTCTATTTATCAACTTCCACTTCTCTATTGGGTGATTTTGTCCATCCCACCTAGTAGCGAGTTCTTACTTTATATTCATCCACATAGCTCCCTTCATCACTAAGTCTTGTTTAGATTAGGTTTTAGTGCCCATTATCTTCTTCCTATCTTATTCCCACATTAACCTCCACGTGTATTTTTTATTGATTTTATTTCCTGATTTGGTTAAGAAAATAGTATATGGGATCTTCTATGGACACCCCTAAGTTGAATGTTCACCATGTGGATCCCCCTTTTTGATCAGCAGTTGGGGTAGGTTCAGCCTTCTTATCCCTCAATAATATACAATAAAATATTGAAGTAGTGGAGTTTTGGAAGTGTTAGAAAACTAGTGTATTCCTATGTGTGTGCATGAGGAGGTGTTAAGTTAGGAACATCGTCTCAGTCTTGGTCATGAGAATGCATTTGTGTCTAGATGTAATGTCTGGGTGAATCATGGGATAGCATTGGGGCATGAATTGATGATAGTGGTGTGGCTAGAGACTACATTGTTAGACAACATTGTCTTGAAATTACATCAATTATGTATAAAAACTGGTCAAAAAATAGAGCATTATAATACAAATTACATTTTGATGGGAATTTATGGTACATCGGGCCTTGATATGATGTTTGGGGTGAAACGTATTTTCATAGTACACAGTGATATATTATTGAGGTGTGGATTTATTTTCATAGTGAACCTTGAGGTTATGTTATAGGTTATCCTCTTTCCAAGGGACACCATAGGAGTATTTTCCCAAAGGATAGAATTTAGGGAGATTCTATAATATATAATTTGCATATTAATGCCTCTCTAAGGATTTCTAAGTGGTTATATTGTATAATTAACATAATGTTAAGTCCCTTCAATAGCCAATTTTATTATTTGATCACATTATAGATTCCTTAGTCCTTTCTCTTGAAAATTTATCAAAAAACTTCCTCAATGGTATAGACATGGAATTAAAATACATAATATCAATTTAATAATTAATTTCATGAATTTAGGCCATTTTAACATTAATATATAAATTATTCCTATCTACTAAAATATAGTAAATGAACTTGTATTATCACAATAGTAAAGTTGTATCAATGAATAACATACTAAAAATTTCAAAATTTTGGATTGGATCACTACCCCACACTTTTATATTTTCACTCCTAGGAAAATACTTGTATCAAAACAATACCCATGCATAAGTATGACAAAGGTCACACTTAATCCCAAGTTTAAGACCAATTTAGTGAAGGTTAATTGAATTTATATTAGTTTAATTATGAATTTCTCATGTAAAATATTCAAAAATACATTTCCCTCAAGTTCATCACTGACTAATCAGGTTCACACTTCCTTGATACAACTTATGATATAATATAATATTTCATCTACCCATTATTCAATCAATATTCCCCCTCACTGTCCATATTTTTTTTGGTAAGTCACGTATTGTATTTTCTCTAATCCATGTTTGTGAAATCACTTATTAAATGAGTGAATCCAATCTAGAACTAAACCATCCCATAACAAAATCCATCCCTTGGTATAAATTATAATGGTTTTATAATGGAATCAGCATTTGGAAATTATAATATTAGATTTATTTTCTCCTATTAATGGATTTTATTTTTCACACACACACATTGTGTTAAAGTCAACTCAATAAACTTCCAGTTGGATCCCAACTTACATTTTACACTAGTTCATATGAGTTATCATATTTTCATTTAAGTTGTCTCCCTAAGGTCTTAATCCTTTATACTGAATAATTCAAATTATTTCAAGTTAAAAAATCTAGTGTTTAAACATCAAAACATAATTCACCCTAAACCATTGTAATTTAACTACACTACTTGAGTTCCCAAAATGTGATTTCATATTCTCAATATTATTTTCTCAAGTATGAACATGATTAAAATATCCTTTAAATCTAAAAATCTAAAAACAATCCTAAAATAGAAAATGATATGTAATACCTAAATGGGTTAAGAATTCCATCCACACTTATATATTACTATATCACACTAATATTAGGTATAAAACATAAAAGGATATAGATAGTAACATACAAGTAACTTAAAAAGATACAACCTGGATTATTAGCAGGGGCATCTTGAGTTAAACTCCTAATTTCCGAATTCCAAAATCCTATAAAAAAATAGAACAAAATTATCTTTATTAAAAAAATAAAAATAAAAAGGCAAAAGTTGAGAAAGCTAGGTTTAGACCCCCCAAGCAAGTACTAGGTTTTTACTACCCCCAGCTAGGCAGTACCAAATGTCATCCCTGATCTGAAGGTGGATTGGGTTTCTTTGATTTGAAACTCGACATCTTAGTAGTTCCATATCTCTTTATCCTCACTTCTTTCTAAAGGTCCCCAAGTGTAAATAAATGTGTGGCCACTCCCTATTCAGTGAAGTTTGTGTGCCTTAACAGGGGTGACAAAAGGTATGGGGCCTCTTCAACTTCTATTTTAGGGATTTTATAGTCCATTGAGTTTATCTTGATTACCACATGAATTGTCTTGTCTTATGGTTCATATTGAGTGAATTTTGCATCTATTAGTCTAAGATTTATTCCAAATTCATCATCTATCATAGTGGGTACCACAATCTCCTTTTCCATAAATGCCCCTTAATATATGGATCCTTCACCACATGTGTCCAAGGTTGGGTTAAAATTTACTAGGTTTATATTCATAGTATAGGGAGAGTTAGTAAATGTTTTAATTTGAATAGAATTTAAACATGATGAATTCAAATTAAAATTCTCCCCCTTGTTGATATTATCTTTAATTTTTTTTCATTGTGCATAACCACTGGACACCTTTCATCTAGTCCCTCATCGAGTAAAATTGTTTCTTCTTAAAAAATCACCACCTATTCATGAATCATTTCTTCCCTCTCATCTTAAAATACCAAGGTATGCATACATTTTGTAGTATCTATAATTTTAATGTAATGGTGATCAGTAAACAATTTTTTTCAATAAAATCAGGAAATGATAAGTTAAAGGAAGATATATCCTCCTCAATTATTTCAAATTTTATTTTTTTTCTCATGAAAAGAATCATATTTTTCATTGGTTAGGGTATTAAGTGAAGTATTTTATTCAATTTTGGACTCTAATTTTTTTATAATAAAGATAAAATATTCTAGAACTAGTTTCTATTTAATGTGAGGTTCTTCTAATCTTTTTTAGATGTGATATGTATTGAGATTTTTAAACTTTTAATTTAAATTATTTTTAACATCAAGGGAAAAATAAATAATGACTTTAGAGTACATCAAGATTTGATATATTAAGGTATTAATAAATAATTTCATCATAAGTTAATTGATATAAATAAGTGGTTGGTTCCTCATGCATGTCACGTGATAATGAAAATAGATAGAAAATAATTTTTTTATATATTATAAGCTCTCAAGGTTATAAATGGTCATTCAAGTAATATATCAAAATGAGTAAATACTATAATGGTGAATCTAAGCACCCTAAAATCGTCTAATTATCATGTATTATTATATGATTTTATTTAAATGATCATTCAGCATGCATTAATAAAGTATGTGATAGATATTATTATACATTTATGAATTTATAAATATTTTTTTTGAAAATAATGATTAATTGAATTGTGAAAAAATAAAAACAAGATGTGCCAATAATTTTTTATTAATTAGAAAAAAAATGTTCATTATATGTCTTCACATTTATGGTGTATTTGATTGGTAATGTTCCCATGAAAGTTATTATTGGTAGTCACTTTTATTTTCATTGGATTTGTCCCATTGAAATGATTATTCATAACATGAATTCTTAGGTGGTAAATAAGAACTATCATGATAAATCCATTTTTAAATGTTATTTATCTTAGAAGTTCATGAATTTTTGTTATCTATATTTGGATTATATAAATACAAGGCATAATAAACCAATGATAAATAAAGGTGAGAAATGTGATCTAATTGAGCCAATATTTCTATAACTTCTTCGATGAGTAAATTTCATGGTCCTACATGAATGTGTATTTCCAATAATGAATAGGAAAAAATTAGGGTTGATTATAATGAAGATCGATAAATGACTAGAAGTTTCTAAGGATTTTCTATCAACCTCATAGATCAAGTAATATTAAAGATAGACAGTGAGGTACACATATATTATTTTACATTCTTAATTTTTATACTTCATTAATTCACCAATTGATTCATGGTTATTTTAATTTTTCTTTTGTTTTTAAATGAAATTATTGATGTCTAAATATCCCAAAAATTATATTATGAATATGACTTTCTGATAATAAAATTTAAACCCATAATTTGATGATAATATTGATTTTGTGTGGGCCTGTTTTGTATGGGTGGAATACCAGACTCCAAAATATACGATATCTTTAGAACAATGAGAAGAAATATAATTTTAATCTACCATTGCGAGAAATTATTTTCATTGAATCATTCTAATTTGATTATATCTAAATTTATAACTTTAAGGGACTCTAAATTGTTTCCAATTTTCTAGTATAAATTCTTGAAATTATTAAGGTCGTCAATAAAATAACACCTAAGAAAATACATAAATAGGAAAATTATTGATGAAGATTTCAGAGTGAATGAAATTCAATGACTTTAAGGATTTTAATTTAATGAATTTAAGGATTTATTACAACCTATGAATTCACTATTGAATCTAAAAAATATTTCCTTTGTGATATAAATAATGTAATGAACTGGCCCAGGTCAACCAGTCGCATCACTCAAATCTACCCACCACATTTCCCAAAGTGAGTTCCTAATCACCATGGGATAGAGATAAGTTTCAAGGGTATCAATAAAATATCCTATGTGTGATTTTACCCTTTAAATAAAAATAAATAAGTAGCAAACTCCTACCATAAATTTAGTATGGTGTGTTTATACATTGAAATCCCATGTAAAATAAATAAATAGTTCCAAATATAATTGAAATCCAAACAGAGAATAAACAACATAAAAATAAAAATCAACTTTATAATATAAATCATAAAAATATGTATATAACCTATAATGTAACAAAATAAGTAAAAATAAAGGATGGTTGAAGTGGAAAATACATGATCGACCCAAATAAAGCCTCAAGACCCAAACCATGATAAGATCATCTTTGTGTCACCCAAGGTCTCCTTTACATCCCCAAACAACCATCAACTAAAACATAAATCATATTATATAACATGAGACCAATATATGAATGACCATATGAAAACATGAGAGCTACATACACACCATGGTGTGTATATGGAGTGTGAGTTACACATGCACAGTATGATTTCACAAAATATTTTATGCAATCCATTTTATAAGGAATTTTATAAATTCTAGTTTGAGAAAATTTATAAAATATATTTTATCATGTGATGAAAAGTAATAAAAACAAATAACATTTCTTTATTCTATAAATAATTTGTTTACCTTATTTATGTAAACCAAAATTGATTAGGCCATTTCAAAAATATCTTACGTTGAAATCTTGAAAAGTGATGTTTTCGAGTTTATGAAAAATAAAAAAAGATTTATTCCTTCCCTTTCAATATCATACTTTAAAAACCTTTATAAAAACTAATAATAATGAAATCTAATCTATAACAAGATAAAACATAAAGTAAAAAATCCAACCACAATTCCTAGTAAATAAGATAAAAGTAAAACATCGCTATCATGGAAACACAAGTGATGAAGCGATAGCAATATAAGAATAATAAATTAAAGTAAAGGTATAAAATAAATTTTATCAAATAAAAATATCATCTAATTTAAATATTATCATAGGAAAATCATTAGTTCCTAATGGGACAATCCAAGACATACTCAAGTAGAACCAATTATCAGCCTATGTCGTATTCCTAGCAAAAAATACATCCCAACTTACTCTCAACTAACCTCATCAGGGGAACTCCCCTATATAGATTGATCTCATAACTAAGGGATATTATCCAGTGTATAATCTAAACTAGTGTATCATCAATATTGATCTCTCACTTAGATACCTAGGATTCCCGGGTAATAAACTACGTATAAGTGAGAAAATAATCAAATCATAGTATCAACACATATCAATAATATAACATATAAAAAATATACCATCTCACATAAAAACACCCTTTAAAGAAATAATCCACTCCTATTTTATACATATACTAAAAGATAATCAAGCTCATATCACATAATGCACAAACTTACATAAAGTATAACACAAGGGACTTAGAACCAAGGGTGTTGTGTGTATTATAAATCCCTTCTATAAAGTGTCTAATGAATATTTAGAATATATTTGGAAAACCAAGTTATGAAATCAATTTTTGAAAACCATTCAAAAAATAACACGTACATTGAAACAAAATCTAAGTCACTAGAAAATCTAACTAATATATATATCAAAAAACATAACATTTTCCAATAAAACTCTAATAAAATTCAATGCATTCCCAAAAAACCCTTAGATTGGAAATAACATATTAAAAACATGGATTATGCCTTCTTTAAATCAATTAGAATTTAAAAAACCATTTTAGTTTCCAATTTATTTGAAAATATCCTCTTATGAATTTAATCAAATATATATAATGCATGAAAATTTATTATAAAAATAAGAAACTGAGAACTCATAGAAAACCCATTTATGTAAAGCATGGAAAGCATTAAAAACATGGAGGACATGTATAGTTTAACCAAAGATCATAAATATTGGTATAATATTGTGAGGAAATTGATTTAAAAAAACCAAGAATCATATAACATTACAAATAAAATTAATTATAAAAAACACCTACTATAGGGTACCAAAATCAATTTTCCTTCGATGTGAGAGGAAAGATCATTGAAGAAGAGAGATTATATAATACCTAAACAACAAAATAACCATGTATAAACCAACCCTAATATCATATTTGGACACCATGTAAATTAGGGTTCAAGGAAGAGGATATAAATATAAGAAATAAAGGAAGAAAGGGAGGAAAAAGAGGAAGAGGAAAAGAAAGAGGGCTCACCTTAAAGATTCCACTTGTGAATCATAGAAGAGGAAAATAGAACCTTGAAAAGGGGAAAGGGGGATCACATAGGGATACCTCTTGGGTTGGTAAACAAGAATGAGGAGTGTAGGAATATAAAATGATATGAAATTGATCAGGGGTAAAAAAAATAATTTCAATTTTTCAATTGTTGGTCAGCTTGCACGGTTTGGATACATGGTTTAATAAACTATGAATCAACTATACAACAGCCACTAGAATCAATCTATAGGAATTTCACTATTAGGAAGCATGGTTCTATAAATAGTATGTCATCCATGAATTTTTTACTATATAAGGGGTTCATACTATTTATGATTAGGCTTCATGGTTACTCATAATTGTGCACTAACCATGTGGATTGAAAATACTTCAATTATTTTCAAAATTCCAAAACCAAAATTCATCAAATTCCAAAAAAAACCATAATTAGACAAAATAAATCACAAAAGTGTCATTATGGGTGTCACAATTATCCCCTCTATACAACTTTTTTCCCCAAAAAGTTACTAGTAAATTTTATAATGAGGAAAAAAGGTTTTATCATCCAAATCAAGGATTTGGTTTGATCCTATGAGAATCATTCTAGCAATTAGAGTAGTAATAGTTTATCTCGTGAATGAAATTCACTATTTCATACAAAATTTACAATTGATATAAAGATAATACTCAATAAGAACAAATAAATAAGGAATAATCAATAATTTATGGTGTCCTAAGAAACTCTAAAATTATAAACACTATCATATCATGACACTAATATGATTCATCGTGAATCCTAAAGGAAAACAAAATGAATCCTTAAATACAACATAATGGTTCTAATCCATGACCCAAGTTATGAATAAACATACTAAAAATTCAAATAGTTTATCCCATTAGAAAAATGATTCAAGGATGATTCAAGAACGAATCGTCAAAAAGAGTATGATAAAATGACTAGGCATAGATCACTTGGTGTGTATTTGGATGAATGAGATAATAAAACACTAAAATAAATAGACTAATTTCCATACTAGTACACTAATATTATTTCTTGATATCATATTACACACTCATGGCACCCTGGAAAGAAGTTAACTAGAGAAAATAACCATTCATGATGGTTTCAAATTAGGGAATAGATACTGGCTATAGGTCTCCACACCATTTATAGATTTACTTATAATGGTATAAATGAAAACACTAAGTCATCATAGAAAAATAAATCGAGGAGTCCAAAATAAATGATGAACTTCCACTGATAACATTCAAAATATCACATAATAAATCATTTCATAACTTCCAAAAGATGCTCTAGATAAGAAAATACCCCAAATGATATAATATTATATCAAACAGTTCAATCAAATCTCATGAAATATGAAGAAAAAGATTCCCAAAATTGATACACCAAATAATATATACCTTTAATAGGATTAAACCCACTTAATACTTATCATGTATAAATTTTATAATAAACTTTGACTAGGATTTATTCTTCTATTGATAATTCAATTTATATAATTTCTAAAGATGACCAGATGACCATGTTGATGAAAAGTATTTTGATCTCTAGATCAAGAAGGATTATAATGCCTAGTTTGGTTCATATTACTTCTACTTCTTTCAAGGCTAGGTACCCTTTATAATGTAAGATGAAAAAAAGTCATCATCCATCATAGTTTTCCTTGCTTTATTATATTCTATCATGATGGACTTATTGATTACTTCCATATAAGAAGTCTGGATGAATTCAAAAATAGTTTATATGAGGTCTGTTTGAATAACTAGAATAGCCTAAAGGCCTTTATTTTTATTGATTTTTGATAACCCCCCTTTCAAGGGATGAGGGGTAACCCTTAAAAGGCCTATAGGCTTAGAGATTACATGGCCTGTAGGCTTAGAAGATTACATGACCCAAAGGTATTAAGGAATTCAACTAGACTATCTACAAGGAACTGCCCCTCCCCGGCATCTACATCATGATAGTAGCTCTCCACCTTCGCATGGTCGTATGGCTAGGCTTCTCGTGCAATCATCGGCTGATCTCGATGGTATAGTCATACCATCTCATTCTGACAAATCCATTTGGCTTTTACTCTGGTGAGTGCACCTGCTCTGAATCCTCTTCTGAGACTGCTCTTTTGTAGAGTCTATTTGGGGAAACTGCATGTGGCCCGAAGTCTTGAGGTGTCCCGAAGGCCTTAAAGGTGGCTGGAAATCCCTACTGGCCTGAAGTCTGGGGTGGCCCGAAAGCCTTAAGGACTACAAGCCCAAATCGGTGGCCCAAGGTGAATAGTTCAAGTTGCTACAGTACTAAACACTACCTGCTACAGTACCCGTACAGTGTACAGTTCTTCTATAGTACCTGCACAGTGTACAGTTCTGCTACAGTACCTGCACAATGTATATTTCTGCTGCAGTACCTACTACAGTGCTGCTACAGTACCTGGAAATATACCTCTTCCTGGTTTTGAACCTGGGTCTCATGGATGCACTTAAGGATACCTCATCAACTGGGATGAAGATCATGTTCTCTGTTTGAATACTTACTTCAATAAATTGATCTTTTAGAGAATCGTTATGGACTATCTCAGGATAGAAAGTCACCATCTCAAAGAAACAGTTAGCATACTCTTTCACAATTCACTCATAGTACTAAAGACTCATGAATTATATCACTTTATCTACTTTAACAATTTTATTATAATACTACTAGATGTACATAGCCTTGAATAATTCTTAATACATTTCATCATGTAACTAAGGTGGAACAATAATTTCACATGATTCTTAACTTGGTCCTTCAAACATGCCTATAATGGATTTTATTTTCAAGCCGTTAGGAGTTCCTAAATGATCAAAGGTTTCTTAAATATTTATTATCCACTCTATTTCCCCTATTTAACACCAATCATTGGGATAAATAGGTGTTCATTGATTTAATAAGTCTTTAGTAGGGTCCAATAGTAAAGAAGAATACAGCTCTACCACTCTGTTTAGAGTATGCAAAGAGTTAACAATTGGTAAAATCAAAATCTAACTAAGAGGAAACCCACTTTGAGAAATATGCCTTGGAATGGAATCCATATTCTTCACCAAGACCTTATTTAGAGGCATATTCTAGATAACATATAATGTATAATCCAATCAAAACTCATTCTAAAATTTAATTCATATGATTCCAATACAAACTAAAAAAATAAAACTAAGAAGCATAAACTCACCGAACTAAAGTGTATACATATTACAGTATAAAAATTTCCTATTAATCTATAAGAATTTAATAAATAACCCAAAATATCATTTTATAAAAGTATAAATACTTTTTAAAACATTCTACCTGATTTAGAAAACAAAGGAAGATTCATTTTATTCCAACATCCCATAATGGAGCTCAAAAACAATTATATTCATTCTAAAATCACTAACTTTTCTTTTATAAAATTAGTGATAATTTATATTCTCACTTAAAATTAAAACTACTCCATAAAAATATTCAAATACATCATATAACACCTTAAAATTTTGACATGAAGTTTAAGAAGCTATAAAGTTCATCCAGTGAAAACTTTTATAAAACTCACATTTATTAGAAAACACTTCTTAAACTATATTATAAAATCAATCCCTTTTTAGAAAATGTCTTATGAAACCCATGGTATTTTCATGAATAAGCCATGAAACCAAATCATAAAAACTAAAACATTTTATAAAAATCTCTTTCCCGCACAAAACTAACCTTTATAACATGAAATCAAGTATCATAACATGAAACGTCAAACATAATTCAACTAGATAATATCAATACATCAAATAACTTCCTTGGATGCATCCCAAATAAGTGGAAAACATGTTAGAAAATATTTAAAAATTGAAAGAGGTTAAATCACAACAAATTTAAGTGGTTTATGATTGGGCATGGTTTGTTTTCACATTTTGGTAAACCATGCGTGGACCATGCGACAATCCCTACAAGTTTTCTAAAACCATATGTTATTCTTTGCATGGTTTAGAAAATCATGAGATTTTGTTTTTCCTTCAAATTTCACCCTAAAACTTGAAGCACTATATAATAAACTATATAGTCACAATTCAGACCAAAATATCATCAATTTGGATCAAAATATACTACAAATAATCTAAAATAAAACTCAAACTTAATACTCACATCCCAAATACCCATGGAAACTCAAGTTTCATCATGAAAGGTGTTGATCAGGCACCATCTCGTGATGTACCTCAACAATCCCATCTCATGTCTAACTAACTTTCAGAAATAATGATAGGGATCTGATACCATTTTGTAATGAATCATCCTAGGTCAATTCACCACATCACATGAGTCATCCCACCATAAGGCCCAAGTCATATTTTCAGTCACTACAGGATAGTGAAAAGTTCTGAGGATATCAAGATAATAACTTTCGAATGATTTCACCCTATAAATACCAATAAATAAGTAGTAGACTATTGTAGAGAATATGTAATGGTGGGTCCATACATTGGATTACCATAAAAAACAAATAAGAAGTTATAAATATAATTTCAAACCAAAAAAAACATAGCTAACATAAACATAAAAACCAACTTTATATTATAAAGCATCAAAAGATGTACATAACAGGTAATGGAACAAAGAAGGAAAAAATAAAGGATGTTCAAAATCTTCAATACATGATCATCCCAAATCAATCCAAAAGACACAAACTATGATAATATCATCTTTGTGTGACCTAAGGTCATCTTAACATCCCCAAACAACCATCAACTAGAACATAAATCTACTATTCAACATGATATAATGCCTTGAATACCAACATGAAGGAATGATAGAGACATACACATCAGGTTGTGTATGTAGGGTGTGATTTACATATGCTTGGTAGGATTTCACTAAATAATTTGTGAAATTAATTTTATAAGACATTTCATAAATTTTAGTTTGAAATAAGTTTAGAAAATATCACTTATCATGTGATGGATTATAATAAAAAACAAATTAAAAACCTTTATCCTTTGAATAAAGTGTTTCCCCTATCTATGTAAACAAAAAATAATCAGTCTATTTCAAAAATATCATATGTTGAAATATTAAAAAGGGATGTTTTGGGTTTATGAAGAATAAAAAAAAGAGTTTTTCCTTCACTTTAAATATCTTAATTTTAAAACCTTTGGAAAAACAAATAAGAATGAAAAATAAACCTTAACAAGAGTAAACACCAAGAAAAACCACAACCACAATTCCAAGTAAAAAATATAAGAGTAAAATAATTCTATTAAGTAAACACAAGTAGTGCAGCAAGCCCAATATAAGAATTATGAATTATAGTAAAGGTATTAAACAAATTATATCAAATAAAAATATTATCTAATATAAATATTATCATGGAAAACTCACTAGGGTTTAATGGGATGATCCAGGACATATGCAGGTGAATCCAACTATCAACCTATGTTTTATTCCTAGAAAAAATTACCTCTTGACTTTCTTTTAACTAGCCTCATCAAGGGAACCCCCTTGGGTAGAGAAAAATCCTAACTAAGGGACAAAATCTGATGTGTGATCTAAAATAGTGAAGCATAAATCTTGGTCTCCCACTTAGATACCCAAGGTTCCCAAGAAATATACTAAGTGGATGTGAGGAAACAATTAAATCATAGTATCAACACATATAAACTATATAAAATATCAAATAATCTCTCACCTCATCTCCAAGAATCCATTAAAGAAAAAAACCCCTTTATCATTTATAAATATACATAATGATAATCAAGCTCATATAACATAATGAAAAAACTTACATAAAGCATATCATGAGGGGTATAAAACCAAGAGGGTTAAGTGTATCATAAAAACCTTCCATAAAGTTCCAAACAGACCATTAAAGTGTCTTTTTAAAACCAAGTTATGAAATCAACTTTGAAAACCATTCAAGAAATAACAATTCTATTGAAACAACATTCAAATCAATATAAAATCTCACTAATATATATATGCATATATATATCACAAAACATAAAATTGATCAATAAAAATATAATATAATTCAATACATGAAAAACACGCCATTTTTCATGCCCTATCCCCAATGGCACCCATTCTAGGTTAAAAGTGAAGACAACAGTGACCCCTGAAGCCCACCTCTAATAGGCCATAAGTTGGTAACTAACACTGAGGGTATAAAACATATAAATGGGAGGCATTACCATCATGAATATTAGGAATATAAATAAGACCCGCCAATGGAATTTTTATAATATAAAACCAAAACTAACATCCCACAATGCATATAATTTCATACATGAAATAAACTCTTTAATAAAATACAAAGAAAAACTCCTACGAGAGTAACCCATAAGCACCAACCACAAACTCCATGAGCTAGTAAGGTTCATCTCAACCACTAAATCCCTCCTTCAAATTAGAAATATATATATATATATATATATATAATGGGTGAGGATACATGTATACCTAGTAGGATTATCCTCAAAACCCCTTGTGAAAATGTGGAAGAAGTATATTGATTCGTTAGTGAATAAACAATAAAACCAGCTCACACCTATACTAGGCCAACTATCACCCATCCTAACCAAGTCTCACTCACCCAATAATTCATCCAAGTATAGTAACATAATATCAAAAGAATATATATCAAGAAGGTACCCCATAACCACCTCCCCACCAGTCGAGTCACTCTCATTCCCAAAAAATATACATCATATACTTCAACCCCATCCATATATCCACATAATCACATGTCTATATATCACAAAAATATACTACAGACCATAAATACATCATAGTTTCACATCACATCTTCATCACAGTAGAATATCATGAACATGAAGTACATTAACATTGAACCATCCTCCTACTATGAATGGACCCCACCTTTCACCATGACATAACCACATAACCATGTTATCCAGTATATAAACACTATAACTAATATCCATTATATCTTATATAAATACCTACTTTGAGCCATCACAAATCATATAGCATATAAAGGGGGAGGGGAAGAGTGATTAGTCAATCATCCATCACTTCTATAACTAGGATGTTGGGGAAAACACCTGGAACCCATGTCCTTATATGGGTGTCTGTAAGGTCACCTAACTTGAGTGGTGGTGCATATAAAATAACAAGGAAATACAAAATATATAATAATCCACTCAAGCCTAAAAAAAGGGTCAACTCACAACTCAAACGCCGTTAACATTGCTTCCTATAAAGGTAAACATATCCCAACCATCACACATTCGTACTCGCTACCATAATTAACTAACCACACTACCAAAAAATAGCCACACAACATAAAAATCTTACCATTTAGTCACATCAGTACTAAATTTCATATTACCATTTCTATCTACATTACATTAATTTATCCATAGTTAATGTCAAACTATTCATTAAACCACTGTTCAATTTCAAAAAATTCATTACTCCTTATTTTCATTTATTCTAGACTCCACATGTCTCATTTAAATGTCTTAATTTCCAAATATTATTTTTCTCATTAAATAAATTGGCATTCCCAAAACCTCATTAACTTGTTAACCCATTCCAATTTTGATTATTTATTTATTAATAATTTTAATTTAATTGGGATCCATATTCCCAGGAAACTTTGACAAAAACCACATCAACATATCACATAAATTCACTGACTACTATGCAAACCCCATTCCGAAAACCACCACAATGATCCAAACTAACAACCACAATATCAATATGTCCCTTTCACAACACCACCACCCACTTTTCCTTACATAAATCATGTCAAAACATTCATAACAATACACATCATCACCACCAACTTTCACCATAGTAAGAATAAATGCAATAATAAAGTGATGAACAATAGTAATTTTAGTAGTGAATCATACCAAATAATCTCCCATTAATCATACTTCCATATTCATTAAACTCTTTAAACATAAACACATCAATTCAATTTCTATATTCTCATCCCTTCAATTCCTTACCATATTTACATGATTATCTAATTATGAAAGGTGGAAAGGTATCACCAAAATAGCATGTAACAAGAATCACAATAAAAAACCACCTCAAACCATCTCCTCTAATCATACTTTTTTATTCATTCAACATACCACGCACAACCAGGATCGATAAAAATTCCATATCATATTTACATTCCAATATTTTTATTACCATATTTAAGTGTTTAACCTTTTATAGAAGGTGATTCGACCATTAAAAAATTGGTAAAAATATTTACCATAATAGTAAGTAATAGTTGAAAAAAATCAATAAATAAGCAATAACATAAATTTGTATAAAGCACATATAAATCACCCTTTCCCTTTTTATTTCTCTAGTCCAATACATTATCTTATTTATGTTAATTAATATTATCTACTTGATGAAAATAAAAGTATGATTAATCTGCATTCACACATAATTAAATAAGGATAAGTCTCAAATCTCCTATAGCACATAGGGGAAACCTGAACAACCTATATCACAACAACCTCCATGAATCACTTGGACCAACATCACCCAAGCCAAACCAACACCACTAAAATAGACTCCCCTATAAGGAAGAAAAATATGGAACAAATATGAAAAATGAGAGGAAATTACTTTGGATCTCAAGGATATTGATCACTTGAAGTTAAGGGACAAAAACCACTAAAGGATGCTCAAAGATCTTCAAGGATACACCACTGATCGCCAAGGATTTAAATAAATTTGGGTTAATGAGAGATAATATGATATAAAAACTAAATTTATAATAAAACCAGAAAATATATGGTCACGACATTACATGGATAATCACACCAAAATGAAAACCTAATTTGAAAATAAAATTGTAGTATTTCCCAAATCTTAGTGGTCAAACCAGGCAACAAGCTCGTACCCGAGTGGTAAGGGCTCCTGCTTGGAATCCAAGAGACCCGGGTTTAAAACTGGGTGGAGGTGAATTTTCAGGACACTGTAGCAGTACTGCAGCAATCACTGTAGCAGTTACTGTTTGGCACTGTAGCAACTGGAACTATTCACCCGATTTGGGTCTTTGGGACACCGGTTTGGGCCTACGGGTATCTAGGGCCTTCGGGTCATCAAAGGCCTTTGGGCCATAGGGCCTTCGTGTCACGTAGACCATGGAGTAGCCTATTTCACACAGAACATGCCCCAGAAGAGGATTAGAGCAACAGGAGTAGAAGCCACCAGATGCAGAGCTAACTGGATTGGAAGAATGCGAGGGTATGGCAGCCGCCCTCGGGACCAGCCACCGGGCAGCTTTGTACGGGGCAATACTAGCCGATCAGTAATGCAAGGTGGGGAGCTAGGTGATCAATGATGCAGAAAGCAGGGGAGGGGTAGTTCAAGTTGGTTGGGCCTACGGGTCATGTATTGGGCATGGTATGCCTCTGGGCCTTCGGGTTATGTATTGAGGGTTTGTCAGGCCTTGTGCCTTGGGCCTACGGGTCATGTGCGGTTTCCCCTTCAACCCTTAAAAGGGGTATTATCCATAATAAAATAAAAAATAAGGCCTTAGGGCCATTCGGTCTAGTGGTCAAACTACTTGAGAACTAATACATTTGATGAAATTTAAGGTGTAACCAAGGTAACCATTCCACAAAACTTAAACTCCCATCATAACTCAAAAAAATAATGATGCAGTGCCAGGTACCATGGTACAACAGATGATAAATATGTAGAACTAAGAAAACTGATAGGCTCCATAGTGTAGCTGACGTAAACACATTATAATACCCCTTATATAAGATTAGCCCTTAAATACCTCAATATGAACCATGTTTCAATACCACTCTACATGGTGTATCATATCCTAAGAAAGATTAACTCAAGTTTTTTCATTACACAATCAAAATATAGAATATTAACCAAAAGATCATCATGACATAGCCAACATCTTTCATGTCATAACTATATTTTACTCAAAGACAATGTGACCTCTAAATATAATATATTATTCCCCATACTACAATAAATAAGACCATAATAGTTCTTCCCTTCTAAATAACTTATCACAATATAATGACCAATTACTATAGTGTGATTCCGGATGACAATGGAAAATGTATCTTCAACTCCCTTTAACACCCACTCAACCTCCTATGAGCCTTCCCCAATACCTCCAACACCTGAATCGTGTAAAGTAATGATCAAATAAATCATAGGGAATTACATTATATACTTCTCAAATGATTCTTTTCCTAGAGAATAAAAAATAACCTAGAAAGTAAACATCAGCCACAAAACTCAAACATCCTTGGAAGATACCTCTCAAACAAGGGTATCATCACTACTGAAACATGGACACAATACAAAGGGAAATAACCTCAAACATAATGGTACAAACTCAAAATTTTAAATATCAATGGAAACCTAAAGGAAAGAAATTCTTAAAACATAACCACTAAGAGAGATAAATTTCCAATTAGACTATTGTTATCCAAAGTAATTATTATTTAAACCCTAGGAATGACTAAACCTTATCAAATTAACCACATTATAATTTCTATGGATTACTACACTCAAGGGAAACACCTAATACACACCCAAAACCCTTAGCTTAATAATACAATACCATCCCTTTTTTAATAATATATTTCTCTAAAACACAAAAAAAACAAGATACCTATTAAATAATAAAAAGGAGGATCAACACAATAGATAATTAAAGAATACAACATCAATCACTTAAACCCACATTTTCACCCTCTTAATAACTTTTAATTATTTCATACTGAAAAAATAAGTTCATTAAATTAGGTTTCTAGAATAATTAATTCTATAAATCAAGAACTTTTAATTAAAAACTTCTATATATTTAAATACCCGTTTAATATTTAAGAAACCTATAAAATTTCTTTCTATTTAACTTTAACTTATGAAATTTATTGATGTTAAATTGATACTCCCATTAAAAAAATAAAGGTGAAATTTTAAAACCAATTTAAGAGGTGTAGAGTGAAAATATTCCAAGGAAAATAATTTAAACTAAAATTTTAAGGATCATTTGAAAAGAAGTTTCTTGTTAAATTGATATGATCACTAGATTATAATATACTCACTCTTAACTTCCCAAACTAGACCCAATCCATATTAACCAATTTCACACTGAAATATGACCACCCTACCTGATAAAACAAACACCTCACTTAAAACAAGTAACACCATGAATCCCATGGCACTCATACTACCGATATCCCACTACATCACAAAAAAAAATATAATGTATTACCCAATAAAGGAAACTTTTATCTACTCAAATACGATGTTAAAAGTCATTATTTAACCCTATAAGACCGCCTAAATCTATACTTTCGCCTACTAAAAGACCCATAACTTGAGGAACTATCCTTGTATTTCTAAACATTCTATAAGAAAATAACTCTTAATCACCTCATAAAAATCCATCACTTCCAACCAAGACTTCAATCAAAAAATAACCACCCTCCATCAGACCTTTGGCCTCAAAGAAGATTCAAAAACATCACACTTTCACGTTTTCATTATCTAAAAGGTCTAGAAATTGGGAAATAAACTACCAAAAATTAACTCCAAGTTCACACACATAATATCTTTATTATAGAAACTCTAATAGAACCTTCATATATTCATCCCTTTTCACATGGTAAATAAACTTCTTCTTAACCATGATGAGTAGTTCCTCCCAAGAAACATCTTCTAGGAAATAATAACTCATCTTCCACCACATTCAGGCCACCCATGTAGAAAACCCACTATTATAGTGACTTGGAATTGATTTAGATTCCCCATCAACTTGAAGTAAACCTCAACCTCCTCCATCCACTTTGGAACTTTGTGGTCTGATACCCCACTGAATAAATTTGGAACTTAATGTTGATATAAACTCAATAAAACCTCATCTCATGAATACACCTTCTAATTCCCAATAAAAATGTGTCAATGAAGTTCTGAAAACATATCTTCAACCCAAACATCAAAATTAATAAGTTTAATTTAAAAAATTAAATCACTTTCTAAAAACAAAGGATGAACAATCACATAAAAAGAATCATGTTCACTCTTCCACAAAAAAATTGAAAAACTAACTCATATTTCATGAAAAAATCTCATCATCTATCTAGATCATCACCATCCTTTCCTCTAATAAATACATCTACCTCACTACTCCACACACTACAAACAAACCATAAATAATTAAAAGTAACCAAATTCTTATTTCAACTAATCATGTATACCACACAATAAGCATGGCTACCCCCCCCCCCCCCCCGTCATGGGAAAACCTCAAAAATAACTTTTAAGAAAAAAAACTAACTTCACATTGATTTCATCATTTTAAAGAATTATTTTGGATGAAATAAAAACATTTTACCAAAAATGAAAACTTTCCATCAATACTTCATTTACAAAATTATTTTAAAAGAAAATACTTAAATCTTTCTTTAAAATAAGGAACTAACAAAACCATTTATAAAACACTCAAAACCTTTTTACAAATCCAACTTTTAAATCATTATTAATTTATTAAAATTAATCTCATTAACCTAATTATTTATTTAAGGAATAATTTTACTAGTACAATATGTCATAATTTAAACAAGTTAGCCAAACATTACCAATAAATTTTACACACATTTATACATTTACTAGAATATATAAAAATCATAGTGTTCAAATATTAAATAATTTCCCAAAAATATTTCATTACTAATTAAACAAGCTCAATCACTTAACAAATTAATTAATTCAACTTTCATGAATAATGGGATTTTAACAGTTTCAAAAATCACTATATTAAATTTTATCATCTTGCATATTTTAACATTCCTTATGACAAGTAACTTGAAAAAAATAAGTAATATAGAACATAATAATCATTTTGGATAACATATCATGTTAATCATGGTTATTTAATAATTCTCTGTGTCTTTAAATAGAAAGGATGATATATGTTTAATATATTTCAATCCAAATATTTAAATACCTAACATACTCTTTGTCTAATCAATATCAACATACCTAACTTCCAAATCAATAAATTTAGATTAACACGTGACATTCTATAGAATTTATTAAAACATGAATTTTAAATCATTTCATCTTAGAAACCCAAGGGTCATATAGACTTCCAACATGTCATCAATTATCAAGGAGGCGCTAAGGAAAACACATTAATTTTTTATTTTAAGAAAAACCTTAGGAAGTATGGAATCAATTTTATCCTTATCGAGGTTTCCATTTTTTCACTAACCAATTACTTTAAAAGTCATTACTTCATAGAGTTAAAAATTTATACTAGTTCCAAAATTACTTTTAAACAACATAAGAACATGAGAATCACAAACATATCAAAAAAATATTCATGAAATGTGTGAATCAATACATAAAATGTAGAGAAAAACTATACCACTTGTAACATATAACATATCAAATCAAATAGAAACATTATCAATGGGGATCCTAATAACCCCTTCATATCCCTAAAACCTTATCTTAGGCAAAAAACATGAAAATAATCCCTAAGACTAGAACATGAATATCCTATTAAGGCATTATAATTAAATTTTCTACTTAAATATACCCAGAATCATCACAATTCAAACATGGGTACAAAAAAGAATGATTCATATACCACACCTAGGTTTATACCCTGTAATCAGCATCATATCACCTAGTATGCTTAATAATATTAAGGCCCTTTAATAAGATCATAGGGATCCCAAAACTATTATGTCCTAGTTGGATTCCCTTTCTACATCACATACTAAGTTTGATTGATATTGTTGTCTTAATAAACCCATGTAGTCCTTAACAATTACTAACTCTAAACTCTATCCTAACTCACATCTATAACTCTAATACCACTATGTCACAACTTTACCCCACTAGCACCCCTTCTAGTTTATAAATTAAGATAAGAGTGACCCTCAAATCCTGCCTCCAATGGTTCATGGGTTGGAAACTAGCATCAAGGGTATAAAACACATAAATGGAAGACACTTACCTCGTGAATCCCAAGAATATAAAGAAGAACCACTAGTTAACTTTGTATAATATAAAACCAAAAAAAATATACCACAATGCATGTAATATCATAAATGAAATAAAATATTTAATAAAATTCCAAAAGTAACTCCTACAGTAGTGACCCATGAACACTAGACATGAACTCCACGAGCTATTAAGGTATATACCATCCATCATATCCCTCCTGTAAATCTAAAACATACACACACACACATAGATATATATAAAAAGTGGTGACTATACATGTATACTCAGTATGATCATCCCCAAAACCTCTCATAAAAATATGAAATAATTATACTAATTTCTTGATGAATAAACAACATAACCAACTCATGCCTATATTGAGACAACTATCACTCATCCTCACCAAGGCTCACTGCCCAATAATACATCCATGTATAGTAACATAATATCAAAATAATATATATCAAGAATGTTCCCCACAAACACTTCCTCTATGATCTATTTTCTCTCATGAACCAATGAAATATGTATTATGATTTAACCCCTTCCATATAACCACACAACCACATATTCATATATCACAACCACATACCACACACTACAACCACATCACAATTGCGCATCGCATCCTCATCATGGTAGGGTATCATGAACATGAAGGATAGAAACCATGTGCCCTACTCATACTATGCATGACCCCCACAAGAATCCACATCATAACCACATAACCATGTCAACTGGTATTCACCAATATCTACTACCACTAATAAAAAACCATGCTTGACCACTTGATTAAACAAAACATCCACACAAAATAAATAATTTCCCATTTAATTACATATTTATTCAATTCCATGTTTACCATTTCTAGCCACATTAAATTCATTTATCCATATTTAATGTAAAATAATTCATTAAATCGCTTTTCACTTCCAATTTATCTATTACTCTGTATTCACATTTATTCTAACTTTAACACATTTCATTTAAACATTCCACTTAGTGAATATTATTTACCCATTTTATAAATTAACATTTTAAGCACCTCATTAACCTATAAACTCATTCCTATCTTAGTTAGTTATTCGCTATTTATTTTAATTTTAGTGGGAGTCATATTATTGGGAAACTACAGCATAAACCACATCAACCTATCACATAACTTCACCAGCTACCAAAAAAACTCATTCCAAAAACCACTACACTAATCCAAATTGATAACCACAATATCAATCCAACCCTTTCATAATAAACCCATCTTTTTCTCTCATCATCAATGTTAAACCATACACAAAAATACACATCATCACCCCTAACTTTCATCACAATAAGAATAACCATTACAAGATAGTGAAAACAATAATAATTTCAACAATGAATCACACAGAACAATCTCACATTAATCATGCTTATTTATTCATTAAAAAATTTAATCATAAGAACAAAAATTCTATTTATATATTCTCATTCCTATAATTTGTTACCATATTTATGTTATTATTTGATTATTATAGGTGTAATGTATCAAAAAAATAGCATGTAACATGCATCATAATAGAAAACCCCCTAAAACCATCTTATCTAATCATACTTATTTTTTTATTCAATATACTGATAAGTTTATAAGAATAGATTAGCAATTAACAAAAATACATTAAGTGAAAAGAAACCTTGAAATCAAGAAACACCATGTTATTTAAGTTGAAATAATACAATATTGGAAATGAAAATGTGTTCCTTACACCATATAATGCTTGTTTTCATCATATTTAATCAGTATTTGATGAATAACACTTAGGAAAACTGAGAGGTTCTTACCTCTGTGGTGTATCCATGGATTTCATTGAATCTCCTAAACACTTTAGGAAGTATTATTCAACCTTCATGATATGTAATTATCTTAAAATTAAATAAGGATGAAGGAAGAGAGCTTCAAGAGGAGAAAGTTTCATCCAGGGGATTTTAAGAGAATCATACATACACTTCCCGTGTCAAAGACCTCTTTATATAGGCTATGGTAATGCTTCTCAATCCATTAATTTACTCATAAATTTTATAAATGTGTGATTAAATACTTTGGTTACATTTCATGTAACCTTAAACCATAACTCTCTCATGCCTTTAATGATAGTTAATGTGTTAGGGGGGCTTAAAA
This sequence comes from Viscum album, assembly GCA_963277665.1. NCBI lineage: Eukaryota > Viridiplantae > Streptophyta > Magnoliopsida > Santalales > Viscaceae > Viscum > Viscum album. The sequence continues at coordinate 135,877,708 of OY728137.1, forward strand.
GTTAACTTGTTAATGTTCAAGAGGATGATTAGTTCATGGAAGCACCAAATGAATCAAGCCTTTTGATTTATGGAACTATGAATTGATCATATCACACAATACGATATGACCATGAATACTTTATAAAAAATCTTCCTATCATAAAATATGACTGTCTAAGATAGTCTTTATGATATCTTTATATCATCAAATATGATATAACCACATGCTTAAATAAAATCCTTTTTTATATTCTTATCATACCCTATCACAAACCCTGTTGTATTATATGATATATATGTGTGTGTGTGTGTGTGTGTGGATTTGTAGAATATTCCTTTAAATATCCCACTTGCACTAAATCCTAAAGGACTTTTATGTTATTTCACGTTATACCTTATTATATACGATAACTTGTGAAATCATATCCAAAAAAATTTTTGGATATCTTCTAAAAAACTTTTGGAAATATATCATTAACTTTACCATGTATTACATCCCATGTAATACCTTGTGAAAATTTTATCCAAAAATCTTTTGGATAAAACTCTAAAACACTTTTAGAGTAACTCGTTGAGTCAAACTCAATCCCCATTTAGTCAACCACAATGTGTGATCCCACATGACTTTTTAATATTGAAAATAAATATGAATCACTAGATTCATAAATACACAAAGAGTATATTCAATAAAATAATTAATTCTACTCAAGATACAAAAGGATCTGGAATGATCTCCATCAAACACATTTATATCTATACATGTATCCATCGTCCGCATCATATACTAGTGTGAATTTTCATATGTTCTATTTTTCTAATACACATAGTGATCATGAGACACCATTTATGATAATCTCTTATATTCTTCTAAAATTTTCTCAACTCTCTGAGTATAGACTGATCAGGTCGATGTATATATCACATGTCATTAATCTATAAAATCAGTTCATCATATGTCCCTCATCCAAATAGATAATCACATCACATATACCAACTAACTATAGACAAACATTTTCTTAGTCTATCTTAATCAAGGTACTAAATTTCATACTCGTTATATGGGAGTAAAAATCTCATCTTTGTTGAGCTTCAACCAACAACATGATCAACAACATACCCAACCACCCATTAATTATCTAAGCCTTAAGGATTCCATAAGAAATGTATCAAATTATTAAGGTTCTCATGATAGTTATCTCACAAACCTTGGGTGTGGGGACTCCAAATATAAATAATTCCTCACTATTATACCAAATACATAATTCATGAAACTCCATGTGGTATACTTCATGGATCATCTAGTGCACAAAACATGTTTGTGCCTCATGAGCATATTTTGTATCCCTGTGCAAGAATTATACTTAAATAAACCTTAACATTTCATCATAATCTATAATACTCTATTAAGAACATTGGTTAGGGATAACTCAAAGTTTTACTTTGATATTAATTATCATTACACTACACAAAATCTATATCGATGTGTATATATATACATCAAATGTAAAGAAATTATAAAGTGGAGATTTATATTTTATATTATTAAACTATTTTAAGAATTATTAATAAAATCTTTCATAATAATTTTTCTAACATATAAAATATGATATATTTCTATATCAATCTTATGTTTACTACACTTTCTAGGGTTTTTTTAACTCATTACATCTATATTTAATTATTACCACATCTTTGTGTCATCATCTGATAAAACTCAGCTACTAAACTCTTTAGTGTGTAACATCTATGAATTAATATAGTTTTAATACTGGTGAGACTTATGAATCATATTTTTAATGTTTAACTCCTTAAACATATTCAAAACTATTTAAAACCACAACATCCAATGTAATGATGTTAATAAATTTTTTTATCTACTTATAAATTTTATAATTTTATCATAATTATCCTTGGAACTCTTTTCATCAAACTTTTACTTGAAATATTCTAGTAAATAATGTAAATTTTACATTATACCATTACTATCATATCCTAAACCTTTTAGGATATAAAGTGAAATTCACTTTTTTATGGTAACTAAATGTAACTCTTGTATTGAAATTTTTACCATCATGTCCTAAAAATTTTAGGATATTAAGTGAAATTCTATAAGTAATTTGAGTGGTATAATATTTTATTTGTTAACTTTTAACTTCTATAGGTCTAAAAATACTCTCATAAACCTATTATACCTTATATTCTCTTTAAAATATGGTTTTAAGAAACACAAACTCCTCTATGTTAAGGAAATAACTCTTATTTATTTTTAGTATGAATATTTAAAAAATAAACTATTATTTCCATATCATATATGGTATTCTATGTTTTTTTCTATAAAATAAATAAAATTCATCAAAATATTACACTGATGTTTGGAAGGAACATCTTTTCTAATATTTTAACAAATATTTAAATAAACACTTTTATCCTAGATAAAACATTTTTATCCTTGTATCATTTTAAAAAAATGTTTTAGAGATTGATGAATTAAAAACCATGTGTATTGAATCCATCATCTCATACTATTCATAAAAACTATTTCTTAACAAATAAATTCTATAATCATATAAGATAATTGGGATAAATATACACATCCTTTACTTAGATTCATATGTGCTTAATACTCTTTTACATTTGAACCTTTGATATTGAAACTCTTTTCTTCGTCAATTGAATTAAAATTACAGGATCTATCAATTCTTCCCTTGATTTTAAACTTATATATATTTATAACACCTATAAATCATATATTTGGAGTCACATACCCTTTAAAATGAAGAATTAATTTCTATAACACTAATACCTAACATAGAAATTCCATAAAGCATCTAAAACCTCTTTAGGTATCTCAAAAAAACCCATAATATGGAATCATTGCTTCTCCTTTATGATTACTATAGGTTTCAATGACCTAGGTTGGCTATAATAAAAAAACATTATTGGATTCTCCAACTAATTTTTCTTCTTCTAGATTTAACTTTTTCCCACTTGTACTATCAAAAAATCACCATAACTTAGACATCATATTCCTTAGTTCATTTATCCTCAACAATTTTAGAATATTGGTCAAGAACATATTTGGAACATTTCTATATATCAAAATAGAATGAATTCCTAAACCAAAACAATCCTTAAATGATATCTTCAGTCTTACCTAGTCATTAGCATACTCAATCATATTGAGTGTATGATTAGAGACTAAAGATACTTAGGTCACTATGAATATAATACCTTTGAAACCTTTAGTGAATAATTATATGATTTTAATAATCATTTAGATTCACCTTTTTAACAACTTATACAGTTTTTTTACTCATAAAGGTGTTTGTTATAACATATAGAATTTTAATACTTAATAACTTTTCTTAAGTTACCAGTCTCAGGAGTTTTTTACATTAATATTATATTTTTAAAATATTAATTTCAAAGACAAGTTGGATGATGATGATATCATTTATCTATAACACAAGATTTTATTAGATGAGTGTCATGTTTTACATTCATTTAATAAGTAATTTTATAAAAAAACTATTATAAATGATGTCCTCATACATCATATCCATTTAGTGAGACAAGACTTGTATTTCATCATGACTTGCACCATTTTGTACAAGTAAATAATCCATGACTATATATGGTATACATTAATTATCAATCATATCATATATGAATCTAGGATAGTTGAGTGGATAACTCTTTATCCAGATCTATCATATAGATCCACTCAACTTTATTCTTATCGCATCTTAACCATTATGGTTCCCCAACTAAGTATAACTCAAAGCAAACACTGAGAACAAGGCATCTAACTATTAAGGTTGCCTTGTTAATTTATTTCCTTGTATAATATAATCCATGTAAACCTAACCATTAGGGCCACCCATACTAAATGATCAAGGTTGTGATTGTAACATCCCAACACCTTGAACCACTAATGGGTTTCTGGACTAATGGTCGCTATTGTACCTCAAGCACACCTCACCATATGCCAAAGTCTGCTAACTAACATCTAAGGTATAAGAGGGTGTCATGGGGAGACTATGCCCCCAGTATCAAAGTGTGTAGTATCAATAAAATATCTAAGCATCATACATATCATAGTACACATAAAGAATAAATAAATTGAACATTCTATAAAAAATGAAATACAAGAATACAAGTATATAATACTGATCACCCACTAGGACAATCATATATAAAAAATAAGAAAAATAAATAAGATACAAACTAGACTCCACTACATCATTAATCCATGCCACACTCCATTCTCTAATACCATATAAGTTATCTCACTCGATTGTGCAATATTATGCCTCCACCTGACATGTACCTATAACCAAGTGAGAGTCTACTCAGGTACCCAAGTGCCATAGTGGCTTGAGTATGGTGTGACTACATAACTCAGTAGGGAACCACCAACATGGTCATGTACATAACCAAAAATGCAGTGATATGTGTATGTGGCAAGCTCAACTAAAAAAAATAGATACTTTGTAAGAAATAAATTAATATTAAACCATATTTGATCCTCGGGTCGAGGACCTTGATCGAGCATACATTCTTCAGCAAGTTATGGGTGTCTCTAATCACGTCATGATATCATTACAACCATATAAATACTATATACTAGGAAGTAACCCATACATCCATAATCTCAAGCTCAAATAACCAAACGTCTCATCATAAACGAATTATTGTCTAGATCCTAGGCATCCTAGAAATCTCTCTAAACTTCAAGTTAATCCATGGCTCTAAGTCAATTCCTGAGCATCTCAGGAAATCACTGATCTGAAATATCCTCAATTTTACCATGAAAAATGGTTGGATCTCAAGAATCTAGGTCATCCCTATCAGGAACACATAATTTCACCAAGCTCGACTAGATAGATCCTAGTGATGACCTAGGCATCTCATAATAATAATAATAATAATAATAATAATAATAATAATAATCCCCAATCTTGAATGATTGTATCCTATACATACTAGGAATCCTAGGGACCTGTGGCATCTAGGGTGTCCCATAAACACCTGAGGTCAAATATCGATGTCCAAAGAATTCTTCACATGTCTTAATAGGAAAATCCCATGTTACACACCGAGCATCCACAATGATGTAATCACATCCAAGTCATATCAAAAAAGTATCTCAAGTGAATCAAAAGTCAATCCCAAAAATTACATCTTGGCATCCACTACATCACCATCATATCATATAAGGATCATAAGCCAAATACTAATAATTACATCCAAGAATCCACAAATTCATCAAAAAAAGTATAACCAAAGTCAAGGGTTGTTCAAATGCCTAAACCCACACCACCATTCATAGCCCCATGAGATTATATGTTCAGTACAAGTTCTAAGGTGACAACCACCACCATCTCTAACCAATTAAAAACACACTCTATCAGTTCATTCTAACACTGGGGAACCTACTAGGGTCCCCTAGGTTATATAATGGGTGGAGGCACCCTACTGGGGGTCCTCGGTATCTCATAAGTCACTCAGGTATAACCCATCTCATGGATAATGTCTTACTCCTCAGTATAGTCATAGTCATAGCATGTCCTCATGGGCCTCAATGGGTAGATCTTATAGGTAATAGCCTAAATAGATGGTTCATGGACTATCTGAAGTCCAAGGTCATACCAAGGTGATCCATTCACCCAGCTCATCTCGATGACCCAATCATCTCTAAGGACTCTCGAGGGTTATTTTATGTCCTACTTGGGTCATTCCACTTAAGACATATCACACTTATCAAGGTATCTAAAGGTCATAAGGCATCATTAAACTATTCAAAACCCCGACCATCAGAGTTTGGGGAAACCAGTTAGTGTCTGGGTGCCCAAAGTGGCCCCAGAAACCTTGTACAGCTTGCATCTATGAATTTTACTTTAATTAATTCTAAAAATTAATTATTAAGGTAATTAAACAACTTAATTAATCTATTAAACCATTTAATTAATTTTAAAGTCGGGCACCTAAGGTGGAGATACCATACCCGACATGAATATAAAAAAATTCATAAATTCCAAAGGGCGATTATCAAGACCACCTACTTCATTTCATAGATTTTACATTTATTTTACAAAGGATAACATATACTACCAAGGCCTATCCAATCTCATCCAACATCTCGAACATTGATCCCCAAATAAAATAATAATAATTAATTATAATTGAAGTAAAATTGATTACTTAAACCAAACAAAAAAAATTCCTAATTTAATTTAATTTAAACAATTTAACTCAAAATAGAATTAATGTCCATTAAATCACAAGAAGGACTCATCATGTCAGATCCATGACCAACAATCTAGAGGATGTCTGTAGTGGACCACTGGCACCATCCTGGGAGAAATCCCTATCATAAGTTGTCAATTCTATCATTAAACTAATTTAATTTTAATGAAAACCCATTGAAAATTCACCATGGTGATGTACCTCATCGAAATGGGAAATGAAAACATGTGTATGACATATTTGGATTCCCTCTAACTATACTACATGAAATTCCAATCTCAATCAGATGATTCCACTATGATTCGGTGGAATCAAAACCAAATACCTATAAGAAGAAGCAAAAAATTAAAAAAAAAGAGGAGGAAGATATTAAAAGATACTATTAGGAGAAAAGAAGCACCTTAGACTATCAATAAAAGCCACTCAAAACACCCTATTGTAGGGTTTGAAGGAGGTTAAGGGAGGGGTAAGAACCCCTAGCTACATGAGAGAAACAAGAGGGAGAAGAGTGGATTCCCCCTAAAAACCTAAGGGGAAAAGAGTCATTTTACACCTTTAAGGGATACTGGCTAGCCAATACTGAGCCACCAGCTAGTCGGTGATCCCAACAAGGATATAGGGACTCTAGATTGCCCACTACAAAGCTAGTGGTAGAAGATTATATCCACCCTACAACCCAGACACCCTGGGCTACCCTTGATGATTTTCTAAGTCCTCTTGCTCCCTCGTGATCCTCAAACCATGTGTAAAAACACCTAATAGTGTTGCTCAAACTCTTGAAATTTCATTTTTCACATTGGTTCAAAATATTATCCATACACTAATTTAAAAACTTAAACTTCTCTTGAAATTAAATACTCGTCTATACACACGTGAATTAAAAACTCCCCACTATAACACTTCTTATCCCTAATAAGTCATGGTGGTCACCCAAAAACATCACCTAACATACATCAGTCATCCCTTATATTAAAATGGTCGTGATCTACCTATAAACACAAAACACACTCTCATGATGAAATATTAATTCAAGGTGCTTAAATCACTGAAACAATATCCATTTCTCAAATTCATCACTGAGACATGAAGACGGTGCTTGCTCGTACCTATATATCCTGAGGAACCTGATCTATCCTCATTCAATACATTATTAGGCCATGATTCTCCACACCATAATCTTTATCTTATAATATTTAATTCCAAATATTAGGTTCTTTTTCCATTATAATTGATTATTAAATCACCACACCTAAAAACAAGTAAAAAAACAAGTCCAGCGCCAACACCACTCCTCATTCTTGATTTACAGTTGAAATGGATGAGTTTCAATCACCCACACATAAGTTCCTTTAATTCCATATTTTTCTTAAAATCCTTATATAAACCCCAATACATACTTGTCATATCCAAAATGATGCACCTAATGTGGTTCCTAACCTGCCACATCTAATTGAATATAAGACAACTTGTCGGACCTCCTTCGACCAACCCTTCTCAAGGATGCTCAACCCCTACCACCAATGCATTTCCAAATTACTCAATCATAATAACTTTATTATTTGATTCATCCTATTATTTTCCAACCACCCACATTGATGTTTCTACCTGATATTTGATGCGATTTCTTGGTTGAATTTCCATTCAACCAAAATTACCATTGTTCCCTATTGCGATCACGATTCATTTCTGAACCAAACACATTAATTCCATCTAAAAATTACCCCAATCCCAAAGACAACACTCATACTCCATCCGAAATCACATCCCAATTCACATCTTACATTCTCTAAGTAATCCTGATCAACTTGGATCCATTTTCTCACTAGAATCTCAATTCTTAAAACAACCATCTAACCCTTAGTCACATTCACCCATGACCCTTAAACCTGAGGTTTTCATTACCAAACCAAACTCCTAATATCCATGGATCATGCTCATTCCATCACTGAACTTCATGGTTAGATGTATTTGAGACTTCGCATCACTAAGTGTCAACACAAAACATCATTTAGCCCCCTCCCAAGCTCATGGGAACATCACCCTTACAAACCAAAAAAATCCAATCATAATATGGATCACACCCTCAAATGACCAATAGTGAAATCCCCACTATATATCTTACCTTATACTACTCCTTGAGTTCCACCTCAATAGGTTTCATCATTGAATGTGTGTTTTTCCTCCTGATCCACACTCCCTAACCTATCAGTACCTGACCAAAATTGAGCTAGACCGATCATACCACCACACATGATCTATTTTAAATTTCTCCTCTACTACAAAGGTAATTTTCCATTTTGAAACAATCCTTAGGAAACTATTCCATACAGAATTCATAATTATCATAAATCCTTAGCTCACACATGACCACCCACTGATTTTCAATTTAAATGGCGTCGCGTGTAACCATCGCATGCACTACCCTGATCTCATCTGAAAATGAACAGGTATAAGATTTCATACCACCTAATCATTGAAACCCGACTCACAATCCCATGATTCACATGTCACCCAACTAGGATAATCATGATCAATGGAAAGTTAATCCCATCTAAATAGGAACACACTTGGAACTCATTTCCAAAATTGGGTACTTCAACTATTCCAAGTTCTATCACACAATCTCTCATCCATCAGAATCATTCATGATACCAAAAATTTACCCACATTTTAACCATTCTACTAGAAGCGCATACATAATAATCAAGGTCAAGCATATGAACGGTCCTTCCCTCAAAAACCTACCTTAATACCATATCACTCGAGGTGATTTATCAAGAATCTAGGGCATCACCCTCCCAAGGCCATAGCCTCAATAGCAACTCATATGCATCGATCTCGAACCCATGGAATATACCAATGCCATTTTTCTTATAAGGAACTTATAATAATGGGATAACCCCTATCATGGGTTTCCCTCACGTGTGTCACTAGGCACTGACTCACTAAAGTACTGATTCATGTTTCCAGAGTCATTAGGACTTCAAATTACCCAAAACCCATATATCATAAGTTCAAAACTCATGGGAAACATCTTATTCTCATATGAAAGTACAATAAAACATATGTTTCAAAACACCAACTCATGGTTATCATATATATAAAGCATCACATTCCAACCTATCTTCCCACAAGACCACCGATTCTCATTAGGAATCCACATGTGAGACTGCCCCCTTGAGAATCACCATCTCAGTAGTCACCATTACCATAGCCAGTGACATATTCCTAGTCGATTTGTATCCATCGAACCAAAAAACATGGTTCGTTTAAGTAGAGTGTCATTCCAAGATATATAGGAAAAAATATATAGGTTGTTACTGGCATTTTAAATATCCAAACCTAAAATAATAACCACCCCAAGGGGGTTATTATCAAGGAATCAAATGCTTTTATCGATATACGAGGGTCACAACATATACCACTTAGGAGGGGAATCATTACTATCATCGTCATAAATCATGCCACCATAGAATCCATATAACTTGTCATTAGAAGGAAATGTACATACATTTGGTCTAACTGAGTAGAATGACACTAAGTACTTATATGGTAAAACATTATATGAGCAGTTACAAAAACTTTAAACAACTTATCCTCTATCGTTAATGATATAAATCACACAGTAATAGTCCCCTGAATGTCAAGTGAATCATATGTGTTGATAATAATGAATAAGACACTTCTTAACACTATGGACTGAGAGTAAAATATAGAACTGATCTCTTACTAATGGTACAAGAGCCAAAAATCCATAATAAATCATAAATCCAAACATCATGTGCATCACATGAGGTAAAAGTCATACAATTGTAATGTCATAAATCTATAACATCATTCACATCCCTAGTAACCTATAAATCCTCTCAGTAAAGATGTCCATGATGCACCATTCTGGTATCCATCACATGCTCTAACATATTCCTATATCTCCTAGATACCATATCCCAAAAAGTAAGACAAAATAAAAAGAATACTTATATACCACTTTATAGAATCCCACTACCCTGAATCGCTAATTAGTGTCTGGACCAACTATTTATATTATAACTCAGACATTCCTTCCCATACACCAAAGGATTCTGACTAGCATCAGAGGCCTAAGAGTGTACCGTGGGGTGACTATAACCATTGTATCAGAGAGTGTAGTAACAATAAAATAACCAAAAATTATACATATTAGAGTACACATAATGATTAAATAAATTGAACATAATATAATAAATTAAATATATATATACAATCATACAATACTAATCACCCATTAGGTCGATTACATATGCATAAGATACAGAATAGACCATAATTTTTCACTGAGACATACCACACTCAAATATCCAATCCCATCTAATCAATTTTTCTTGATCATGAAATTATAATCCTTTACCCAATCTATACCTGAAACCAAGTGAGATTCTGATTGGGTACTCAAGTTTCATGGAATCCTGATAATGGTGTGAGTACGTAACTAAGTAAGGTGCCACTAACACAGTCATGTACATAACTGGTAATGCAGTGATATGTGCATGTGTCATGATCAACTAAAAATAATAAATACATTATAGGAAATAAATAAATAATAAATCATCATTGATCCTTGGGTCTAAGACCTTGATTGACTATATCTACTTTGGCCAATGTCGAGGTGTATCTAATCACATCATTACCAACCATATAAATACCAAATCTTAGGGGGGTAACCCAGGAATCCTTAAGCGTGGGCTCAAATGGCCAAATGTCTCATCATGAACAGCTCAATAGACTGATCTTAAGAATCCTGGGTATCTCTCCAAACTCCAAGTCAATCCATGGCTCTAATATGATTCCTAGTCATCCCAGGTAATCACTGGTCTGAAAGATCCTCCATTTCACCATTCCAAATGGTCGGATCCCAGGTATCCTAGGCATCCTGATTAGGAACACATAATGTCCCCGGGCTCTACTTGTCAGATCTTAGGGATGGATAAGGCATCACATGATGATGATGATTATGATGGTGATGATGATGATTATGATTATTATTATTATTATTATTATTATTATTATCATTATTATTATTATTATTATTGTTGTTGTTATTATTATTACGATCCAAAAATCTGAATGGTTTGATCCTAGACATGTTAGGAATCTTAGGGACATTTGGTATCCAAGTCATCCCATACATACCTGAGGTCAAATCCCAGTGTCCTAAGCATTCTTTATGCAGATCAACAGTTGAATCCCAAGGTAAACACCAGTCATCCGTGACAACATCATCACATCCAATTCATATCACAATAGGTTCACAAGAGGCTCAAAAGTTGAGTCCCTATAAGCATATATGGTAATCCACCATGTCACCATCATATCATATAAAGTTCATAAGTTGGATCCCAGGAAGTGCATCCGATCATCCACAAATTTATTAAAAAGAAAAAAACATAATCAAATTCAAGGGTTGGATAAACACCTAAACCTATCACCATTGTCCATAACCATATGGTACTATATGTTTGGTATGGGTTATAAGGTGACACCCGCCATCATCTTTATCCAACCCCAAATGCACCTGGTCTGGTCAATCTAACATCGGGGTTCCAAATAGAGTCCCCTAGGTCATATCATAGGCACAGGCACCCTACTGGGGGTCCTTAGTCTCTAGAAAGTCACTCGGGTATAACTCATCTCACATATAATGTCCCACTCCTCAGTAGAGTCACGTCATAGCATTACCTCACAGGCCACAAGGGGTAGGTCCTACAAGCAACGACCTAAATTGATGGCTCTCCATCTCAATTCCAAGGTCATACTAAGGTGATCCACTCACCCAGCCCATCTTAACGGCTCAATTATCTCAATGGTCTCTCAAGGGTTCTTACATGGCCTACTTGGGTCACTCCACATAAGAAATGATACACCTATCAAGGTATCCAAAGGTCAAAATGTATCACTAAACTATTCAAACCCCTAGACATCGGAGGTCGAGGAAACCATATGGTGTTTGGGGGACCACAGTGGCCCCAAACACCTTGTGTGTCTCACATATAGGCATCTTGCTTTAATTACTTCTACAAGTTAATTATTAAACTAATTAAACAAATCAATTCATCTATTAAACCATTTAATTAATTTTAAAGTTGATCATATAAGGTGGTGATACTACACCCACATATATATAAACAAATGCATAAATTCTAAATAGAAAGTATCATAACCACCTACCTTATTTCATAGATTTCCCATTTATTTTCCAAAGGTCGGCAACTACTGCCAATGCCTGTCCAAGCTCTTATAACATCCTGAACATCTATCTCCAACCAAAAAAACAATAATTGATTATAATTAAAGTATAATTAATTGCCCAATCCAAATTACAACAATTCCCAATTTAATTTAATTTTTTTAAAAATAACTCAAAATATCATAATGTCCATTAACTCACAGGAAGGACACATCTTGCTAAAACCATGACCAAAAACCCGTGGGAGGTATGAAGTGGACCCTCAACACCATCCTAGTTGAAATACCTATCATAAGCTACCAATTTCATCATTTAACTAAATTAATTTTAATGAAAACCCATTGAAAATTTACCACAGTGATGTACCTCATCGAAACAGGAAACGAAAACATGAAAACAACATCTTGGGATTCCCTCTAACTAGACTACATAAAAGTCTCATATTAATCAGTCGATTCTACCATGAATTAGTGTAATTGTAATTGAACTCATAACTGGAGAAGTGAAAAATTAGAATGAGATGAGGGGGAGAATAACATAGACTATTAGAGGCAAATATAAACCTTAAACCGCCAATAGAATCCACCCAAAACACCCTCTTAAAGGGTTTAAAGGAGGAGAAGGGAGGGTGAGAACCCTTGGACACATGAGAGAAATAAGGGGGAGAAGATGGGCTACCCCCCTAAAAATATGAGGGGAAAAAGATTCAGTTTACCCCCTTTAAGGTCCATTGGCTATCCAGTGAGACCAACAAGGTTGTAGGGCCCCTGGCTAGCCCACTGGCTAGCCAGTGGCTGCAGACTATAGCCACCCTCTAGCCTAACCACCCTGAACTTCCCCCAATACTTTCTTGAGTCCTCTAACCCCCTCACAAGCCTCAAACCATGTGTAAAAAAATCCCATTATAGGTGCTCAAACTCCTGAAATTTTATTTTAAAACCCGTTTCAAAATATGGCCCATCCAATAATTGAAAAACTCAAACTTCTCTTTAAAGTAAAAAACCTATCTGTATACATGGAAATTACATTGAAAAGTGCCTATTTATAAGTAATATCACACTTAGTAGTTTATGGGTATTTTTTAAAGTCTTGATAATTTAATATACATCATATGCATATTAAATAGTTATTGTATCACATGAAATCTTTATTATCTCATTCTTTATTCCTTTACATGTGCATGCTTATAATAGCTTAGTTTTAGAAACCCTAATCCATCCACCAAATTAATATGTTCAAATAATATTAATGTGTAACTCTTTACACAACCCATAGTCTATGTTTCTCACCCAAAAGTAGAAGTTAAAATATTCTCACATATTCAAATGAATCTTATGCATAAGATACATGAACTCTTAATGTAAAGGTTTAGAATTATATTAGATTGATAATATATACATGATTAAGACTAAAGACACATATAGTCAATCCCTACCTTTCTAAATCAAGGCATAAGCCTCCAATCTAGTAGAAAGTCCAATCCAAAGTCCCTCTACCTGATAATAATTTACTAAAGAGAGAATCCAAACCATCATAACTCTAATACTTAATATATATATATACTATATTCAGTATCTAATTTAGAGATAATAACTCTAATTATAAATTGAGGTCAAGGTAGATGAGAGCTAAATCTTAAGTTATTGTACCCAACATGTAATGCATGGCTAGAAATTTTTATAAGAAGCAATTTATCGCATAAATTATAGCATATAAAATATTTATATTTCATAAAAAAATTATAAATATGAATATTATAATGGAATAAACAAATAAATAATCTCTATTCATTTTCCAAACATGGGATATATATTTATGAATAATTCATAAGTTTACAATTATAAACACATTATAATTCATTATAGACATTCCATAATTAAATAAATATAATCACTTTATATTTATTCTCAATATTAATTCCTTAAAATTATTCATTATATGAAATTTTTCTTTAATATATGATATTTCATAAAATATAAAAAAATTATATTTTAATTTCTATTATGTAAACATTTTATATAATCTAAATATCACATATCAATATTATTTAAACTTTCGATCAAATCATTCATCAAAACTCTTTTAATGTGGTTTAAACAATTTCAAAATATGGTCCTTTTAATTTAAACATTGAAAATTAAACATCATGAAAAATTCATAATTTCTAAATATAAATTCTTTATATTTTGCCTTATTTTTTTAATTTATAAACATTTAATAAATTAAATTAATAATTTCTATATAAAAAAATATATCTGAATTATAAGTCATGTTACATAATTTTAAGTCATTTTTAATATTAAAACTTAATATTGTAGAATATTTATTAATAAATGTTCCATAAATATTTAATTAATTAATTATAAACTCTTTATAATTAATTAATTTACAAACACTTTATTATTTTAATAAATATTTAAAATACATTTAATTATAATTTATAAATAATTTATAAATTATATAATATAATTCATAATTGAAAATAAATAAAAACATTTTCACCTTCAATATATCATATTTAACAATTCACCATCAATTGTGGGATATGATTAATAATTCATGGTACATAAAATCTTTATGCATTATCCACTATAGAAAAATTAACTTTTTGCAATGAGTTATTTGAGACTGATTAAAATTTTGTTGTAAATAGTCTGTGGGGTCGAATTTTTTATGACAAACCAGTTTGTCTATCACAAATAGTTTTCCCGTGATGGATGAACTAGTCTATTATAAAAAAAATAGTGTGCATGCTTGTGTGTTCGTGGGAATGAACTATTTGTGATGGAATGCAAATTACATCACAAATTGTTCATTTTAGAAAGGTTGTTTGCGACGGACTAGTATGTCAGTCACAAATACTCATCTTGATAACATGTATTTGTGATGTGTCCATCACAAATATCCATTTGGATAAGGGTTATTTATGAATAATCTATCATAATTACAATTATTTGTGATGGATCCATCACAAATACTTTTTCCATGAGTGGGAAAAAATATTTTTGGAGGTGGTTTTTTATGACTAATAATTTATCCATCGCAAATAAGAAATCTGTCATAAATAGTTATCACAGATAGTCCAAACGACTAACTTTTTGTGATAGAAATTCCGTCATAAAAAGTCCATCATAAAAAATTAAACTATAAATTTGTGTGGTCCTACCTCCACAATCTCCTCAAAAGCTTTATGTTTCTATTAAAAAAGATCTTTCATTTCAAATCTAGCCTTCAACTCAATAGATTCAGGGCCAGATCTATAAATAGTTTGGAAAAGTACCAATTTCAAGGTATTTTTAGACTTTATTTTTAAGTATCGTTAATTTTTTTAATTTAATTATTTTTTAATTTATATAGCTTGTTAGTTATTTTAATTTATTAAATTGACATTACATTTAGTATAAATTAGTACGGTTTACTACAAATTGGTATAATTTAATATAAATTCTTATAAATTAATATTAAATTAGTATAAATGAATAATAAATATGATAAATTCACATAAATTAATAAAAATTATTATGCATTATTATAAAATTACTATAAATTGATATAATATAGTATAAATTTATATAAATTTTTATAAATTAGTATAAATTCATAGAAAATTTTTATAAATTAATATAAATTACTATAAATTTATATAATTTAGCATGAATTGTTATAAATTAGTATAAATCAATAAAAAAATAATGATAAATATTATATATTCATCTAAATTAGTATAAATTGATATAAATTATTATAAATTGATATAAATTATTATTAATTCATATAAATTTCTATAAATTTGTAAAAATTAGTATACATTACTATAAATTGGTATAATTTAGTATAAATTATTAAAAATTCATATAAATTATTATAAATTTCTATCACTCATTATAAATTCATAAAAATAGTATAAATTAATATCATTTAGTATAAATTGATAAAAATTGTTATACATTATTATAAATTAGTATAAATTGATAAATATTAATAAAAATTATTATATATTCATATAAAGTAGTATAAATTGATATAAATTGATCTAGTTTATAATAAATTTATATAAATTATTATTAATCTATAAAAATTAGTATAAATTGGTATAACTTAATATACATTATTATAAATTGATATAATTTAGTATAAATTATTATAATTGAGTTATGTTATCTGGGGAAGAATTACACAACAATGTTTAAATATCATTAGTTTGATATTGATCGAGAGTTGTGTGTCCATCCATGGCATGTAATCATTGCTATTAAATATAAAAATCATCTTGCAAAAAATAAACCATTTTTGTTGATATATCAAACATGTCAAGTTTATTATGCAAATTATTGTGTTGCTTCAAGAGATTTAAATGATGAGTGGAGTGTAATAAAATTGAAATATCATAACAATTAGTTTATGAAAAATGAAAGTGGTGTTTTTGAAGTGAAAAATATTGAAATTTTGTAAGAAACATCGTCGAATATATCTCTTAATTAAAGAGATACATGTATTGATGATGTGACCCCACAGTTAAGGGTCGACAGTGTTGATAATGTTGATGATGTAACTAATGAATTTGATATTTCAAGGGATGATGAGATTAAATCTCATATGAAAATTGATGATGTTGAGGAGGAATATAATGACATTGACACTGATCAAAGTGAATATGAAGATGAAGATGAAGATGAAGAATGGTGTATTTTTTTATTTTCAATAAATATTTATAATTTTTTTATATTTATATATGTATTAACAATTATTTGTAGGGAAAATTATTTTCACCCAATTTCTTTCAAAAAATGGTTCTATAATTTTTAAATTATTTATATTTTGTATAGAGTACAAAATTTTTTATAATTTTTTATAGAGTAGAATTTTTTTAATTAATTACATGTTTCATATGTCTCAATATAATTATGATGATATTATTTATATCTTGATTGAGGATTTGTTACCTGGTTATATGACACCAGCTAATATGAGGGGTTAGGGCCTTGTGTGATTGATGATTTTAGATCCTATTCTAGAGTAACGTTTATCTCTTGTCTTCGATCATCTTTGAAGGAAGTATGTTTAATTATGATTTTTATTTAGTTTTCATTTAATTTTTTATTTATTAATTATGTTACTAATTTTTCTTTTTTATAATTTTTCACATCTACCTGATGATCAGAATGGTGTTATTTTCAGGGACTATTTTTCTGCTCCATGGGTTTCATGGGATCATGTTACTACTGAGTTACATCATCATATGTTCGAGCAATGGTTGGTACATATAAATAAGAAATGTATTTTATTTTATATTTTTATAATTTATTTTTTACTATATTATTAAATATGTTTTGGGTTTATGGTCTCATGTTGATGAGATCATGAAACCCTCTATTTGGGAGGCAAGGGAAGCTTGCATCCATGATCATTTCCATTAGTTTTTACATAGACTTCGGAGGAGAGGTATGCAGATAGAATCTATAGCTATATTTTATGAGACTTGTAGGCCTCATCAATCTGATTATGTCCTCATTCAGGATTGGGAGGGATTGTGAACATACTGTATAGGATAGAATTTCTAGAGGAGATCTGATTCTGGTCAGCATAATCGGGGGAGACAGGATGTCACACATAGTGATAGGAGTCTTAATTTTAGTATGCATCATCAAAATTTGGAAATTAATATTATTTAATAATTATATATATATGTATTTTTAATGCTAAATTTATATGATAAATTTATGCAGTTTTCAATTGATTCGGCCATTACATAGTTTGATGTGTACAAGAGGATACACACTAATAATAGTACTGGATATATTATCACTGATAGACACCAACATATTTTGGTTAGTATTTTATTTTAAATTTTTAAAATTAACATATTATATTTTTTTTAAATATTCTTAATTTTCTATTTATACGGTTGTAGGATAAATACAAGATAGAGAATTCTCAAATGTGTGAGAGTTAGGCTAAGATAGATGATGGGGGTGAGGGATCATGTTAGTCACATTTTGATGAGGTGGCTTGGATGTGGGTGAAAAAGAGTGGTCTTTAGAAAGTTCGGGTGATTGGTATAGGTTCGTGATTGAACCCGACTAGTTACTATGATACTGAAGAAATAACATCATATGGCTTTAAGGGAGTAGTTTCATCATCATCGCCATTTACTACTACAAAGTATAAGGCAAGATTTTGATATTTGAATGAGGTTATACAAATATTGACCAGAGACTAGGAAGAGCAGTGATAGTGGAAGTAAGTGTATAAATGATAGAAGGAAGATCAGTGATTATAGAAAGAGTAGAAACATGAGGAGATCATGGAGTATATATGTCATCTTTCACATGGTTTAGAGATAGAATTCCATCTACCAGTCGTACTTGATCCTCCACCCCCTCAGTTTCATTATTATTTTATTTTTTTCTATATAAATTTTTATTTGATATATTAATTTTAATTTTATAATGATTTTTTGTTTTTGTTTTTGTTTTTTTTTTTTATTTAGCATATTTTTTCACTTATTTGCAACAAAATTGGTATTATATCACAAATAATCCTAGAATATAATTTTTGTGATGGAATAATGATTTATTCATAAAAAAATATTTGTGATGGAATTAGTATTCTATTGCAAAAAATATTAAAAAAATATTTTATGTGATAGAAAAAAAATTGTTGCAAATAATATCTTCATGAGGTTAATTGTGATAGTTCATCACAAATAATAGTATTTTCGTATGCTATTTTATGTAACAAACTATTTGTGATGTATTTTTGTTGATAATAACCCATCATAAAAAATGATTTTCCTATAGTGATCAATCATACTTTATAGCTGATAATCCAGTCATTAAATATAATAAGCAGTCATATTTTAAGATACCTAGAGATATCATAAAAGTAATATGATGCTCCATTTTTTAAAAACCCATAGAAGTGTTATCATATAATATGATATACTAATTCCATATGTTATAACCTATAAAAAACAATGATTTTTTACCAATATGTGGGTTACAATATCCCATATCATAATTTTTTATTCAATCAGACAATACAGATTATGAATCTTATTTTATGACAGACATTATGATAGGAATCGTGACTTAGAAAAAATTTATTTCTCAAATGAATTCACAAATCAAACAAAATTTAAAGGATCTAATACCACTAGTAGGTTTCTAAACATCGATTAATAATTAACCAAAATAGAAAAAACACAATGAAACCATGAAACTAAGAAACACGATGTTGTTGAAGATAAAATCATATGATACTAGAAATGAAAACATATACCTTATACTATAGAATTATTTTTGTTGTTTCCATCAATTTTTTTGGGGTAATAACACTTAGTAATAACTAAAAGGTTCTTCTCTTCAAGTTGTATCCATGGATTACATCAAATAACCTAAACTCTTTGGGCGGTATTCTCCAACCTTCATGATATTCTAGTATCTCAAAAGAAAAAAAAGGATGAAGGAAGAGAGATTTGGGAGGGGAGAGTTTCATAGAGGGGCCTTCAAAAAAATCATAAATCCACTACCCATTGTCAAAACCACTTTATATGGGCTATGAGGACACCCGCTAAACCATGAGTTTACTCATAAATTTTACAAATGTACAAGTAAAGCCTTCAGTTAGATCTCATGTAACCTTCTCTATAACTATCTCATGCCTTTAATGATAACTAGTGTGTTCAGGATACTTGAACATTAACTCCTTAATTATTAGGAGGTTGATTAAATGCTATTGATTCCAAATTAATCAAGCCTTTTGATTCATGGCATCACGACTCAATCATATCATACAATAAAATATTATCATGCATCCTTCATACAATATCTCTATGTTGTAAAATTTGACTACCCAAGAAAGTCTTTACGATATCATTATATCATTAAATATGGTATAGCCATAGGCTTGAATAAAATTCTTTTTCCGTATGATTTTTTTACCCTACATCAATCCCTATTTTACTATACGATATCTATGAATTTAGGGTGTATTTTTTCACATACTGAAGAAACCCAGGGCTTTGCAGAAGCATGAAAAATAGATATTTTGAAATTTTGGGTTTGTATTAATGTTAAAAAAACTAAATTTGTAATACCACTTTCCTATATTTTTCATGTATCATGTGTAATTAAATTTAAATTCAAAGAACAAAATCAAACAAATCCATAAATAGTACCCTGCTCGTTTGAAAATAGCAATATGATTTTCCCACCGTTGGCATGTTATATCTCAAAGAAACCAAATGAGATGTACTATAGATCATCCAAAAGTTTAACACATCCCCTAGATCATCATTCATTGATTCTTGGGTGCTAGAATGAGAAATCAAATCACTTTATGACATCCCTTAAATCGTATGAAGAACAGATGATTGATTTGTAAGAGGGAATCGATCAAGACTTATTCTTCCTTCAGTTTCTCTCTCTAAAAATTGAGTGATGGTAGATCTACAAAATCATGAAAGAGGATAAGCTACTAATTTTTGGGTTTAAAAACGTATATATACTAGGGTTTAAGTTTCCATAAATTGTGTTTAGATCTCAATGGAAACTTAACCATCAAAAACGCCCAAAAACACACTTATGATCTAGTTAACTTGACATAAGCATTATAAATTTTTTATCATTATCTTGTGACATTATTAACATGTCACATGATAAAATGTAAACCATTTACTTGGATCATAATATCCCTTAATAATTTAATGAACCTTGAACATGTTATATTCATTTGAAAAATTATATTTTATCATATTCACTTTTAACATTAAATAACTTGTGAATACCTTGAGTAATAAATTCAATAATTATTATTATAAACCTGAATAATATAATTGAATTATTTTACTTGTGATCTTTCACACTCAGATGTTCATTAGCCCCTATACATGGGGCCCACTTTGTTCTAAACTCCTATTCATCCAAATAGTTCAAACTTGTGGATACACTTAGTGTGTGACCCTCTAGGACCTTATATCAATAGTAGTGGGTGTATCTCAAAAACCAAGAATGGTTTCTAGAAACCCATAAAGTCCTCAAAGGAGATAAGGAATTTCATAGCTATAACAACCTCCTATGAACACATTCCATGTAATATAATCTCTTTATCTTAAAATATCTCATAAAGTAGAATTCACAGTTTGTGTCATCATCCTTTATTGATTTATTTATTTGTTGAACTTACTAGATAAAATTTATTTCAATCACTGGAGACATGGATTTAATAAAGGTATTATCATCCTAGTCAACTAGGCCTGAGATATCTCTTCCTTTCGGAAGTGAAAAATCTTATCTTAATCATTAAACCAATGTCATACCACCAATGACACACCTAAATCAAGCTACCCCTCCACAACTTCAATTCCATGATTTTTTATTGCATAAAATCATGTGATTAGATGGTATAAATTGATAATTATCTCAAGTAAAGAGACCAATATACATGCTCATAAATAGAAACAACCGATGACACCTAAATCATGTGATGTTCCTATTGGAAGGTTAGTCCTCATAATCTATTATACACAAGATCACCAAGTGTGAACTTCATGAGAAGAATTATCAATGATTATAAGTCTCCAACACCTAATAGTTAGACATCATCTATGACCCATCAGTATGATGTATCTAGACCATATGAAATATATTTAAGATTATTGTCTTAGGGTATTAAGGTTCTCATTATAGATAAGAAATTATATAACCTTTTGATACTACATTAATCTAAGTACATTACCACTACATAATAATTAGAGTTTAATAGTGGTTTTTTTGTGGTACTTTAGGAAACCATTGTTAAATAAAATTCAAATATTTTAGTAGTGGTTTTTAAAAAACCAACACAAAATATTTGATGAAATTAAAAAAACACTCTTCTCCACTCCCCATGGAATATTTTCCCCATATCCAACCCCTCTTTCCTCTTTCCCCTCACCCCCAATACATCTTTCGATCCCTTGCCACCCCTGAGCCCTCACCATCGATCCCTTACCACCGAGCCATCACTGTCACCACTCTCACCCTCTCCCTCAACCTCATGGTCACCCAAACTCCCCTTTCCCCCTCCCATCCCTCATACCCTACCATCACACTACTCCATCATCCCCATTTCCCCTATTGTCATCTCAGTCATGGGTGATTTTTATAATCTCTCCATATGAGTTTAATTTTTTTACTTTAAATATGTTTTGTTTATCTTTATTCTCTAATTTCAATTCCTTCATGCAAAACTATCATGATTGGAAATTCCATTCATTGTTACGATTTATATGAAAAAAAATCTTTCAGAATAAAAAATAAAGTCTCAGAAAATTCAAAAAATAGAGCCTTTGAACATTAAAAATCACACGAATCTATATTGATATCACTAATTATTACAGAAAAAATACAAAATAGAGGCTTGTAACATTTAGAAAATGTCCCCAAAAAAACACTTGAGTATTGATTGTAAGTTTATTGGATTATTTGATAATTTTTTAATGTCATACTACCTCATACATTTGTCATTTGAAACTCCTTAATCATGCTTATAGACAAGCTATAATTTTGTGATAGATTATATAAATTCAAATTAAAATCTAAGAAAAATGATTTTGTTCAAAAAATGTAATAAAATGTGATATAATGGAATGCTGTTAAATTCTAAATGAAGATAATTTATGTTTTATCAAAGCTTACTTTAGAGAACATGTTAGATGAAACTTCCCATAAATTTTTCATGATTCTGGAATCATAATATAGGGTAGATGAGTCGATCAACATTTTTTTCCCACTAAATTAGTAATTTTTATTTAAATGACATAATATTTATTAAGTGATTTAATTTTATTTAACTAATTGTATAAACTTTGTGATAAATGGATAGAAGTTGGATCACATTTCCAAATAACACACCTCAGTATGCTAAGGGTGTGGAGAAGGTTTTAGATTTTTAAATTTCCAATCAACCTATTGATGGAAAAATAAGATTTTCATGCCCTAAATATAAGTTTAGAATATGGTTGAAGAGACGTGAAGTTTATGAACACTTGATATTGAATCAATTACTTGCTCAATATGTGTGATGGATTTGTCATGAAGAATATAACATTGTAGAAAGTTTGACCATTGATGTCAGTCAATATCATAAGCTCCCAAATTCATTGATAATGGAAAATAAAATTCAGAACTTTATAAATAATGATTTCGACATTGTAGGATAACATCTTCAACATCAAAAAATATCAGTACAACCAGTTGAGGGTACTTCAAATAGTAACTTGACAAATAATGTTTTTAGGACCATAAGAAAACCAAATCAAGATTGTAAAATATCAGCAGATCATCTTCCTAATTCTATAAATACTAATGTAAGAGAGAACTTTTTTGAGTATAAAAATGTGTTTCATTATTTATTTGATGATGGAAATCAATATCTCTATATAGGATACTTGAAATATTAAAAAATTTCTTTTTTACTGAAGTTGTACCATATTAAATGCCTATATAGAACTACAAATAAGGTGATGTCCGTAATATTGGAATTTTTGTGTGACACATTTCCTAGAGACAAGGTCCCTGAATCCTTTTATAATATGAAAAAAATTGTTAACAAGCTTGGTCTGAATTATACAAAAATAAATTCTTTTCCCAATGATTGTATGATTTATTGGGGAGAGGATTCAGGTAGATAGGAGTAAAAAATGTTCATCTTCTATATGGAAGCTGATGGGTAATATTGGAAGTCTGAATCGACATGATAATATGAAAAAACATAATAAGAACACACCTTCAAATGTTTTTTCAATACTTCTCTTTAAAACCTAAACTGCAAATATTATTCATGTCATAAAAAATCATCAAGTACATGAAGTTTCATTCTATAAATTATAACAATGATGGGTTAATGAAAAATACAAGAGATTAAAAATCATGGAATACATTTGATTCATTACATCTATATTTATCATCTGATCCTGGGAACATGTGATTGGGATTGGTTGTTGATGGATTCAACCCATTTGGGACTTTGAGTACCAATTATAGCATTTGGTCGGTTGTTTTGATCCCTTACAATCCACCTCTATGTATGTGTATGAAACAAACATCCTTTATCATTTTGATGATTATTACTAGAAAAAAATTCCTATAAATGATATTTATGTATACTTACATCCTATAATTGAATAATTATAGGAGTTATAAAGTAACAATGTTGAGACATATGATGCAACTTCTAGAACAATGTTCAAAATGCACATTGCTCTTATGTGGACAATTAGTGACTTCCCTAGACTTTGGAACTTATCTAGTTAGAAAACTTACACAAGTTTGAATTATCTTATATATAACTTTGATTTTGATCCTGAATGACTGACTTATAGTAAAAAATAGTGCTTCCTATTTTATCATAGATTTCTTGATACATCTTATAGATTTTAGTTGAACAATTCAAAATTAAATGGGTCCATTGACTATAGACCACCTCCAAAGTTGTTGAAAAGTTCTAAAATATTGTCACAACTAGTAAATGTTGAAAGAGAATTTGGGAAGGTGAATCATTTGAATGATAGTAGGAAACAAGTTTTAAGTACATCATTAGTTGAAATCAGAATACAATAATAGAAGAAAAAAAGTATATTCTTCAAACTTCTGTATTGGGAATTTAATTTTTTTTGTCATAATCTTGATGTTATGAATATTGAGAAGAATGTTTGTGACAATTTGATAATTCCATTACTTAATGAGCATGGAAAATTTAAGGATCATCTCAATGCTTATAAGGAATTATAAAAATTAATATAAAGCATGATCTATGGATAGATGAGAATAAAAGCATGATCTAGTAATTTTTTCAATGAAAAATAAGGATAAATATATATTACTTCAAATTTTAAAACACATGAAAGTATATGATGGGTATTAAAGTAACATTATAAGGTATGTTTACTTAAATAATCATAGGTTATATGGATTTAAAATTCATGATTCACATATTCTATTATAGAATTTACTACCATTATCATTATATACATTGTTACCTGAAAAGGTTAATGTAGTTTTACTCTAATTCTTCACATTCTTCAAAAAACTATGTGAGAAAACTCTATAACTAGCTAATATTGAATATCTTAAGGATATATTTATACTATCACTTTGTACAATTTATATGATATTTCCTCCATCATTTTTTACTGTCATGGTGCATTTAATTGTGCATTTGGTCAAGGAAACTAAATTAGGAGGTCTCATAAATTATCAATGGATGTATCCAATTGAGAGGTACTTTATTTATATGTTTTTCATATTAAGTAAACCATTATTTCCACTTCATTAAATACATAAGTATTTTTTATTCATTTTATTTTATAGATACCTTGGTTATTTGGAATCAAATGTGAAAAATAAAGATCAACCTGAAGGCTCTATTTCTGAAGTCTATTTATCAAAGGAGTGCCTTACCTTTTTTTCTAGATACTTGTATGATATTGTGACAAGATTAAATTTAGTTGGACGTGCGATGACATATCTAATCAATCTTAACTACAAATAAAATAAAAATTCTTTCCTATTATTGGATGATTAGTTTGGAGGATCTCAAACATTACACAAAAAATGGAATTATTACAAGCGCATAGATATGTACTTCTAAATAGTGAAATTGAAAATTCATTTATTGGAGATATCAGGTTATAAACAAAGAGTAATGTGAGAATTTGAACATAAAATGAGAAATATATAACAAAATCTATTAATAAAGATATTTTAGAATGGTTTACATGTCATGTAAGTTCATAAATACTATAATCAACCCAGATATTAGGTTGACATATATATTTTGTAAATATAATAATTTAAATTACTTTTTGTAGATCATGAATACTAATACTCAGGTTGAGTTGTCATAATATTTGAAGTTTGTAGCTTGAGGTCCTCTAAAACATGCTAGAAATTTTGATACTTATAATGTGAATAGCTTCAACTTTCATATAGTCGATTAGGAAGAGGGTTTAAAAACACAAAATAGTGGTATATTTATAGTTTACTAATTGGGATAATATGGAAAGTTTACTGATATTATTTAATTAAACTACCATGGTCATTTTCAATTGTTTTATTCAAATTCAAGTGAGTCGATATTACCAGGGGTATTAAAAGATATTTATTACAATTTACTTCTACAAAATTCTCTCACTTAATGGATGTCAGCGATCATGAAGTACACGATCTGTATATCTTATCATCATAAGTAAAAATGGTATATTATGTAGAATGTTTCATGGATTAAGGGTGGAGTGTAGTTGTTCACATAAAAAAAGAGACTTATATGATATGGGTGATGAAGTGTAAGATTTGACCTCTAACATTGAATCCTATAAAAATCAATAAATTGACTTATTTTTTCATCGTGATATTGAAAATATTATTCTTACAAGGGTGGATGAAGTAAAAGAAGAATGATAGAGCATGATAACAACATGATTGAAGGACAAAATGATTTTATGAGTAGTCATCCATTAACTTGACAACTACCTATATTATATGTTATTTATTTCTAGTACTATGGATCTATTATCATATTTAAATTTATTTTTAGGCATGATTTTTGTAATTTTAAAAAATTAAATGTTATATTTATTTGTTTGTGTAGTCATTCATTACCATACCTATCTATATTACTTTTTTAGTACTATTCATCTTTTATCATTTCTAAATTTATTTTTTTCATGAATATTTCAAAATATATGTTCTAAAGTTATTTTTACTTATTTAAATGGTAGGAATACCAAAACAGAATTGATTCCCTAATCACATTCAACTCCCAATTGATGTTCCCCCAACCATACAGATGTCATCAGTGTTACCTAATGATCCCTTGGGATTCCTCCCTATAGAATCTAGGATTCCATCTATATCACTTCCATTAGTGTATACCACACCCTCTATCTCCCTCTTGTCAGTGTTAAGAACACTCTTTATCTCCCTCCTATCAGCATCTGGCACACTGACTCTCGATTCAATAGGTTCAGCATGTGACAACTCTACGGTGAGGGAACAGGTGGTCACCCCTATTTCTTCATGAGGATATTAGAGGGCAATGGTTATAGGTAAAAAAATTAATGTGAATAAGTTTATTGTAGTTTTTTATACTAATAATTTCTTTTTTCATAAAATATGGAAATAATGTTACTATCGAGATAAATATTAATAGTTCAGATGTGTGGAATCTAGATGGATTTAAGATAGTTATCCCCTTTGGTTGTTATGGGATCCCCATATATGATGATGTGGGAATATTTGGATAGATTCTAGGCTAGTTAGAAACTAATCTTATTACCCTTCCAAATACATATTTTTATTGGATTCATATGCCTTAATCTTAGAAGAATTAAGTGCTTGATTCTCATATAAAGGTAATTTTAATATATTATGGATCAATTGAATGTCATTTTTTAATTAAATTATAATATTTTAAAAATTAATATCTTTGTACATATGTTATTACACTTTATCGTTATTGATCTTATCACATGAAAGTAAACGTTGAAAAATTTGGGTAATAAATGGAAATATTTTAAATATAGATTGTGGAATGAATTCAACAATACATCATTGACCACTCAATAGTAATATGATAAGGTACCCGAATGGGTACCTAGAGAGCAGTCAAAAGTGTTTATTGATAGCCATTTCCATGAGAAACACATGGTATTAAATAATATATTATTATATTAATCTCATTTTAAATATATACATGCATATGACAAGGAGATGACATTTCCTACATTACTATTAAATTACATGTTATTTATTTCAGGAATTTTCAAGAAAATTTATTAAGTTGAGTCAAACAAATAATCCCCCGCACATCTGGTTCAAAGAGTTTTTCAAGAAACAGATCCACTATGGTAATATTTTCATCAGTTCATATATTTATATGATAATATTATATGTTGAATATATTAAATTATTTATTTACCTCTTCTTAATGTAGACAAAGAATTTAGGGCACCAAGTATCCCAGATAGAACTTTGGTTAGATGTTCATATAAAATCCAAAGAGAGTTATATGAATGATTCTACCAAAGAAGTTGGGGTATGAATTCTTTTTTCATTGTAATAACTTATTATAAGTTATCACTTTTTTAATATGTATTACTTTAAATTTTATTGATATTTGATTTATAAGTAAAAATAAAATAACTATGGGATTCCAATCCCATGTATTCCTTCTAGATCTATCAAGATAATTCAGTTGGTCAGGTCTTTAGGAAGGACCATCCTAGTTGCGTGTGCGGGGTGGGTTCGGGGCCATTACCGTATGAGGTCTTTGGAAGGTCATTAGGGATTGAAGTAACATCTACTATAGGTTATAGTTACTCCCTGCCTATAGATGCTTAGATTCAATTTCTTGTAATTAAAAACACAATTCAGAAACAGGGGAGAACAATCAGGCAATAGGGGACTCATATATAGTTGTAGGATGTGAAGGTCGTTACTCTACAAAAAGCATTGGATGAATTATATTAGAATACATCTGGATGTGTCCCCAGTGAAATTACATAAATGGATGGTTTGAGTCAGTAGCTAAATCACACAATTTCATAATCATTTATTACACAAAATTGTATTGGTTTTAAGTTGAAAATTAAATATACATCACTGTTTAATTTTTAAGAAAATTTCCATACAGGTTCCGGGATAAGGGAGTGGAGATAAAGATGGATATGTTCTTAGTTTTTTAGGTAGGTATGGAGATTGAATTTGGATTAAGTGGTGGTGTTGTGCAAGTAAACTCATGACAGACTAAAATAATGATATGGCGATTGATAAACCATGTTGTACTTTAGATGAATTTATATATTTTTTGAGGTATGGGATATCTGTATTTCTCTTCCATTACATGAAATTTATATTATTGGTTTATTCACTATGTTTTATTATAATTTTTAAATTATACTCATCATTCTTAGGCTCTTTTATGTTATTTTTTAAATGATTACATGCAAAGTATTATATTTTATTTTGATGACTTTTTCCCTTTGGATTTGGTGGAGTAGATAGATTGGAATAATCTTGGGAATTCAGGAGTTAGGGTGGAATTATTGATGGATGGTGAGTGCCTCTTCTTAGGGGTTTGTGTTGGGAAGTTGTTTTATTTACTTTATTCTATTGAGACTAATTTGAGTAATTTATTTTTTTTATATCTTAATATCAGGGAGGAGTGTGGTAAAATAGAGAAATATGGGGTGGTTGGTATCCTACTAAAGTGATATTGTTATGGTACATGGGTTTTGTTTGGTTATGGGTGATGTATGAAAAGGTGGTCCTTTTATCCTTTTCTTAAATTTTATATTAGATTTGGGATGGGTGGTGTATGATTATTGTGATGAAGGCATGGATTTTAGTAGGCTCATTTTAGGAGGGAGAGTTGGGTTGGGCCGTAGAATGAGGAGGTAAGGAAGTAAGTCATGGGTGTATAATTGTTGGGTTTTATCCATTTTTTCTCATGTTTTCATTGTTATTATTATTGTATTGGGGTTGTTGTGTGGTTTCTAGATTTAAATTGGGGTTTTGGTGGAAATTTTATTATCTTATAGTGATGTGTGGAATATTTTAAGGATCGATGGAGGAATGGTCGATGAGATTATGGGGGATTAGTTCATTATTGTCTTGTTATATGGAAGCCTTATTGTGAAAAAATATTGTAGTAATTGATTTCATGTTATTAGTTAATTTTTTTATGTTGGAATTTGTTTGTTGGTGATGTGGTAATGATTTGTGAGGATGTTTGGTGGCAATATAAAAGAGGTGTGAAATGGATATGAAAATGTGGTGATGTTGTGAAATGTACAAGTATAGGGTTATATATCTATGGTGGGGTTATGTTATTATGTGGTTATGTGGTGGTATGAAGTAATTAATTAATATTGTGGAATGTGGTTATATGTAAGCATGTATTAATTAGAAACATGATGAGTTTATTGTGTGTGATATGATGGATAGATTGTGGTAAGAATATGTGGTGGTGTGGTTTTTTCATTGTTTTGTTCTTATGTTCTAAGTTAGTTATAAATGGGGTGTCCTACCATGGCTTGCAACCTAATGTTGAGTTAGATTGAATTACAAATTAATAGTTAAGATCAATGTTGATTATATATAAAATTTTCTTTTTATTAATTTTAGTGGTTAATTTTAGTGTTTTGATAAGATTTTTCATTCATTGTTATTTGATCTTTATTTATAATATTTATAATCCTTTGGTTTTAGATTTTATTAAGGTTTATTATTTATTGATTTAGAATTTTTTTTATAATTTTTTTTATTTTATAATCTTTTGTTTATAGTTGATGTGGTTAAGGCATTAGCATGGTTTTCATTGAAGGTGTTGTGGTTAATGGTTGGTATTTTTCTAGTTTTTCATATTTTTGGTATTTTTTAGTGGGAGGGGCTACAAATTCTATAGGTTTTATTTTTTTAATATTGAAATATAACAATGGTATAAAATTCTGCTATATAAGGTAAAAAAATTAACAATGGTTTAAACCAACGTTAACTCTTCGACACTTTTTATAGACACAAACCACTGCTAAAAATCGAAATAATCACTGCTAAAAAACATTTTGTGACACTTCCCAAAAACTACCACTAAATTGGTGAAAGTGAATCTAGTTGACTCCCAATACCAACTTTAGTGGTAGATTACAAAAACCATCATAGAAATATTTGCTGGTAGTTTAAACCATTGTTAGTCACCTAATTTTTTGTAGTATACCATGTAAATAGTGGATGTAGAAGTATCAACACTATTATGATAAGAAAAAACACATTTATATATCAAATTGTATAAATTTAATAGTAATTTATGTACATACATGAATTGGGTCTAGGGTACCCACTCACAACACTCACACTTGCACTATAGTTAACTATTAGAAACTTTCAACCCTCCAGCTCTCACATGAAAATTATGCTTCTGTTAAGATGGGTATTTATTCAAGGGGTCTGTCACATTATCCTTTATGGATACTCTGATAACTGTGACTTCACATCATGGAGTAAAATATCCCAAGAGATAAAACTTCTGAAGTATATACTTCATCCTCTTGTATAACCTAAGTTCCTTAAAAAGTACCATTGATGTAGTATTATCATAATAAAATGTAACAAGGTATACAATACTATATACAACACTAAAATCTGAGACAAATATGTGTATACATGATATTTTCTTAGTTGTATCGGAAGCTTTTATATACTCGGATTTCACTATATAATCAATGACCATAGACTGCTTTGAGCTTATCTATCTCACTGCCTAAATGGCCCTAAGGCCTTCTTTTTTTATTGATTTTTTATAACCCCTATTTCAAGGGATGAGGGGGAACCCTTACAAGGCTCATAGGCTTATATATTACATTTCCCGTAGGCTTAGAGACATTATAGGACCCGTAGGTCTTAAGAAAATCATATTGACTATGACTACTTGAAACCGCCCCTCCCCAGCATTTGCATTGTGATCAAATCTTCACCTTTGCATGGATGTTAGGATAGTTATCCTATGAAGAGATGCATAGGCCCAGAACTAATGGAAATTCCATACCCTCTCATTCTTCCAAATCTGTTAGCCCTACTCTGGTGAATGTGCCTCTGCTCTTGAATCCTCCTTTGGAGCTGGTTCCTTGTAGAATTTGTCTGTGCATCTTCATATCAGGTGGCCCTGAAGGCCTTGAGGTGGCCCGAAGGCCTCAAGGTGGCCCGAAGGCCTTGAGGTGGCCTGAAATCCTTACTGGCCTAAAGGCCTAGGTGGCCCAAATGCCTTACGAACTTTATACCCAAACCGGTGGCCCAAGGTGAATAGTTCTGGCTGCTACAGTACCGAATAGTACCTGCTACAGTACCCGTGCGGTACTGATACAGTGCTGCTACATTGCCTACTACAGTTCTAATACAGTACTCGAAAATATTCCTCTGCTTGGTTTCTAACCTGGGTCTCATGGATGCACTTAGAGATACCTCACCAACTGGGCTGAGGCTCATGTGCGCTTATCCATCTCATTGCACTACCATTCAAGAAAAAGACATAGCCTAACTGTAATTTCATATCATCGTGATATTTCTAGAAACTAGAATTAGTGTATCCCTGTACTACTAATTTTTCATATCCTTAATACATAGATCCCACTACAAAATCATAAGTGATTATACTCATTATTTTAATAATCTCCTAATATGTTTGTAGACATGTTTTATTAGAGAGATTAATATCATGTGACGTCTACAAAAATCCTCTCTTGTATTGTTCCATATTGTACCTTTTGAGTGCCTTATCAATGTATGTACTTTGACTTAGCCCAAGAAGCCTCTAAAATATAGCTTAATATATCTTTATCTCAAGGATATAGGCTAATTTACCTAATTCTTTTAGGTATAATCATTCATTTAACCAATTATTAATTTACTGTAAGACTTTCACTTCATTTCCCATAATCAATATGTCATCAACATATAATACTAGGAAAACAATGGCATTTCATTTAACCTTATTATAGACGCATGGTTCACTTTCATTCTTAATGAAACTAGATTTTCATATAGCCTCATAAAAATGAAAATTCCATGATCATGATTCCTTCTTCAACCCATAAATAGATCTCTATATTTTCACACTTTATTGGAACTCTTTGATATAATAAAACCCTCAGGATGTGTCATATAGATGTCTTCAACCAACTTTCCATTTAGAAAAGTAGTTTTGAAATCTATTTTCACTAGTAGAATACTAACCTATACCAACGGTTTGGAACCATTGGTATAGGCCTCCAAACCGTTGGTATAGCCTATACCAACGGTTTGGAGAACCGTTGCGAAGTAAGCCGTTGGGATAGGTCTATACCAACGGTTTTCCCAAAACCGTTGGTATAGACCTATCCCAACGGTTTACAAAACCGTTGGTATAAGTAATATGAAAATCTATTCCAACGGATATAAAACCATTGGTAAATGTATTTCAAAAAAAAACATGTGCTGGGATTTGATCCCACGACCCCTTGTTTATAATCAAACGACTTAACCACTAAGCTAACATCACTTTTGTAAACATAATTTCATAAATATATATATGTATTATCATAATTATTTAAAATTTATATTTATATAATGTTCTCGGGTAGCAGACCTGGAAGAAATGAAAGAAGCTATCCCAACGGTTCTCAAAACCGTTGGGATACTGTTGGGATAGGTGGATATTTCCAGGGGGTTTTGGGGGTGAATTTTCCCAACGGTTCTCTCAAACCGTTGGGAAATGGGGGGTCTTTCCCAACGGTTTGGGAGAACCATTGGGAAAGGGGCCTCAAAACCCCCCTTTCCCAACGGTTCTCCCAAACCATTGGGAAAGGGGGGGTCTTTCCCAACGGTTTGGGAGAACCGTTGGGAAAGGGGCCTCAAAACCCCTCTTTCCCAACGGTTCTCTCAAACCGTTGGGAAAGGGGGGGTCGAGAACCGTTGGGAAAGGGGGGTTTTGAGGCCCCTTTCCCAACGGTTCTCCCAAACCGTTGGGAAAGACCCCCCCCCCCCCCTTTCCCAATGGTTTGAGAGAACCGTTGGGAAAGGGTGTATATAAGTGTTGGGAAAGATCTGATTTCCAGTAGTGTTTCCAAATTTCATAATCATGAAAGGCTATTATTTCAAGTAATATTCTGATGTACTTTAGCATAACAGTTGGTGAGAAGGTTTCATAGTAGTCTATGCCTTGGCATTACCTAAAACCCTTCATTAGCTGGGGGTTATACCAAAATCCAAAATTGATTTTGATACATAGAATTCATCTAAAAAATCATGTCTTATTTTCATTTAGTAACATCCTTTCCATACACTACTTCCTTGTAGGGTTGAGGTTCATTATCCTCAAGGATTAATGTATCACCTGACTTGGGGATAAGAAAACCATACCTCTATGGTTATCTAACCTATCCAGTAGACCCATGCAGTACTTGTGTATCAAGAATATCTTTATCTCCTATTGTCACTTGTGGAGTTTTTTCCTATGCCAACTCTTGTGCATATGGAGCATCAACTTCATGGAAGTCAATCTTGCTCTCACTATTTCCATTATAAATCTATTCCCTTTCTAGAAATATGACAATTCTTCCCACAATCACTTTTCTATCTAAAGAGTTATATAAGTAATATCCTTTAGTTTCCTTAGGATAACCTATAAAGATGCACTTTTTTCTTTAGGATGCTAATTTTTCATTCAATATTTTCTTGAAAAATACATCATGCCCCCATAAACATATGTTAGATAGAGTGTGTTTATTTTTATACCATAACTCATATGGAATCTCATTTAATACCTTTATTGGTACTTATTTCAGTGTATAAATTGATATCTGCAAAGCATATCCCCAAAAGGATAATGGTAGAGTTTTTTAACTCATCATCAATCTTACCATGTCAAGAAAGGTATGATTCCTCCTTTCAATTACTACATTCCATTGATAGGTATAAGTAGAAATGAGTTGGGAGACTATCCCATAGTCCTTCAAGTGATCGGTGAAATATTGATTTAGATATTCTCCATGATGGTCTGAGTAGAGTTTCTTTATCTTCTTACCAATCTCTTTTTCTACTTTATTTTGGTATTCCTTAAACATATGAAAGGAATCTAACTTATACCACATTAAGTATATATAACTATACCTACTAAAGTCATTAGTAAAAGTTATTGAGTAAGAAAATACACCCCTAGTATCTACTAGAAAGGGACCACATACATAAGTATGAATCAATTCTAATAGTTATGTAGCCTTTTATACTTTCCCACTGAAAGGATATTTGGTCATTTTACCTTATAAACAAGTGTGACATACGTCCAAGGGTTTTAGCTCAATATAATCCAGATACCCTTTCTTGATGTAATTTTCTAAAATGATTTCTATTTACATGACCTAGCCTGAAGTTCCATGGGTGAGTAGCATATGAGTCATTCTCATTGGTTTTTTCATTGATTTCCAAAATAGGGTTTTCAAGTTCAAGTATATACAATCCATTATTAATATGTGTCATATCATAACATATGTTATCCTTATAAAATAAATGGAATTTATTTTAAAACTTAAAATAAAACCCATAATGTATAAGATTGACATCATGATTATGTTTATAATAATATAAGGTACACAATAACAATTATTTAACTCAAGAACCAAACCACTAGGAAAAGTGAGATGTTAATATCCCACTACTAATATTTCCAGTCTTAACCATTTACTACTCATAGATCCACCTCATCATTTTTAATCTTCTAAAGAATACTTGGTTTATGTATTTGAATACAAATTTTTGAGTTGTATTACATATCCAATACCCCACTTGTAGATATATATATATATTTAATTCAAGGAAAAATATACTTGAAGTAGAAGCATTGTATTATTTCTTCTTACCAACTATGCAGTTCTTCTTTCTGTGGTCTTTCTTGCCACATGAGAAGCGGTCTACCTCCTACTCATTGCTCTCCCTATATGTATTTATCTTCTTGAAGGGGTGGTGCATCAGTGCCTTTGACTTAGATTTAGCCTTTGATTTCTTATCCTTGTCTTTTCTTCTCTTTCTCGCCTTAAGGATAGAAGATTTAGAATTCTTCATATCCTTATTAGCTTTATGAACTAAAGCCAATAAATCTAGGAGTGACTTTCATGTTATTCATATTATAATTAAGGATTAAAGACAATAATCTAGGTGGTAAATATGTAAGAATGAGATCAGTTTCTATTTATTAGTTCAATTTTAACCAAAGGGATTTTGGTTACTCAATATACCCAATCATTTTGAGTATATGAGGTCCTTATTGATTCCCTTATATTATCTTGCATCTTTATAGTGAACTTGATATCTCATATCTTTCTTGTTGATCTCTCTCCAGGTATAAATCTTTGAGATGAGATAACATCTTATAGTCATCTTCATCCTCATGCATTTTTTTCAACTCATTGGACACAAATGAAAACATAATACACTAGACATCCAGTGCATTGTCCACATGCTTCTTGTATTTATATTTATTTGTCTTGATTTATCCCTGAGGATTCTTAACAGGAAGCAGGGATTTCAAAACTTAAATCTTCCTTTCCTGGTGTAGTATTATGTGAAAATTCTTATACCACTCATGGAAGTTATTATTGTCCAGGATATTCTCTTTATCAAATATTGATCATAGTGAGATTGTATTGGTGGTGGTGGTGGCCATTTAATCTATAAAAAATAATATTTAGCAAATTATTACATTATTTTTATTACCAAATGACATTTTCAATTTATTAAATTTTAAATTTCTCTCACTGTTTTATCATATTATAGTATCCCTAAGCTAATAAATTCAAAATATTCAATCACTTGAATATTCTAGTGGAAAGGATCCTTCAAAACTTATCCTCGTAGTCAAGCTATGTCTACACCACTACTTGAAGATTTTCAAGGTAGATTGTTGGTTGTTCAACCACATTGACTCATGAATCCTTGATCTATTCAGTGGAGTCTCATCACATATAAAGCATATCTTTGTTTTACTCAATGTTTTTCCTCTAAAGTTTCAACAAGAAAGCTATTGTTACTTATTTGTGGCCAAATTTAGTTAAGTCATCCCACCAATTTTCATTATAACACTCCAGTAGTAAGTGACACCCTTAACTAGGGCTAATGAGTACCTCAAACATATAGTTTTTTTCAAATTCAAGTGATGGAGGGTGTTTTGACTTAATATATCTTTGAGGAATTTTAATTTATTCTGGATAAAAAAATATGTTTCTAGTTATCATGTTTCCACTATGTGATTGTGATCACATATAACCATGTATAAATAGAAAACATTCACCATGTGTTTATTTATTTTTATCTTTGTATGATTATTAATTATTATATTATGTGATCATATAAAAACATATTCACAAAATAACAAACCATGAAAATGATAAAAATAAACAAATATATATATATATAATGATGTGATCATGACCTATTGACTATGGGTTAATCAATTGAGTGATTAATGTATTAACTAAAACCTAAGGGAAATCCTTAACTCTATACATGGATCTAATTTTACCACCTACAAACTCCCATGTATTTCACTTATTTGGTTTTTCACTAGCTCACGACTCGAACCACATTGCTTCAAACACCTCTGATATTTACATAGTATACTCACACACAAGTGGGAGAAACTTGGGATGAAAAATTAAATTTTGTCACTTAAATGTGGACATGCATACCCTTATACAATTAAAATCAGAGGAAATATATGCATATCATCATAACAAAAATAATTATTATATTTTAAGAACTCAAATGCAATAATTAAATTAAATAACATCAAACCAAACATGCATGGGTAGGTATCAACTCATGATCAGTCAATAAACAATTAAATTGAATAATAAAATTTAAAATTGCTAAAATTAAACTCAAAGTTAATTTTAATGCATTAGACTCACATTAAATAAATAAATTATCAATATGTCTCATGACACCCCAAAGTAATATAATTAAATTTCAGACAATTAAATTTAATTAATGGTTTTTTTAAAATTATTTGGGTCTATTTGGACCTAAATTGGGTCCCTATATATTAAAAATAGGCTTACAGGTTGGATTCAGACCAACCCAGTCTGTCTTGGGGAGACCCTGCTAAGAGTCGGCTCTGATGTAAATGGCATAAACAGGGCACCCAAAGGGCGCCACATATAAAAAACTAATATATTATGCATTATATATATATGATATAATATATTATAATATAACACACACACACACACACACTTATCATACAAGGTCCACCCCAATCAATGGATTGGCATGATATTCAATGCAGGTTCCCTTATTCCACCCGCCAAAAGATATATACACATTTTTTTGTAAATTATACCTGCACATGAAAAGATATCTGCATGGTAAATATTTTATTCGTATCTTGTGGGATTTAAAAACAAGACTTATCTCCACTAGACTTCCCCTACTAGCCATCTGGATCTTGAACTAATATATAGTGCACCAATGACTCACTCTAGCCAGAAAACCTACACACTGATAGCCATAAAAGTGAAAAAAATATATAAATATATAATTTATGTATTGAATTTTTTTAAAACCCAACAATATTTGATCGTTTATATCTTATCCATATAAAATCTAATTAATTCACTATTATTTTTGTTATAACTGTATTGAAACCCTATTTCTAAATCTTAGCAAATTTAATTGAAATTTTTGAAGTTTTCGACTTTAATAATTGCACATTACCTTTGATACTAATTGAATGAACCTGGGGATTTATGAAATCATGAAAAATAGGTATTTTAAAATGTTGGGTTTGTATTCATGTTAAAAACTCGAAATCTATAATAAATATTACCTTGATTTTTCATGGATCGTGTGTAATTAAATTTAAACATGAAGAAAAAAATTGAACAAAATCGTAAACGGTGCCTTGTTCATTTGAAAATTCCAATATGATTTTCCCACCATCAACATGTTATAGCTCAAAGGCGCCAAATGAGACATCCTCTATATCATCCAAATGTGCACTAAAACTCATAAATTATAATTATTTGATTCTTGGGTGCTAGCATGGGAAATCAAAGTGCTTTATGATGTCCCTTCAATCGTGTGAAGAATGGGTAATTTATTTGTGAGGGGGAATTGATCAAGACTTTTTATTCATTTGGTATCTCCCTATAAAGCTTGAGGTGGTCTAAAAAATCATGAAAGAGAATAACATACTTATTTTTTGTCTAAAGCACATATATACTAGGGTTGAAGTTTTCATAAATTGAGTTTTGGATCGTATGGAAACTTAACATACAAAAACACCCAAAAAACACACTTATAACCTAACTAACTCATCATAATCTTCATAAATATTTTATCATTATCTTGTGACATTATTAAGTAATCATGTGATAAAATGAGAACTATTTAATCAGCTCATAAACTCCCCGGATAATTTAACAAGCCTTCAATGTGTTATGTTCATTTGAAAAGTTATATTTTCTCATATTTACTTTTATCATTAAATAACTTGTGAATACCTTGAGAAACAAATTCAATAATTATTATTCTAAACTGAATAATATAGTTGAATTATTTTACTTTCGATCATTCACACTCAGACGTTCACCAACCCCTACACATGGGGACCACTTCATCTTAAACTCATATTCATCCAAATATGTGAAACTTGTGGATACACTTAGTGTGTGAACATATATGCTATTATATCTATAATAGTGAGTTCTCATAGACCAAGAGTGGAGTATACCAGACTATCAAGACCCCAATGTATATAAGGAATTTCATATCTATGACAACCTCCTATAAACATGCTCCATGTAATATAATCTTACTATCCTATGATATCTCATAAAGTAGGATTCACACTCTATGTCATCATCCTTTATTACTTTATTTATTTGTTGAATTTACTAGGAATAATTGCCTTAAATCACCATGGTCATGGATTTAAAAAAGTATCAACATCCTAGTCAACTGAGCCTAAGATATCTCTTCCTTTCGAAAGTGACAAATCTCATATTAATCATTTGACCAATGTAATACCACCAATGACACATCCAGTGCAAGATACCTCACCACAACTTCAATGAAATGGTTTTTGTCTTGCATCAAAGTATGAAATCATATGGTGCATATTGATAATGAACTCAATTCAATTAACCAATACACATTCTCATAGATAGGGACAACCAATGACACCTAAAGCATGTGATATTCCTATTAGCGGGTCATTCCCCATGATCTCCTCTGCTCAATATCAAAAAGGGTGAGTTTCATAAGAATAAGTATCAATTCTTATGATACCCCAAAACCTAATAGTTAGACATCATCTGTGCCCCATAAATATGTTGTATCTAGACCACATGACATATATGTAAGATTATTATCATGGTATAGTAAGGTTTTAATTATATTTGGTAATTACTATAACCTTTTGATAAAACACATAATCTAAGGGTATTAATATATAAATAGTGGATGCAGAAGAAAAAAATACTATTATGGTAATAAAAACACATGTATATATCAAACTGTATACATGTAATGGTAATAAAAGTATATACAAGAGTTAGTTCTAGGTCGCCAACTCGCAACACATACCACATATAAACAAGATTAATATGAATTTCAGATTTACATGCCATTATTTTCATTACCATATTTAAGTGTGTATCCATTTATAAAATGTGATTCAACCATTAAAATAGCAATAAGAAGTTTGATCACAATAGTAAATATCAATTTCGAAACATCAATAAATGAGGAGTGGAATGAATTTTTATAAAGAACATGTGAATCACCCCTTCCCGCCTGATTTATTTAGTCCAATTTATTATCATATTTAGTTTAATTCATATTATCCACCCAATGAAAAGAAATTAATATTAATTTACATTCACACATAATTAAAGAAGGATAAATCCTAAATCCCCTATCAAAACTGAAGCTCTGAAGATCGCAACTCAAGATTAAGGAGAGAAAGTTGATCTCAAGTCTAAGTGCACACAATGGAAACCTCAACAACCCAAGCATAGTAACATATATAAATCACTCAACCCAAAATCACCAAAACCAAACCAAAATAATTTTCATAAAATACTCTATAAGGAATAGTGTGAGTGAATAAAGAATAAGAGTATAAGAACTCACATTGGATATCAAGGAGATTGATTGCTTGAAGTCAAGGGATAAAATCCACCAAAGTGTGTTTAAAGATCTTCAAGGAAGAACCAATGATAACCTAAGGTTAAAAAGAAGTCAGTGAAATAGGATAGAATCTGATATGGAGCTATGATTTATAATAAAACTAGAAAACATATGGTTATAGTACGATGGGGGTAATCACACTTATAACACCCCAACCCAAATCACCTAGTCCGGGATAAGGTGGAACATAACCTCATGTGTGACTCCTAGTATGCAATAGGTTGTCGACTAGTGGTGAGGTACTAAGAAATATATAGTGTAACTATTCCCTCAGTATCTATGAATATCAGAGTAATAATACAATAGTAACAATAACCAAAGGAATCATATAAGCAAGGAATCATATAAACAGAACTGTCAACATCAACATAGCATGTTGTAATGTGATGACAATGAAATATATATAGTCATAAAAAGTAATAAACATGGATCCCCAAAAGTGTTGGATCAGTATAGGAAGGGAAAAAAGAAAATTGATAAAAGAGGTGATGCTACTTCTGAATTATGTCTCAATGTCACCTTGAACCCCAGCCACCAACACCTACTAAGAAATCTATCATAGGGACCTTGACCTTAGTCAAGTCCCTGATTATAAAGTCTATATATGCATCAAGATACCTATGTAGGGTGTGAGAATAGACCCATTGGGACATCATCAATAAGAACTTAACCTAAATTAAACAATTATATAAATATGGATGCATCAACATAAAATAAATATATAAATAACTCATAACCCTGTTGGGTCATCATGTGTAGACCAAACTACCATGAACCTCGACCCTTCATGCTTCAGATCTATACCAGAAAGAAGGTTTGTTGAAACCATGATATCAATAGTAATCCCTGACCCACACCTATCCCATTGTTCATGGCATCAATCGCACTACAACCCATACCTAAGGATCTTGGGAGGTCTAACATATCACTCTGGCTCATCCCAAAGGTTCTTGGTAGGCCACCATAATAAATGATAAAATATTTTCAACATGAATCAATAACCATATCAAAATCAAGGTAAACATCATTCCATCTCATCCATCATCTATATAAGACTAACCAATCCCAACTGAGATCTAATAGCTCCTCCGAGGTCAAAGTTCCCAAGTGGACAACCCCTACGTTGTCTGTAATTCCAAGTGGAATTTACACTCTAACCAAGCATTATCCTAACACTCCCCCTCTAAAGGGTGCACTATACTTATACAGGAATAACCAAATGCATTTGTACCTTAGACAGAAGTCACATAGGCTACTCACACACCCACAACCAAAATGATGCATGCAAATTTATGCAAATGTCATAAAATGGTGAGGGTATTCCTATATTATGTGCAGCAAGACTAAACCACCAAGAATCGTTGTATGCAAAAACACTAACACACCAAATCCCTAAAATCAACCCCAAATTCAGAGCTTTAGGGTTATATGAAATTAAATGAAATATAAATGATTATTAGAATCTAGAACATTGTTATAATTACCCAGAGAGACCCAATGCAATGAACAACATTCGATTCAGTGAAGAAATGAGATGAGAATATCCAATTATTTCCACAACTAGATGTTTAGGCTTTTGTGATGGGTTTTTTTATAGACCTTCACTAAAAGTCATTTGAAACAGGAATCCATTGTAAAAAAATCATTGCAGAAAACAGTGTTGAAAATAAGAGTATTAATAACATTTTATCACAAAAAAAATATTATTTGTGATGGTTCATTATTTCTATCACAAATAAGTATGAAAAATTTTATAAAAAAATTAATTGAAATAAATTCAAAATCCATCACAGTTAATTCAATACTAAAAAATTATATATATATATAATTAAAAACAAAATTAAAAAATATATATAAATATAAAAAAACCATACATAGAATAATTATACCATTTCACACATAATATGTCCATGAAATCAAAATACATGGTGGTTAATACAAGAAATGAGGATCAACTAGTATCAGGGAAAAGAGGATCACCCAAAGGGTTAGGGGGAACTCCATGCCAACACCACATGAAATTCATCACATGTACTCTGACATCTACTCATCTATCAAACATTTTTTCTCATGCACCTCCTCTCACTCTCTCTACATACACTGTATAATCTCATCTTGAGCTCAAAACCTCTCTTCATCCTATGTAGCAGACAGCAACAACTATGCACGATCTCCCTTCAATCTAACCGATGTACACCAAATGTATAACTCCCAGACCTATCTGTAACCTCCTGCATCCCCCGATTTTGTCAATTAGATAATGACCTCCTCTTAAAAGTCTATCCTATCTAGTAGGAGCACAATCCTGCCCATGTTTGGGCTGAGATATAGTGAGTTCAATGAGATAAGTAAGACTTGTTGAAAATAGTAATGGAATATCAATCCATGTAACTCTTTCTTAGGTTTTCTAAAAACTAAAAAAAAATATTCGTATATATAATTTTATCATGCCTATAGATAAGAGATCTCATGGTATCATCGATTAGGGTCCATAAATTTTGAAATAAAATTAAAAAAACATTTTAATAATTAAATAAATTTAAAATAAAATATATTATTTATTAATATACAATCTAGTGTTCGAATATCTGATGTCAAATATCAATGGTAACCTGATCCCATGACACCCATGGCATAAAAAATAATTTCAT
Source organism: Viscum album (assembly GCA_963277665.1). Classification (NCBI taxonomy): domain Eukaryota; kingdom Viridiplantae; phylum Streptophyta; class Magnoliopsida; order Santalales; family Viscaceae; genus Viscum; species Viscum album. The sequence continues at coordinate 135,921,569 of OY728137.1, forward strand.
AGAATTGTACCAGCCTTCCCAATAGGTAAATGTGAAAAAATATGCAAATTAAAACAAATAATATACAAAAATTAATACCAAAACTTAATATGAAATAAATAACTTAAACAATTGAACATACCTCTGCAAACATTGATCAAAATCAAGAGATTAGTGTCTTTTAGAAATAGGTTTTGGAATCATCAATCTAGGAAGGTTTCACCCCCTCTGTAGCATCCCCATCCCAGAAGCCATTGGAAGGGTGCTCTGAACCGGGTTGGCCACATAACCTCAAGTGCATCTTCCCAAATGCCAGAGGCTGCCGACTAGCAGTGAGGTCCCTTTTAACGTGTCTGCGGGGAAGACTATTCCCTCATAGATAATAAGTAATATACGGAGGAAGAAAACTATTTTATAACAATAGAAGAAGCATATAAATAACCAAACTACAGTAGAGGAAATATTAATAATCCAACTGAATAAATGACCAGTGTGGAAGATGAAAGATAAACCAAATACACAATAATTTCATGCCATGATGTCTGTTCAAAAAGGAAAGTACATAAAATAGGAACACAAGAATGCTACCAAACTGAAATGAAAAGACACAAAGTATGACAACTGCATTATGAGAAAGGATCGGTCCTCTTCCCCCAGTCTCCATCCTAAGAAGCAAGAAAAAATCAAGCATCGAAAGTAGCATGCTTCCCTTTTTCAATACCTGCGATCATATAATCTACTCGAGTTCCAATGACACCCGAGTAGGGGTGTGAGATAAAATCCCAGTAGGTTAGCACACACGATGTCTAAACCTTTCCATTTTAGGAAATAAACAAAAACATTGTGACATTATATAATAAATTAAAGTTAAATAGACAAACTAAATATGTGTCACTAGGTTCTATCTTCATCAGTACCCCTATCACATCACCTGCTTCGGCCTAAGCTGAGAGTCTGAATAAAGTACCTATAAGAAGAAGGATGTACACATATATATAAGCCTAGGATAATCAAAGTAAAAACAAGGAGGAGGCATACCCCAAGCTTGTGCTTTAACTTGGAGTCTAAATTATGTGTCAACAATGTGTGTTTAAATACACTAGAAAAACATCACAATTCTCAAGAGACTCAAGGTAGCATTAATAAAAACCTTCCATGCATCATTATTATTTTGTTCAAGTTGAGAGTTGGAGTATTAGTCCTTCCTAAAGGTACCGTTATGGTGCATCCTTAAAATTATCCAATACCTCTGAGCTCATCCAAGGCATTCTTTTGAAAGACCAAGTATCGCTCAGGGCATGGTTTTATCATGAGTTTGTCCTTGTATTGCACAGAAGGGGTTAAGTATCACCCAAGGCATGGCATATCCACTTTTCCAATGGGTCTATCCCTGAATGTCCCTTTGGGAACTATTATCACTCATGAGTATTTTAGAAACCTAGGGAAACCCTCATCTGGCATAGCCTAAGACATCGTCTCTCTGGCGTAATGTGTAACCGGTCAGAAATGGGGAGTCCTTGTGTAGTCCTTAATATGGAACTCATGTTGTCTCACTACCCTAAATTTAATTAATTTTCAAGGAAATATATATCACAGGATATGCATTTATAATTGCAATAAAATAATAAGAGAAACTCAAAGCCACATACTAATGATCATTCTAGTTAAGCAGTTACAGCCAGAGAAATTTATTAGTGAATATAGAAAAAATGAACATTTTAATTAATTAATAAATCAGCACAACAAACTATAAAAAACCCAACAATTCATGGTTCATAATTATTCTAAAATGATTATTTAATTTAAACTCAATTAAAAAGGGTTGTGTAACACATGAAATTAAATAAATTAAATATTCAAGGCCAACGGTATTTATACCGAACACATAGGCACACCCAAAGGGGTGTTTGACCATTTTACAAAAAATTTAACAATTCAATTTATGATAAATAAGGATGAAATGATTAAGCAAAAAATTAATTTAAAAATATTGGGTGAAATTGAACAAAGCCGGTAGGCACCGACGAGCAGAAAAATTGTGCGTTTTTATAAATCAAAAAAAATAGAGGGAAAGCTAGTAGACTCTCTACCTTATGGTCGTAAATGATCCTATGATCCATAGTAGGTTTTTATTTGACCTAAAACATAATAAATGGGTGATTTTATAAAAAAATATCAATTTCAGGTAAAATCATTCTATGACAGATCTCAAGACAGATTTGGAACGAGATCGCATGATTCTTGGTGTGTGAGGTTAGCCTTACTGAGAGGTTTATTGCTCACCTAACGGTGAATAAAATAGATGACGAATGGGGGTGCAGCAGTCTTCCAAAGGAGGAGGAGGGAGGAGGAGGCGCACCACCAAGGGGTGCTATAAGGGCGATGCACAAGGAGAGGGAGAGGAGAGGTAGAGGAAAAAAAAGAAAGGAAATAAAAATAAAAGAAAAATAAGAAAAAAATAAAAGAAAATAAAAAAAGGAAAAAAATGAAGGAAAAAAATAAAATAAAAAGGGTGGAAAAATAAAGAAGATAAAAATAATAAAAAATGGAATTTCCCCATTTTAATTATTTTTACTTTTTTCAAAACCCCTTTCTATTTTATTTTTAAATTTCCTTTTATCCCTTATTTATTTCTTTTAATTTACATTAAATCACTTATTATTTATTTTTAATCCTTAATTAATTATTTTAGTCCCGAACATCATGCTAAGGTGCGATGTAACATTTTTCATAAATCTCGTGCAGTCATTTAAATTATTTAAATAGCTTCCTAGGATCCTCCATGGGGTACGCAGGCATGCTCCCTGGGTTCTCTTAAGGATTTAGACATGAAATCTTAACACTCTGTACCTTGATTAAAGTTAGGACGTTACACCCTTCTAATAGGAGGTGTTGGGATAGCATCATGAGGGTTAGATGAATGGTCATTGGGCTCATCATTGGAAAGCTTGGCATCAACAATGGAATAGAATAGATCTTTGGGACCATAGCTATCCATCTAAAACAAATAATCTTACCTGTAAATAATTTTTTATATAGATATCAAATATAAAAAACTAATAAATACCATAATATAATACATCATTCATCATCTTCATTCTCATGTTCATTAACAAAAATATCTTTATCTTCCTCTTTAACATCGTCAACTTCCATACAACTTTCAGTTTCATCATCTTTTATCACTTCATCAACATTATCAATATCATTGACCCTTAACCAGTGGGTTTCATCATTGATATTTATATCTTATTTAGTAATAGATGTATTTGGAGATGTTTCCTGAAAATTTTCAATATGATTCACTTCTACATAACCATTTTCTTTTTCAATAAATATATTTTCATGAAATTTAATTTTTATTACACTCCACCATCCATTAAATCTCACTAAAAAACACAATAATTTTCATAATAAACTTGGTGTACTTGATGTGACAATATAAATAGTTCATTTATGGAAAGAAGACTTTTATATTTAATGTTAATAACACCATGTCGTGGATGAAATTACAACCCTCGATCAATATCAAACCAATGAAATTTAAACATCGTTACATTATTTTATTCCTAGATAATATAACTCAATTATATCATCTAGCATGTCAAAAATTTAAATTCACTTTCTTTATGATGAGATCCTTTTAAACAAACACCATTATTCATTGATTTCCTTAATTCTTCATATATGTGCATGTGAAATCAAAATCAATTAATCAGATACCCATTATAAGATTTTACCAATTTATATGGAGGGTATGTTAGCACACATAATGAACTATCAATTTTACTTTCATGTTGTGTTTCCTACAAACAATAAAAAATGTAATGATAAATATCATTAAAAAATTTATTTAATATTCCAACATAAATAAATTAACTTACTAATCTTTGAAACCAATATTCAAAATTATGTTTTCAATGTTCTTCAAGAGTAGCAGGGGTAATTTTTATAATTTTTTTTGATATGGTCATCATATAGTCTACAAAAAAATATAAATAAATTTATCTCTTAAAAAATTAAAAATAATAAAAAAAAGGTAGCAGTTACTACAAAAAACTTTCAATTTCTTCACAATTGAGTAAACATATGTATGAGCTTTGTGCAGTTCTTCATATGAAATTTATCATTCACAATAACCACCAAAACCAATCTCGGGCTGATTAAAAACAAACAATTGGTGGTTTTTGAAATCATCAACATTTGGCTCATTGTGACCCATGTGATTGTGTTTTTAAGGATATTCATATTGAAAATAATAAGAGTGGAAATTTGAAATTTCCTCCTAAAAGTACACTTCTACATTTGACCCTTAAACTGGCGGGTTTAGTAAAACTACCTAGGCCTCAGGATAGTCCACCGGTTAGCCATTTGACTTACAACAACTTGTTGTAGTCCCGAGCTCCTCCAATGAGCCTTTAAACCATATCTTAATCCCTCAAAAATCTAAAACCCACTAAAATGCACCAAATTTAATTTAATTTAAAATGTAACTCACCTTGATTTATCGAGGAGAATTACAAACTCTCCTGCTAATGGCTTATAGTGCCCGCGAATCATCTTTATGGTTTTGGTCAAACAGCTCTGAACACTACAACTGCACATTTGATTCTCACTCCCACATTTCCTATTGGATTCACCCATTCTTCCATAACACTCGAACTAGAGTCACTTTCTTATTATGAAATTCCTTCTTGCTTCGGTCCACAGTCTGCACTAATCATTCCTCAAACAAAGCATTTGCCTCCAACTCGCCATTCTCACTATCAATCACATACATCGGGTTTGACTTATACTTATGAAGTTATAATACATGAAACAAGTCATTTATAACCTGATGTTATGGAGGGATATCCAAATTGTAATCCACCATCCCAATCTATCCTGCAATCTTTAATGGAATGATGAAACATGGTGTTAGCTTCCCATGTTTTCTCAAAGGTCGATGCCCAAGTTGAGGTGACACCCTCAAGAATACATGGTTACCATAGTTAAATCTAATGGTAATCACCTCTAGTCAGCATAAAAATGTTTCCCACTTCCAGATCAAATGCACCCACTTAGAATTCTCCTACACCAGGCTCAATCTGATCACTGCCAACTCACCCATCTCATGCCAACACCGTGATGATCAACATAGTTGACCATAAATAGCCTATAATGGTTCCATATAAATAGAATCATAAAAAATTTTGTTTTAGTTGAACTCTTACAAGGATAGGTGTTCATCCCATGCCCCACTGAAACCAAGCACACACGTCCTGGGTATATATTTTAGAATTAGGATCATCCTAATGGATTGTCTATCTATTTTAGGATTATATATAGTTCTCAACTTCAGCTACATCCCCAATTCATTTTATAGGTTCTTCCAAAACCATGATTTGAAATGAGAATTTTGATCTAATACGATGCTCATAGGCTCACCGTACAACCACATTATCTCTCACACATAATGTTTTCCCAACTCATCAACTGACTGAGTCTCTCGAATGGTTAAGATGTGTGAAACCTTCTTTAGCCAGTTGAAAACTACCCACATAGAATCTCAACTCTTATAAGTCTTATATAATCCCATAATAAAGGCCACCATCACCTTATATCATTTCCAAACTGGCCCTAAAAGAGGCTGAAACAACCCACCTATTCATTGGTGCCCTGCCTTCACTCTCTGATAGGTAAGGCAACAAGTGATGAACCTTACTGCATCTTTCTTTATTCCTGGCCATTAGAAATGAAATTTTATATCCCTTTAAATCTTGGTCAATCCTGGATGCACCACCCGGTATTAAGTGTGAGAATATCTCATAAATTCCTCTCTCATGGATATGGGAATGACAACCCTCCCATGCACATGAATTATGTCATTCCCATCCATAGACCATACTTAAATAGGTTCAGGACCCATCAAATTCTCTTGCATCACCTAATAATAAATATTGGATTCATGGTCATCCTTAACCCGGTTCACCAAGGATGATTATATAATCAAATAAGCACAAACCACCACTTACAGGTCTTATAAAAAATCTATCTTCCAACTCGCTAGTAGACTCATGAGCTTTACCTCTTCCTTTAATGTCTGCATCCTCATTTACTATAATTTCCTACTGAGGGAGTTTTTAGAAATGTTCCCTTTTAATAGGATGTATTCCATCTCAAAATAAAAGGTTTGAAAGTGATTGACCCAATTTCCCCGATATAGGTTCAAGTCTCACTGATAAAATATATATCGTAAGCTTTTGTGGCCAGTGTAAATGGAAAACCTCTCACCAAAGAGATAGTGGAGCCAACACTTTAGATCATAAACTGCAACAACTAACTCTAAGTAATGAGTAGGGTAGTTCTTCCCATGGGGTCATAACTGACATGACCCATATGAGACTACCTGCTCATGATACATCAATACATCCACCAGAACAAACCTTGAATAATTATAGTAAACTATATACCCAACCCCTATGTATGGTAGAATTATAATTGGAGGAGATATAAACCTCCTATTTAACTCATGGAAGACCTCTCCACACTTGTCATTCCACTCAAAATTGACCCTTTTCTTAGTCAACTCTATCATAGGTGGTTCTAAATAGGAAAATAATTGAATGAAAAACGTATAATATTCATCCAAATCGAGGAAAATTTGGATCTCTAACACATTCCTAGGCTAGAACCAAAACATAATAGCCTCCACTTTATCTTGATTGATAGAAATCCTAACCTCATAACCCACATTTCCAATTAAATATACCTCTTTGATCCATAAGTGGTACTTAGAGAACTTGGCATAAAGTTTATGTGCTCAGAGTGTGCTCAAAATAGTATCAAGGTGCCTGGTATGCATCTCTGAAGTCTGTGAGTAGACTAGGATATCGTCAACAAAGACTTCAACAAAAGACTACGGGTAAGGGTGAAAATATGTTTCATGAGACCCATTAATACTATAAATGAATTCATCAAACCAAATGGAATCATGAGATACTTATATAACCTGTACCTACTCTCAAGTGTCATCTTTGACACATCCTCATCCCTACCCTACAATTGATGGTGCCCTGATTGAAGTTCAATATTAGAGAACTACCAGGATCCCCTAAAATAATCAAACAGATAATCAATACTAGGTAGTGGATATCAATTTTTTACCATAACCTAATTAAATTGTTGATACTCAATACATAATCAAATTATTCCACATGACTTCTTGGTGAATAAAACTAGAGCACCCCAAGAAGAAGTGCTTGATCAAATGAATCCCTTCACCTCTAAGTCATCAAGTTGTACCTTAAGTTCTCTTATCTTGATTAGTGTCATATGATATGGGGGAATAAATATAGGCTACTCATTTAACATGAGCTCGATCTTAAACGTAATCCCCCTCTTAGGAGGAATAATTGAGAAATCATCTAGAAAAAAGTCTTGGTAATGATCCACCGTTGGAGGAAAGATGGATGGGTCTTTCATCTGGTATGCTATGAGCACCAAACTTTCCAATTTCACTGTAATGGACCCAATCTAGCTAAGGTATTTCTCTGCTCTACCTACCTCCAAATTCCACTCCCCAATAAGGATGCACTCCTCTCCCTTAGAGAAGGTGAAAATTACCCACCACCTATAAAAAACTATGTGGGCTCTAAAGTTCGTCAACCAATCCATCCCAAATATGAAATTGAATCTCACCATATTAAGGACTAAGAAATACCACAAATACCCATATTCTCTGACCACTATGGAACATGTGAGACACTTTTGCACAGAATCTAACCTTTTTCCAAGAGGTGTATCAAGAAACAACAGATAGGGGGAAACTCTACTAGAAACCCCAACCTAGAGACAAATCAAGTAGAAATAAAGGATTGGAAAACCCCAGTATCAAACAATGCAACTAAATGCATCAAGACATCCAGAACCATGCCTCTCACTATTAATATTCCCCTAACCATCATCAGTTGGAACCTAATCTAGAGAATACACCCTCCCAGTCTTAGATCCACGACCCTACCCTCATGATCCCTAGCTCACCTGAGGGATTGGACCCTATATAACCTATAACTACTACTCTAAGATCCCTAACCTGGTCCCCAACCTGATCTCTCTGAAGAATCCCAACTATCCACCTGAGGTAATTGTGATAAATCCCTCAAGGCCTGAGTCTTTCTCGAACCACTGGCCATACCCAACTGAGGGAACCTTGAACAAAAATGCTTGAAATTATCCATCCTACCATAGTTTTGACACTCCTTCAGCTAACTGTCACACGAATAGTAGTAATTCCCTAGATGTCTGCACTTGAAGCACATAGGAGGATCCCCTCCTCAGAGTGAAAGGGACGAACCCCCCCCCCCCCCATCTTGACTGTATCTCACTACCCTGACACATATCATCATATATCCTATTCCTATAATTGGAAGGAGCACTCATAACAATCGAGAAACCGCTACTAAAAGGAGGAATCCCCGCTATATTTTCCTCATCCAACCCCTTCTCAATGGTAAGATCCTTACAAACCATTTTCAAATACGAGATCAGGTCAAATGTCAGAATATGACACCTCACCTCCAGATGAAGTACAATATCAAACTTTATAGCCTTCGGAGCCTCATTAATAGCCAGTAATGGATAAAAATGGATCAACCCCTCAAAAAAAGCTCACATACTTGAACACTAATTTCATTTCCTTTTGAAGTTCCATAAACCCCTTAGCCATGTCTAAACTCAAATCCTTGAGAAATAATTCCTCAAAATAATGGTTCTAAAAAGATTCCCATGGCAAGTCATCATGTCTCATAGCTTGAATCATCACACCCTACCACCTCTTGACTATTCCTTGCCACATAAAAGTATCCAAATTCACTCAGTGATCAGTCAGAGTCTCCACCAGGTCAAAAATACTCTTGATGGTCTCAATCAAATATTCTACATCATGGGGACCACCCATACCCTAGAATGTTGGAGGATGTTATAGTTATAAGTATCAAGAGAAATATGCCATAGTCATCCCTCCCCGATGGTCACCTACACCTCCCACTAGTAAAATGTGGAACATTCCTAACTAAAGGGGCTCTTCCACATGAACCATAAGAGAAACATTTAGGGCATGCTCAGCCAGCCCCTCCTAAATATCTAGTGGTACAATAAGAGTATTCCCTACTTAAAGAGTGTCCTTGTCCTAGTTTTGTGTGTCATTATGGGACATAGATGAGGTGGAATTATCTAAAATTCCAACATAATCTTAGATTAACTTCATAAACTCAGTCATTACAATACTTGGGAAATTAACATACATACATGAATACACAAAAACACTATAAAACACACCCTAGAAGTTCCTTCAACCACTTTTCATAACCCATGTAAAAATTACCCAATGTATAATCCCGCATTATGGTGTTTGAATGATATTCACAGTCATATAATAAGAAAATCATAAGCATGTTCAGCTTTAATTAATTATATGTCATCAAAAATATATTTGGGAAAACACTAAATATATTTTTAAATGGAATTTAGTTAATTTAGACCTATATCAATCACAAGAAATTAGTCATATGACATGTGACCCTACATGCCTACTCATGATGCATGAACTCAGTTGATCTTGCCAACATTCCAAGAGAAAAATACCATAAACCATAAAAAAACAACAATACCCAATAGAAACATGAAATTGAAACAACACATCCAATAGAATCAATCCCATTTTCCTAGTAACTTGGAGATTTAGTAATGAAGTATTGGTCTACCACAATATTATCTCCTTTATTTGAGTCCCAACCAACCTATCTCTATTCTACCAAGATCTAAATAGTAATTTAAAGAAAAATTTCTAATATCATTTTGTAACATTCCAACCCAAATCACTCGATCCGGACTGAGGTGGTATATAACCACATGTGTGCCTCCCTATACACAAGTGGTTTTTGATTAGTGGTGAGGGCCTAAGCAACATATGAGAAGAATGTGCCCTCGGAATCTGTGAATATGAGAGTAAGAATAAATAGAATCAATAACCAAAGTAAGCATAAAAGCAAGGAATTAGATAAATAGAACCATGATGACAATAAAATATTCAAATTCATACAAATCAGTAAACAGGGATCCCTAGAAGTGGTATATCAATGTAAAAGGGAAACAAAAGGAAAATGATAAAATAGGTATCATTTCCCCTAGAGTATGTCTCGGTGTCGCCTTGAACCCCATCCACCAGCACCTACTCCTCAATCTGTTATGGGGCCCTTTCCCTTAGTTGGGTCTATGGTTATAAATTTTTCATGCACATTGAGATTCTATTGTATAGTATGAGAATAAACTCAGTAAGGCACCACCAATGGTCCCTTAACATAAATTTAGCAAATGTATAAAGGCAGATATATCGATAGAAAATAAATACATGAATAGTAATGAAAAATAGTCCCACAGTTCACGGGGTTTATAGAAATTGGGAGGATATGGGGTGGGGTGGACCTAAAAATTTTGACCATTAAGAACATTGGCCAATGCGGGTTGAGTCCGCACAGGTGCAGGCCAAGGCGGGTTGAGCCCGTGTGGGTGCGGGCTTACCCGCAAACCTAATTTAAAAATTATTATTATTATTACAATATATGATTATTTAACATTTTAGTTTTTTTAATAAAAAATCATGATTAAACCATGACATATGATTTCTCACCGTAATGGCCGTGCTAATTCACCATTCATTCAAATTTAATTTTAAAAAAAAAATCTATATTTATTGTTTTAATATTATATTATAATATTTATATAGTAATTATTAACCATATTCACATGGTGTTTCATCCCACCACTCAAAAAATGGAATCCATCTCCCTTGTACATGGTTTCAATTCTAAAAGAGTTATTATAATAATAATATTTTTTTGTTCAATTTATTATTGTTATTATTTAATTTTGTTTTGTTATTAAGAAAATAAGAAAGGAACTCATGGGAACCCTAATTGTCTCCTCCAACACTATCTGTTACCTGGAGAGTCATCATTCATTCACATGTCTATCTTTTTGCATCACCACACAACCAACACTATCATTCATCACCCCTCACTGATCACTCACCTACTTTGCATCTCAATAGTTCACCACTATATCATCATTGTCGCAAGCTACCATTGACCCATCGAAAAATGTTCCATCACATCCTTTAAAACTCTAGTTATTGTAGATCCATACTTCTCCCCATAACTACCATTAGGAATGAGAAAAATACAATATTTAAATGATTATAAATAGTATTTTTTAAATGCGGGCAAGACTACGGGCTGCCCGTAGGCTTATGTGGATCGGGGTCAACTTGAAATTTTTTGTTCATATTATATGTGGGATTTTGTAGAAAAAACCACATGGGATCAAAACCATGTGGGCTTGGCCCAACCCGCCCATTTTTCAATACTATACATAAACAACTCATAACATTGTCAGGTCATTTTGTGCTAACTTGGTCATCATGAACCCCGACCCTACCTGCTTCGGCTCTAGGTTGGAAGGAAGGTCTATTGAAACCATGATAACAATATAAACCTCAGACCACTCCTATATCATGGGTCACAACCTCAATCACACCAAGTACCATCTAGAAGGATATTAGGAGGTCATCCATGTTATACTGACCCATCCCAAAGGTTCTCGGTAGGTCCAACGTATCACCCCAACCCATCCCAAAGATTCTTGGGAGGCCACCATAAGCAACGAGAAAACATTTTAAATATACATCAATAAAAATATAAAAATCAAGGTAAACTTCATTATATATCATCCATCATCTATCTTGGCCTAACCAACCCCAACTGGACCTAAACAGCTCCCCAGAGGTTAAATTTCCCAAGTGGAAAACCCCTATGTCATCCATAATTCCAAGTGGAATTTCCACTCTAACCAAGCATTTTCTTAACCATCCCCATCTAAAGGGTCTACTACACCTATACGGGCCTAACCAAATGAATATGTACCTTAGGAAGAAGTCTCACAGGATACCCACATACCCATGACCAAAATGATGCATGCAAATTTATTCAAACATTGGAAAATAGTAAGGTCTTTCTTACCTTATGAATACTGAGACTAAACCACAAAGAATAGTTGTCAACAACAATCCTGACACACCAAATCCCAAAAATCATCCCCAAATTCTAAGACTTAGGGTTAAAGGACATGAAATGAAAGAGAAACAACAATTATAAGATAGAATGGTGTTAGATTTACTTGGAGAGACCCAACACAATGAACGATATTCAATTTAGTGAAGAAATGAGTTGAGGAGAGCCAATTCCTTCCCAAATAAGACTCCCCTATTGGAAATTCAAATAATTAGTCAAGGAAGAGGAGGGGGAGTTAAAATGTAAGCTTAGGGCATGACCCCTTTTAAAAATTATTCCCAATGGTCCCATTGGCTTTTCGGTGGGTCCAAGAATATTTCCCAAGCCCTTGGACAGACCACTGGCTAGTCAGTGGCCCTATACTGATTAGCCGATGGACCTACAACAACTTTTTGTAGTCCCAACCTCCTTTGAAAAGCCTCTAAATTGTCTCTTAATCCCTCAAAATTCCATAAATTGCTAAAATACACTAAAATAAATTTAATTTAAAATTTAACACACCTTGAATTGTTGAGGGGCATTACAACATCACTATGTAGACCCAATTCGAAAATCATGACATGATATCCCCTGAATCTTGATGGCCAAACTGCTTGAAAACCAATGCATTCATTGAAGTCTATGACACAACCAAGGTTTCCATGGAATAATAATTTAACTCTCTAGGATCATGATGTAATATTCACCCTTCTCCCCTCAAACTCGATGCACCTTAAACAAAATCATGACATAGTGCAAGGTACCACTATGCAACATACTTCAGATAGGAAAAAACAAGAAAACCAACTACTAAGGACTCCATGACACATTGAAACCTATCTTGTGTAAGATTAACTCAATAGGTTCCATGCCATGACCAACATATGTAAGATTAAAAAAAACATCCATCATGCCACAACTGACCTTCTACTCTAAGACGACGTGACCCTAAAATCTCAAAAATTATTTCCCGCTCCATAATGAACCAAACCTCAACGTATCCTCCACACTGAACAATCGATCATGCCAAAATTACTAATTACCATGATGTGATTTGAGTTAACAATAGAAAAATCATCTTAAACTCCCTCTCACTGATTCTCATTGTGCATAGTTATTCATAACCATGCATCAACCATGCAACCTTAAATCCTTCATTTTTTTAGAATTTCAAAACCAAAATTCACTAAATTTAAGAAACTCAATAATTTTGAAAAATAAAACACAAAATTTATAATAATTGTGTCACAACAAAATTATAAGGGACCACAAATAGTAATTCTTGGTATTCAATAATTTAAATTGTTTTAAAAAGTTGGAATTTAAATATGTATAAAGGTTTCTTAATTTCCATTGAATTGATGTTACCATTATTTTAAATTCCAAGGTTTACCAAAACAATAAATAATAATCTAGGAACATCAATTAATAAGGAGTGACATGATTTTTTGTAAAGTGTATGTGAATCACCCCTTCCTCCTAGTTTATTTAGTCCAATTCATTATCTTGTTTAGATTAATTAATATTATCCACCTAATGAAAACAAAAGCATGATTAATTCACAAGTATACATAATTAAAGAAGAAGAATTCTTAAATCTCATACCTCAACTGAAGCCCTGAATATCACAATGCAAGATCAAGGAGATAAAGATGATCTAAGGACAAAAAAACATAATGGAAACCTCAAAAACATATAGCATAGTAAACTATATCAATCAATTGACTAAAAATCACCCAAACCAAACCAAAATTGTTGTCATAGACTTCCCAACAAGGAAAAATGAGAGATAATAAAGAAAATAACACAGTATGGCCCTTTAACAGCACACAATAGGGGCTTTAAAAATGCTAAAAAAGTGTTTTTATCCACAGTATCATTAAAGGGGGACCCCTTTATCAGAACTAAACTAAAGGGAACCATTTATCAGTGCATTATTTAGTTATAATAAAGGGGGGGATTTATCAATGTTATAAATAGCATTGATAAAGTCACTACTACTACAGTGTGCTATTTGAATAACAACACACTATAACAAATACACATGTATACACTTGTATGAAAATATACCTGCATGTAAATTCATAATTTAATTGAAATAAAATTTGTATCAAAAATTAAAAAAAACACTATTATATACATTTAAAACAATTTTTTGTATAATTACACTTGCAATTACTATCCATAAACATTTAAAAACATCAATGTTTCATCGTCTTTGGCACCCACGAACCCCTCTCAAAAAAGCCTGATCGTGGTATCAGTTGTCGAAATAACCACCACAACCCAAGAAAAAGAATACATCTATATAAGAAAACAAATATTATGTTATTAATACCATAAATAAATAAATTAAATATAAATATGAAAGAATACATTAATAAAATTTCAATTTTAAATAAAAGGACACACTTAGAGTTATACCGATCACATCGTGCGTTGGATTGAGGTGAGGATGATTCCTACATGTCACAAATAACTTATGGATTGTTTTTATAAAGTATCAAATCAATACAAATACTTTTTATTAGTTTTGAGTATTTCATGTGTCTTTTTTACTAAAATGTCATCTAAAATGACAAATGCGCACTTTGAGTCATATCGGTCACATCATGTGTTGGTTTGATGTGATACTGATTTGTGAACATAAAAAATGACTTACGAATCATTTTACTAAAGTATCAAGACAATATGAGTACATTTTCTTATTTTTTAGTGAGTGTCACATATTTTGAACTAAAATGTCAATTTTAGATAGATAATAGACACTTTGAGTTATACCGAGCACACCATGTATTGGATTGAGGTAAAGATAATTAATACACATTATAAATGAATTGTGGATTATTTTTATAAAGTATCAAAACAATCCAAATTTGTTTTCATTTTTGAGTATGTCACTTGTGTGTTTTACTAAAATGTTAATTTTAAATAAAAAGACACACTTTGAGTCATACCGGTCACACTGTGTGTCATACTGAGGTGTGGTTGATTCCTACACGTCAAAAATAACTTATGGATCATTTTCCTGAAGTATCAAAATAATATGAATGTGTTTTCATAGTTTTTAGTATGTCACCTTTGCTTTTTACTAAAATGTCATTTTAAATTGAAAACACACACTTTGGGTTATACTGGTCACATTGTGTGTTGATTTGATGTGAGACTAATTCCTACATGTAAAAAATAACTTATGAATCGTTATCCTAAATTATCAAGACATCATAGAGAGTTTTCTTGGATTTTAGTGAGTGAAATATGTTTTGAACTAAAATGTCAATTTTAAACCGAGAAGAGAAACTTTGAGGCATACTGGGTACCCGGTGTATCAAATTGAGGTGATAATGATTTTTATACATCATAAATGAATTATGGATAATTTTCCTAAATTATCAAAACAATATGAATGTTTTTTCTTAGTCTTGAGTATCTCACTTATCCTTTTTACTAAAATTAATGTTAATTTTAAATAAAATGACACACTTGGAGTCATACCAGTCACACCATGCATCTAATTGAGGTTAGGTTGATTCCTAAATGTCATAAATGACTTATGGATTGTATTCCTAAAGTATAAAATAAATATGAATGTGTTTTATCAATTTTGAGTATGTCACTTATTATTTTTACTAAAATTAATGTCAATTTTAAATAAAAAGATACACTTGGAGTCATAACGGTCACATCGTGCATTATATTGAGGTGTGACTAATTCCTACAAATCACAAATGACTTATGGATCATTTTATTAAAGTATCAAAGTAATGACTAATTCCTACACATCACAGATTGAGTATGTCACTTGTGTTTTTTACTAAAATGACATTTCAAATTAGAAACACGCACTTTGAGTCATATCGGTCACGTTATGTGTCATTTTGATGTGAGACTAATTTATACACATCAAAAATTACTTATGAACTATTTTAATAAATTATAAAAACAATCCGAACAAATTTTCTTGGTTTTTAGTGAGTGACATTCTTTTTGAACTAAAATGTCAATTTTAAACTGATAACTGACACTTTGAGTCGTACTGGTCATACCGTGCATTGGATTGAGGTGTGGTTAATTTCTACATATCAAAAATGACTTATGAATCATTTTCCTAAGGTATAAAAATAATATGAATTCATTTTCTTGGTTTTGAGTATGTCACTTGTTTTTTTACTAAAATTAATGTCAATTTGAAATAAAAAAGACACACTTGGAGTCATATTGGTCACATTGTGTGTTAGATTGAGGTAAGGATGATTCCTACATGTCAAAAATGACTTATGAATCATTTTCCTAAATTATCAAAACAATATTAATGTGTTTGATTAGTTTTTAGTATGTGATGTTTTTTTGAACTAAAATATAAAATTATAAACTAAAAACATACAGTTTGAGTCATACTGAGCACACTGTATATCGAATTGAGGTGAAGATGATTGATTATATAATTCATGTTTTGATTTAAATTATTTGTAATAAGACATAAAAGATAGAACCATTCAATTTGGATGGAAGAGGAAACCCCAAACTGCTTGAAACACCCCCATCCAAATGCAACATGTTCTCTCTTTTATGGCTTTTTATAGACAGTTGAAAGAAAAATATGACTTCCCAAAAAGAATCCACCCATATAAGAAAACAATTTTATGTTATTAATACTATAAAGAAATAAATTAAACATAAATATGAAACAATACATTAATAAAATGTCAATTTTAAATTGAAACCACACAATTTGAGTCATATCGGGTGCACCGTGTATCAGATTAAGGTGTGGTTGATTCCACCATGTCTTTTTATCCTACAGTTCATGATCATAGTACATTAGTGAATCATCCTTGTTTATGAATTAATTTCTTCATGATCTCTGTGAAAATTAATAAAATAAGTATCAGATAAAAATAATGAGGAAATTAACTGAAAAAAGTAGATAAAATGATGTTAAAATCAACTAAATAAGTAATAGGAAGTCACATATTCGTGATATGTGTATACATTATGACACCAGGTATGTTTCCCAGTCATTTCTAAACAAATCTATTTTATATTTTGAATATAAGGACTTTCTACAATCATGTTAGTACTAGAAAAATATAAATACACAAAGGATTAATAAATATTTTAAATGAAATGGTAATTATATTCGAAAATACCTCTTCAGAGATGCTAGTTTATTGATGGTATATGATATATCTCATAAATTTTAAAACATAATAACCAAAATATTTTCCATTTGTTTGTTTTAGATGTTTTATAAACATTGATAAAAATAATTTTTTTTATATGTGTTTTGATAGTGAAATATTATTATATATACCCTAATATGTATCTGCTTGTAGAAGTCGATAGGCTCTTTATACATATAGACTGTCCTCATACCATGATTTTGATGATATTTAAACACCACCCTATCATAAAAAATATCATTAAAACGTAATATAAAATATATAATTTGAATTTTAGTTATAAAACATTAGATGTAGTGTATTAAAATTTGACAAACAGCATCATGTGTGGTCGGTTTATTGAGTATCCACGCAGTGAATCCAGAAAATAAATCTTTAGAGTATCCAAATTGATCGTAATGAGTACCCAATGTTACCTAAAAAATAAAAAGGAATAATTAATGAAAGTAATGAAAATATATTTGATATGATTAAATTGTATAGTTTTACCCTTGCATCGTTGGTGATAAGAAGAGTTTGTCGTCCATAAGTTTGCTTTTAAACGTTGCAGCTAGTTTTTCCACTATTTCATCAATTTGATCTGAATCAAATGAGGTTAGTTATGTAGAATTTCCATGAGGACTAATGAGTCCATATTTATGTTCATAGGGTTTTTTCTTCAAATAATATTGATATATACGCCTATAGAAAATATGATTGTATTTATTCATAATTAACATAGTAGATCAGCTATTGGAAAAAAATCATGAAAACACACATCATGTATATATTTAAAACTAAGACTCTTAGCTAGTCATACTTGAGGATTTAATTTACATTTTCAAGAGCAATGTAGTATTTAATGTATTCTTTGTACATTTGTTCTTCAAAATCAACTATGGAATTACTACCACTTTTTAACCTTGTATCCCCAAGAACCTTCAATGTTAGTAAATGTGGATATTGAATGGGTGGGGTAAAGGTTCTTTGTGAAGATATTTTATATTTTTTAATTGATCTTTTAGATAATTTTGATTTGACCTTTTGCTTCATCTCATTCCCTTTTTCCATCTGTAATATTATTCATCAATTCAGACCTTTTGTCATTAATTGTTAAAGGTTTAGCATGAAAAATAAATTGGAAATTAACACCTCTTTATCAACATCTTTTTTAAAAGATCTAATGATCATAATACGAATGTTTCAATAGCTTTCTCGACCATATGAATATATGCATCATTAAGTGGAATAGGTAGCTCGGTGCTTGGCTCATGAGTTGTGTTAATCCCCACTCTCACATGACCTATTGGATGTTGTTTTTTGTGTGGAGTATATTCTTGGATATTGTACATGGAAGCCCTTCTAACAAGACGATGGGTGGGTGTTGATAGATATAAATCACAATCATTTTCACCCTGTATAATATCAGTAAAGGACATGTATCAGTGTCTACCTGATTCACATTTCATATAAACAATTATGAGAATAATGATTACCTCATCTAAGACATCTTTTTGAGGGGAATGGATCACCTCAAAGCTAGTGGGGTGGTGGGATCATCATGTAGTGATTGTTCTTGAGTTGTTTCTTCTCTTTTCTTCCTCTCCATAACATTTTCTAGCAACTCAATCTTCCAATGAAATTTTTCTTCAAGATTAGTTAATTTCTTTTACATCGCTTCCATTTTTTTTATCTTTTTCCCCTTGTTCTTTTCTTTTCACAAAATATGTTTGGGGTGTCACCCAAAAACCTGCACCTATGACATAGCCATGTTTTTTCAGCCACTTCAAGGACACTGACAGTAGATGGTCATCTAGTACAGATGATGATGATTCATATGACTAATTAGAATAAAAAATATAATAAAATAAGTAATCATTGTTATGTAATAGTGATTTAAATCAAAACAAATTTTTATTATGTCATAATTACAAATATTTCACACACTTTTTGTGCATTTTCATATATTAGTATCCCATATTTATTTACACATGTCTCCTTCCATAGTACATGATGTGGGATGTTAGTGGCTTTGGATTTGGATTAATCAATATGAATATAAACATAGGAACATAATTATACTCTTATTTTATGTTACATAAAATTATTACTATAGATTTAAAATACGTGCCATTTTTTCAAGTGAAGAATACCTCGTCCTTGATTTACAGTAGGGGTGCATTGGTTTTGTTGCTCGTTTCTTATTTTTATCACTCATTTATTATTTCATAAATTAACAATTCTTAATCAAAGTGACTAATACATGTATTATCAAACAATGTATTACCATCCACAATATACTTGAAAAGATGTGTCCTCATGATGACCAGTAAACTCAGCCTATGCTTCTTGGTTTATCAGGTGTGCATACATATATGGTGGGTGAGGGTTTATTTTCCCTTCAACATCTTTGAGATGAAACTTTGTTAGAATTTTATGAAAGCCTCTGTGAGTCTTTCCAAAAAGAATTAATACAAATTTATTTCAGGAGTCATCTACTATAAATGCACTCTACAAGGAACAATGAAGAGTAAGTCAATGATTCATTATTATTTTTTTAGTAAAATAAATAAAGGATATCATAATTTTACCCTAATATCTTCTCAAATCAGTGTCTTAATCACACCCACAACATGGTACCAAAAATCTACATAAATTGGCATGCACCGCTGAGTAGTGAGATTAATGAAACTACTGAACATGACCTTATTGGGGTTAACAGGTTGGTCTCATGCATTCTATATAATCTTGAATTTGATTCCTTGGTTTCTTGCCTTAATAATTATTGTTAACACTATCATGCTACAAAACTCCTATTTTTTCAGGGACACCAGTTGGTCATCATCTACCATTTCCTCAAGTTCAACATCATTAATATGTTGTTCCTCTATATTGATAGCATTGGAATGTGTAGAAGGTTGTTGTTCCTCTACATTGGGAGCACCAGCAGGTTGAGAAAATTGTTGTTCCTCGGGATTGGGAGCATCGGCACGTGCATAAGTCATTATATACAGAAGTGATTCAACATTTAATTTACATTATGTAAATGTAGGAGTGAACATATAATAATATGATGCAATGCAATGTATATTATAAAAAATATATTATTGAACTCTATTTTTTAAAAGGTTGAAGGGATTTGACCCCTCTATTGAGTATCCAAATCCCTTCATTATGGTCTCGTCTGACATACAAGACCCTATCTATATTAGGACCACTGTGAAATGATTTTTATATCCCAATAAAAGGGGAATCCTCAGTAGAATTTTCATCTGACCCTTCAGTGGTTTTGGTGACAATAAAACAATTGACCACTTTCGGTTGTGGGATCTGGAACATAAAATAATTGTACTATTTATGATGCAATTATAAACGATTCTTCTTTGTACCGTTCCTTACTAAAATATACTTTCATGAATCCCAATTCATCTATTTTAATAACACTCATGTTATCAACCCACTTGAATGGAAAATCAGCTCTTGGAATTTTGTATAATTCAACTCCCATATTTTTTTGATGATACCAAAGTATGACATATTCGCATAAATTATATCTCTTTCCATGATACATATATATGCATCGCTTCAGTCACAAGTGTAACTCAACTATTTTACATGGTACTATCTTCATCATGTTCGTTTTTATATAACATATAATTATTAATTACATAACCATTATAAGATAATACATGCACACTTGTTCCTCAGGCTAGCCATCGAAGTCATCCTGGAATTGAATTTGTATTTTCATCTGACTTATTAATAATATGATCTCAAAACTATCTTATAAACTATTTATTATATGTATTTGATATCCATATTTCATCCCTTGATGGATTCAAATGCCTAAGAATTTTTTTATAGGTTTCAACATATGGGGAAACCTCTAAACCGTTATGAAAAACGTAAAGGTGGGCCTGATCCCAATCTATAATAGTGATTATGAAAACATCTATTCCAGAAATTCCTTTACCCACAAGCTACCCAGTGTGAGAAGATTTCAGTAGACCAATGCTTTCCATTCCAGATAGGTATTTGGTACAGAATTCAATGGATTCCTCAATAATATATCACTCTGCAAAACAACCTTTTGGACAACTTTGATTTTTGATATGCCCTTTAAAAATATTCATATATCATTCAATGGAGTACATCCATCTATAATGTATAGGACCACATATTTGAATCTCTCTTACTAATTGAACCATCAAGTGAACCATCATATCAAAGAATGTTAATGGGAAGAACATTTCCAATTAACAAAATATGATGGAAATTTCCTTTTCCATAGTTGAAAATTTCTCTGAGTCTAACTTTTATGCATATAGATTTAAAAAATAAATAGATCCTGGTTAATGTATGATGGAAATTCTTGGGAAAAAATGAAACGTAAATCTATAGACATTAGATCTTGTATCAAAACATGGCAGTCGTGTGATTTAAACCCATTTAACTTTAAATCAATCATTTAAACGATATTATTTATATTTGATTAATACTAATATAGAACCTTTATATCATTCAAGAAGTTATAAAACTGATATCTCTTCTATCTGGAAAGAGTGTAAGCAGTTGGAGGAGGAAAAGATAGTTCTTCACTCTTCACCAGTGTTAACTATTATCGCATTCCCATGTCAATCATGTCCAACCTAGCCTTAATTCCATTCTTTTTTTCAAGTTCATTTAGTAACATGCCAATGACACTATCACATACATTTTTTTAAACATGTATAACATCAATAAAATACCCAACATACAAACAATTCCAGTATGGTAATTCAAAAAAACTGACCTTTTTTCCAATCGGTTTTTGTAAGGTTTTTCAAAAAAGGTTTACCAAAAGAAATGTCTACATCTTTTGATTTCTCAAATAGTTTGACACCTGTTAGTAGAGATGGTGTTTTATGTTCTTCTAAACTCTTATTGAATGATGTCATCCAAGATCAGTACTAATGTTTCCTGGGTAGAAATCTTTGATGTCCTATAAACACAGTCTTCGATCAATGTTTCAATTTAATTGACTGTGTACCTTTTTCACAAATGGGAAACCCTTGAGTTCCTTTAATTTTATATCCTGAAAAATTTCCATAAGTAGAAAATCCATTTATCATCTCATGCAATGTGACTCTCAATGTGAAATCTTTATTCCTGTAAGCATCATACAACGTAATACATGAATCCCACAATAATTTCAAATCTTCGATCAATGGAGCCAAATAAACATCAATATAATTGCCTAGTTGTTTTGGTCTTAATATTATCATAGATAACATAATGTATTTTCATTTCATGCATAACCATAGTGGAAATTTATAATTTTCCAACATAATTGGTCATGTACTATGTGTGTTCATTTGAAAACCAAAAGGATTCACTCCATCTATAAATAGCGCAAGATGAAGGTTTCTCAGCTCATTTTCAAATTTAGGATACTTGTGATCAATTCTCATCCACTGAGGAGAGTCTAATGGGTGATGAGGTTTCCCATATTTATTTCTTGTATCTGCATGCCATGTTAATTGTCTTGTAGTCTCCTCACTTCCATATAGGCGCCTAAACCTTAGAATGATCAGAAAGTACCATAAAGCTTTTTTAGGACCCGATTCATCCTTATTATATTGAGAATAACCACACTTTGGGCATTCTTTAAGTGATTTTTGGTCTTTTTGAAATAGTATACAGTCATTTGGATAGGCATGTATTCTTTTAGATATCATACCCATTGAACGTATCATTCATTTAGAATCATATGTTTGGTTAGGAAGCTCATTATCTCCTAAGAGCATATCATTCAAGAGAGCAATTAGTTTAGTAAAACTGGAATCACTCCATCTATTTCCAGTTTTTAAATTATATATCTTTAGTATGACTGACAATGTTGTATATTTAGTACAACCAACATACAATTATGTCTTTTCACAACTATTTAACTTCTTAAACAATTTATAATAATCATAAAGTTCATCTTTAATATTTATTATCTTTTCCTCAATATGATATTAATCATAATTCACACTTGTAATCACATCCTTAATATGGTTTTCTTTATTGTCCACACTTGTAATCATATCAGATGATCCATAAAATGTAGTGTTATCCCAAACACTAGCTACATTCACTTTTTCTCTATGTTTAGTCAAACATTTATAACTTTAATCTATTCCGTGATAGTCAAGTATTCTTCTAACACTTATGTACTAATTAGTCTTGAATAACAATAGTGTAAACACAGATAAAGGATTTGAGAAGGTTTATATACATGATCTTTTTAAAACTTGATGAACTCTTTCACCTCATCTTCATATTATTTTTCCATACAATTATCACCCATCCATTTTCAATTCATAACCACCCTATTTGATTCAGTAATATTCATATATAAAAAAAATACACAAAAGGGGTCCTTTAAAATAAGGGGAACCAAACATTTGAGTGTTTCAAATAATTTCATCATGCTTTGAAGGAAACGGGTAATTGAGTTTCAGAAAATAATTACTCCCCTAGTGGTAGGTGTTATCTTTTTAATTCATCCACAATGATCACTGGTACCTAGTATGGGATGAAAACTGCTTAGGGTAGTTCAATCAACATAAGTGCATATTCAGAAGAAATGTGGAATGAGTCTAGGAAACAACATGTGATAATAACTATTTACAAGATGAAGCTGATGAGGATGACAATTGTCTCCATAAACCTAAATGTTCTCAGATAGAGGAGTTGGTGAAGAACTGTACAACATTTCTTAGTTTCCTATCTAAAATATTCAATGTTCCTTTAGCTTGGTTGGAGTGGATGGTTTTCTTGGATAATACTAGGGTAATACATTATTTCCCTTTTCCAGTTTCATACTTCACATAAAAAACAAATCAATCCCTAATTTTATGGATGTATTTTGATAAGAGGTTAGTGACCAAAGTGAAAATCTAATTCAAGTGGGTGATGCAGGAAATTCATTCAACTTGCATCTTAATGATGGAATCTAGTTATGGATTCATCCATTTTTACCGATTCATATATTCTTTTATCTTACATATAAAGTGAGACTCTCATTCCTCTCTATGAAGAACTAACATAGTTTCTCATCCCATTTTTTGTCACATTTTCATTAATATCAACCCCTAGAAGCTAACACCAAATCAGAGAGAAGATGTAGTTATGAAGGACTCACCTAATTTAAATCATGCAGGTGATGTTGGATGTAAATTAGGTTTAGGATTTGTAATAAGGTTAAACATTAATTCACCTTTTTATGGTGGTATATACTTTTTTGGTGAAGACTCAGTGGTTAACTTGGTGGAAGGTTTATGTTTTAGTGTGTGGGAGGGTAGTTTAACTATTACACCAATAAAGTTTACAATATAGTGGGGTTATTCTTGGTTATTTTAAATTGCAATGTTTGTGTTGAATTGCATAAGGAGTTTGTGTTACCAATCTATTAGGGTGCTTAAATAATTAAGATAGTTATCTATCTATGATTGTTTTTTTAATAGGTACATCTTCTCACTTTCCTAATAGTTTGAATTTTTAATTTTCTATCTATATCGAGTCTTGTATCTCATTATCTATTTTTATAAACAATGTTTCGACATTATTAAAGGTGAAAAAAATTTGTTCTGTTCTTTCTACATGTTATCAGAGCCTAAAAACCATAGAAGTATCCCTTCATCCCTCCCTCTAGCGTCATTGCTTTCAGATGCCCCTTTGTCACTCATATACTTTACATGCTTGTTTTCCACAAATTTATCTTACACAGTCTCTGAAATATTATGTTTTATTTCATATAACATTTTTCTTGCATCTTTATCCAAAAAATATTGTACATACGTCCTTTTCTAGATGATCTTTTCTATGAATCATTTTCAAGATAACTATTTTTAAACCTATTTTGACATATTTTTCGTGTATTGGAAGACCATGACATCCATATAACTAAAATAAGAACATCTTTTACAACAGTTTTGGAATAATCTACATTGCGTATTTTTATGTGTTAGTGAAATCTCCTTTAAAGTAAGTTTATCATTGCAAGTTCCAACATTTTAAAAATTAGTGAAATGAGATAGAGTATGATCCAATTTGAAATATAGTTTTAGAATGCTTAAATAATGAGTGTATGGATCTATCTAAAATTGATCTATTTGAATAGTTATGTCATACATATTTTCTCATTAGTTTAAATTTTAAATTTTATATTTATTTTGTTCTATCTCGATATTCATCTCTATAAATAGAGTTTCAACATTATTCAAGTGGCATGGTTTCTTGGCCTAATATTTTAAAATATTATTAATGTTGTATATGAGTGTTTGGTTGTAGATTGTTGGTAAATGTTTATCATATGTGTGATATTATTTATGTAAGAGTATTCAAACAAAAGGGTCTTAAGTCTTGGTCATCGTAACTGTATTTGTCATCGTGTCTGCAGTTTGTAAACGCACAGGTGATATTGCATTATTCTAAAATAAAATAAAATTGTTTCCTACTACTAAAATAATTTTATTCCTAAAACTTTCTTTTTCAATTTTAAAAACATAACTAACTTTAGGATAGTTTAAAAAATGATCAAGAAAATGGGAAAAAAATATTTTTGTGATTAAATTATAAAAAAAAACACTATAGTTTCAATTGTAAAATTAGTTTTAAAAATCTAATAAAAATGTTTTTAAGGAAAAAAGGATAATCAACATAAATTTTTGAAAATTATAAAATGATTTTTTTTCTAAAATGTATTTTTTAAAATAAAAAATAAATAATAATTTCAAACAAGTTATTTTTTAAATAAAAGATGTTTTTACTACTGAAAAATCTTAAACAAAGAGACTGTGAAAATATTTACAAAAACTAAACTATGTTTTAAATGATGAAACATGTTTGGTTAACTCACACTCAATAATTTCTTTCATCATAAAATAACAATTACAGAAGTCAAGAAATATAAAAAAAAAGTGTCACTTTGAATGATTTTCTTCATGAATATAATTATAAATGTTATTTAAAAAAACAAAACAACTATCAATTTTTTTAAAGAAACTATTATAAGTGATAAATGTTGTGTAATTGAATCAATAATATACTAAAGTTGCATTTTAAAATACTAATTAAAATTATTTTCACCCCTTTATTATTTCTAAATTATTTATTAAAAAATAATGATGTTCTACCACTTATTTAATTTTATTTAAAATTTAAAATGCAAGTGTTTTTTAGAAACAAAAAAAACATCAATTGTTTTTTCAAATCACTTCATCAAGAGTAATGAGAGGTATGAACTCTTTTAAGTTTTATCAAATGTAACCAAAGAAATCAATACCCCTTTTAGTGGGCAGTGTTGCTTGGAATTTTTTGATATCACTTATTTTATACCACTTATCACGTATATAATTTTTTTGTACTGATTTTTTTAAAAAAATATTTCAATATCACTCAAAAATATGGAAACAATCACACACAAATACTTAATAAGTGATTGAATAAGTGATGTCAAATGCAACACTAGTCTTAAAGGCGTTTATCTATCAAGTATTAATGTATTTTTTATAATAAATAACATTAAAATAATTTCTTAGTTTCTTATATCCAATTTTAATTTTTTGATTCATATATTAAGGTTGTATAGATCAAAATAGAAGATTATTAAAGATTTAAATGATCAATTGATTTTAAATTATAGGTGGATTACTATTATTCCTTCTTTATTTAAAGACATTTATCTTTATAATATAGGTAAAATTATATTTGTGTGGAAGAAAATCATACTGGAAGTGTGGTTTGGGATCCTTGTCAGGCAAGGCAAGGATAATTAGAGGATTCTTTAACAAAAAAGTTTCTCGTATAATTCTAAACCTCCAAGAACATAATAAGCATATAAGGGGATAAAGGGTCACTTTGATAGTGCCACCTAGAGGGTTACACATAACCTATGACAAATCCATTAATAATGAAAGGGGTGAATCTAGTTCGAATGACATGGACCTAACCCAATCAATAATGCAAAGAGAAATATTGAGAAAGAAATGTGATTTAGGAAGAAGGATAAAACAAAAAACAAAAGAATGGTGACAAAAACAAAAATAAGAATCATAAACAAATATAGGAAAGTTAATGGAAAAGAGTATTTACATGTTTAGTGTAGGTTCCGGGTGCAGCGGAAGCGCATTGGTGGGTGTACCCAACTTTAATTTTTCCATTAACAATGATCAATCTGAGATCTATCACGATAATAAAACGTCGTATCTTCAAAATAGAACAAAAGAAATGAAGGGAGTCTCGGAACCATAGAGAAGATCATCATATGTTGATTATAATTAATTTAATTAAAAGACAAGAATTTCCTTGATGGAATTATCTCTTCATTGATGTTTTCGGTCACGATCTGATGTGATTCGTCGTTGCGTCGTAGAAGCCAAGTGTAGGCTTCCTATAGCGGTGATCCCTCATGCTCCACATATCTTTGGACGTCGCTGAAGGGATCTCCGGGTGCTAGCACAGAAGAACCTCTGCTTGCGATGTCCGCCTTCAATCACCTTGAGAGATGCCTCCAAAGTGCTCTCCTTGATCCAGTGGAGGAGGATCTCTATCGTAACTTGAGAACGTTCTTAGTGGGAAAAGGATTCTCTCTTGGCTTGAGAGCTTTTACATATCCGTTGTGCACAACCACAAATAATTTCTAGGCTCATAAGAATAATATAATTTGGATTTTAATTACTTAGAATAATAAAATAAATTAATTACATGAAATAATTTATTCATTTCATTTAATTCTTAGTAAGGCTCCATGTCTAATAATAACAATTGACTATTATTATTACTTGACATGCACCCAACGAATTACACCAAATATTATTTAATTAAATAAATAATATTATTTCTCACAAATCCCCAGAAAAACTACACAACATGTATATTAATATACACATATTGTACTTTTGTTTTTCCATCTTCTTTATTTCCTCCGCCACATTTATTAGACCTTGAATAATTTCTATTTATTTCTTAAATAAATATAACTTCATTACTCGCTAATAAATATATTATTTCACCCACAATATCTTCTCTCGAATAACTAGTGTCGAAATAAATGTGACCAGGAATCCTTGAATAATTATTAAACCACAATTGGGAATAATATTTATTCAACTTGTTAAATGAATATTTAATTGATATACTTGGACACACTTAGTGTGTGACCTTCTAGGCCCCTTTCTCAGTGGCATTAGGTGGAGCTTGCCTAAAGTCCAAGGTTAGCGTCTGGCAATACACCAAGACATCCATAGAGAAAGAAGTTAATGCCACAATGATGTGTCACCTCCTACGAATGCTTATTGTGTAATGTAATCTCTTTGTCTCGATATCTCGAATTAAGCGAGTTTCATGCTAGTGTCATTAACTCATGTGCGCAATTATTCTTTCTTTGACTTCCCAGAATTGAAATTTCCTATTCCTTACCATGGTCATGGATTTATTTAGGCTATATCAATTCCATCAAAGGGATTGAGATATCAACTTCTGTTATGGAATAGAAGGGACAAATCCTTTCTCGTGTTATCTATTAATGCAGTATTACTCGTGACACACCCAACATATTCTACCTCATTGCGAACAGTGTGTCGTCGCAGTTTTCATCAATACATCTAAGTGTGTGAGTTGTAATACCCATTAATAATAATCTTAAATTCTAAGGACCAATACATACATCCACAGATAGGAACATACAATGACACTATGAAATGTGGATTTCCTATTGGCAGGTCTCATTCTCATAATATCCTCCTGGATATTACCAAAGGCACACACCATGAGAAGGTGACTCAAAGTTTTATGAGTTCTCACCCCTAATGACCTATATTATTTGTGTCCCTCAAATAACATCATCTGACCATAGGACATATATTCAAGAATAGTGTTATGGTACTTCCGAGTTATCATCATAGCAGAGATCCGCTATGACCCTTTGGTGCAAAATCTATCCTTAGAACATTATCACATGCATTGTCATGCGGAAGAACAATAAATATGTGATAAGGTATTTATTAATGAATAAAGTACAAAGTAGTTGGTTCTAGGCCACCAACTCCAACATTTTGGACCTCATCGGTACTATATGCATAGAGGCCGGAGGGGGTAAAGACCTAGATGGAAGAAGCAATTAAAGATGAGAAGAAATAATCTCATGCCTTAGATCTTGAGAGGATCAATTCATTGATGAAGAACGATGATTCGTTGATGAAGAGCGGTGAGGGTTTGGTTCTACAAGGGTTAGGTTCTACAAGAGCTTGAAGGCACATAGAGAAGATGACTCTATTAGGGTTCTTTTTATAAGAACTTATAAGACTTTTATCAGCACTAAAATTCTAACACTTATAAAGAGTAGTTTTATCAGCGCTAAAAAAACGATGATAAAAATCAAATCTTAATAATAATATATTTATATTTATATAATTATATATATATATATATATATTCATTAATATATAAATATATGTATTTATAAAATTATAATAAATATCTTTATTATTGAAATATATTTATTGTAATTTTATAATTATTTAAATATATATTTATTTATTTATAATTATAATCATAAATAAATATATTTAAAGATATTTCTATATAATTATAAATATATTTATGTATATTTATATAATTATACCTCATGGCCCGCACTGTTTTGGTATATTTATATAATTATATATATTTATATCAATAGATAAATATATATAATTATAAATATAATAACTATATTTATTATTTAAATATATTTATTATATATATTAGGTGCTTAGGGGTATAATTATAATTATAAATAAATATATTTAAAAAGTATTTATATATAATTATAAATATATTTATATAAATATATATATTTATTAATATATAATTATAAATATACTAAATATATTTATTATTTAAATATATTTATTATAATTTCATAGTTATTTAGATATATATCTATTTATTTATAATTTCATAAATACTCAAAACGGCTTAGCCATGGGTCTCGAACCAAACTCATGACTCTGAAATTTATTATTAAAATAAAAACATACATAGGGAGAGAGAAGTGAGTCAAACAAGGCATAAAGCCCACATCAAAAAGGGGACACATGAATAGTCATTCAAGCCCTTCTAGATCCCAAATTCCTGGGGAACCTTCTTTTGTCCTTTGGATGTCATCCTCTTCACCAAGTCTTAACCCTTTGTCGAGCCTCACAATCTTCGTCTGAAGATGAATCAGATGATGAATCAAATGAAACTCCTAGGCTGGAATAGGTCTTGAATTTCCAAGATAGATCCCTAAAGTCCAATTCCAGATTGGATCAGAGACCATCTTCAATATTTATAGATAGAAACTCTTGAACCACTATATAGTCATCGAAACCAAAGACATTTGGCTCCATCATGGAGAAAATAAAGTCAAGTTGCAAAAAATACCATTCTATCGCATTCTCATTGAGGCTTGCAATAGGTCTTTCCCCATCCCGATCTTTTGGAATTATGATATTAGAATTGTTTTCCCATGCACTAACGCATTCCTCATGTGAGGCCTTTCCAAAAGAAATATATGCATTCTTTATAAGATCGTTAAAGCGTGATGTATAAGACTATGCAACACTCCCATGATCATCATCACCTGTGATTTTTTCAACCTACATTTGAGTTATAGGAGATACAGATTGTGCATCCTATAGTTGAGACATATTCATTTTGGACTTCTGAGGTATGAACATTTGAAATCCATCATCATTGACTACAGTTTTATTACCTTTAGACAAGGTCCCTTGTATAGCCACTTGAGTGTGATCAGCAGAGTCCTATGGTATTGAACCTTTAATAGAATCAGGAGTCTAAACATGTGCAACACCCTCTAAGAAAGCATGAGCATCTCCTTATATTGCACAACCATTAGCAGCCTACTGTGAGGGTTCAGATGCCTGATTGTGAGTGCTAGTAGCAATACAGGCTGGGGATTCCCAGCCCAAGTTACTCTTCTTTGGATTCTCCACATGAATAACTCTCATTGTGCTTCATTTCCTTGAAAAGGGGAATGTCCTCGTACTTTTTCCCTTTTTTGAATCCCATAGCAAGAAAATATCCTTCTTGTACAAGCTGAACATCAATGTCAGCTTATACTCCAGCCTCATGATCAGATTCAGTGTGATGATCATCATAAAGATTCTCTTTAGAAGATCCAATAATAACTTATTTGAAAGAAAGTTTTCCATCGCCGCTACTTGGTGCCATGGACCCAGCTTCATTAACCTTTTCCGGCTCCTCATAGGCATTCTACACAGAAGTGTTGACATCCACTTCATGCCCGAGAAATGCATTTAAGGTGAGATTTTGAACAAGGGCAGATCCTACAACCATGGGAGAGGCATGGATCGAGGAGTCCTTCCCATCATTTGCAGGTATAGGTTTAGATTTCCTCCACCTACACTTCTCAGACAGATGTCCCTTCAATGAGAATGTGAAGCAGATGGGGTCCCTATAACATTACTCAACAGAATGCCCTATGGCCTGACATTTAGAGAAAAAGTGAGGCAGGCATTCATAAACAATTTTTCAGATTGAAATCATCTTCATTAGTTGAAAGAATAAATTTTTCAATCATAGTTGCTCCAAGACCAATTTCAACAAGAAAACTGGCATAACGTCCAAATCTAGCCTCATCTATTGCTTTGTCAAGCTTAATGGGGACACCAATTACGGAAGCAAAGTCAAAGAGAATTGTGGGGTGCCAGAGGATCCAACTTAAACCAAATACACAAACCTATACATGGGTTCTAGTGTTTTGGATGTCAAAGGGATTGAATCTGGAATCCCACTCTTGAATACAGATCATCCTAAGCTTCAAGGAGGTTGACCTAATCCCCCATAATTTCATTTTTAAATCATCAAAAGGAAAAATAATGTGGAAAAACCCATGCCCATCAGAATGCAATTGAAATCGAAAAATCCCCAAACCTCCAAGATTCGATTCACCGCATCTTTCATTCTCCAAGGCCTCGAACCCGCTGGAAACACGAGAAAGGCAATAACAAAAAACTTACAAATGGTGAATCTCTCCTTAATCACATCCTTATTTGCCACAATGTGAGTCATATTACCTTTTTTGAGGATACACTCTTGAGATCCCGACTTCAAGAAAACAGATTTTCTTGATCGATGGAAATCATCCTTACCATTCGAAGCCCTAACTGCTTGCAGACGCTTCCCAGCGATGGCTGGAGAGGTTTTCCTAGACATATTTTAAATGTTAAAACTTAATAAATAAAAATGAATAAATATTATTCATATAAATTACAAACATATTGAAAATATTACATGTATAGTAAATAAATATATGTATAAATAAATATTTCAAAATGATTAAATATATTTTTAACATTATTAATGAATGTATAATAATAAATTAATTAATTAAATTAAATAAATTACAAAAAATATTAAAAATGAATTCATAATATTTACGTGAATTACAAACATACATATGTACACATACATATCTACACACATATACATACACACATGTATACACACACATACACGTACATACATGCAGTTATACGTGTACATATATTTTAAATTATTTAATATCAATATAAATATATATCTAAATAAATATATTCATTTATATATTACATAATTGTTTAAATAAAATATTAATATATTATATTTATTTTAATTATATACATATTTTGTAATCAATGTATAAAAATAAACTATTAAACATTTTGACTAATATAAATTTAATAATTTTTTATATATAAAATTATGAAAATAAGATTCAATTTTTATTAAAAGTTATATAATTCATATTTATATATTACTTTTAAATATATATATATATACTTATTTTAATATAAATCTTATTGAAAAATATATAAATATATATTTATTTATTTATATTTATAATTATAAATAAATATTTTTATAAATATTTTTATATAAATATAAATATATAAATATAATTATATATATTGATTAATATATAAATATATATAATTATAAATATAATAAAAAGCATTATTTAAATATATTTATTATATTTTTATAATTATTTAAATATATATTTATTTATTTATTATTTTACAAATATTTTTTTAAAGCATTGTATACATATTTGAATCGTTAAAAAATATATATTAATATATCATATTTATATTAATTATAAACATGTGTTTTTAATTAATGTATATAAATAAACGTTATTTTTTTAATATAAATGTTATAATTTTATATATACTAATAATATTTTTTATTAAAAGGTTTTATCAGTGTTAAGAACAACGATGATAGAGATCCACGTTTATCAGTGCTAAAAAACGATGATAAAGGGTACACCTTTATTAGTGCTGATAAAAACAGGAGCTGCATATGCCACAATTTGTGGTGGTGAGAATAAGAGGATAAGAAATCACATTAGATCTCATGGAGATTGATTGCTTGAAGTCGATGGATAAAATCCACCAAAGGACACTTAAAGATCTTCAAGGATGAACCACTGATCACCTGGGGTTCAAAGGAAGTCGGGGCTATACGAGAGAATCTGAGACAAAGCCTGAATTTATAATAAAACTAGAAAACATATGGTAATAGTGCGATAGGGGTAATCACACTACAATGCAGACTCAATTCGAAAATCATAGGGTGATATCCCCTGAATCTCGATGGCTAGACTGCTTGAAATCCAATGCATTCAATGAAGTCCATGACACACCCAAGGTGGCCACGCCGAAACAATTGAACTCCCAGGGATCATGGCACGATCTTCGCCCTCCTCCCCTCAAACCCGACACACCTCAAACAAAATCACAATGTAGTGCAAGGAACCACTGTGCAACATACTCCGGATAGGAGAAAATAAGAAAACCAACTACCTAAGACTCCATGATGCAATGAGCATAGTTGCATCGTAATATGCCTCATGTAAGATAAGCCTCAAAACACCTCAAGATGCACCACATCGTAATATCGCTCTCCACGATGAAACCTATCTTATGTGAGATTAACTCAAGAGGTTTCATGTCATGACCAACATATGTGAGATTAGCACCAACATCCATCGTGCCACATCTGACCTTATACTCCGAGACAATGCGACCTTGAAATCTCATGGATCATCCCCTGCGCTGCAACAAACCAAATCACAACGACTTCTCCCCACTGAACAGTTGATTGCACTACAATTAGTACTAGAAATACGGTCTTTTGATCCCCTTTACCTATAGCGACCGCCACTGGCGGTCGCTACGTTTCCCTAAAAAAAAGGCTTCTGCACCCCCTGAACCCTCCCTCCTCTCGCGAAGCGCCCCCCCCCCCCCCCCCGAACCCTTCCCCCCTCCCCGTCACCCGCGCCCTCCCTGTCGCCGCCCGCCCTCCCCGTCGCTGCGTACCCTCCCCGTCGCCCCGCCCTCCCCGCCGCCCCTCCCTCTGCCGCCTCGCCCTCCGCCGCCCCGCCCTCCGCCGGACCTCCCTCCCCCGACCCGCCCTCCGCCTCCCCGCCCTCTGGTTGGTCGCCCTCCGTCGGCCCCGCCCTCCGCCGGTCACCCTCTGGCCGCCCTCCGCCCTTCGGCCGCCATCTGACTGCCCTCCGGCCGCCCTCCGCCAGCCCCGCCCTCCATCCTCCCTCCGTCTCCGGCCGCCCTCCACCCTGCGGCCGCCCTACGGCCTCCCTCTGCCCTCGGGCCTCCCGCCACCCGCCTCCGGCAGCCCTTTGGCCGCCCTCTGGCCTTCGGCCTCTAGCCCCTCCGGCCTCCGACCTCCGCCCTCGGCCCTCCGCCCCCTCTTCCCTCCCCCCAGCACCCCAAACACCCCCCCCCCCCCGCACCCCGCTAACCCTCATCCCCTTTGTCTCCGTCCCCTCCCTCACCCCACCACCGCCACCCATCCCCTCCTTCACCGTCCCCTCCCTCGCCGCACCAGCTTCGGCTCCAGCTCCCCACCGCTGCCTCTCCTCTCCCTCACAGCACCGCCTTCGGCTCCTCTCCCTTCCAGGTTTGTAGCGCAATCAGGTATGACATGGGTTTTCACTTACATTATTATTTTATAAATGGTTCACAAACAATTAATTAGTATTTATTTTAAATATATTTGATATGAAAAATGAAAATGTAATAAGTCTTGTGTAAATGTTTGTTATAGGGATCTTATTATGGATAAGAGTTGGATTGATCTTCCAAATTGAACGTCTAGAGAGTATTTCAATGGCATTATACAGTTTATTGACTTCACCAGAGGATTTGAAAGTGACTATATTAGTTGTCCATGTAGAAAATGTGCTAATAGATATCAATTCACACGAGATACTGTGAGGGAGCACCTATTCTTTAATGGATTTCTGAGAAATTATAAGATTTGGACTCATCATGGAGAAGAATATGTTCGTTGTGAAAATACGGATACATTTCAGATGGATGTTGACGCAAGGATGAATGATCCAATGCATGAAATGCTTACTGAAATGGTACGTGGGTTGGATCCTGAAGGAATTGACATCCAGAATCTTGAGACCGGTGAGATAAATCTTCGCTCTGGTGCAGATCGTGATTCGAGGAGGTTTTATGAAGCAATTGATGATGCAAAAACAGAATTATATCCTGGATGTACTTCTTTCAATAAATTGTCGTTTATCGTGGAGTTTTTGCATTTGAAGACTTTGAATCATTGGTCAAACACATCATTAGACATGTTGTTGGTGTTATTGAAAAAGGTTCTTCCTGTCGACGCTAAGATTCCCGAGTCGTATTACCATGCTCGTAAGCTGACAGAGAACTTAGGTTTTACATATGAGACCATAGATGCATGTGCAAATAACTGTATATTGTTTAGAAAGGAAACTGCCCATTTGGATATTTGTACGGTTTGTGGTGCTTCTAGGTGGAAAGAGAACAGGGGAAATTAGACTCATCAAAGTCAAATTGTGATACAGGGGAAACCGATTATTGTAAAGCAAATGCGTTACTTTCCCCTTAAACCAAGGTTGAAAAGATTTTTTATGTCATCTAAAGTTTCTAATTTAATGAGATGACATGCAGAAAGAGTTCATGAAAGTGATATGTTAACCCACCCGGCAGACTCTCATGCATGGAAGGATTTTGATAAGATACATCCGGACTTTTCCAAATATGTTCGTAATGTCCGATTAGGATTGGAAGTAGATGGTTTCAATCCATTCAAGTCTATGGTTGGTGCAACTCATAGCACATGGCCCGTGGTGTTGGTTCCGTATAATCTTCCTTCGTGGCTTTGTATGAAGCAACAATTTATATTACTTTACACTCTTATTGATGGACCTAAAAGTCTGGGGGATAAGATTGATGTTTACCTTCAGTCATTGATGGATGAGTTGAATGAATTTTGGGGCGATGGTGTGATGACTTATGACTGTGAAACGAATGAAATGTTCAAACTGCAGGCTGCTTTATTGTGGACAATCAATGACTTCCCAGCTTATGCAAATTTATCAGGCTGGAGTATGAAAGGGGAATTTTCTTGCCCTTGTTGCAACAAAAGTAAAAAATCTGTATGGCTTAAGCATTCCAAAAAATGGGCATACATGGGTCACAGACGTTTTCTCCCCCCTCATCATAGGTTCAGAAAGGACAGAGTAGCATTTGATGGTTCTAGAGAGTTCATCCCAGCACCAAAGATCATGACAGGAGTCAAAATGTTATCGCATATTGAGGAAGAAAACATCCGCACGGTATATGAAATTCAGGATTTGGTGGCTCCTCCGGTACATAATATTCGAGCTACGGGTAGGCAGCGCAGTCACAATTGGAAAAAGAAAAGTATTTTTTATAGTCTTCCGTATTGGAAAACTAACATGCTGAGGCATAATTTGGATGTCATGCACATTGAAAAAAATGTTTGTGATAACATATTGTGGACCATTTTAGGTGTCAGTGGGAAATCAAAGGACCATGTTAATGCACGTCGTGATTTGGAAGAAATGGGTTTAAGGAAACAGTTTCATTTACAGTTAGCTGAGGGAAACAAGGCATATATGCCTGCTACATAGTACACGATGACTACAAAGGAGAAATAGACATTTCTTTCCATTTTGAAGATGCTCAAGGTGCCTGATGGTTACTCTTCTAATATTTCAAAGTGTTTGAATCTGATGAGCAAGACATTGCAAGGGTTGAAAAGTCATGACAATCACATACTACTTCAGCAGTTGATTCCAATCGTAATTTGTGATTGTTTATCCCCCAATGTTGTTCAGCCGTTGATTGAGATGAGTAATTTTTTTAGACAGCTTTGTTTAAAGAATCAAATAATGAGTGATTTAAAAAGTTTAGAGGACCGAATTGTAATTACGCTTTAACTATTTCCCCCCTCATTTTTCGATGTTATGGTCCACTTGACAGTGCACCTAACTGATGAAGTAATGACTGCTGGTCCAGTGCAATTCAGGTGGATGTATCCTATTGAGCAGTATTTGAGTACATTGAAACGATTTGTACACAACAGAGCTCATCTGGAGGCATCAATAGCCAATGGTTATTTGATGGATGAGTGTACTAATTTTTGTGCAGAATATCTTATGGATGTTGAAACAAAATTAGATAAACCCTCTCGGATTCAGGATGGTCTAGTTGGAGAAGGAACCACATATGATATGGACAACATTGAGTGGATACAAGCGCATCGATATATCTTGTTCAATACTCCATCAGTTGCACCATTAATGCAGTAAGTATCTTATCACTTTTATTATTTAACTTTTACATGTTTTGTTTGCATAAGTTGATTATTTAAACATTGCGTTATCATTTGCAGAAAACAAATTAATGAGATAAAAGAAGAGATGTATCGTGCGACTGAGTTGCAAATTCAACAGTCTCATTATGCGTCATTTCATGATTGGTTCAAGGATTATGTACGTATAAATTGATTTTCATTATGAGTGAAGTATTATACTAATTTATTTCTTCATATATCATTATTGAATTCTATGAATTATATAGGTTCATAAGCTGAGGGAGTTAGGGGACCCCACGCTAACTGAAGAATTTATCCAACTGGATGAGGGTCCATCTGTAACGGCTCGTCGTTATAAATCTATAGATGCTAATGGTTTTCAATTTCACATTAAAGATGTTGACGACAAATGAGCAACACAAAATAGTGGCATCGGTTGTCCATTTGTCGATTCTGGTTATTACTATGGTCAATTGATAGACGTCATTGAAGTTGTATACACACACGGGTTGAAGTACATATTGTTAATGTGTAATTGGGTTGATCCAGTACGTGGATGTAAAGTCGATCAATATCATTTTTTATTGGTGAATTTTAACTATATGTTATACAGAAATGAATGAGTTGATAATGAACCTTTCATTTTGACATCACAAGCGGAACAAGTATTCTTCGTTACTTTGCCTTCGAATCCAAGTTGGCAAGTTTTTGTCAAAATGTCTCGGCGAGGAGTGTTTGTATTTGAACAAGATGAACCTGAGATTGTTCCTTTTGTTTCCCAACAGCTTGATCAACATACTGTAGTTCAACGTGAAGAAGATATTTATTGGGTCAGAGCGGTTGTTGAAGGAGAAACGGTCGATTTGCATGCTTAATGAAAGGTATAATTGTTGTCCCGCTATTCAGCCTAAGATATCATAAATTATCTAAACATTTTATAAATCCTTGTAAGTTTTAATCCTCACTTTTGAAAGTTTATTCAGTTATAAATATTTAGGGTGATTTAACTCATGTTATATTGATTTTATTGTCGGTGTATCTTCCCATTAAGGTATTCTTAATTTGGTTCATGTGCTGCTTGAATTTTTATTAATTCAATTTGAAATTTGGCTATGCATTGATTGGTTTTGTACATAATTTGTATATCTGTTTTGTGAGCTTTCTGATTTTTTAAAATTCATTCACAACTAATTATTCAATCCCTTTTTGTTTGATTAAAAACTGTACAAGTTTGATTTTTTTTAAAAACAATCCAATTTATCATTTGGACACTTTGGATAGTCCCCTTACTAATGTTTTCCATGACTGTAGGCATGCCAGGGGAAGAGGTAGAAGATCCACATGATCCATCTGAGGCATCTACGTCTCAGGGTCGAGGTGTGTTGGAATGTCATTGCCTCTATTTTTATGTAATTAATAAACATATATATATTTATTTATAACATCTGTCAATTTGTATATAAAATTGTTTTCAACTGGATTAGACTCGACTGCTTCTTCCTCTCGCAGGAGAGGCCCTGGTCGTGGCATATTATCATAGAATTCTGACACGACTTTTGATGTTTCATTTGATGAGGTATTTCATCCTGTGGGACGGAATGCCCCTGCATTTATCCGTCAGTTGGGTCATATCATATGTGATCCACATCGATTTCCATTGACCACGCGTGACTGGGCTTCTATCCCTCAGGACACATTAGATCATATTTGGAGGGAGGTTCAGGTAAGAAGACCATTTTACTTTATTTCCTATGTATAAACAACAATAACATATGTGATTTTTTTATTTAATAGCAAAATTTGAAAGTATGTCCCGATGAGTTTCGACCAGTGTGTATGAGCAAATGTCGTAAGATGTGGAAATACTATAAAGGCAAAGTCAAGAGGGACCACTGGGTACCAAATGTGGGTGCCCCAGACATTCTGGAAAAAGTCCCGAGAGGTGTCCTCCCGGCTCAGTGGCGTGATTTAGTTGCATATTGGTCTACTGAGGGTGTTGCGGTTTGTATATTTATTTTGGTATATATATTTTCAAGAATGTGTGATTTGTTTGATATTTGAATGAATTGAATGTAGGAGGTGTCTACACGCCATTCTGAGAATCGAGCATTGGAGGGACCACCTCACAGGCTCGGGACTCGTCACGTGTCTCAGATCCGACATGAGATATTTATTATTCATTTTTTAATTTTTTTAATTAATACGGTTTTGTGTTTATATTCTATTCATATATAGTTGTGGGAGCAAGGTGCACCAACTGATAAAATGTCGGTGTGGATGAGGACTCGTGATCGCAATGATCCAGAGGCTGCAACATTGATAGTAAGTGCTTGTACTTATTACCAATACTTACATAAAATCTGTATATTAATATATGTATATATATTTAAATATTTCACAGGCTCAATTTGAAGCTGAATTAAAACATCTGCCAGAGGACCAACGGCAGCTTCCCATGCGAAGGGATGAGATCTTTCGTCGCATCATTGGTCGGGACGGGCATGGATATAGTTTGACCTATGGAACAGGGATTCCTCATTCTGTAGTGTCATGCGCTACGGTTGTCGGTCCTGCTGTTGCTCAGATGACACAGCAGTTGTCAGATTTCGAGGCACGGCTGCGGGCTTCCGAGGAGGCAAATGCGCAATTGGCTGCTGAGGTTAGA
The DNA here is from genome assembly GCA_963277665.1 of Viscum album. Classification (NCBI taxonomy): domain Eukaryota; kingdom Viridiplantae; phylum Streptophyta; class Magnoliopsida; order Santalales; family Viscaceae; genus Viscum; species Viscum album. The sequence continues at coordinate 135,962,170 of OY728137.1, forward strand.
GCACTGCGGGAATATGTGCGTCCAGGTGATGGTGTAGGGGATCACACGATGCAGGTTTATACTGTATTTATTTATTTAATTTAAATTATTTTTGTTATGAAAATATTCATAATGTTTATTTGTTGTAGGCCCCTGACCCACCGGATGGAGGTCAGTGATGAACACGCATGACGCATCATATTCACGAGGTGTGTTTCTGCTTTTAATGGTGGGGTTGTTATTGATATTTATGTTGGGTTTCTAGTGAGTTATTTTGTGATTTGGGGGTATCATGAGTGTTTTGGCCTCATGCAATGTTTGTGTGTAAGAATTGAGAAGTAACCATGAAACTGATTATTGATTTGGATATTTTTTGTTCATTTAATTTTCAATGTTTAGAATTGCATGTTCTGAAATATTTTTGAAAAAAATACGTGATTCCTAATATAAATCATTAAACTTGTTTTTGATGAATGAGATGAGTTCACCCCGGACAGCCTCCCCACATCCCGGACATGCCCCCCCCACCCCGGACAGCCCTCCCCGCACCCCGGACAGCCCTCCCCGCACTCCGGACAGCCCTCCCCGCACCCCGGACAGCCCTCCCGCACCCCGGACAGCCTTCCCCGCACCCCGAACACCCCCCCCCCCCCCCCCGCACCCCAGACAGCCCTCCCCGCACCCCGGACATGCCCCCCCACCCCGGACAGCCCACCTGCACCCCGGACAGCCCTCCCCGCACTCCAGACAGCCCTCCCCGCACCCCGGACAGCCCTCCCGCACCCCGGACAGCCCTCCCCGCACCCCGGACAGCCCTCCCCGCACCCCGAACAGCCCTCCCGCACCCCGGACAGCCCTCCCGCACCCCGGACAGCCCTCCCGCACCCCGGACAGTCCTCCCTGCACCCTGGACAGCCCTCCCCGCATCCCGGACAGCCCTCCCGCACCCCGGACAGGCCCCCCGCACCCCGGACAGGCCCCCCGCCCCCCGGACAGCCCTCCCCGCACTCCGGACAGCCCTCCCCGCACCCCGGACATCCCTCCCGCACCCCGGACAGCCCCCCCCCCACCCCGGAAAGGCCCCCCGCACCCCGGACAGCCCTTCCCGCACTCCGGACAGCCCTCCCCGCACCTCGGACAGCTCTCCCCGCACCCCGGACAACCCTCCCCCACCCCGGACAGCCCTCCCGTACCCCGGACAACCTTCCCCGCACTCCGGACAGCCCTCCCTGCACCCCGGACAGCCCTCCCGCACTCCGGACAGTCTTCCCCGCACTCCGGACAGCCCTCCCCGCACCCCGGACAGCCCTCCCGCACCCCGGACAGCCTTCCCCGCACTCCGGACAGCCCTCCCCGCACCCCGGACAGCCGTCCCGCACCCCGTACAGGCCCCCCACACCCCCGAACAGGCCCCCCGCACCCCGGACAGCCCTCCCCGCACCCCGGACAGCCCTCCCCGCACCCCGGACAGCCCTCCCGCACCCCGGACAGCCCTCTCGCACCCCGAAAAAGCCTTCCCCGCACCCCGAACAGCCTTTCCGCACCCCGTACAGATTGCTCCGCACCCCGTACAGACTTCTCCGCACTCCGGACAGTCCTCCCCGCACCCCGGAGAACCCTCTCGCACCCCGGACAGCCATCCCCGCACTCCGGACAGCCCTCCCCGCAGCTCAGCGCGCGCTAAAACGGCGCGTTGGGGGGTCAAAACCACACGAACGACCTCAGAATGCCATGAAACCGTACGACATCAGCCGTTGTGTGATTTTTGAAATGTTCGGGCAGACGGCATGTCAATCGGTGGTGTCGTCTGACCGCGGTGACCGGAAACGCGTTTCCGGTGTCATAAAACACCAAAAATGGCGTGAGACGGTCGAATTCGGAGAAAACGTGCTCCGAATGACCTGAAACCACACTAAAACATTAGGAATATTATTCGTGACGTGTAGGAGGAGACGGCGCGCCCATCGGACGTGCAGTGCGCGGTACGGCCGATTGTGTCATTTTCAGCAGCTCGGCGCGCGCTAAAACGGCGCGTTGGGGGGTCAAAATCACCCGAACGACCTCGGAATTCCATGAAACCGTACGACATAATCCGTTGTATGATTTGTGAAATTTTCAGGTAGACGACACGTCAATCGGAGGTGTCGTCTGACCGCGGTGACCGGAAACGCGTTTCCGGTGTTATAAAACACCAAAAACGGCGCGAGACGGCCGAATTCGGAGAAAACGTGCTCCGAATGACCTGAAACCACACGAAAACATTAGGAATATTATTCGTGACGTGTAGGAGGAGACGGAGCGCCCATCAAAAGTGCGGTGCGCGCGGTACGACCGATTGTGACGTTTTCAACAGCTCGGCGCGCGCTAAAACGGCGCGTTGGGGGGTCAAAACCACCCAAACGACCTCGGAATTCCATGAAACCATACGACATCATCCGTTGTGTGATTTTTGAAATGTTCAGGCAGACTACACGTTAATCGGAGGTGTCGTATGACCGCGGTGACCGGAAACGCGTTTTCAGTGTCATAAAACACCAAAAACGGCGTGAGACGGTCGAATTCGGAGAAAACTTGCTCCGAATGACCTGAAACCACACGAAAACATTATTAATATTATTCGTGACGTGTAGGAGGAGACGGCGTACCCATCGGACGTGCGGTGCGCACGGTACGCCCGATTGTATCGTTTTCAGCAGCTCGGAGCGCGCTAAAACGGCGCGCGCTAAAACGGCGCGTTGGGGGGTCAAAATCACCCGAACGACCTCGAAATGCCACGAAACCGTACGACATCATCCGTTGTGTTATTTTTGAAATGGTCGGGTAGACGGCACGTCAATCGGAGGTGTCGTCTGACCGCGGTGACCGAAAACGCGTTTCTGGTGTCATAAAACACCAAAAACGGCGTGAGACGGTCGAATTCGGAGCAAACGTGCTCCGAATGACCTGAAACCACACGAAAACATTAGTAATATTATTCTTGACGTATAGGAGAATACGGTGCGCCCATCGGACGTGCGGTGCGCGCGGTAAGGCCGATTGTGTCATTTTCAGCAGCTCGGCGCGCGCTAAAACGGCGCGTTGGGGGGTCAAAACCACCCGAACGACCTCGGAATGCCATGAAAACGTACTACATCATCCTTTGTGTGATTTTTGAAATGGTCGGGCAGACTTCGCGTCAATCGGAGGTGTCGTCTGACCGCGGTGACTGGAAACGCGTTTCCGGTGTCATAAAACACCAAAAACGGCGTGAGACGGTTGAATTCGGAGAAAACGTGCTCCGAATGACCTGAAACCACACGAAAACATTATTAATATTATTATTTACGTGTAGGAGGAGACGGAGCGCCCATCGGACGTGCGGTGCGCGCGGTACGGCCGATTGTGTCGTTTTCAGCAGCTCGGTGCGCGCTAAAACGGCGCGTTGGGGGGTCAAAACCAACCGAACGACCTCGGAATGCCATGAAATCGTAAGACATCAGACTTTGTGTGATTTGTAAAATTTTCGAGCAGACGGCACGTCAGTCGGAGGTGTCGTATGACCGCGGTGACCGGAAACGCGTTTCTGGTGTCATAAAACACCAAAAACAGCGTGAGACGGTCGAATTCGGAGCAAACGTGCTCCGAAGGACCTGAAACCACAAAAAAACATTAGGAATATTATTCGTGACATGTAGGAGGAGACGAAACGCCCATCAGACGTGCGGTGCGCGCGGTACGGCCGATTGTGTCGTTTTCAGCAGCTCGACGCGCGCTAAAACGGCGTGTTGGGGGGTCAAAACCACCCGAAAAACCTCGGAATGCTATGAAACCATACGACATCAGCCTCTGTGTGATTTTTAAATGTTCGGGCATAAGACACGTCAATCGGAGGTGTCGTCTGACCGCGGTGACCGGAAACGCGTTTCTGGTGTCATAAAACACCAAAAACGGCGTGAGACGGTCGAATTTGGAGTAAACGTGCTCCTGATGATCTGAAACCACACGAAAACATTAGGAATATTATTCGTGATGTTTATGAGGAGACGGAGCGCCCATCGGACGTGCGGTGCGCGCGGTACGGCCGATTGTGTCGTTTTCAGCAGCTCGGCGCACGCTAAAACGGCGCGTTGGGGGGTCAAAACCACCCGAATGACCTCGGAATGCCATGAAACCGTACGACATCAGCCTTTGAGTGATTTTTGAAATGGTCGGGCAGACGGCGCATCAATCAGAGGTGTCGTCTGACCGCGGTGATCGGAAACGCGTTTCCGGTGTCATAAAACACCAAAAACGGCGTGAGACGGTCGAATTCGGAGAAAACGTGCTCCGAATGACCTGAAACTACACAAAAACATTAGGAATATAATTCGTTACGTGTAGGAGGAGACGGCGCGCCCATCGGACATGCGGTGCGCGCGGTACGGCCGATTGTGTCGTTTTCAGCAGCTCGGTGCGTGTTAAAACGGCGTGTTGGGAGGTCAAAACCACCCGAACGACCTCGGAATGCCATTAAACCGTACGACATCAGCCTTTGTGTGATTTTTGAAATCTTTGGGCATACTTCGCGTCAATCGGAGGTGTCGTCTGACCGCGGTGACCGAAAACGCGTTTCCGAAGTCATAAAACACCAAAAACGGCGTGAGACGGTCGAATTCGGAGCAAACGTGCTCCGAATGACCTGAAACCATACAAAAACATTAGGAATATTAATTTTGACATTTAGGAGGAGACGAAGCCCCCATAGGACGTGCGGTACGCGCGGTACGGACGATTGTGTCGTTTTCAGCAGCTTGGCGCGCGCTAAAACGGCGCGTTGGGGGGTCAAAACCACCCGAACGACCTCATAATGCCATGAAACCGTACGAAATCATCCTTTGTGTGATTTTTAAAATGTTTGGGCAGACCGAACATCATTCGGAGGTGTCGTATGACCGCGGTGACCGGAAACGCGTTTCCGGTGTCATAAAACACCAAAAACGGCGTGAGACGGTCGAATTCGGAGCAAACGTGTTCCGAATGACCTTAAACCACATGAAAAAATTAGGAATATTATTCGTGATGTGTAGGAGGAGATGGCGCGCCCATCGGATGTGCGGTGCGCGCGGTACGGCCGATTGTGTCGTTTTCAGCAGCTCGGCGCGTGCTAAAACGGCGCGTTGGGGGGTTAAAACCACCCGAACGACCTCAGAATGCCATGAAACCGTATGACATCATCCTTTGTGTAATTTTTGAAATGTTCGGGCAGACGGAACGTCAATCGGAGGTGTCGTATGACCGCGGTGACCGGAAACGCATTTTCGGTGTCATAAAACACCAAAAACGGCGTGAGACGGTCGAATTCGGATAAAACATGCTTCTAATGACCTGAAACCACACGAAAACATTAGGAATATTATTCGTGATGTGTAGGAGGAGACGACGGGCCCATCGGACGTGTGGTGCGCGCGGTACGGCCGATTGTGTCGTTTTCAGCAGCTCGGCGCGCGCTAAAACGACGCGTTGGGGGGTCAAAACCACCCGAACGACCTCGGAATGCTATGAAACCGTACGACATCAGTCGTTGTGTGATTTTTAAAATGGTCGGGCAGACGACACGTCAATCGGAGGTGTCGTTTGACCGCGGTGACCGGAAACGTTTTTCCGGTGTCATAAAACACCAAAAACGGCGTGAGACGGTCGAATTCGGAGCAAACGTGCTCCGAATGACCTGAAATGATAGCATTTCCTAAATTGGGGGTTTAAAATTTTTATAGCACCATGATTTGATGTCAGATTTAATTTTATTATATGTATATAAAAACTGAATAATTATGTTCAATTTACGTTTGTTTTGTTTTGTTGTTTTTTTGTCTTATTGTGGGTTTATTGAAGCAGAAAATTGAAATAGATGGACCTGATCGGATCGTTGAAGCACGTTTATCGTTTGTGATGATCTTGATGTTTATGCTGTTTGAAATTGTTTTCCATTTTTTATGATTGTTACCTTGTTTTATCTCTGATTTTGCACCGTGAAGAAAAAAAAACACAATTCGTACATTTCATTAAAAAATGAAAAATATTTTATTTAATATTATATATATATATTTCTTTAATATATATATATATATATTTCTTTAATATATATATATATATTTCTTTAATATATATATATATTAAAATATTTAAATCATATTATATATATATATATATTTAAAATATTTTATTTAATATTATATATATAAATATTTTCTTTAATATATATATATATATATTTTATTTAATAAATATATATATATATATATTTCTTTCAGTATGAATTTTTTTTTAAAAAAAATTTCTCAGTGTAGCGACCGTTAGACGGTCGCTTAAGGCCGGCATTTCGGCCACCTATAGCGACCGCCATTGGCAGTCGCTATTGACCTACAGCGACGAAGCTGAAGCGACCGCTAATGGCGGTCGCTGGGCGGTCTCTATAGGCCTATAGCGACCGCCAATGGCGGTCGGTAATGCTCGATTTTTTAGTAGTGAATGACTAATTACCATGACCCGGTTCAGGCTGAAAGTGAAAAATTCAGCTTAAACCTCTTCTCATGGATTCTCACTATGCACAATTATTCATAATCGCACGTCAACCATGCAACCTACATTTTTTTCAAAATTCCAAAACCAAACTTCACCAAATTCAAGAAAATCAATAATTTGACAAAATAAAGCACAAAAATGACATTGAGGGCATCACAACAAAATTATCAGGGGACCAAAAATTGCGATTTTTTGTATTCAATGATTTAAATTGTTTTGAAAAGTTGGAATTTAAAGATGTATAATGGTATATTGATTCTCATCGAACAAATGTTGCCGTTATTTTAAATTCCAACTAGTTCGGTTGTATGTATATAAACACTATAAAAAATCATCTCTATAAGGGAACGATCTTTTGGGATTTCTACAGTTTTTCAATGTGCACTACTACAGAAATGTCCTTTAACAGCGTTAGAAAAAATCCATCAACAGTGTCATTAGAGGGGGTCCCGCTCTCTTGTGCATTTAAACCCTTACCACTTATCCATGTTGCTTTGTTCTTCATTTTATGATGTGTGTGTGTGTGTGTTTATCCATATATTTATTCGTATGTTAATATATATTTACATGATTATTTTTAAATACATTTATAAAATATTTTTTTTTTATGTTTATAAATAAATAAATACATATATACATGTATATATTATATATATGTGTATCTATAAATATAATTATACATGTTTTTATTTATTTACATATATTACATATTAATATTTATATACATATATTAGAATATATAGATAATATATATGAGTTTGTTGATACATACACACACAACACACACACACACAAACATTATATAGTTACATAAATATTCATGTATTTTTATTTTAAATAAAATGGATATTATTTTTTATTTATATATGGTTTATATATTTATAAGTATATTTTATACGTAAATATGTTTACACATTTATCTATAAAATTAATTTTTTATGTGTAAATATATACAAATATGTATACATGTGTATATATTTAATTATAAATAACAATACATTATGAAAAATGACAAAATTTGAATGTTATGATATCCTTATGAGTGTAAGTCTTGAAAGTAAATCGAGTCTCTACCGAAAAAAGATAAGAAGCCCCCCTTAAATGATGTTGAAAATTGCATCAGATGTTAAAAAATTGGGATACCTCGACTAAAAACTCAATTTTGGAGGCCTTCTGAGCCTTTTTTGGGCTTGAAAAATGTGACCGAGGTTCCCTCTAACCACTAGGGCGCAAATCATTTTGAAAGCTTCGATTTGATATGTGCTCGAGCTCAAACGGACACCCGAATCAAAAGTTATGACCTTTTGAAATTCGAGTTGTATTTTCATCTTATTCTAGATCTTTTATAAATTTTTTGATTTTTTTATCTTTAAGTTGTTATTAAATGGCTATTACTCGATAATAATTAGCAAATTATTAGTTAATATCGTTTTTTAAATTATTTTATAATCCATTCTCACTAAATATCTTATTTGTTAAGTGTGAATGCTTATTTATAAATATATTCTTATGTTAATATATTATTTTTAATGATTTATAATTTTTTATGAAATTTACCATTTATTAACACTAGTAAAAAAACGCTGATAAAGACTTCATTTATCAGTGATACAAAAAAAAACGTTAATAAAGATGGTGTTTTTAACAACGTTTTTTTAGCATTGTTAAAAGCATTTTTTATGAGCATTTTTTTAGCACCGACAAAGATACCTCATTTATCAGCATTTTTTCTAACGTTGTTAAAAGGTGGCGATACGTAAAGCCAAATTTGTGGTAGTGGAGAAACCCTCCTTTGTTTCTTTTATTATGTTATTTGGTTGTCTCTTCCCCTTTAACTTTACATGTAAGACCAATGTTGACTCAAATCACAATCCGAACTATTAAGCATTTTATTATTATGCTTTATAATATTTCAATTTCAAGGTTTAAAGTTTAATTCTGTAAATACTTGTGTTGAATCGAATAATTTAAAAACTATTGGATTGATGGTCTGAGACTTTCAACTCAACCCCATTGAATGTGATATAACATTATATTGTTTTTATGCACATGATTACAACTTACTCTAATAATAAAAAACAAAGCATAAAACACAACCAATCTTCCGTTCTTTTCTCTATATCATAAGGTGTTTTTTTTAAATAAAAAAATAGAATTAAGGATGACAATAAATACTCATTAATCACACAATCCACCCGACTTGTTTTTGTGCACATGATTATATCTAACACCTATTCATATGTAGGTTTGGGTGTTACCTGAAACATGAATATAATTTTGTAAATTATTATTATTTTTTATAGTATTATAAAAACATTATATAATTTATTTTGGAAATGATTTCAGCCTAAAAAATATTATTAAAATAAAATATAAAAAAATTAAGGGGGAATGACATTTAGGGATCAAAAGAGCCTCTTAATTACAGTTAAGGACCTGTATAATTTTAGACCAAAGTAAAATTTGATTTCATTTGAAAAAACGTAATATTTTTTATCGTTAAATGATCTTTATCATGTTTTTGGTTCAACCTGTAATAAAATGTCTGTTTTGATTCTTCGTTGTCATTTTCTCAAAAATTAACCAGCACTAAACCTGTTATTCTAGTTTGTATTTTGGAAACAGTGTCCTGATTTTGTTTTTGTTTTTTTTTTATTGAAATCATCTCGTGGCCTTCGTAGCTGATGGAGGGACGTCCTGCACCAAGCCATCTTCTGTGAAGCCCTAACTAAAACCCAGCACGAGAGAGCTCTCTGACACATGAAAGAATAGCCTTCCCTTCGTTCACTTTGAGGGGTCGTTTGGCAAGACGATTTGGATAGAAAAGAAAAGAAAGGGAATCGTTTCCCTTGTTTGGCAGACTTCAACAAGGGTGAGGGGATCGTTCCAAAAGAAATGGGGAGAAACGTTTCTCCTCCAGCGTAGGTTTCAAATCACCCCAAAATCGGGGTGATTTGGAAAGAAACGAAACCTGTGTGTTATTTTTTTAAAAATACCTATATTATCCTCATATACAAATTTTATTTTATTCATTTTTTAAAAATTAACATTTAAACAAATGATCATATTTATCATTATTAATAATAATAGTATTTTCATGTGCATAATGTTTCGTTAAACGTGATTTATAAATAATTATTTTTATAATTTCAACACAATTTATAAGTAATAATAATAAATAATTATAAATAATTTTGATTATCTTAAATTAATAATTTTTATATATAATTTATATACATAATTGACATGACATAAAAATAAAATAAAAAAATCATTGCTAATATATTTTTCAAAATTGAATTTATATATAATTAACATGATATAAAAATAGAAGATACAGTTTAAAATTATAATATTTTTTTTATTTGAAACAAATGAGTATTGGAAAACTATATTTTTTTTAAATATTTTTTGAATCCGCCCAGATCAACAATCATATATTAATTTTAAATTTAATTTTGTTATATATATATATATTTATAAATTTATTTTTATATATAATTATATAAAGATATTTATAAATATATATTTATAATTATATAAACATTTTTTAAATACATATTTATAATTAAATATTTATATATAAATATTTTTTAAAATATATATATTTAACATATTAATATACATATATATATATATTTTATAAATATATATATTTATGAAAACATATTTATATAATTATATATAAATAAATATATTTATAAATATATATTTTATATATAATTTTATAAATATATTTATAAATATATATTTTATATATAATTTTATAAATATATTTATAAATATATATATTGATAATTATATAAATATTTTTAAAAATATATATATTTAATTAAAAATCAAAGATACAATTTCAGATAATAATTTTTTATTTGGAACAATTGAATATTAAAAAATCATATTTTTTAATGAGGGTTATTTTTGTCATGTTATCAAAATATTTATTTTCTTTTCTTTTAAAAATCGTCACCAAACAAGACAAAGAGAAATTACAATCATTTATTTTCTTTTACTAAATTTTGCATCCAAACCAAATGAAGATAAATCAAAATCATTTATTTTCATTTATTTTATTTTATGAATTAATAAACCATTTCTTTTTTTTTTTACTAAAATATAACCGAGACTTCAATCTCCGCTTCAGCGGCGCAAAATTCTTTGATTTGGAGAGGTAGAGTGCATATTGGTGGTTAATGGAAGGACGAACAAGAGAGAGCGCAATCGTCCCGGAAGGAGTACTGGAAGCTGTGGAGAAGACCCTGCGCAATGTCGAGGAGGTCGCACCTGCATTCCTCGACTGCTTGTCACTCTCCACCCCCGAGGTTCTCGCAGAACTTCCGTCTCTCCAGCGCGCGGAATGTCTCCTGGTGCTTGCCCGCACCACGACAGTTCTCTTCACGCGTAAGCCCCGCTTACACCGTGACAAATTCGATAAATTCTTTATGCACCCACTGGAGATATTTTGATTTAAAATTTCCCGGTTTTGATTTTTTCCAGTGAGGTTGAGATGCAGTGGAATTGATCCGGATTATCATAACGTCAAATCGGAGCTCGTAAGTTTAGGAACTTGTGTTTGATTATCTTGGTACTTAAATGCCGATGCTCTCTCAAGGTCTTGCTTAGATTTTTCCCATCATTAACCTTGGTCTGTTTCTCCAAATGTGGTCACTGTTACCAATGTATGGCATACTTTTTGATCGTTTGAATTCATGAAATTAATTATGTTGTAGTTCAATTCATGAGATTTGCTTTGGTTCATTAATATCAGGCACAAATGGCGAGTGAATTGTTCATTAATAACATTCTAGATTTTTCCAGAACAAAATTTTGGCATGTTCTTACTGAGCATGGCATTGTCTGTGTTCATGGAATGCATTGTTGTTTATTATACAACATTGTTGTACACCTGCTTCATTTTTCAACGACACACACGCACGGAGATTTTAACCAATCACTTTTCTGTACCACATCGGTTTGATTTTGGTTTGAAATATCCTGAATAATCTATTTGTGTGGGTTGAGTAACGTGTAATCTGATTTTCTACTCACAGGAGAGATTAAGGTTGTACCGAGATAAACTCGAGCGGTTTATAGATTTGAGCAAAGGTATTATTCCTGTAGTTACCTTTCAATATACTTGTTCAATTGTCTTTGCCCTCTCATTTATGGGATGGATTAATTTTTCTTGAAAAGTGTCCCTATGTGTTATGGTTGGATATGCAGTGCAAACCATTTTTTTGGTTAGGTCCTGTTTGATTTAAAATATCCATCTTTCTCAGGTCCCATCATTTCCTTTGAACAAGGGAACCCATCTTCCGCTGGATTCTGGGAGGAAAGACTCCCTTCCATGGAAACTCACATGAAATGGAAATATTGTTATATTATTGTTACTTTTAAATGAAAAGTTATGATTTTATATTTTAATTTACACTGGTACGTTTTACTATTTTTTGTTAATACTAATTATAAAAAATTATCATTTTAATATTTCTTTATAATAATAACAATAATCAATACTAGTTATTTTATTATTTCTGCAACAATTGTGTTATAGCCATTTTGTCTATTCTCTTTTTACTAACAAATGTCTTTATTACTTTCTTTTACCTACCAAATGTTGGTTATTTTCATTTCATTTCATTTCATTCATTTTATTTCATTCAATTCACTTTTCATCAATCAAATTGGGACTTTGTTTCTGACATTTCCTCTTGACGCCTACACTTCCGTATTTGGTGGTGTTGAAATCGAGAGTATGAGAGACCGGCTCATCCCACAAGTGTGTTATAACCATTTTGTTTATTTTGTTTTTACTACCAAATGTCTTACTTTCTTTTACCTACCAAATGTTGGCTATTTCAAAGGGATCGAGCGATACTCATGCATTGGTGACACTGCACAAATTAATCCTTCTCATGTTTGGTTCACAAGGCATCTTAGGCTTGTCACATAAGGAGGGGTAGGGGTATGCTGTGGTTTAAAGCCATGCGGGTGACATTAGATTTACGTTGGAATTTAAAGGTGTCCTGGAAGGTGGCGAGGATTACGCTGTTGTTTAGAGCCGCACAAAATGACAAAAGGTTTAAGTTGGAGTTTAAAGCCGTTAGGGTAGGTGAAAAGATTGCATTGGAGTTTGAAGCTGATTAGGAAGACGAAAGGTTTACGCTAGAGTCATGACATCCTTTGGGGGAATACCATGTGATGATAGTGTGTATACTCATCACGTATATGAATTTCAGTCCATTGGCTAGTCACCAGCATACTCGTCCATCAACTCGTCACCAACAGAGGCATGTACACTCATCACGCACACAGATCCTGGTGTATTGGCTCCTCATCAACAAACTCGTCCACTGACTTGTCACCAACAAATGTGTGTGCACTCGTTACGCACACGGATCTTGGTCCAGTAGCTTGTCACTAGCAGATTCGTTCATTGATTCATCACCAACAAATGTGTGCATGCTTGTCACACACATGGAACCTGATCCACTGGTTCGTCATTAACAAACTCGAAGGGGACCTTTGGGGATCACCTGATTGATGGAGGTTGCTTCACAGTTTAAAGGCGTATGGGAAGATAAGTTTTTTCTAGAGTTCTAACGTTGTTTAGGAAAGTGATGAAGGTATAGAAAAGGTCGGTGTTTGGTGGATGTTAGGATTAAACCCAGGGAGATTTTGTATACTGATTAAGGGAATCAAAACCCATATAGTTTGAAGAGGTGTCGTATAGTTTAAGGCCACGTGGCAAGAGTGTCACACTCATCCTTGAGAAACGATCCTTGTAGTTTTAAGCCATACAAGGATATAGCATGCTGTTTTAAGCCTTGCGAGCATGGCATAACACTCGTCTTTGATAAACGGGCCTTGTAGTTTAAAGCTGCGCAAAAATGGCGTACCATGCAGCTTAACGTCTTGCGGGAAGGACGACGAAGATATTGTATAGTTTAAAACCACGTGGTGAGGGCATAATGTTCATCCTTGAGAAAGGAACCTTGCGGTTTAAAGTTGTGCAAGAAGGGCATTACACTCGCACATGAAAGCGGGCCTTGTAGTTTAAAGCCATGCCAGTTGGCATACCATGCTGTTTTAGGTCACACGAAAAGGACCACGGGCCATGCAGTTTTACGTCGTGCATGGAAGATGGTGGGGGCGCTATATAGTTTAAAGGCATGTAGCAAAGACATAACTTTCATCCATGAGAAACGAACCTTGCGGTTTAAAACCATACAAGAGGGTGTGGCACTCACTCTTAGGAAGCGAGTTTTGCAGTTTAAATTGTGCAAGAATGGAGTACCATGTAGTTTTACGTTATGCAGGAACGATGACAATCACACAGTTTAAAATCACGTGGTAAAGACTTGTACCGTATAGTTTCAGGTCATACGGCAAGAACCATGTGTGAGGCTTACATAAGAGTAGCCCGATAGTTCGCAAAGTAGATGAACTGGGCGAAGGTGGGTACTGTTAGGAGTGTGGGGCTGTTTGTAGTAGGTGGGGGGGATTATGATAAACACCCCGCCCAAAATAGGAAAGAATTAGAGAGGTATGGCGTGTATTCTATTCGCACGGAGCAACACTTAAGTAATTAGCAGATTAGCAAGAAGAAGAAACGAGGAAGAATACAGAAGAGTACCGAGTACTCTCCTGCCCAAGCCAGGTGGTCGACTTCTCAAAACAGAAAAATATTCTCTCCCTCTCCACAACAGACTGACCCCTCTTATAACAAACAGAAACCCCTCATCCCACAACGTGGACCCAGCTAACAAACTTTGTTAAGTACTTGGGTTAAAGGGAACATGTGGGCAAGCTGGGGTGGTTAGGGGGGAATATGCTGGGGAATAAAAAAAGGAATATGGTGGGGGATCACATGTTGTTAGGGAGGCTGTTATATATGTTGTTATATATACATGATGCACACTTACCATAATAGTGTTGACATTTCCATGTCCACTATTTACATGGTAATGTCCATGAGTTATTTGTTGTATCAAATGGTTATAATAGTTTTCAGACTATAATGAGAAGCTCACGATACTATGACATTAATCTTAAACATATATCCCATGATCCAGAAACATCATGCTGACAGGACACAAAAGATGTGTGACCATCAGGAGCTGGGGGCTCATAAGTATTGAGACTTCTTAGAAAGTTTGCACTTGGTGATCTCAAGTAGATGAGATCATGATGCGCCAATAGGAACACCACATGTTTCACGTGTCATTGGTTGTTTCTATTAGCGATCACGTGTATTGGTCTCATGACTTGAATTTATTATCGATGTGTACCATTTGATCGCATACTTTGATGCAAGATGAAAATTATGACATTGATGTTGTAGTGAGGTAGCTTGCGTTGGGTGCGTCATTGGTGGTATGACATTGATTGAATAATCAAGTAGACTTTGTCACTTCAAAAAAGAAGTGATATTTCGGGCCTAGTTAATCAGGATGGTAGCACCTTTACTAAATCCATGGTCATGGTAGAAGAATGTAAGTCTTTCCAGTAAGGTTAACAAATAATAAAACAAGAAAAGATGATGACACGAAGTGTGCGCCTTGCTTAATGAGATATCGTGAGACTAAGAGATTATATTACACAACGTGTGTTTATAGGAAATGTTGTCGTTATGACTATTTCTTCTCTCCTTAGGGGTCTTGATGAGTTATTAAATTTCGCTCATGGTCTGTAAATAGTATTCACTGCTATCAAGATGAGAGCTTAGAGAGTCACACAATTAGCGTATTCAAAAGTTTGGTTTGTTCTGATGAATAGGAATATAAGACATGGTGGGCCCCACCACGGGGTCCGGGAGATGTCCGTGAATATACGATCCTCATGAAATAAATAAATTCATATTATTCGAGTTTAAAATAATTGATATTGAATTTATTTATTAAAAATATTTACAAAATATTAAGTGAATGCATGAAAAAATATTTAACTAACGAATATTATTTTAATATTCAAGGTTTGTTTAATAGGTTCTGGAATGTACGAGTCGAGTTAATGACTCACTTTTATCACGTACTATATTTTATTATATTACAAGTGATAAAAATATAAATGACGTTTATGACACAGTTGGTCATAACACGTCATTTATGGCCTATTTAGTGGGAAATAAATATTCGGGGGTCGGAGAGCCATATGAAGGTATTTTGAACCTCGCTCTATAAGTGGGAGGAGACTCTCATTATAGGTACTATTCACTACATGATTTTGAGATCCTCTCACTCCTTTGTCCTGGTTCCTAGAGAGAGAATCACCCGATCCAAGTCTTCGAAATGCGTGTGGACGATCTAGAGGGATCTGATTTCAGTTCCTTCGAGCAACGGTCATTGGCGACGAACGGTTGTTGAACACGCCTTCAAATCGAACGAGATAATTTTTCAGATTTTTTTTTTCGTGCAAACCATTTTTTTGGTTAGGTCTTGTTTGATTTAAACTATTCATCTTTCTCAGGTCCTATCATTTCCTTTGAACAAGGGAACCAATCTTCCGCTGAATTTTGGGAGGAAAGACTCCCTTCCATGGAAACTCACGTGAAATGGAAATATTGTTATATTATTGTTATTTGTAAATGAAAAGTTGTGATTTTATATTTTAAGTTAAACAAGCATATTTTACTATTTTTTGTTAATAATAATTATAAAAAATTATCATTTTAATATTTCTTTATAATAACAACAATAATCAATACTAGTTATTTTATTATTTCTCTAACAATTGTGTTATAGCCATTTTGTCTGTTCTCTTTTTACTAACAAATGCCTTTCTTACTTTCTTTTACCTACCAAATGTTGGTTATTTTATTTTCATTTCATTTCATTCAATTCAATTTTCACCAATCAAATTGGGACTTTGTTTCTCACATTTTTTCTTGACACTTACACTTCCGTATTTGGGCGTCGGTGTTGTGTTGAAATTGAGAGGATGAGAGACCGACTCATCCCACAATTGTGTTATAACCATTTTGTTTATTTTGTTTTTACTCCGAAACGTCTTACTTTCTTTTAGCTACCAAATGTTGGCTATTTCAAAGGGATCGAGCGATACTCATGCATTGAGGACACTGCACAAATTAATCCTTCTCATGCTTGGTTCACAAGGCATCTTAGGCTCGTCACATAAGGAGGGGTAGGGGTATGCTATGGTTTAAAGCCATGCGGGGTGACATTAGATTTACGTTGGAGTTTAAAGGTGTCTTGGAAGGTGGTGAGGATTACGTTGTTGTTTAGAGCCGCACAAAATGACAAAAGGTTTAAGTTGGAGTTTAAAGTTGTTAGGGAAGGTGAAAAAGATTACATTGGAGTTTGAAGCTGATTAGGAAGACGAAAGGTTTACACTAGAGTCATGACATCCTTTGGGGGAATACCATGTGATGATAGTGTGTATACTCGTCACGTATATGAATTTCGGTCTATTGGCTAGTCACCAGCAGACTCGTCCATCAACTCGTCACCTACAGAGGCATGTACACTCATCACGCACACAAATCCTGGTGTATTGGCTCGTCATCAACAAACTCGTCCACCGACTTGTCACCAACAAATGTGTATATACTTGTTACGCACACAGATCTTGGTCCACTGGCTTGTCACCGACAGATTCGTTCATTGATTCATCACCAACAAATGTGCGCATGCTTGTCACACACATGAAACCTTGTCCATTGGTTCGTCACTAGCAAACTCGAAGGGCCCCTTCGAGGATCACCTGATTGATGGAGGTTGTTTCACAGTTTAAAGTCGTATGGGAAGACATTAAGTTTTTTCTAGAGTTTTAACGCTGTTCAGGAAAGTGATGAAGGTATAGAAAAGGTTGGTGTTTGGTGGTTGCTAAGATTAAACCCAGGGAGACTTCCTGCGTATCCTGATTAAGGGAATCAAAACCCACATAGTTTGAAGAGGTGTCGTATAGTTCAAGGCCACGTGGCAAGAGTGTCACACTCATCCTTGAGAAACGATCCTTGTAGTTTTAAGCCATACAAGGATATAACATGTTGTTTTAAGCCTTGCGAGCATGGCATAACACTCGTCTTTGATAAACGAGCCTTGTAGTTTAAAGCTGCGCAAAAATGGCGTACCATGCAGGTTAACGTCTTGCGGGAAGGATGGCGAAGATACTGTATAGTTAAAACCATGTGGTGAGGGCATAATGTTCGTCCTTGAGAAAGGAACCTTGCAGTTTAAAGTTGATAAGAACCAAGCTCCAGCTACTTTGTATTTATATAAAAAGAGAGCAGAAATACAGCAGAAATGAGGAAATAACAGCAGAAAAAGGGGAAGAACTGAGAAACAGTAGGAGGAAGAGAAACTCAGGAAGGGGACTCACCCTCAACCTGCCCAAGCCTAACGGCCAATCTGCTCAAAGCAGCCCACTAAACCATAAATTCCAGGGTGCCCTCACCTTAACCCTCCCCCCTTATTTATAATCTCCCTCCCTAACAAACTAAGAATATTCCCCCATAACAAACTCTAACAAACTCACCCCACTAACTAAGAATATTCCCCCATAACAAACTCTAACAAACTCACCCCCTTACAAAGACAATAATACCCCCAAACTAATTGGCAACAGGTCTCTATCACTGCCACTGTCCCGAAAAACCACATTGTCCTCAAGGTGGTGGATCGTGTAGGCATGCCAGGCGATCAGCCATATCATCCGTGCGGCAAGGAACGGAGGACAAGGGGTGCTAGGCAGACAATGGTGCCAGACAATCTTCCATATCCTCCGCTGCAGTCCGGTATAAAGTGCCTGTGCCGCAGGTGTTCGCCACGCAATCTCCCAAACACGTCGGCCGCTGTCATGGATCAGGGATGGAGAGACGAAGGTGAGACCCCATTCCGACATTGTGGGCAAGCCCTGTACAACTGGTGGAAAAAAACAAGAGCCCATGTATGAGCCGGCTCAATCTGCTGCGGCTCGTGCTTCATCATTACGAACTTCGAAGTGTCCACCTCGATATTTGGGAGGTCTATCACAGATTGGCTGGAGATAGTGTCGTCAGGATTTGCGGCCAACCCTTTGCTCCGGTTGGGCGTCTCATGTTTGGTAGGCCCCGCGGAGTGCGACGCGGACACCTGCATTACCAGCGGTAGGAACTTTGATGAAGTTGCAGGGGGTTCGGTGATGGAGCTTCCAAAATCCTCAAGGATTGCTTCCTTAAGATGCGCCCAAGTGCACGTAGTTGCAGGTCCTTTGGCCACTAAAAACCATAGTGCGGACATATCGGACATGCAGAGGCGTGCCATTGGTACCTTCATCTGATCCGGCGTTTGATTGCGCGAGAAATATTCCTCAGCACTTGAGATCCACGTCTCCGGATGTGTGGCCGAAAATTCCGGTAAAAACTCCTCCTGTAAATTTTTTTCCTCATTGCGGGTCACTCGGGCCAGTGAAGCCCAGAGGTCTTGCATCTCCTGCTTAGGATTTTCCATAGCTAAGAAAAACAGACTTCCCCTGCAGTAGTGAGAGTTGCCCCCCCTTTTTTTGTTCCTGCATTTCCCTCCCGAGGTAGAAAAGCGGGCTGCCCTGTTTCTTTTTTTTTCTTCTGCTTTTCGTTTTTTTTGCTTTTCCAAAGAAGAACCCGAGAGCGGGTCACCCCTTTGAACTGGAGCGAGAGAACCGCCTGCGCGCGGCAGCCGAGCAGACTCCAGGTATTGCGCGGCTTCCTCCGGCGTGCTCCGGCAGACAGGGTGCGGTTGAGCGCACTCTTCGGAATGATGAAGCGTATCTGGTAGTGCACCTCCTCCCCGAACGTGTCTCCTGCAAGGTTGTGGCGGGCTGGCCTCCGGCGTTGCGCACTCCTTTGATGAGAACGAGACGGAGAATCGGGATCCGGTGAGCTGAGGAGAAATTTTCAGGCAGCGCTCCTGCTTTGAGCGCAATACAGCCGCCCAGCTGTGTGCGCCTGCTCCAGCCTCTTCACGCGAGTTGGATGGGATGAAGAGGAGCCGATCGAGAAGAATCCTGCTGCAGTATGCCTCCTCCTTCTGACAGAATCTGGTAGTGCGCCTCCTAGAGCGAAGCAGCAGGTCGGGGAGTCTGAGTTGGTTCGACGGGTGCTGAAGAAGCAGGCGGCCGAGCGTTTCCCTTCCGTGTGAATTTCCAGCGGGGCGTGGGTCGTTCAAACAAAAAGAAATCCAGTAGCAAAGTGTGTGGCGTTTCCTTTGTTGCACGACCAATGCAACTCCAACAGCAGACGTTGAAGTGGAACCGGCAGGGAGTGAGCTGACAGTGGATGCAGCGCTGCGAGACCGGCAGAGGAATAAACGGCGGGGGTGCTCCAGCAGCGGGGAGCAAGGGCAGGTTGGACCAATTGATAAGAACCAAGCTCCAGCTACTTTGTATTTATATAAAAAGGGAGCAAAAATACAGCAGAAATGAGGAAATAACAGTAGAAAAAGGGGAAGAATTGAGAAACAGTAGGAGGAAGAGAAACTCAGGAAGGGGACTCACCCTCAACCTGCCCAAGCCTAACGGCCAATCTGCTCAAAGCAGCCCACTAAACCATAAATTCCAGGGTGCCCTCACCTTAACCCTCCCCCCTTATTTATAATCTCCCTCCCTAACAAACTAAGAATATTCCCCCATAACAAACTCTAACAAACTCACCCCACTAACTAAGAATATTCCCCCATAACAAACTCTAACAAACTCACCCCCTTAGAAAGACAATAATACCCCCAAACTAATTGGCAGCAGGTCTCTATCACTGCCACTCTCCCGAAAAACCCCATTGTCCTCAAGGTGGTGGATCGTGTAGGCATGCCAGGCGATCTGCCATATCATCCGTGCGGCAAGGAACGGAGGACAAGGGGTGCTAGGCAGACAATGGTGCCAGACAATCTTCCTAATCCTCCGCTGCAGTCCGGTATAAAGTGCCTGTGCCGCAGGTGTTCGCCACGCAATCTCCCAAACACGTCGGCCGCTGTCATGGATCAGGGATGGAGAGACGAAGGTGAGACCCCATTCCGACATTGTGGGCAAGCCCTGTACAACTGGTGGAAAAAAACAAGAGCCCATGTATGAGCCGGCTCAATTTGCTGCGGCTCGTGCTTCATCATTACGAACTTCGAAGTGTCCACCTCGATATTTGGGAGGTCTATCACAGATTGGCTGGAGATAGTGTCGTCAGGATTTGCGGCCAACCCTTTGCTCCGGTTGGGCGTCTCATGTTTGGTAGGCCCCGCGGAGTGCGACGCGGACACCTGCATTACTAGCGGTAGGAACTTTGATGTAGTTGCAGGGGGTTCGGTGATAGAGCTTCCAAAATCCTCAAGGATTGCTTCCTTAAGATGCGCCCAAGTGAACGTAGTTGCAGATCCTTTGGCCACTAAAAACCAAAGTGCGGACATATCGGACATGCAGAGGCGTGCCATTGGTACCTTCATCTGATCCGGCGTTTGATTGCGCGAGAAATATTCCTCAACACTTGAGATCCACGTCTCCGGATGTGTGGCCGAAAATTCCGGTAAAAACTCCTGTAAATTTTTTTCCTCATTGCGGGTCACTCGGGCCAGTGAAGCCCAGAGGTCTTGCATCTCCTGCTTAGGATTTTCCATAGCTAAGAAAAACAGACTTCCCCTGCAGTAGTGAGAGTTGCCCCCCCGTTTTTTGTTCCTGCATTTCCCTCCCGAGGTAGAAAAGCGGGCTGCCCTGTTTCTTTTTTTTTCTTCTGCTTTTCGTTTTTTTTGCTTTTCCAAAGAAGAACCCGAGAGCGGGTCACCCCTTTGAACTGGAGCGAGAGAACCGCCTGCGCGCGGCAGCCGAGCAGACTCCAGGTATTGCGCGGCTTCCTCCGGCGTGCTCCGGCAGACAGGGTGCGGTTGAGCGCACTCTTCAGAACGATGAAGCGTATCTGGTAGTGCACCTCCTCCCCGAACGCGTCTCCTGCAAGGTTGTGGCGGGCTGGCCTCCGGCGTTGCGCACTCCTTTGATGAGAACGAGACGGAGAATCTGGATCCGGTGAGCTGAGGAGAAATTTTCAGGTAGCGCTCCTGCTTTGAGCGCAATACAGTCGCCCAGCTGTGTGCGCCTGCTCCAGCCTCTTCACGCGAGTTGGATGGGATGAAGAGGAGCCGATCGAGAAGAATCCTGCTGCAGTATGCCTCCTCCTTCTGACAGAATCTGGTAGTGCGCCTCCTAGAGCGAAGCAGCAGGTCGGGGAGTCTGAGTTGGTTCGACGGGTGCTGAAGAAGCAGGCGGCCGAGCGTTTCCCTTCCGTGTGAATTTCCAGCGGGGCGTGGGTCGTTCAAACAAAAAGAAATCTAGTAGCAAAGTGTGTGGCGTTTCCTTTGTTGCACGACCAATGCAACTCCAACAGCAGACGTTGAAGTGGAACCGGCAGGGAGTGAGCCGACAGTGGATGCAGCGCTGCGAGACCGGCAGAGGAATAAACGGCGGGGGTGCTCCAGCAGCGGGGAGCAAGGGCAGGTCGGACCAATTGATAAGAACCAAGCTCCAGCTACTTTGTATTTATATAAAAAGGGAGCAGAAATACAGCAGAAATGAGGAAATAACAGCAGAAAAAGGGGAAGAACTGAGAAACAGTAGGAGGAAGAGAAACTCAGGAAGGGGACTCACCCTCAACCTGCCCAAGCCTAACGGCCAATCTGCTCAAAGCAGCCCACTAAACCATAAATTCCAGGGTGCCCTCACCTTAACCCTCCCCCCTTATTTATAATCTCCCTCCCTAACAAACTAAGAATATTCCCCCATAACAAACTCTAACAAACTCACCCCACTAACTAAGAATATTCCCCCATAACAAACTCTAACAAACTCACCCCCTTACAAAGACAATAATACCCCCAAACTAATTGGCAGCAGGTCTCTATCACTGCCACTGTCCCGAAAAACCACATTGTCCTCAAGGTGGTGGATCGTGTAGGCATGCCAGGCGATCTGCCATATCATCCGTGCGGCAAGGAACGGAGGACAAGGGGTGCTAGGCAGACAATGGTGCCAGACAATCTTCCATATCCTCCGCTGCAGTCCGGTATAAAGTGCCTGTGCCGCAGGTGTTCGCCACGCAATCTCCCAAACACGTCGGCCGCTGTCATGGATCAGGGATGGAGAGACGAAGGTGAGACCCCATTCCGACATTGTGGGCAAGCCCTGTACAACTGGTGGAAAAAAACAAGAGCCCATGTATGAGCCGGCTCAATCTGCTGCGGCTCGTGCTTCATCATTACGAACTTCGAAGTGTCCACCTCGATATTTGGGAGGTCTATCACAGATTGGCTGGAGATAGTGTCGTCAGGATTTGCGGCCAACCCTTTGCTCCGGTTGGGCGTCTCATGTTTGGTAGGCCCCGCGGAGTGCGACGCGGACACCTGCATTACCAGCGGTAGGAACTTTGATGTAGTTGCAGGGGGTTCGGTGATGGAGCTTCCAAAATCCTCAAGGATTGCTTCCTTAAGATGCGCCCAAGTGAACGTAATTGCAGGTCCTTTGGCCACTAAAAACCAAAGTGCGGACATATCGGACATGCAGAGGCGTGCCATTGGTACCTTCATCTGATCTGGCGTTTGATTGCGCGAGAAATATTCCTCAGCACTTGAGATCCACGTCTCCGGATGTGTGGCCGAAAATTCTGGTAAAAACTCCTCCTGTAATTTTTTTTTTCATTGCGGGTCACTCGGGCCAGTGAAGCCCAGAGGTCTTGCATCTCCTGCTTAGGATTTGCTATAGCTAAGAAAAACAGACTTCCCCTGCAGTAGTGAGAGTTGCCCCCCCTTTTTTTGTTCCTGCATTTCCCTCCCGAGGTAGAAAAGCGGGCTGCCCTGTTTCTTTTTTCTTCTTCTGCTTTTCGTTTTTTTTGCTTTTCCAAAGAAGAACCCGAGAGCGGGTCACCCCTTTGAACTGGAGCGAGAGAACCGCCTGCGCGCGGCAGCTGAGCAGACTCCAGGTATTGCGCGGCTTCCTCCGGCGTGCTCCGGCAGACAGGGTGCGGTTGAGCGCACTCTTCGGAACGATGAAGCGTATCTGGTAGTGCACCTCCTCCCCGAACGCGTCTCCTGCAAGGTTGTGGCGGGCTGGCCTTCGGCGTTGCGCACTCCTTTGATGAGAACGAGACGGAGAATCGGGATCCGGTGAGCTAAGGAGAAATTTTCAGGCAGCGCTCCTGCTTTGAGCGCAATACAGCCGCCCAGCTGTGTGCGCCTGCTCCAGCCTCTTCACGCGAGTTGGATGGGATGAAGAGGAGCCGATCGAGAAGAATCCTGCTGCAGTATGCCTCCTCCTTCTGACAGAATCTGGTAGTGCGCCTCCTAGAGCGAAGCAGCAGGTCGGGGAGTCTGAGTTGGTTCGACGGATGCTGAAGAAGCAGGCGGCCGAGCGTTTCCCTTCCGTGTGAATTTCCAGCGGGGCGTGGGTCGTTCAAACAAAAAGAAATCCAGTAGCAAAGTGTGTGGCGTTTCCTTTGTTGCACGACCAATGCAACTCCAACAACAGACGTTGAAGTGGAACCGACAGGGAGTGAGCCGACAGTGGATGCAGCGCTGCGAGACCGGCAGAGGAATAAACGGTGGGGGTGCTCCATCAGCGGGGAGCAAGGGCAGGTCGGACCAATTGATAAGAACCAAGCTCCAACTACTTTGTATTTATATAAAAAGAGAGCAGAAATACAGCAGAAATGAGGAAATAACAGCAGAAAAAGGGGAAGAACTGAGAAACAGTAGGAGGAAGAGAAACTCAGGAAGGGGACTCACCCTCAACCTGCCCAAGCCTAACGGCCAATCTGCTCAAAGCAGCCCACTAAACCATAAATTCCAGGGTGCCCTCACCTTAACCCTCCCCCCTTATTTATAATCTCCCTCCCTAACAAACTAAGAATATTCCCCCATAACAAACTCTAACAAACTCACCCCACTAACTAAGAATATTCCCCCATAACAAACTCTAACAAACTCACCCCCTTACAAAGACAATAATACCCCCAAACTAATTGGCAGCAGGTCTCTATCACTGCCACTGTCTCGAAAAACCACATTGTCCTCAAGGTGGTGGATCGTGTAGGCATGCCAGGCGATCTGCCATATCATCCGTGCGGCAAGGAACGGAGGACAAGGGGTGTTAGGCAGACAATGGTGCCAGACAATCTTCCATATCCTCCGCTGCAGTCCGGTATGAAGTGCCTGTGCCGCAGGTGTTCGCCACGCAATCTCCCAAACACGTCGGCCGCTGTCATGGATCAGGGATGGAGAGACGAAGGTGAGACCCCATTCCGACATTGTGGGCAAGCCCTGTACAACTGGTGGAAAAAAACAAGAGCCCATGTATGAGCCGGCTCAATCTGCTGCGGCTCGTGCTTCATCATTACGAACTTCGAAGTGTCCACCTCGATATTTGGGAGGTCTATCACAGATTGGCTGGAGATAGTGTCGTCAGGATTTGCGGCCAACCCTTTGCTCCGGTTGGGCGTCTCATGTTTGGTAGGCCCCACGGAGTGCGACGCGGACACCTGCATTACCAGCGGTAGGAACTTTGATGAAGTTGCAGGGGGTTCGGTGATGGAGCTTCCAAAATCCTCAAGGATTGCTTCCTTAAGATGCGCCCAAGTGAACGTAGTTGCAGGTCCTTTGGCCACTAAAAACCAAAGTGCGGACATATCGGACATGCAGAGGCGTGCCATTGGTACCTTCATCTGATCCGACATTTGATTGCGCGAGAAATATTCCTCAGCACTTGAGATCCACGTCTCCGGATGTGTGGTCGAAAATTCCGGTAAAAACTCCTCCTGTAAATTTTTTTCCTCATTGCGGGTCACTCGGGCCAGTGAAGCCCAGAGGTCTTGCATCTCCTGCTTAGGATTTGCCATAGCTAAGAAAAACAGACTTCCCCTGCAGTAGTGAGAGTTGCCCCCCCTTTTTTTGTTCCTGCATTTCCCTCCCGAGGTAGAAAAGCGGGCTGCCCTGTTTCTTTTTTTTTCTTCTGCTTTTCGTTTTTTTTGCTTTTCCAAAGAAGAACCCGAGAGCGGGTCACCCCTTTGAACTGGAGCGAGAGAACCGCCTGCGCGCGGCAGCCGAGCAGACTCCAGGTATTGCGCGGCTTCCTCCGGCGTGCTCCGGCAGACAGGGTGCGGTTGAGCGCACTCTTCGGAACGATGAAGCGTATCTGGTAGTGCACCTCCTTCCCGAACGCGTCTCCTGCAAGGTTGTGGCGGGCTGGCCTCCGGCGTTGCGCACTCCTTTGATGAGAACGAGACGGAGAATCGGGATCCGGTGAGCTGAGGAGAAATTTTCAGGCAGCGCTCCTGCTTTGAGCGCAATACAGCCGCCCAGCTGTGTGCGCCTGCTCCAGCCTCTTCACGCGAGTTGGATGGGATGAAGAGGAGCCGATCGAGAAGAATCCTGCTGCAGTATGCCTCCTCCTTCTGACAGAATCTGGTAGTGCGCCTCCTAGAGCGAAGCAGCAGGTCGGGGAGTCTGAGTTGGTTCGACGGGTGCTGAAGAAGCAGGCGGCCGAGCGTTTCCCTTCCGTGTGAATTTCCAGCGGGGCGTGGGTCGTTCAAACAAAAAGAAATCCAGTAGCAAAGTGTGTGGCGTTTCCTTTGTTGCACGACCAATGCAACTCCAACAGCAGACGTTGAAGTGGAACCGGCAGGGAGTGAGCCGACAGTGGATGCAGCGCTGCGAGACCGACAGAGGAATAAACGGCGGGGGTGCTCCAGCAGCGGGGAGCAAGGGCAGGTCGGACCAATTGATAAGAACCAAGCTCCAGCTACTTTGTATTTATATAAAAAGGGAGCAGAAATACAGCAGAAATGAGGAAATAACAGCAGAAAAAGGGGAAGAATTGAGAAACAGTAGGAGGAAGAGAAACTCAGGAAGGGGACTCACCCTCAACCTGCCCAAGCCTAACGGCCAATCTGCTCAAAGCAGCCCACTAAACCATAAATTCCAGGGTGCCCTCACCTTAACCCTCCCCCCTTATTTATAATCTCCCTCCCTAACAAACTAAGAATATTCCCCCATAACAAACTCTAACAAACTCACCCCACTAACTAAGAATATTCCCCCATAACAAACTCTAACAAACTCACCCCCTTACAAAGACAATAATACCCCCAAACTAATTGGCAGCAGGTCTCTATCAAAAGTCGTGCAAGAAGGGCTTTACACTCGCACATGAAAGCGGGCCTTGTAGTTTAAAGTCATGCCTGTTGTCATACCATGCTGTTTTACATCGTGCATGGAAGATGGTGGGGGCGCTATATAGTTTAAAGGCATGTAGCAAAGGCATAACATTCATCCTTGAGAAACGAACCTTGCAGTTTAAAACCACACAAGAGGGCGTGACACTAGCTCTTAGGAAGCGAGTCTTACAGTTTAAATTGTGCAAGAATGGAGTACCATGTAGTTTTACGTTATGCAGGAATGATGGCAATCACACAATTTAAAATCACGTGGTAAATAATTGTATCGTATAGTTTTAGGTCATACGACAAGAACCTTGTGTGAGGCTTACATAAGAGCAGCCCGATGGGTTTGCAAAGTAGATGAACTTGGCGTAGGTGGGTACTGTTAGGAGTGTGGGGTTGTTTGTAGTTTAAAGTCATGCCTGTTGTCATACCATGCTGTTTTACATCGTGCATGGAAGATGGTGGGGGCACTATATAGTTTAAAGGCATGTAGCAAAGGCATAACATTCATCCTTGAGAAACGAACCTTGCAGTTTAAAACCACACAAGAGGGCGTGACACTAGCTCTTAGGAAGCGAGTCTTACAGTTTAAATTGTGCAAGAATGGAGTACCATGTAGTTTTACGTTATGCAGGAATGATGGCAATCACACAATTTAAAATCACGTGGTAAATAATTGTATCGTATAGTTTTAGGTCATACGGCAAGAACCTTGTGTGAGGCTTACATAAGAGCAGCCCGATGGGTTTGCAAAGTAGATGAACTTGGCGTAGGTGGGTACTGTTAGGAGTGTGGGGTTGTTTGTAGTTTAAAGTCATGCCTGTTGTCATACCATGCTGTTTTACATCGTGCATGGAAGATGGTGGGGGCGCTATATAGTTTAAAGGCATGTAGCAAAGGCATAACATTCATCCTTGAGAAACGAACCTTGCAGTTTAAAACCACACAAGAGGGCGTGACACTAGCTCTTAGGAAGCGAGTCTTACAGTTTAAATTGTGCAAGAATGGAGTACCATGTAGTTTTACGTTATGCAGGAATGATGGCAATCACACAATTTAAAATCACGTGGTAAATAATTGTATCGTATAGTTTTAGGTCATACGACAAGAACCTTGTGTGAGGCTTACATAAGAGCAGCCCGATGGGTTTGCAAAGTAGATGAACTTGGCGTAGGTGGGTACTGTTAGGAGTGTGGGGTTGTTTGTAGCAGGTAGGGGGCTTATGATAAACACCCCGTCCAAAATAGGAAAGATTTAGAGCGGTATGGTGTGTATTCTATTCGCATGGAGCAACACATGCAGTAATTAGCAGATTAACAGGAAGAAGAAACGAGGAAGAATACACAAGAGTATCGGGTAATCTCCTGCCCAAGCCAGGTGCTCGACTTCTCAAATCAGAAAAATATTCTCTCCTCTACAAACGAAAACCCCTCATCCCACCACGTGGACCCAACTAACAAGCTTTGTTAAGTACTTGGTTTAAAGGGAACATGTGGGCCAGCTGGGGTGGTTAGGGGGGAATATGTCGGGGAATAAAAAAGGAATATGGTGGGGGACAACATGTTGTTAGGGAGGCTGTTATATATACATGATGCACATTTACCATAGTAGTGTTGATATTTCCGTGTCCACTATTTACATGGTAATGTCCATGGGTTATTTGTCGTATCAAAAGGTTATAATAGTTTCCAGACTATAATGAGAATCTCGCGATACTATGACATTAATCTTAAACATATGTCCCATGATCCAGAAACATCATGCTGACAAGACACAAAAGATGTGTGACCATCAGGTGTTGGGGGCTCATAAGCATTGAGACTTCTAATGAAGTTCGCACTTAGTGATCTCGAGTAGATAAGATCATGAGGCGCCAATATGAACACCACATATTTCATGTGTCATTGGTTGTTTCTATTAGCGAACACGTGTATTGGTCTCATGACTTTAAGTTATTATCGATGTGTACCATTTGATCACGTACTTTGATGCAATACGAAAATTACGACTTTGATGTCGTAGTGAGGTAGCCTGCGTTGGGTGGGTCATTGGTGGTATGACATTGATTGAATAATCAAGATAGACTTTGTCACTTCCGAAAAGAAGTGATATTTCAGACCTAGTTGATTAGGATGACAACACCTTTACTAAATCCATGATCATGGTAGAAGAATGTAAGTCTGTCCAGTAAGTTCAACAAATAATAAAACAAGAAAAGATGATGTAACGAAGTGTGCGCCCTGCTTTATGAGATATCGCGAGACAGAGATCTTACACAGCGTGTGTTTATAGGAAATATTGTCGTTGTTATGACTATTCCTTCTTTCCTTAGGGGCCTTGATGAGTTACTAAATTTCACTAATGGTCTGTGAATAGTATTCACTGCTATCGAGATGAAAGCTTAGAGGGTCACACACTTAGCTTATTCAAATGTCTGGTCTGTTCTGATGAATAGGAGTATAAGACACGGTGGACCCAACCACGAGGTTCGGGAGATGTCCGAGAATATAAGATCCTCATGAAATAAATAAATTCATATTATTCGAGTTTAAAATAATTGGTATTGAATTTATTTATTAAAAATATTCACAAAATATTAAGTGAATGCATGAAAAAATATTTAACCAACGAATATTATTTTAATATTCAAGGTTTGTTTAATAGTTGTCGGAATGTACGAGTCGAGTTAATGGCTCGCTTTTTTCATGTACTATATTTTATTATATTACAAGTGATAAAAATATAAATGACGTTGATGACACAGTTGGTCATAACACGTCGTTTATGGCTTATTTAGTGGGCAATAAATATTCGGGGGTCAGAGAGCCATATCTAGGTATTTTGAACCTCGCTATATAAGTGGGAGGAGACTCTCATCCCGGGTATTATTCACTACATGATTTTGAGAGCCTCTCACTCTTCTCTCCTGCTTCCTAGAAAGAGAAGCACCGATCTAAGCCTTCGATTCAAGTTCTTCACGGATTGAAGGATCGACGTAATGGTGATCGTCGGGACGTCGAATACATCGTCGGATCTCTGCGCCAACTCCTAGATTTCGACAATACGTGTGGAGATCTAGAGAGATTTGATTTTGGTTCCTTCGAGCAACGGTCACTGACGACGAACGATTGTTGAACACGTCTTCAAATCGAACGAGATAATTTTTCGGATTTTTTTTCGTGCTTAAAACTTTTCACGCGGGATCACCGACCGTCGCACCGGGCTGCGCATCGCTGGCGACGACGTAGTTATGTTGATCGACGATGAAAATTTTAAATCCCTGGTCTATTTGCTTTCGGTGCGCGCCTCAGTACCTTCAATTGGTATCAAAAGTATCGCGTTAATGTTTAAGCTAGTTAAAATTAAATTTGCTTTAAATAAAGAGGACATTGTTAAGTTCCACAGACTGCAATTCAATCCAACATTGGATTATCACGTTGCGACCATCTGAAGATTTAAATCAGATCGAATTCGGTGTTTGCAGGTTTTAAAAATTGAAGACCATATTTATATGTACGTTATATTTTACTTGAAAGATGTCATCAGTGGCTGTTTCCGACAAACCCAAACTCTGGCCAGAATTCCGGTGGTTGAAATAGTTTTTTTCGGTTGGGAGTCCATTCCTCACAACTTGTGGAAATTTCAAAAAATCAAAAAGCCCAACATAGTAGGCTTTGATAATTTGATATAAAAAAAATAAGGGGAGAAAGTGGGCGTCGACGGTTGTCCACGCAAAAGCCAAAGAAAAATTGATAATAAAAATAAAAAAGGGGTTTGAGGGGCGACACCTGGTGCTGGGCAAAAAAAAAAAGTTATTTAAACATTGGGGCGACCATGCCGCCGCCGCCGTGCTGTCCCTGTCGGGCGTCCTTGCTGGTGCCACTTTGCCGCGCCGTCCTCGCTGGCGGTGCCTCCACCGCACCCCGTGGCTCGCGCTTCCGCAGCTGGCCAAGCAAGCCCCCCGCCTCATGTCGCCCGACCTCCCCTGCGGTCTAGTCCTGCTGACCCTGTTCTCCATCGACTCACGCGTCGCCTCCTGTCGGCCCCCCACTCCTCTCCACTGGCCGCCTTTCTCTGACCACCCGCCGCACCAATTGCTTTCAGCTTGGCTCTTGCCGCGCGGCCTCTCCTGCCGTCCGCCTTCCCCCTCCCCTGTTCCCGAGTAGCGCGCACGAGGTGCCTCCAGCCGGCCGACCCACAACCAAGACGTGTTGGCCCGACCCGGGCCTGGCTGGGTGAAGCCCTGCTCGACCAGCCCGACCCATTTCGGGCTCAGTATAGGCTCAAAACTTTTTTTAAGGGGTTTTCGGGCCGCCTTGGGGCTCGGGAAAAATTTATAAGTTTCAAAAATTAATTTAAAAATTTAGGAATAAAATTAATTTTTTATTTGGGAATGAAGAACATATATTGCTTGAATTAAAATTAGAAAGAATTATTTTGATTCATTTAATTGCCCTCGGCATAAATTTATCGCAAATTTAATTTTTATTACGCATATAATTTGCGTACCGATTGGGTATTGGTCGACCAATGTATTTCTGAATTTTAATTTATTTAATTATTTATAGCAAATGTGTGCGATGCATGTAATAATTAAATTTATTTTGACAGTTACACATCGTATTACTCCGCTTTATATGTATAAGGGTCTGTGCGTCCATCGATATTTTTCTGCATGTATTTTACGCCTTCCCAAATCATTATGTATAAAGTCGAGGATGTTGTAATACGTGGACCATGCCGAGACGATGCGTTATTCCAGATGAGACGGTGATACATTGGATTGGGGTGCGAGCTTTTTTACGAGTTAGACGACTACGTATCATACCCCTAGGGTCACGGTTGATCCATTGAGAGTAAGTAGATCAACCAATACCAAATGCTCAAGATCACTCGTCTTGTTTATTTAATTTATACACTATTATTTTTGTGAATATGCAAGTTTACGGGAACACATAAAATAATTGTAGGTTGAAAAACCCCCTTTACCTCCTTACCTCAAAGTGAGGCGGAAGCATTCTTTTATAATGAATGAAAAAGACCACATCGGACCACAAGTCCGATGTGGGATACATACTCCAACACCCCCTCAAGCTAGGTGTACCTAGCTTGGACACATAATGAAAAGAAACAAAAAATAAAGCAAGCAAAAGATGCTGCAAACACTCCCCCTCAAGCTGGACATACCCAGCTTGATGACCAAACAAGACGAAAGAAAATAAAAATAAAAGGCTGCAAGACTGATGCTCCCCCTCACGATCGCAGATCCCCCTCAGAATGATGGATGAATGATGTTGCGGGCGCAGCAGAAGAATCCACTCAGACCGACCGGTTGACGGAACGCCAGGAATGCCGCACTAGTGGGGCCGGTCGATGAAACACCGGGAAATCCAAACTAGCACCGGGAAAACCGCACTTGCGGGGCCGGCGACGAGAGGCGTGGATTCCGCAGAATTGTTGCGGGATCTGGCGGCGCCAATGGACCCAAATCCTAGGTGGTCGAGCTGCAGCGCCAGCGAATGGGCGTGCCGGCGGATAGAGATGCGGCTGTCGGGAGTCGTCGGGAGATGCCGGCGAGGCGGGGATGCCGCAAGAGGTGCCAGAAAGCCAAAACTTGAAGCAGGGCAGCCGCTGGGAGAAACTGGAGCCGGCTGGCTGTCGAAAGAGGGGCGCAGGAGGAGGCCGACGAGGGAGCAGGACAGCGGGAGGCGACGCTGGAAGCCGGAGGAGGCCGCCGGTGTGGAGGGGCCGACAAGGAATGGAGGCCGGCTGTCGCGCAGAGAGGGGCCGGCGAGGCTTGAGGCCGGCTGCTGCTGGAGGAGCCGACAGGAATGGAGGCCGGCAGGGCTGGAGGTTGGCTGCTGGAGGAGCCGGCAGGAATTGGAGGCCGGCTGTCGGAGGCGCCGGGGCGAGGGCGCTGGGAGCCGCGTCTTGGAGGCGCGGCTGGAGGAGCGGGGCGCCGCGGAACTGCCTGAGGCGCTGCGCGCACAGGACCGCCGGAGAGGGTGGTGCGTGCGTAGCGGGAGAGGTGCAACTGACCGGTTCGGGCGCCTGGAGAAGCGGGAGCCGGTGCGAGGAATAGGCGGGCAGTTCGGGCGGGCGAAGCGGGAGAAACCGTTCTGCGCGCCGGGAGTTGCGGAAGTTGGTGCCGGCCGGAGCGGGGAGCCGGGAAGAGCGGAGAGGGGAAACTGCCAGGAGGGGGATGCTGACGGAAGGCTGTGCGCAGGGGCCGGGACTCGCCGGGACGCGTCGCAGCGGATCCGCGGAGGGGCGCTGGAGAGGCCGCGGGCGGACAGCGGGAGAGATCCGCGCAGGAGAGGGGACGCCGTCGACGGAGCAGTGGAGCAGTGCCGGACGAAGCACAGGGAGCCGCCAGGATGGGTCGTCGGGCCGGCGCGAGGGAAGCCTCAGTGAAGGCGGGGCCTGGCGCCGGGAGAGATTCGCCACAGGGGGACGGACGGGAAATACCAGGCTCGTAGGCCATGGAAGCTGCCGCCCCCCGTGGGGGAGAAAAAAATATATTAAACCCTAGACCGAAATAGAAAAAAAAATAGATGGAAAGGGGGGTCGGGATTAAGATCCCTCTGATACCATGTAGGTTGAGAAAACCCCCTTACCTCCTTACCTCAAAGTGAGGCGGAGGCATTCTTTTATAATGAATGAAAAAGACCACATCGGACTGGTCCGATGTGGGATACAGACTCCAACAATAATAAACACATAATGCATAGATTAAATCAAATTAAGACGCGATGAATGTTTTCTATTTATTGGATTGACAAGTTGTGAGCGCGATCACATAATACGTGCATACAGATACAAAATGAATTCATTCGTCGAGAAATAATAAAAACCCTCAAAGAAATATTAAGTTGTAACGCCTTCCGTCGTTTGAATTTGAACAAAACTGGGTGTACGAGGTGCTCGTCAACCATAGCTGAGGGTGCCTTCTACTACTGATGAGTTCTTATGATAGTGATGAGTGGGCTTAACTAAAGACAACAAAGAAATAATCATAGTTAGCTTGTTGCCACTTTAGAGTTAAAGAGTTGAGTAAATCAAGTTTACGATTTTTAGAAGTCGAGGCTTTACTCAACAGTTCAAGGAGGCTCGAGTTAATGCGGATGTCTAGTTAAACGGTTACATTGAAACTTTTTGAGTAGTGGCGTAGCCATAACTTAGATTATAAGGAGAGGTTTTAGGGATCTTTGCCACCGGAATACTGAAGCGACTGGATATTCTGAATCAAGCAGTGATAACTACTAGGGTTCGATAAAATAGTGAGAGACATTTAATAATTTAATCGGTAATATCTAATCGGTAATCAGGATAAAGTACTAATCTTCTATAAGTTTTATTTTGTAGAACAATGGCTAGTATTACCACAGACACCACAATTACTATTGGACAAAGAACATGTCCTCACCGACACGAGTTTTGAAGAGTCGTACAGGGGCTTGCGCAAAGCACTACGATATAGGAAATTCTATGCGCTGAAATCCCCACTACCTCTTGAGCCACCTCAAGAAGTGAGGGTGAGAAAGATGCTTACAGGAGACACATGTGTGACACATTTGATGTTTACATCATAATGTTATCATCATTGTCCAATGAGTTGTGGAAACAACATTAGGACATGAATGATTTTATATGCTGTCTCATCTCCAAGAAGCTTGCGAGGAGAATGTGAAGCAAAATATGAACGAAGTGTTGATTACACTGAATACGTGTAAACTAAAAGATGGATCATGATCTTTCAATACATCTTTTTCTTATATCATTTTCACCCAATTACTCCAATTTCATTTAGGATTACAAAAACGAATAGTATTGGGAAAACACTTCATTACCTTTTGGGTAAGGTTCGCCCAACAGATAAGAACTTAAAGAAAGATTAATTTTTAGTTCTTATGGTGAACAAGTTGAAAGACAAGGCGAAAAACCTAATGGAAAGTGTGACGTTAGAGACACCTTCGCAACGTCCTTCAAAGAAAAGAGGTTTGTTAAACCCAGTTTTACCATATTGGGTATTTTCGAGTCCCACATCGGAATACTCCATGTATTCCATTTTACTCATCTATAAAAGAATGTCCCCACCTCACATTGAGGTAAGGGGAATTCGTTTCCTACACTCGTCTTCTACATGGTATCAGAGGGAATTTCCCGATAATACTTTTTTTTCCTCCCCTCCCTTCTGCGGCACTCGTACCGTCCATATGCTGGTTCCTCAGCTATTACAGTCGCTGATGGATCCACTATCCCTATTGCGGGCTTTGCTGCATGCTCCCTGATGTTATCTATTCCCCTGTCCTCTGTGGCACATGTGCCACACAGTCCTTTTAACCTTCTCTCCGTAAGTAAGCTTATAAAGGATTTCAACTGTAGTGCCATCTTTACATCTTTTGCTGTTGTGTTTCAGGAGCGGATGACGAACCGGGAACTTGGAAGAGGCCATCTTTGGGACGAGGTGTACATGTTCGATGGATCGACATCGGTCGCCGACATTCACCCGCCTCCGCCCTTCACCAGCTTTTTCCGGATATTAGTCAGCATGTTTCCTTTCATTGCGATTTATGCAAATTTGCGAAACATCATCGCACTTCATATCTTTCTCGAGTGGATACACGAGCTGCCAAACCCTTTGATTTGATTCATTCAGATGTATGGGGTCCCTGTGCCATCTCGAGTATAAATATTATATATAATTCATTGATGATTTTTTGCGTATGACTTGGCTGTACCTTCTTCAAGATCGGTCCGAGGCGTTTTCCACTTTTTAGACATTTTACCATGAGATTCATAACCAGTTTTCCATCTCTGTTAAATGTCTCCGCTCGTACAATGAGCGAGAGTATTTATCTACTCTCTTTCAGCAGTTTCTCTAGGCAAACGACATCATTCATCAGACCTCATGTCCTGATACCCCTCAGCAGAATGGAGTGACCGAGCGGAAACATCAACATATTCTAGAGACTGCTCGTCCCTTTCTATTCCATCGACAGGTGCCTCTTCTCTTTTTGGGGGATGTCATCCTCACTGCTACATACCTCCTAAATCGCCTTCCTTCTTCTATCTTTCAGAAAAGACTCATTTTCGGACTCTGTTCTCTCTCTCTCCTCACTCACTTCCACTGTGTGTTTGGATGTCTCTGTTTTGTCCGTGACACTTATCCAAACCTCTCAAAGCTCTCTCCTAAATCCCTCTGTTGCATATTCCTCGGATATTCACGCACTCAACGCGAATACCGATGCTTCTCTCCGGACTTACGGCGGTATATCATCTATACTGACGTATCGTTTGTTGAGAGTTTTCCATTCTCTCTTCCCTCTCCACATCCAAACACTACTATCGATGATTGTCTTCCTCTCATCATCCACCCCCCTCCGGTGTCTACCTTTGCTGATCACCGGTTTGGTACGGTCTACTCCCGTCGCCCATCGACTGTGCCCCCATCCAAGCCGAGGAAACCATCGTCCCAGTTTCGTTCGATGCTCCTGCCCCAGTACCAGACAACTTGTCCATTGCACTACAAAAAGGTACTCGTTCTTGCCAGAATACTCCTCTCTATACATCTTTGTTAAACCCCGTTTTTATTATTCTGGGTATTTTCGAGTCCCACATCAAAATATTCCTCTATGTATTCCTTTTTCTCAATCTATAAAAGGCCTCCGCCTCATCTTGAGGTAAGAAGATTTCCCATTCTACATGGTATCAGAGGGAAACTGATATTTTTTTCCCACCTGTTCGGGATTTTTTTTTCCGCCTCTTTGCAATTTCCTGCGACGACCCCTTCTCGTTCGACCTTCTCCTCCCGACGGAAGCCTCAGGCCTCCTTGTGCGCCGTCCCGGCTTGCCCTCCTCGGCGCTTCCCGGCCCTGCCTCGGCGCTCTCCCGCGACACTCCTGACACCGGATCCTGGCGTCCCTCCTCGTCCGACGCTACTCCAGGCCTCCCCGTCCAGGCGTGCTCGGCCCCGCCGCCCTACGCGGATTCCCGGTAACCGCTCTCTCCTACGGCGCTCCTCCCTCCAACGTCGCCACCCTCCGACGGACTGCTTTACTCGGCGCTTCCCGGCGACGTCCTCGACTCCCCGCGCGCGACTCCTTGTTGATCTCGTACCCGCCGACCGGCCTGTGCGCAGGCTTCTCCTGCGGACATCACGACGCCACCCCCTGCTGTTCCTCTCCCTGCGGCTTCTCGGTTTCCACTGGCCCCTTCTCCCTATGCAGTCCAGCTCCGCCCCTCTGCGGATTCCTCCGGCCACAGTCGCCTGCCTAGTCCAGGTGATCCCGACGCCGTCGCCATCTCCCGATCCCGACGCCGCACATCTGCCGCGACTTCCAGACGACCGCGACCCTCCCGGTTTTCTCCAGGCGACTACTCTCGCCGCCTCCCTGTGGCGCTCCAGCCCGCCTCCCTCCAGGCAGCACCGTCCCTCAACGAGCTCCGGCTGCGGGCCTCCTTTCAGATCGCGCTGCTTCCCGCGATCGGCCCCGACTTCCAGCGCGGTCCTGCCGACCAGCCTCTGCTCGCTCGTACACCGGCCCGCCTCTCTCGACGATTCCCGGTCTCGCTGGATCTCCCTGATGATCCACCTCCTGCGGCGATCCCGACTCCCGACGCCCTCCTCGTCCAACAGCCGTCGCCCGCCTAGTCCAGGCGATCCCAACGACCTCCAGCACCGACCAAACGCCTCTCCCAGCCCCTACCGGTTCCTACGTTGGCTCCCGACGTTGCCCGCACCTGCTGCTTCACGGCTTCAACCGACCCCGCCTTCTTGCGGCCTCTCATCGCGGCACACTGCTGATCTTGTCATCTTTTGCAGATGTTCGGCGCCTCCATGACAACCTCTTCTGCTTTGTCCCAGATGATCACAACCTCCACCCGCCTCGTAGATGAGCGGCTCGACTCCACCAACTTCTTAATCTGGCGGAAGACCGTGTTGATGTCCCTCACGGGAATGGACCTTGACTCTCACCTTGAGGATCCTCCACCAACATCTAATGATCCCAAATACCATTTTTGGAAGCTTGGTGATAGCAAGATCTTCGCCTTGATAGTCAATTCCGTGGATCGCTCGGTCAAGGACGTCACATGCCGCAAATACAGCCAAGAAACTCTGGGATTCTTTGAACATCATGTATTCTGAGACCAATAATTTGGCTCAGGTTTCCGATGTTCTTCAACGACTATCGCAGTTACGACAACAGGACCATTCCTTCCCAGCATACTTTATGCAATGGAAAGCTCTTCGCGATGAGTTACAAGAGTTGCGGCCCGTTCCCCAGACACCGACGGAAGCTCAGACCCAGTGGGACCAACTGTGCATCTTTAATCTTCTCAATGACCTTGCTCCTGAGTATGCAACGACGACTACCGAGATGCTCGCCATCCCGTCTACGCTGGAGATTCCTCAGGTGTATCATCGCTCGGGCAAGGCCCATTGGGCTCTTCCCCCACCCACCCCCATCATCGACCACTCTGCCCTCGGTCGTGGCGGTGGACGCTCTTAGGGCACTCGTGGACGTGGCCGTGTGGAGGGTCGTTCTCGTCCCCTTTGTCAGCATTGTGGCAAGCTCGACCACCTGATCGACCGCTGCTGGGTTCTTCATGGACGCCCATCTCAGCAACCGCGGTAGGGTCAGACAGCGGTCTGGGATGCTTCCTCATCACCAACAGCTCTTCCCTCATCTCTGGAACTTTCTATGATGGACCTCCGGACGATTCACGATCCTTAGACCCCCTTAGGACCAGGTCCGTCTTCAGCTTCTCTTGCCCACTCTGCTGGTTCCGCTGCCTTAGTCGGCCGTTGATCCCCTGCCTGGATGCTCGACTCAGGTGCCTCTGACCACCTCACCGGTGATGCTGGTACGTTGACCTCCTACTGTCCTTATAGTGGTTCATCAGCCATCACTGTCATTGATGACTCCACTATCCCCATTGCGGGCTTTGGTGCATGCTCCCTGAATTTATCGCTTCACCCGCCCTCTGTGGCACATGTGCCTCACAGTCCTTTTAACCTTATATCCATCAGTAAGCTTACAAAGGATTTCAATTGTGCTGCTATATTTACATCCTCTGCTGTTGTCTTTCAGGAGCGGACGACGAACCGAGAACTTGGTAGAGGCCAGCTTCGGGACGAGGTCTACATGTTCGATAGCCTCCACCATTCATCAATTATTTCCCGATATTAGTCAACATATTTCTTTTTATTGCGAGTCTTGTACATTTGCGAAACATCATCGCACTTCATATAGTCCTCGAGTGGATACACGGGCCTCAAAATCTTTTGATCTGGTTCATTCAGACGTTTGTGGTCCCTGTGCCATCTCGAGTCATTTGGGGTATAAGTATTATATATCTTTCATTGATGATTTTTCGCGAATGACTTGGCTGTACCTCCTACGAGAATGGTTTTAAGTATTTTCTACTTTTCAGACTTTTTACAATGAAATTTATAACAAGTTCTCCATCACCGTTAAAAGTCTCCCCTCGGACAATGGGCGCGAGTATCTATTCACTCCCTTTCGGCAGTTTCTCCAGGCAAAAGACATCATTCATCAGACCTTCCGTTCTGATACACCCCAGTAGAATGGAGTGGCCGAGCGGAAACACAAACATATTCTGGAGACTGCTCGTGCCCTCCTATTCCACCGACATGTGTCTTTGCTCTTTTGGAGAGATGCGATCCTTACTGCTACCTACCTTATCAACCGACTTCTTTCTTCTATCCTTCAGGGGGAGACTCTTTTTCGAGCTCTGTTCTCCTCCCCCCTCTTCACTTTCACTTCGGGTGTTTGGATGCCTCTGTTATGTTCGTGACACTCGTCCCGACCTCTCTAAACTCTCCCAAATCCCTCCATTGCATATTCCTTGGCTATTCACGCACTCAGCGCGAATATCTTTGCTTCTCACCGGACCTACGGAGATATGTCATCTCTGCTGACGTCTCGTTTGTTGAGAGCTCTTCGTTCTCCTTTCCCTCTCCCCATTCCGACACTGCCATTGATGATTACTTTCCTCTTATCATCCACCCTCCTCTGGTGTCTCCCCTTGTTGATCCCTGTTTTGGTAGGGTTTACTCTCATCGCCCATCAACTATATCCCTCGTCTCGGCCAACGACACCATCGTCCCCGCTTCGTCCGATACTCCTGCCCCGACACCAGACGACTTGCCCATTGCACCCCGGAAAGGTACTTGCTCTTGCCAGAGTACTATATTTACATCTTCATACAGGGGTCTGTCAGTTCTGGAGACGGTATCTATTCTCCGCACAGTTGGTGATGTGAAATCTCACCTGGGGAGGCTAGAAGCGATGCGGGATGAATTGCAGGCTCTGGAAGACAACCATACTTGGGATCTCGTCCCCCTTCCGGCAGGCAAACGAGCAGTTGGCAGCAAATGGATTTACACAGTCCGACTTAATGCCGATGACACTCTCCATCGCCTCAAAGCCCGCCTTGTGGCAAAGGGCTTCGCGCAAACATATGGTATTGACTATTTTGATACCTTCTCTCTAGTTGTCAAAATGACCTCCGTTCGATTATCCATCTCTCTGATCGCTCATCATCATTGGCCTCTTCATCAACTGGATGTCAAGAATGCCTTCCTCTATGGATTTCTTGAGGAAGAGGTTTATCTGCAGTAGCCTCCCGGATTTTGTGCATTCGGCACCGAGTCCCAAGTTTATCGATTACGCCGCTCTCTATATGGTTTCAAGCAGTCTCCTTGTGTTTAGTTTGATCAATTCAGCACCGTCGTCACCAACTTTGGGCTCTCTCGTAGCATGAAGGACCACACCATGTTCTACAGGACAACATCCACCGGCTGCATCCTGTTGGTCGTATATGTGGATGATATCATCATCACCGGAAGCGACTCTGTTGGAATCGCCCACCTCAAGAGGCATCTTCACCATCACTTCCACATCAAAGATCTCGACCCTCTCACATACTTCCTTGGCATCGAGGTCTCCCGTTCTCCGAATACCATCTTCCTCTGCCAACAGAAATATGCGTTGGACATTTTGCAGGATACTGGGCTGACCACCGCTGTTGACACTCCTCTTGAGCCTGAGGAACGGTACCGTCGGCTGGTGGACAAAACTTAATTATCTCACCATGACTCGTCCCGACATAGTCTGCGCTGTTGGCAAAGGGAGCCAATTCATGGAGCATCCGACCACCTCTTAGTGGGATGTTGTCCTCCGCATCGCCAAATACATCAAGAGAGATCCTGCCCGTGGTCTTTGCTACTCCCACCACGCTCATCTAAATATTGAGGCCTTCTGTGATGTTGATTATGTTGGTTGCCTTGCTACCCGAAAATCTATTTCTGGCTTTGTCGCGTTCTTAATAGGCAACCTCATCTCTTGGCGCAACAAGAAACAAACTGTCGTCTCCCGATCTAGTGCGGAGTCTGAGTACGGTGCCATGACCACCGTCACTACGGAGATCCTTTGGCTTCAACATCTCCTCCAGGAGCTTGACTTTCTTCCACATACATCTGCTCATATCTGGTGTGACAATCAGACAGATACTAAGATTGCTTTGAATCCCGTTTTTCATGAACGCACGAAGCATATCGAGGTGGACTGCCACTTTCTTCGCCACCACCTAGAGCACAATCATGTTAGCTTTAGCCACATCCCGACGGCGGACCAGCATGCTGACATCTTCACCTAAGGCCTCCCAGGGGCTCACCTGACCTCGCTCAGTTCCAAGCTGGGTATCCACAACATCTGCGACCCAGCTTGAGGGGGAGTATGTCTGGTCTTGTCTGATGTCATCTTTCTTTTGTGGGACTCGTGGTCCAAGCTGGGCATGTCCAGCTTGAGGGGGAGTGTTAAACCCTGTTTTTATTATTCTGGGTATTTCCAAGTCCCACATTGGAATACTCTTCTATGTATTCCTTTTTCTCAATCTACAAAAGAAGGCCTCCGCCTCACCTTGAGGTAAGGAGATTTCCCATTCTACAATCTTCATACAAAGGTTTGTCAGCTCTGGAGACAATATCTATTTCCCGCACGGTTGGCGATGCCAAATCTCACCCGGGGTGGCTACAAGCGATGCGGGATTAACTGCAGGCTCTGGATGACAACCATACTTGGGATTAGTAATGCGAAACGAGCGGGGCGGGGTGGGTCAAGCCCGCGCGGGTTTGAGCCCACGCGGGTTTGTCCGCAAAAGCCCGCATATAATGCGAACAAAAAAATCCAAACCCGCCCCGCCTCGCATAAGCCCGCGGGTTGCTCGCGGGCTGCCTGCATTTAAAAAAAATACTATTTATAATCATTTAAATATTGTATTTTTTTTCTCATTCTTAATTTTAGTTGTTGGGAGAAGTATGAATTTACAATAGCTAGAATTTTAAGAGATATGATGGAACATTTTTCTATGGGTTAATGGTGTCATGTGCCGACGCCGATGTGGTGGTGAATTGTTGCAATGCAAAGTAGGGAGTGATCAATGAGGGGCGAAAAATGATGATGTTGATTGTGTGGCGATGCGATGCAAATGACTAGACTTATGAATGAACGACGACACTTCAAGCAATGACTGGTTTCAGAGGAGACTATTGAGGTCTCATGAGGTCCTTTCATGTTTTCTTAATAACAAAATTAAATTGGTCCAAAAAAATATTATAATTATAATAACTTTTTTAGAATTGAAACCAAGTGCATGAGAGATGAGTTCCATTTTTCAAGAGGTGCGATGACACACCATGTGAATATGGTTAATAATTACTATATAAATATTATAATATCATATTGAAACAATAAATATTGACCTATTTAAAATTCACATGTAAATGAATGGTGAATTTGTATGTCGTGGTTTAATCATGTTAAAAAAAAAACTAAAATGCCAAAGAAGCATATATTGTACAAAAAAAATTTAAATTAGGCCCGCGAGTCAACTCACACCCACGCGGGCTCAATCCGCTTTGACCCACACCTGCGCGGGCTCAACCTGCATTGGTCCGCTCTCTTTGCGGTCAAAATTTTTAGGCCCGCCCCGCCTCGTATCTGCCCCATACCCGCAAAGCCCGCGGGCCGCAGGCTCGTTTTGCATCACTACTTGGGATCTGGCCCCCCTTCCAAAAGGCAAACAGGCGGTCGGCTGCAAATGGATTTATACAGTCCATTTCAATGCCGATGACACTCTCCATCGCCTCAAAGCCTGAATTGTGGCAAATGGCTTTGCTCAGACATATGACATCGACTATTTTGAGACATTCTCTCCGGTTGTCAAGATGACATCAGTTTGCTTATCCATTTCTCTGGCCGCTCATCATCACTGACCGCTTCATCAACTGGATGTCAAGAATGTCTTTGTCCATGACTTTTTTGAAAAAGAGGTATATCTACAGCACCCCGCCGAATTTCGTGCCTCAGAAGCTGACTCCCATGTCTGCTGACTTCATCGCTCTTTATATGGTCTCAAGCAGTCTCCTCGTGCTTGGTTTGACCGCTTCAGCACCGTCGTCATCGCATTTGGACTCTCTCGCAGTATGAAGGACCACACCGTCTTCTACCGTACGACGTCCAACGACTGCATCCTACTGGTGGTATATGTTGATGATATCATCATCACCGGGAGCGACTCCATTGGAATCGCCCAACTCAAGGGGCATCTTCACCACCACTTCCATCCCAAAGATCTCGGTCCTCTCACATACTTCCTTGGCATTGAGGTCTCCCGTTTTGCCAACGGAAATATGTCATGGATCTCCTGCAGGATGCGGGTTTGAGTCAGACAACTGCCGTGGACACTCCTCTTGAGCCTGGGGAACGTTCTCTCTATGACGACACGACACCCTTTCCTCACCCAGAGAGCTACCATCATCTTGTGGGAAAACTCAATTACCTCACTAGGACACGACAGGATATTGCCTGCGCTGTTGGCAAAGTAAGCCAATTCATGGAGCATCCAACC
Organism: Viscum album; assembly: GCA_963277665.1. Taxonomy (NCBI): domain Eukaryota; kingdom Viridiplantae; phylum Streptophyta; class Magnoliopsida; order Santalales; family Viscaceae; genus Viscum; species Viscum album. The sequence goes on from OY728137.1 coordinate 136,005,785, forward strand.
AAATCTCAGTGGGATGCTGTCCTCCGCATTGCCAAATACATCAAGAATGACCCTGCCCGTGGTCTTCGGTACTCAGATCACGCTCATTTGAATGTTGAGGCCTTCTGTGATGCTGACTATGCTGGATATTGTAACACCCCATAATGATAAAGGGTTAAATGACTAAATGATACGACTCATGTCAACAAGGTGCGCCTTTCTTTTCGAGAGACGACTCATGTCAACAAGGTGCGTCTTTCTTTTCGAGAGCCTACCTGATTAGAACTCCACAGTTAAGCGTGCTTGGTCTGGAATAGTGATCAGGATGAGTGACTTTCTGGGAAGTTTTCCAGGGTGTGTGCGAGGAAAAAACACACTGGAAAGGACATGTGTTGGCCTGTGGGGACAATCATTAGTCAGATGACCCGTTCGGGCATGTGGGTGGGCCCCAGGGTGGGGACTAGGTGTTTGCGGGGCAATTGGTGATACCTGGCGGGCTAGGACCCGACGACCATGTTATGGCGGGGTGTTTGTGTTGTCACCAGGGTCCAATTGTCATATTTGTATCAGAGGACCTTAAGTGTGGTGCACTACTTGGGTTGAGATGTAGGGCCCACAACGAGGACACTGTGCTCTAGGGGGGGGGGTGATTGTAACATCCCAAAATGATAAAGGGTTAAATGACTAAATGATACGACTCATGTCAACACGGTGAACCTTCTTTTTCGGGAGTCTATCTGATTAGAACTCCACAGTTAAGCGTGCTTGGCCTGAAGTAGTGATCAAGATGTGTGGCCTTCTGGGAAGTTTCTGAGGGTGCGTGTGAGTGAGGACAAAACACACTAAAAATGACATGTGTTGGCTTGTAGGGACAGTCATTAGTCAGATGACCCGTTTGTTGCGGAATCGTCGGGAGACACAACGACAGAAACGAGAAAAAAACGAAAGAAAGAAAGCAGAGGACACAGCGATTTACGTGGTTCGGGAAAAATCCCTACGTCCACGGGAGAGGCAGAATATTTCACTATTCGGGAGCACAAATTACAGAGGGTTTTTCAGTAGTAAACCCTAGCCCGAAATGGGTTACATATGAAGAAGACGGTCCACTGTTCCGAAATAGTAAGTCCGCGTTGCAACAGTGATCGGCGGCCAACTTTGTCAAAAGCGCTACAGTGTCTGCCGGCTGGAAGTCAAAAGCGCTACAGTGAAGTTAACCTTGAAGTCCGCACCACTACAGTGCTTGGCGGTGTCGGTCGGTCAGCTCCGAAATGGGCTACATATGAAGCAGTCGGCCCAACCGGATCGGACAACACCAATCCAACACCGTTCGGGCATGTGGGTGGGCCCCAGGGTGGGGACCGGGTGTCTGCGGGGCAACTGGTGATACCTGGCGGGCTAGGACCCGACGACCATGTTATGGCGGGGTGTCTGTGTTGTCACCAGGGTCCAATTGTCATATTTGGTATCAGAGGAGGAACCCTGTGGTGCACTACCTGGGTTGAGATGTAGGGCCCACAACGAGGACGTTGTGCTCTAAGGGGGGGTGATTGTAACATCCCAAAATGATAAAGGGTTGAATGATTAAATGATATGACTCATGTCAACACGGTGAACCTTCTTTTTCAGGAGTCTATCTGATTAGAACTCCACAGTTAAGCGTGTTTGACCTCAAGTAATGATCAGGATGTGTGACCTTCAGGGAAGTTTCCGAGGGTGCGTGTGAGTGAGGACAAAACACACTGGAAAGGATATGTGTTGGCCTGTGAGGACAGTCATTAGTTAGATGACCCGTTCAGGCATGTGGGTGGGCCCAGGGTGGGGACCGAGTCCGTCTGCGGGGCAACTGGTGATACCTGGCGGGTTAGGACCCGACGACCATGTTATGGCGGGGTGTCTGTGTTGTCACCAGGGTCCAATTGTCATATTTGGTATCAGAGGAGGAACCCAACCTTAAGTGCGGTGCACTACCTGGGTTGAGATGTAGGGCCCACAGCGAGGACGTTGTGCTCTAAAGGGGGAGGGTGATTGTAACATCCCAAAATGATAAAGGGTTAAATGACTAAATGATATGACTCATGTCAACAATGTGAACTTTCTTTTTCGGGAGTTTATCTGATTAGAACTCCACAGTTAAGCGTGCTGGCCTGAAGTCAGGATGTGTGACCTTCTGAGAAGTTTCCAAGGGTGCGTGTGAGTGGGGACAAAACACACTGGAAATGACATGTGTTGGCCTGTGAGGACAGTCATTAGTCAGATGACCCGTTCGGGCACGTGGGTGGACCCCAGGGTGAGGACCACGTGTCTGCGGGGCAACTGGTGGTACCTGGCGGGTCAAGACCCGACGACCATGTTATGGCGGGGTGTCTGTGCTGTCACCAGAGCCCAGTTGTCACAGTTGCCTTGCTACCCGCAAGTCTACTTCTGAGTTTGTCGTTTTCTTGGCAGGTGACCTCATCTCTTGGTGCAATAATAAGCAGACTGTCGTCCCCGGATCTAGTGCAGAGTCTGAATACCGTGCTATGGTTACTGTCACTGCTGAGATCCTCTGGCTTTGTCATCTCCTCCATGAGCTTGGCTTCCCACTGTAGACGTCTGCTTATATCTGGTGTGACAATCAGGCGGTCACGAAGATTGCTTCGAATTCCGTCTTCCATGAACGAACGAAGCATATCGAGGCGGACTGTTGCTTTCTTCGCCATCATCTCGAGCAGAACCATATCAGTTTCGGCCACATTCCGGCGTCGGATCAGTTTGCCGACATTTTCACAAAAGGCCTCTCGGGAGCTCGTTTGGACTCTCAGTACCAAGCTAGGGTATCCACAGCATCAGCAGCCCAGTTTGAGGGGGAGTGTGTATGGTCTTGTTCGCTGCCATCTGCTGTCGTCTTTCTTTTGTGGGACTCTTGGTCCAAGTTGGGCATGTCCAGCTTGAGGGGGAGTGTCTAGTTTTACTATTTTGAGTATTTTTGAATCCCACATCGGAATGCTCCACCATGTATTTCATTTTACTAATCTATAAAAGAATGTCCTCATCTCACATTGAGGTAAGGGGAATTCGCCTCCTACACTCGTCTTCTACAAGTTTGATCATTATACAGGAGACTATTTACTTCACATGTTGCGAGATAAGTCTATGGAAGATTAAATGCAATGAATTGATGTATAAGCAAGTAGTGGCTTCGACTTAGAAAATATTCATCATTGTATGTGATGTTTTTGTCATGCTTCTTGAGTATTAAATGCAATATGCCTATCACATATGTGTTTAAATACTGTAACCAAGTAAGAAAAGAAACGTTACAAGAAGTAAAGTGAATTTCCAAGCGGTTGAGAAAGGGTGATTCCTAAGTCAGCAGTGAGAAGTATATAACTTCTAATTGCTAAGTTTAATGGTTCTACTTGAACTTTTGTTAATCTGTTATCAAAACATTTATCTCAGGTGTCCATTGGACACAAGGAGACATTATTCCATGAAGGAATGAATGTTGTTTGCAGTGTCTAATACTTAACCAATAGTTCAGTAATACATGAATCATTGACAATACATGAATCATTGACAATACATGAATCATTGACAATACATGAATCATTGACAATACATGATGAATATAAAATGTAAGACTATAATACCCAGTTGTGGCAAAATAATTCTTTGTCTGGTAAAACTAAAAATAATTGTCAAGGATATACCCAGTATGGTATTTAGACTCTTTGGAGTTAAAAAACCTTCGGTATTATCGACATATTTAATTATCTAGTTTTGGACAAAGAAACCTTTAGAAATTAAGGTAAGCCTCAAAGGTTTCGAAATCAGTTCAACTAGTGAGCGTGAACTATTCCAAGGAGAAGCTAGAGGTAAATTCACATACTTCATGAGATTCCTTTAAGAGTTTTAAGGAATGTAAAACTGAAGTATGATTTAATTATCTAGTTTTGGACAAAGAAACCTTTAGAAATTAAGGTAAGCTTCAAAGGTTTCAAAATCAGTTCAACTAGTGAGCGTGAACTATTCCAAGGAGAAGCTAGAGGTAATTTCACATACTTCATGAGATTCTTTTAAGAGTTTTAAGGAATGTAAAACTGAAGTATGAGATACGCATCGTTAGAAGATATGAGTTGTTTCGGTCCTGTGTGTTGAAGAATATCTTAACCAAGCATTCATCGATCATACAATGTAGCGTGAAGTAATTCCCAAATGCACATTTTTTTACACATCAAAGCCATGATGTTGGTAAGGAGGATCGATGACGAGTCTTGCATGCAAACATTGGTCATTAAAATGTAGCGTGAAGTAATTCCTAAACGCTCATTCTCCTCTACACATCAAAGTCACGATGTCAGTAAAAGGAGCATCAATGTTGAGACTCATATGCATTGCAAAAACTTTCATTATTTTTCGAGACATGGTTCGCAAATAACGGCGTTATCCTATAACCATATGCGAACTATAATGACAAATGGATATCATATGAGTGGTAGTATGAGATAAATCCATCATGTCTTAATAACATGTGTTTAGATGCAAGTGTTTGTTAAAGATATAAACAAGCTTGCATCAAGCTAAACACAATGTGCATCTAAAGTAATTATTCTAAAGGTTTCTAAAGATATTATTGAAATCCCTGAGATAGAAAAATTATTATCAAGTGATAGACCATTTTATTTGACATTGGATGTTAAGACAATCTTGTTTTTTGAACGTGTCTATAAGATACAGCCAGAAAGATTTGGTGACAACATGTAATGCCAATAAAGGGGTGTAAGTTACTAAAATCCAGTTTTGGATTAAAGTAACAAAATCATAGAATATTCTTTTGGAATGATTTTTTTTCATGCGTCTACAAGAGGATAGTAGGAGCACCGTTGTTTTCCAAGGAAAAATATGTTTCATAACATATGGAAAACTATTGGTCTTACAGTTAGTTAAGACCAGAATGAAAATAACTCTTCAGTGATTGACTTAAAGTAGCAACCTATGTTTTAGGGAATAAGATCTATTGAGGTAGATTTAACGAGGTGTTTATACCAAGTAAAAGTATATATACTGAGATAGTATTGAAAAATACAAGTTGGAATAATTCGAGAGAGAATTTGTACAAATGTTACATGACATAAATCTCTCCAAGAAGACATGTATGAGACATAAGAGAAGATTTAAGTGGTGAGTAGAATTACATACCCTCTTTCAATGGACCTATCACTTATGCCATGCTATATACAAGATATGATATTGCCAACATATACTTTATGATAGACGAATATCAGTAAAATCCAGGAGAACTGCACGAGAAGCAGGAATAACTATCCAATTATACTCGAGTACAAAAGACATGTTCCTGGTACTTGGAGAGGAAGGGACACTGGTTTAAGAGGGCACAAGCTAGTAATCCTTAGGATCAATATGATCTAATATCGCAGTTAGGTTAAGGTAATGAGCAAAAGAAGCTCATTTAAGCTAGTGGTAGCCACATCTACAAATTCCGAGTGCGTTGCGACCTCTGATGCAGTTGAAGAAACAATGTAAAATACACAACGATTTGTTCCAATTCTTGGAATCGTACCCAGTAAGTAAAGTTTTAACATAATATAAATTATGATAATCCTACTATTGGTACTGGCCAAGATGTCAAGTTTTGACGGTGGAAAAAAAGGAATATACTTGGGGGATATCATCTCTTGAGGGGTCTTACTCAAGAAGGTGAAGTCGCAGATATCAGAGTTGCCACGCAATGAAGACGTGGCGGACCCAACGACTAAAGCCATAACTCAGTAGAATCATGATCTTATCATGTGAGAGCTAACAAGGACACCTAGCAAGTTGACTATAGTGCAAGTGTTGTAAAAGTAGGTGGCCTAGACCCAACATGAACATCATTTTTTGATTACCATATCATGTATGCAGTGAGTTATGCATGATGCACACTTACCATGATACTGTTGATATTTCCGCGTCCACTATTTACATAGCAATGTTCATAGGTTATTTGTTGTATCAAAAGGTTACAACAATTCCCATGCTATAATGAGAAGATACTATGACATTAATCTTAAACATATGTCCTATGGTCCAGAAACATCATGCTAACAGGACACAGATGATGTGTGACCATCAGGTGGTGAGGACTCATAAGCATTGAGACTTCTCATGAAGTTCGCACTTGGTGATCTCGAGTAGATGAGATCATGAGGACCGACCCGTCGATAGGAACACCACATGTTTCATGTGTCATTGGTTGTTTTTATCTGCGAACACGTGTATTGGACTCATGACTTGAGGTTATTATCTATGTGTACCATTTGATTGCGTACTTAAAATGCAAAATGGAAACTATGTCATTTATGTCATAGCGAGGCAACTTGTGTTGGGTGCGTCATTGGTATAACATTGATTGAATAATCAAGATAGAATTTATCGCTTTTGAAAGGAAGTGATATCTCGAGCCTAATTGATCAGGATGATAATACCTTTACTAAATGCATGACCATGATATAAAAAGTTAAGTACGTCCAGTAAGGTTAATGAATAATAAAGCAAAAAAGAATGATGACACAAAGTGTGTGTCCTGATTTATGAGATATCGCGAGACAAAAGGATTATATTACACTGCGTGTGTTCTTAGGAAATGTTGTCGTTGCTATGATTATTCCTTCTCTCCTTGGAGGTCTTGATGAGTTTCTAGACTCTGCTACTGATCTGTGAATAATATTCACTGCTATCGAGATAAGGGCTTAGAAGGTCACACACTTAATGTATTCAAAAGTTTGGCCTATTCTAATGAATAGGAGTATAGGACATGGTGGGCCCCACCACGGGGTTCGGGAGATGTCTGAGAATATACGATCGCTATGAAATAAATAAATTCATATTATTCAGGTTTAGAATAATTGGTATTGAATTTATTTATTAAAAGTATTCACAAGATATTAAGTGATCAAATGAGAAAATATTTAACAAAAAATATAATTTTAATATTCAAGATTCATTTAATAGTTCTGGAACGAACGAGTCGAGTTATGACTCGCTTTTATCAGGTAATATATTTTATTATATTACAAGTGATAAAAATGTGTCGTTTACGACTTATTTAGTGGGCAATAAATATTTGGGGTCTGAGGAGCCATTTCTCGGTATTTTGAACCTCGCTATATAAGTGGGAGGAGACTCTCATTCAAGGTACTATTCACTGCACGATTTTGAGTATCTCTATCATCTCCCGCTTCCTAGAGAGAGAAGCACTCGATCTAAGCCTTCAATCAAGTTCTTTTTCACAGATAGAAGGATCGGCGTAGCGGTGATCGTCTGGACGCTGAAGGCATTGTTGGATCTTTGTGCTAGCACCCAGATTTTGACGATTGATGTTCTCACAGACTTTCGAAACGCGTGTGGACGATCTAGAGGGATCTGACTTCGGTTCCTTTGAGCAATGGTCGTCGACAACGAACGGTTGTTGAACGCGTTTTCAAATCGAACGAGATAATTTTTCGGTTTATTTTTCATGCTTAAAATTCATCATCTGAGATCCTCGGCTGTCGTATCCGGTTGTGCGTCGTCGAAGACGACTTAGTTACGTTGATCGACGATGGAAATTTTAGATCCCCGATCTATCTGCTTTCATTGTGCGCTCCGATACCTTCAATATAGAGGTGTTGGGGAGCTCGAGTAGGGGACAAAGAGAATTTTGTAAGGGAATCGACCGTAAGACTTGGGAATCGGCCACTGCCGCTTGGGCGAGAGTGTCAGGTGCCTCATGATTTCTCCCTTCTCCTTCATCCTTCTCTTTCCTCGTTTCTTCTTCATTTGCTTGTAACACTGCTCCTGGTTTCCTCATTTATAATTTAAAGCCCCACGCAGGCCGCTGTGGTGGCAGGGGAGTTAGGGGTCTGGGGCGACGGTCGCGGGGTTGAGTTCCCAGGACACATCTTTGTAGCGCGTGTGGAGCTTCCCTTGGCGGCTGTAATAAATTTTTTTTATACAAGCAAAGTCGCCTGTGCTAGTGTCATTGCTGGCGCGGTCCTAACATTCGGTCCAACCTATCGTCTTCTTCACTCCCCGTTTTGCGGCGACGCCCACTGTAGGTTTCCATCACGCTCAGACGCGGCGCGCGCCCACCGTTGGACTTCTCCTTTCCCACGACGACATCACTGTTTCCTACTGCTATGTTTGCACCCCCAGCTGCCGCTTCTTCTCGGACGTTGCGCCGGGTTCCTCCAGGCCCACACTGCTACTGAAGTTTGGACGCGCGCACACTGTCGGAACGCTTTCGAAGGGAGGAGATCATGATGAGATACTCTTTAGAAGGATGTGCGCTCTGGCGACGGAGACGAGCTACGAAGCTTGTCTCGATAGAGTGGACCAGGGCATGGACCGCATGGACACGACGATGGCCAAATTGAAAGCTTCTGTAGGTAAGATCGCCTCGACAATGGGCGCTCTAAGCATCGGCAACGACACGAGGAACAGAATGCGCAGGAGCAGATAAAATTTCCTAAGCATTTCCTTGAAGCATTGGTGCTCTCATTGGCCGAAGGCGAATCTGGCACACTTTTTTCTAGTTCGGTTGGTAAGGTGGCACTTGAAACGAAGACTTCCACAATAAATTTCTTGCACTTGGTCTCCTACATCTTATGCTCAGCTGACAATGCACATCAAGGTGGAAACAACCCCGCCTTCATTGCCATCAGCTTTGCCTGGTACACCTTCCACGACATCCTGGCGCAAGGGCGTGGCACAATTGTGGCCGCATCTTCGATGAGGTTCGCCTACGATCAGCCCATTCCTTCGTGTTGAGTTGGACCTCTTTCAGTATTGTCTTCACCACCTGAAGGGATGACGTTCTTGCTCACTTAGACTTCTCTGACACATTTTACAGCTGCCTTCGTGGCTACTAATTTTGGAATGGTCGATAGTTTTAGTGCTAGGCAGCGTCAGTCACCAACACCTGCTTCAAAATACTGGGGATACTGTACTAATGATCTTCACACAACACTTATACCGATTGGTACAGTGGATACGGATGTGGGCCTTTGTTTTTGAATCATTTCTCCATTTACGCCTTATAGACCTCAAGCTGAACTTGATGTGGACAATATGGACGGGATCAACAAAATCGCTGGAGTAATTGAATCCTTGCTGAATTCTCATTTTCTGCGGTTGTCCCAACCAAGCCGGGAGGAGAACAACCATGCTTGTTATGTTGATAATGGAGATTTCAACAGTATGCGAAATCTAGAGGACATGAGGGTTCATGCAGCATCGAGAGGTATATGGCAGATTGCGTGGCATTTAAAGGACCTCCACAGCTCGGTCCTCACTTTATAGGTTCTACCCACAACACGAAATGCAGTGATCTTCCACATTGGGCATGCACCACTGATTTATATTGGAAGTTTCAGTCCCGGGGACCTGCAATACCTCTGTGAGTACCACTTTGTCCGAATGAGGCTACCAGACTCTGGCTTGATGAAAGAACTGACACGTTATATGATGGGCATGATAACATCTAAAGTTTCAAGAGCAATCTGGATGATTGCATGGAATGTTTGTGCCGAAAGGGGGCAGTGCCAAGCCGACAGCAACACCTAGTGCAGTGGATACGAGCCAAGGAGAGTTGGGCAACTGAGTGGGCCGCCCGTTGCACGACTGGACGAACAAAGCATGGGACTGACAACTGCAGCTACGACACTAGGACTTCACCCTATGTTTCACCTTGAGGACAAGGTGATTATCAAGGGTGTGACAATGTTAGTTAGGCGCTTGGGTTAAAGAGAATATGCAGGCAGGTGGTTAGGGGGGGATATGTTTGGGAATAAAAAAGGAATATACCGTGTTGTTAGGGAGACTGTTATATAAAAGGGGTTGGGGAGCTAGAGTAGGACAGAGAGAATTTTATAAGGGAATTAGCTGTAAGGCTTGAGAATCAGCCATTGCGGCTTGGGTGAGAGTGCGAGGCGCCTCATGATTTCTCCCTTCTCCTTCATCCTTCTCCTTATTTATTTTTCATTTGCTTGTAATACTACTCCCGATTTTCTCGTTTATACAAGCAAAGTCGCATGTTCTCGTGTCACTGTTGGTGCGAGTCCTAACAAACTCCCCCCCTCCCAAGAATGATTTTCCACCCTTTTCTTCTTCTTTTAGAATACACTAACCAAGCCCCTGTCTTGGCTTGGGCTCTATAATCGCCACCCCTTGCAAAACAGTCTTACCCTCAAGACTGAAAGTCGGGAATTGGTTCCGGAGAATGAAGCCATTCTTCCCAAGGGGCTTTCTCAACTGGTTGGCTATGCCATTTGATCAGAGATTGAGGGAGTTCCACGCCATCCTGCTGCTTGAGGCGTCATGACAAGACTTCCTTCGGTTTTGGCCAGCTGTGGGTGTTTGCTGCCAAGTCCGAAGGCAATGTTTTGAGTGTACTGACTGAGAGCCCACTGTTTTTTTGAGTAGGGAAATATGGAATATTGGGTGGAGGTGGGCGGTTGGCGGAAGGTCCAAATGATTAGCAACTGACCCAATTTGTTTGAGTATCTTGGAAGGCTCGTAGAATCGGGGAGACAATTTTTGATTAATTCATTGAGCGAGTGTTTGTTGATGATGGGGGTGAAGCTTTAAGTATATGTGATCACCCACCTGGAAAGAAATGGCACGCCTACGATTGCCTGCTTGTTGCTTCATGTAATTTTGGGATCAAGCGAGATGGTGCCAAAGTTGTTCTAGAGCCACACCTCGTTCCCCCAAAGCTGCAACAACTGCTTCTACCTGGATCTCGGAGGGGAGGAAAGTGGTAACAATAGGAGGTTTGTGGTTGTAGACAACCTCAAATGGGGTGGTTTTGATGGCTGCCTGCCAAGCTGAGTTCTGCCCATGGGATCCCCACCCCTTCGGCTGATCCCTTGCAAAGCACTGCAAATAAGTTTCCAAACAGCAGTTAACCACTTCCGTTTGACTGTTGATTTGGGGATGGTATGCTGAACTCATTTTTAGTTTCGTGCCTCTGAGCCAGAATAATTCCGTCAAAAAAATAGCCGACAAAGATGGGATCTCAATCACTAACAATGGAAACCGGGGTCCCATGTAAGCATTCTACCTCTCGCACGAAGACCTCAACAACATTCTTAGCAGTGTAAGAGTGCTCAAGTAAAATGAACATTCTTAGCAGTGTAAGAGTGCTCAAGTAAAATGAAATGGGCATACTTGGATAGGCGATCAACCACCACCAGAATCACATCATACCCCCGAGATTTTGGCAGACCAGAGATGAAATCCATGGAAATATATGCCCACACTGCTGCTGGAATTTCAAGTGGGTGCTGCAACCTAGTGGGGGACAAGGCTGAATATTTATTTTGTTGACATACTGTGCAATTCTGGACAAAGTCTTGGACGTGCTTCTTCATACCAACCTAGTATAGATTAACAACTAAGATAGAAACCTGAATGGCCTCTTTGGGGTGTGGAATGAAATTGTGCCATGAGAGTGGGCACCCAATGGGACGTAGCAGGAATGGCTAGTCGATCCTTGTATTTGAGAATACCCCGTGTGAGTGTAAAACCGGGGTAGGCAACCCCCCGTCTTGAAGAGTTTGTATGATACGATAGAGATGTGGATCATTCCAAACTCCAACAGTCAAACTGCCCCCCTCCTCCTACATGGGGGCGGACTGAATTAGTGACATCTTTAGTTCATCATCTCGTCGAGATGGAGCATTGACAACAACGTTTTCCTTGCTTGGATTAAATTTGATATCAAACTGGCATCCCAAGAGTTTAGTAATCCAGCCCTGTTGGTCGGCAGTAGCTGTACGCTGATGTAAAAGGTACTTGAGACTTAGATTATCTAAGAAAACAATGAAAGGTCATCCCAAGAGACACCGACGCCAATGTTGAATGACCAACACTAATGCCACCACTTCTTTTTTCACAAGTAGACTTCAGTAGGGTCATCTCAGAGAGGGCCTTGCTGAAGTAGGCAATGGGTCGTCGATCTTGCATTAGGACAACCTCGATTCCCCCACCCGAAGCGTTATATTCTACTTAGAAATGCTTTGAAAAATATGGAAGAGTGAGTATAGGGGCAGTGGCATTCGTTGCTTTAGATGATCAAACACTTATTGAGCTGTGGGCGACCAGTGGAACCTGCCTTTGCGAGTTTTCATACCCTTGAATGAACTTACGGTGATAACTCGTAAGGCCAAGAAACCCCCCGACCGCCTTCATTGTCGTTGGAGTAGGCCAATCAAGGACTGCTTGAATCTTGTTGGGATCCATTGATACTCCAGTGTTTGACATAACATGTCCCAAATATTCCACTTTGTGTTGTGCAAATAGATACTTCTTGTGGTCAGCGAAGTGGTTATTTCTAAGGATCCAGAACACTACTTGTAAATGCCCCATTTGGGATTCCCAATTGTTACTATAAATCAAAATATCATCAAAGAAGATTAGGACATACCGTCGGAGCAGAGGTCGAAACATATCATTCATGGTTGCTTGAAAGGTGAATGGGGCATTGATAAGTCCGAAATGCATCACCAAAAACTCATAATGTCCACCATGAGTCCGAAGGCAGTTTTCTCAATATCTTCCCGCATTATGATTTGGTGGTAACCAGATTTAAGGTCCATTTTGGAGAAATATGTTGCGCCGCCCAACTCATCTAACGGTTCTTCCACCACCATAATAGAGAATTTGTCTGGAATGATCACCTTGTTGAGATGCTGATAATCGACGCATAGCCGCCATGTCCCATCTTTTTTCTTGACCAGCAGGATGGGGTTTGAAAGAGCACTGAAGCTGGGTCGAATGAGGCTCGCTTGCAGCATTTCTCTCACTTAGCGTTCGATCTCATCTTTCTGGAAACGGGGGTACGATAGGGTCGCACAATGATTGGCCCATGTCCCGATAACAACCTGATTGTATGATCCCTCTGTTGAACAGGAGGCAGGCCCTTGGGTTCAGCAAACACACCTTGGAGCTTTGTTAATAAAGTGTGGAGATCCTCTTCTTGTTCGTCAGTCAATTGTGCTCCCCTGCGGCTAGATTTGTCACCTTGAATACAAAGAGGAGATTGGGGGGCTGGTGTGTCCTGCTCCCTTGAGAAAATATGCGCAATCCTTGACCGAAAAACTCATGGTCATGACCTCCCAATTGATTGCCACTTCCCCAAGTGTTCTTAACCAAATGATACCTAGGATGAGGTCCTTGCCTCCTAGTTTCAGAAAGTGGGCATCAATGAAACAAGAATCATCTCTTACATTAAGCTTCAGATCACGACAGACAACTTGCGAGCACACTCGGTGCCCATCGCCCAACTTGACATTCATGACCTTGGAGTCCTGAAACTTAGGGAAATAAAATTATGTGTCGCCCCACTGTCAAGTAACATGAGAATGAGAATGTCCCCCACACCACCTTCCACTTTTGTGGCAGTGACTTCCCCATTTTTTTGACCCCTTATTTGGTAGTAGTGGCGCAAGTCCGGTGTGCTCCATTATTTTGCATTCAACTGACAAGAAGTACCTTTTATGGCGTTTTTTCTTCGTTGATATTTCTGATCACGTTTCGATGTGATTCATCGTTGCGTCGAAGAAGCCAAGTGTAGACTTCCTCTAGTGGTGATCCACACGTGCACCACATATCTCTGGACGTCGCCAAAGGAATCTCCGGGTGCTAGCGTGGAGAAGCCTTTGCTTGCGTTGTTCGCCTTAGATTGCCTTGATCCGATGGAGGAGGATCTCTCTTGGTCTTTAGAGCGTTCTTGGAGGAAGGAGTTCTTTCAGCCTTGAGAGAATTATTCAGAATTGTTGTGCACAACGATTAGGGAAAAGTGTTGGGGTTGTGAGGATATTTATAATCGGGTTTGATGTTATAGAGTTATGACAATAAATAAACGCGTTACACGTTTTATTTATTTCATTAACTCTTATTGAAAACCCCCATGTTGAAACATTAATTTCTTGACATGTGCCCACGCTGATTATAATAAATATCATTTATTAAAACGACATTATTTCCTCAAAATCCCGACTGGAAAAACTACACGGCGTGTACTCGTTTTTCATTTCCTTTCCAAAATGAAAACTACATGGCGTGTCCATTCAATGTACACGGCGTGTATATCTTGTTTTCATTTTATTCTTCCTCCAACATTAAAACGATTTAGGCTTCCTTGAATAATTATTAAACCACACACGGGAATAATCTTTATTCTACTTGAGATACTTGGATACACTTAGTGTGTAACTTTCTAGGCCTCTTTCTCGTTGGCATTAGGCGGGCTTGCCTAAAGTCCACGATTACTGTCTAGCAACGAGTCAAGGCACCCAAGAGAAAGAAGTTGACGCCGCATTGACGTGTCACCTCATACGAACGCTTACCGTGTAATTTAATCCATTTGTCTCAATATCTCATCAAGCAGGTTTCATGGCAGTGTCATAAACCTATATGCTTGATCTGTCATTCTTTGACTTCCAGAAATAAACTTGTCGTGACACCATGACCATGGAATTTGGACGACAGTTCTATTTCAATCAAAGGGCTTGAGATATCTACTTCCATAAATATGGAAGGGACAAATCCTTCTTCGACTTATCCATTAACAACATGTCATTCGTGACGCACCCAACGCACCCTACTTCCTGCCAACTGTCTTCGTGACGGTTTTCGTCAGCAAATCTAAGTGCGCACGTCATGACATGAGTTAATGATATCTTCCAGTTTAAGGACCATTACACACGCTCGTAGATAGCGATGTCCGATGACACCAAGACATGCAGAATTACTACTGGCGGGTCTGTTCTCATAATCTCCCATCTTGGAGATTACCAAGTGCGAACTCCATGAGAGAGAGTCTCGTCTTCTTACAAGTATTTGCACATGACGGTCTGTATACTATGTGTCCTATCATAGTTTGTCATCCAACCGTAGAACTTTATTTAAGAATATTGTTATAGCATTTCAAGGTTCTCATCATAGCGATGATCTGCCATGACCTTATTAATGCAACAAATATTCCAGGACATTATTATATTATAGTCATGCAGAACAGTGAACAATATATAATAAGTGTACATTCATGTAATCAAAGTATAAACAGTTGGTTTTCAGGACACCAACTCTAACATCAACATCGTCTTAGAACTCCGATTTGTCTTGCTCTCGTTCAGTGCCCTCTTTCTCAGTGTCGATCTCATCTTCCCCCAGCAGCACTACCCACAGTTTGGTGTCAACACATTTGTGCATGGGATTGAAAGGCATACCACACTGAAAACATAATCCTCTTTTTCCTTCGATCCTCCTATTCTTGGGTTGTCAGGTGACGAACTGTGCATTCCCCGAAGATGGTGTGCTTGGAATTCTCCTGCCGTTCACATTCCTCAACTCCTTCGTTGCATTTGAAAGGTCGCGGTGGAGCCCCATTTGGGGTTTGCGACCCCAGGCGACCGGTAGCAGCCAAACATCTCCCTCACGGGCTCTGTTAAAAGCCTGGGTCCCCGATTGCGAATTTGAGCTTCCACACCTTTGGTGATGGCAAGCTCGACTTGTCAAGCCAAACACATGGCCTGCAAACGAGCCTCTGGGATGTGGATGTGTACCCAGTTTCGAATCTCGTCCAACAAGCCATGTAAGTACCCCACATACTGCTACTCGGGCCGCCGCAGAATTAATAAAGCCAGATACTCAAATTGTTCGACATATTCTTGAACCGATCCTCTTTATTGAAGGGATGCAGGCTCTTCGTTGGTTCAAATCCGGTAGGTCGGACCAAGTGATAAACACCCCACCCAAAACAAGAAAGGAGTGGTATGGTGTGTATTCCTTTTCGCATGGAGCAACACTTGCAATAATTAACAGACTGACAGAAAGAAGAAATAGGGAAGAATACACAAGAGTATCGGGTACTCTCTTGCCCAAGCTTGGTCGCCGACTTCTTTGAACAGAAAAATATTCTCTCCCCCTTTATAGCAAACCGATACCCCCTTATAACAAACATAAACCTCAGCCCACCACGTGGACCCAAGCGACAAACTTCCTCTCCCCAGGAATGACTTTTCTACCCTTTTCTCCCCCTTCTAGAATACACTAACCAATCCCCTGTTTTGGCTCAGCCCCTATCAGATTACAAATACCGTTTTGGAATTTATTGCTAGCTGCCGGGAGGTTAGGCCTTGGGAAGTCTTGCCTTGGCTCATGGAAGTGGTCTTCCATGAAGATCTCTCTCTTCCTTCTTCTCTTCATTCTTCTTCCTACTGTAACTCTCTTTCTTGATGATGCAATATAGAGAATATAGTGTTACTTTTTCCTATCAACATTCTCGGTCCTAACAATTGGTGGACCCCTCTAGGGAACTCGCGTAAGCCGAGAAGATGTACATAGTTGGCCGAACACTGTGCAGTAGTCGGAATTCCCTTACGCACGTGTGTGGATGTTTGGAATTGGTCGAATGATGCGAGGAAGGCGAGTGTGGACGATCGGAATTGGCCGATCATTGTGTCTTGAACGAATGAAGCTTGTCTAATGAAGTGAATAGTGCGATAGTTATTTCTCTGCTTGGATGCTGACAAGGATGGACAACAAGATCCCTACTGTTGAAACAACATTCGAAAGTTTCCTGCAGAAGTTTGAGGTGCTGGAGCAAGCATGGGAATAGAAATTGACATCCATGCAGACTTTGGCTGACGATAAGAGTAGTGTGATGAGGAGAGTGGAACTGCCTTCCTTCATCGGGGAAGATCCTTTTGATTGTATTGGGTTCCTAATGTGGGCGCAATTATGTATGGGGAACACGACTTTGTATTGGGTTCCTAACGTGGCAGTGTGAAAATCCTGGTTCGTCATGGGTGCAGTTGAAGTCGGCGCTCATAAAAAGGTATGGGAAGGCGACGAAGGGGGATCCACTGTGGTTTTTGAAGGGGCTTCTACAAACTGGTTTTGTGGAGCATAATGTCACCAATCCGGTACAACCTGTAGAGGTGGATTCTGATTCAAGTTTTTGCGTGGTTAAGCAGGAAAGGGATGCCAAGAAGGTGCAACCTGTTCCTGGTCCGCATTTGAAACCCCTTGCTAAAGGAGTAGTGAGTTCTAGAGTTATGCCAGCTGGACAAGTGTTGTAACGACCGGGATACCACGTCTGGACAGCCGGGGGAAACATTTTCTAGAATGGGGAATCCAACCTGGGAAGCAGGCAAGCCAACCACATGTCACGACGCAGTCATGGGGGTCTTGTCCCACACCAGCAAAAACATCAAGACTACGGTTCATCTGGTTTGTCCCAATAGAAGAAATGAGAGTCACCCCGACAATGTGGAGGATGGTGTTTGTCAGTCCTGACACCACTGGTTGAGAGTTTTAGTCACTCTCTTGATGAGTCCATGATAGGACGAAACCAGTGAACCTCGCATCATATGAAGAGCTGGACGATTGAACCCCGCCCGTCTAGGAGGGGGTTGGGGTGCCGCATGGGGGAACCGCTGTGCTGAGATGCTCAGCCCGTGACAAGTGGTATCAGAGGGAATGTGTCTCGTGGTGTTGCGGAATGCTGCTGGTTAGACCTTGGTGGTGGGAGCGGAGTCACGCGGTGTCATGGCGGAGGTGACACAATAGAAAAGGTCGCACCCGTGAGATGTCAGAAGCAAAGACACCACTATGAAGGGTGAGTTTCGAGGATGTGGTTTGCGACCTAGAGAGAGGGCGGACCACAGTGGCTTGTGACCCAGAGACAGTGGGTGGACCATTGATGCCAACGACAAGGAAGGAGCGTCCCCTTGGCCATGCTTGGTAGCCGGTTAGTTGGAAGCAGACCATTTCACAGACACACAGAAGGCAACGATTTTGCATGCACGAGGGAGTGCATGGAATGGTGGTGGGAGAATGTCACGACCCAATTATGGGGGTCTTGTTCCACACTAGCAAGAACATCAAGGCTGCGGTTCATCTGGTTTTTCCCTGTCGAAGAGACGAGAGTTGTCCCGACAATGTGGAGGATGGTGTGTGTCAGTCCTAACACCACTGGTTGAGAGTTGGGGCCACTCTCCTGGTGAGTCCATGACAGGACAAAACCAGTGAACCTCGCATCATATGAAGAACTGGATGGCTGAACCCTGCCCACTTAGGAGGGGGTTGGGGTGCTGCACGGGCGAACCGCTGTGTTGAGACACTCAGCCCGTGACACACAGCTGACACAGCTGGAAAGCAGTTTCTAGAAGGGGTAATAACGTCTCACCAGTGGGGGAAGTTGTTAGGCCAGCCAGCCCACGTGGGGGAGGGAAAGGAGACTGTTAAATAGCGGGGAGGGCTGGAGTAAGAGGGTTAGCGAGAAGATTAGGACTGGTTCGGCCTTGGGGCTTGGACGGGAGATCTTGGGGACTCCCTAGTCTCTTCCTTCTACTCCCCTTTCCCTAATTTCCTTCTTCCTCCTGTAGATTCTAATTCTCCACAGCTGCTATACAATCATACAAAGTAGCATGTACTTGTTGTTTCGCTGCTGTGAGGGATTTATCAATTGGTCTGACTTTCTGGATAATTCTTTCGGGGAGGAGGGGGAGCACCGCTGGACTGCGCTCGCAGGAGCAAAGCGCTGCCAGATATCTTTGCGAGGGAGGGAGAGCACAGCTACCGAATATAACCCAGCGACTAACTTAGCAGAATCATACGGCGATGGAGATGCTTGAAGAAGTGACCCGGTGACTAAGGCGTTTCAACGCTACTTTCAAAAGATGAAGCCAGCAAGAGTGGGAAGTTTGCGGACGGTATTTTGCCTTGCCTGTAAAAACAGTTGCAGCTCGACGACAATTGGATGTCGGAGGAGTCAGGCACGTGATCCGGAGAAGGCAGTGATGGGACCACGCAGGAGCGGCATGAGGCCCGGTCGACGAGTTCGGCTAGTGCTGTGTGGTGTCCGAGTCCGATCATTCAGGGATTGGAATTGCCGGAATTAGTGTTTATAGAAGAATCAGGTGCGCGCCATCACCTGGAATCGACAACAAAGGAAAACCGGCTCAGACGCAGGTGCTGCTGGTGCAAACGGAGGAGGTGACGACTGAGGCGCACTCAGCGGCCATGGGACGGAACACAGATGATGCTCGACTGACAGTGTAGGTAGGAAACGGTTGCTATTTCACCTGGAAATAAAAGAAAAGAGAAGCAGGAGTAGGCAATGGTGTGGGCTGGAATTCTGGTTCGCAAGCCTTCCTTCGTGCAGTTAGTGCAAACAGAGGAGGCAACCCTGCCAACTTTGACCGCTCCGCCTGAGGCCCGAGCAGGGGACTCAGATGATAAGGCGACACGACCTGAAGGAGTTGGCTGACAGGAGATGCAGCTCATGGAGCACTTTAGTGGATTGGAAGTACAAAACCTGCATGGGGAATTAGCAATTCAGCTGGGGGAAACAACCTAGGAAAACACTGAACAAGAAGGGTGTTCTGCGCCCCCTTCAATCCAAGCGGTCCGGATGACAAATGCGGTTAGCATTCATGGGCGAATGATGCAAGTGGGCGCTGGTTCTGTGATTCAAAGAAAATTAGTTCACGAATATGCACCATCCACTGCAGTGGAGGACAGTCTCGGGCCTGATGCCTTTCATCTCCTGACTATGAAAAGGGGGCTGCTCTGTAATGGAGAATGCCCTGACAGCATTGTTGGGGTGCAAATATTGCCCAAGGAGGATGTCTATGGAAGTCCAGTTCTGCCCGACACTGGTTTTTTAGTGGGCATTTGAAACTAGAAATCTGGATCAGCATTCATGCAATCACAAACTGGACTGGAACGTGTAATGTGTGCTCTCAGTGGACCCACTAGTCAGTTCTCTAGGCCTATGCTCCTAGAGCCACTGCAAAAGCCACCACCATGGGTATATCATCTGCAATGCTTGCTGGCCATTCTGCTCACTGATAGTTACAGGATGCTTGGAGTCTTCCGTTTTGGAATTCATTGCTGGAAGGGTTTGTTGAGAGCCGTGCAGTACCCTTCGTGCTTCTGACTTCAGTACCAGAACAGGAAAAACCAAAGATGGATCATGAAGAGGATGATGTCTTGAAGATAACACAGGGGTCTGAGTCACTGGGGATATTAGTACAAATTAGCAAGGCTAAAATGGATAGGGTTGAGGAAACCTTCCCAGGTCTATTAGTTGAGAAAGGTGGATTTGGAGATGCCTATGTGGAAGATGAAAGCTCTACATCAGGCACGCCCAAATCAAGGAAAATTAAGTGCGGCTTCAATACTGAGATGGGGATTATAGAGTTCACTTTGAAGTAATCATTCTGCTGTTGCAAAGAGAGATTCAGCTATTGCTGTTCGAGATGAACTTGAGTCACTCCGCTGGGAGTTACAGCGTCAAATCAAAATATTAATGGATATGAGCAAAAAGGTGCCTACTGAAGAGCAGAATCTGGGGCTGACTTTTTAACCGGATTTCAGGAAGCAATAATGGATGCAGGAAATAGGCTGGAAGAGCAGAAAAAAGGATGTTTTTCTCAGTTCAAGGAGAATGTGATGTTAAGAGCCAGACTGAAGGGGTTCGTGGACCAGTATTCTCTGTCAGATCAGCAGTCCGACCTGTGGCTGAAGCAGAAATCCAATGTTCCTCTTTCGCTGGTTGGGAGTTGTGGAGGGGCTACCGCACCTCCACTTCGGAGTCTCTGTAGCGACCCCCCCCCCCCCCCCCCAAAAAAAAAAAAAAAAAAAATAATCTGCAGCCACCTGCTGCCTTCTCATGGGGTGGAATTATTCTGAAGGGGCGCCATATGAAAGAAGTTACATGGGAAGTGGTCATCACCAACTGCAATCCTTTTCCTTCCCTCAGTCTTGAGGACAAGTTTGATTTCCAAGGGGGGTCGAGTGATAAAAGACTGGGATACCACGTCTGGACAGCTGGGGGAAACATTTTCTAGAATGGGAGATCCAACCTGGGAAGCAGGCAAGCCAGCCACAGCTGGCACAGCTGGAAAGCAGTTTCTAGAAGGGGTAATAACGTCTCACCAGTGGGGGAAGTTGTTAGGCCAGCTAGCCCACGTGGGGGAGGGAAAGGAGACTGTTAAATAGGGGGGAGGGCTGGAGTAAGAGGGGTTGCGAGAAGAGTAGGATTGTTTCGGCCTTGGGGCTTGGGTGGGAGATCCTGGGGACTCCCGAGCGTCTTCCTTACTCACTTCTACCCTTCTTTCCCTAATTTCCTTCTTCTTCCTCCTGTAGTTTCTAATTCTCCGCAGCTGCTATACAATCATACAAAGTAGCCTGTACTTGTTTCGCAGTGAGGGATTTATCGAAGAGTGGTGAGGAACAGGGAACATCACTTCTTCTGCTGCCAGTCGTTACACCTTTCCTAGCATGATTCAAGAAGAGCGGAACATAGCTGAAGACGATTTAGCTCCGGATGCTCGTTTTCTGAGAGTACCAAGTGAGGCGAGTGCAGGGAGCGACGCCCGCAGTGCAAGTAAGGGAGGTTTGGAAGACAAGACTCGCAGTGCTGCTGTACACACAATGGAGCCAGGTGAGGTGGCAATGCAACATTGGATGAGCAGCCTTCAGAAGCTGAGATGATAGAGGATCACAACAGCATGGGTGCCAAAGCAGCCAGGATACTAAGGCTGTGCGGATTGCCTGCAGGGTCAGTGTTCAATATGCACAACAAATGTAACGACTTTATGAACATGGCAGCATCTCCTCTTCGTACCAGCTCGAAGTTGAAGAAGTCATCGCTGTCTGGGGAGGTGCACGTTCCATTAATGGTTGGATCAAACGGGAATGAGTTGAACCAGAGGAAGAGCGGGTATAATGTTGCTGTAACTGGAGCTGACACTAACAAAGCTCCAGCCCTGCTTGAAGCAGCTACTGATCCTGCTTTGCGAAACCAAGGAACAAAGGTTCTTGAGAACCAAGTTAGTACATATGGAGTCTTGAGAAATGTACTGAAGAGGACGATATTTCTATCTGCTTGGCATATTTGAATTGATACGAGATACAAGAACTAGAGACAGGGACACGAGGGTTTGGCTGTCGTGGCTGGAACAGATGTTTTTGAAGTAGTTAACTCGAGTGGAGCACAATTTTTAGAATTCATTTCTGAAACAGTTTCTCCTGAAGAGGAAAATTTTCAAGCAGTATTGGATCAGGAAGCTCTTATTCGACATGAACATGTTGTACTAGTAGCAGTTGCACCTGAAGCAATTGCCCTGGCTAAAGCAGCTGTTAAGGCTGTAAGGGGTTAAATGTATTTCAGAGTCCCACATCGGATTCCACCTTCTTGTAATTATTTTCCTCTATCTATAAATGAATGTCTCTCTCTCTCTTTGAGGTAGGAATTTGGTATTATTCTACATGGTATCAGAGCGGGATTACATCCGATATTTTTTTTCCCACCTGCTGCTCCTACTCTACGCACCCTCACTGACCCATCCTGCGTGGAAGCTCCGCGCCCCCTTGCAGGCCCCTCCTGTGCGGAAGCACCGCACCACGTCACCGGCCCCCTTCCCGGCCTACCTACTCGACTCCTCTGCTACGCCCGACGCAACTGGCGGCAACCCCCAACACCACGTCGCCGGCTCGATAGCGCGACACCTCCCGACGCCCCGTCTGTGCGGCCGCCCCAGCGCCGCTCGCCTCGTCGCCGGCTCGCCTGCGTGCCATCCTTCCAGCTGGTGGCCCTCCTCCCTGACGCCCGTCTTTGCACGCATCCTCTCCCCACGAGACAATCCCTAGTGCGAAGGCCCCCCCTGTGCGATCGCCACCGACCGTACGCCTCTCTTAACAGGCCGTGACACCTCCATCTGGCGATCATCCCTCCTGGCAGATCCAGCCCCGCCGGTTGCCACGCCAGATCAGGCGCCGCCCATAAACAGGCGCCGCCCAGCTGGTCGGCTCCTCGTAGATCCGCTGGACCCGTGCCGCTCTGTCGGGATTCCGCTCGTCAACTATTGCTGACCACCGCGACACCAGCGGCGCCGCCCTCCCCGATTCGATGACAGTCGGGCCGCCGCGCCTCCCTGCGCGATGCATCCCTGTGACGCCTTTCGTCAGCGTTGCTCGCTGCTCCTGCGGCCCACCGATGTCGCCGGTCCTCCATGCGTCAGCCTCCTCTGTGCTAATCCTGCACGCATTTCCTAGCTGTTCCCGCGTGCCCCTGCTGTTGTTTCGCCACACCATTGATACACTCCGACTGTTCCTGCTGGACATTTGATCCGTGTCTTGCCGCGTGCGATTCTTGCACGTCTTTGTACTACTGACCCGACTATTACTGTCGCGGCATTTTCCGGCTATCCAAGACCAGTTTCCTGTCGCCCAGACATGACAACATCCTCACTACCATTCAGTATCTGTCACAACCTGACATTCTCAATGGAGGCGATTGCACTTATACAATCTCATCGGGCTGCTTTGTGACCTGCCTTTTCTTCAACCTCCATTGCTCAGACTGGTGAACCTGCCACTTGTGTATCTCATCGACAGACACATTGGATGCTCAATTCTGGTGTTTCTGATCGTCTCACAGGTGATTCAAGTATGCTTACTACCTATCATCTGTATATTGCTGCCCCTACAATTACTGTTGCTGATGGATCTACAATCCCTATTGCGGGATTTGACACATGCTCCTTGACTCATACTATTCGCCCGACTTCAGTAGCTCATGTTTCTCGCAGTCATTTTAATCTTTACTTCATTAGTATACTCACAAAAGACTTAAATTGTGTTGCTATTTTTACATCTTCTGGTGTTGTTTTTTAGGAGCAGTCAACGAATTGAGAACTTGGTAGAGGTCATCTTAGAGACGGGGTGTATATGTTCGATACTCCATCATCCCTTGCTTGCTCATTGACCTCTGCGTGTGCCCTCGACCTACATTTTCGCTATGGTCATCCGCCGATTTCTGTTTTACATAAGCTTTGCCCCCAGTTTAGTCCACATCTTTCCTTCCATTGTGAATCCTGTAAGTTTTCTAAACATCATCGAGTGACGTATGTTCCCCAATTGGAAACACGTGCAACGAATCCTTTTGACCTAGTTCATTCCGATGTATGAGATCCTTGCAGGGTTCCTAGTCAATCAGAGTATCGTTATTATGTATCCTTTATTGACGACTTCTCTCGGATGACATGGCTATATCTCCTTCGTATTCGTTTTGAGGTGTGATATTTTCAAAACTATTTCCCATGAAATTCACACCCAATTCTCCTAGCTTATAAAAATTTTTCATTCGGACAATGACTGAAAATATTTATCCACTTCACTTCAGCAGTTTCTCAAGAATCACGACATCCTTCATCAAACATCTTGCCCCGATACACCTCAGCAAAATGGAGTGACCGAGCGTAAACATCGTCATCTTCTGGAGACTGCTCGTGCCCTCTTACTTCACATGTATGTGCCTCTTCATTTTTTGGGGGATGCTATCCTTACTGCTACCTATCTTATGAATCACCTCCCTTCTATCCTTCAGGGGGAGACTTCTTTTTAGGCTTTGTTCTTCTCTCTCCCCTCTCATCCCCACTTCGTGTTTAAGTGTCTTTGTTATGTACGTGACACTCATCCCAACCTCGAAATTTTTTCCAAAATCCCTCCGTTGCATCTTTCTAGGATATTCCCGCACAACGCGGATACCGATGTTTCTCTCCATACCTGCGATGTTATATCATCTCTACTGATATCTATTTTATTGAGAACTCTCAATTTTCTCCGCTCTCTTCCCACCCAGACACCACTATCGATGATTGTCTTCCTCTCACCATTCACTCACCCCTGCCTCAGGTGTCCCACTCTGCTGATCACCGTTTTGGCTCCGTCTACTCTCGTTGACCATCGAACGTGTTCCCCATCCAGACCGAGGACACCATCTCCCCAGCTTCGTCTGACGTTCTTGTTCCGGGAACAAACGACTTGCCGATTGCTTTGCGGAAAGGTACTCGCTCTTACCAGAATAATCTTCTTTACACAACTTCATACAGAGGCCTCTCTGCTATGGAGACAATATCTGTTCCTCGTACGGTTGCTGAAGCCAAATCTCACCCTGGGTGGCTTCAAGCAATGCGGGATGAATTACAGGCCTTGGACGACAATCACACCTGGGATTTGGTCCTTCTTCCTGTAGGTAAACAGCTGGTCGACAACAAATGGATTTATACGGCCCGCCTCAATGTAGATGACACTCTTCATCGCCTTAAAGCACGACTTGTGGCAAAAGGCTTCACCCAGACATATGGTGTCGAATATTTCGATACATTCTCTCCAGTTGTGAAGATGACATTTGTCCGATTATCCATCCCTCTCGCCGCTGCTCATCATTGGTCTCTTCATCAGCTTGATGTTAAGAATGCATTTCTTTCATGGCTTTCTTGACGAAGAGGTATATCTGCAACAACCTCCTGGTTTCATTGTCTCGGGAGATGGGTCTCATGTCTGTCGGCTTCGTCGTTCTTTTTATGGGCTCAAACAGTCTCTTCATGCTTGGTTTGGCAGATTCTTCACTGTCATCACTACATTTGATCTATCTCAGAGTATGAAGGATCACACTGTTTTCCATCGCAAAACATTCTCCGAACATTATCTTTCTTTTCCAACGAGAATACGCATTAGATATCTTGCAGGATGCTGATTTGTCTCAGACAACTGTTGTGGACATTCCTCTTGAATCTGGGGAACGATCTCTACATGATGCCACAAACCCATATTCTCACCCAGAGAGGTATCGTTGTCTTGTGGACGAACTCAATTATCTTACATGACTCGTTCGAATATTGCTTATTCTGTCAGCAAGGTTAGCCAATTTATGGAACATACGATGAAATCCCAATGGGATGCTGTTCTTCGCATTGTCAAGTACATTAAGAAAGATCCTGTCCGTGATCTTTGGTATTCACATCACGATCATTTGAATATTGAGACCTTCTGTGATGCTGACTGCGCCGGTTGCTCAGGAACTCGGAAGTCTACTTCCTGGTTTGCCGTTTTCCTAGCTGACAACTTAATCTCACGGCGAAGTAAGAAACATACTGTCATCTCCATATCCAGTGCTGAATCTGAATACTGTGCAATGACTGTAGTCACTACTGAAATTCTTTGGCTTCGTCTTCTTTTTCATGAAATATGTTGGAGTCTGTATCCCACATCGGATTTGAGGTCCGGTGTGGTCTTTACCATTTGTTATAAAAGCACCCCAAGGGCTCCTTAGAGAGAATACCTTGGGGGTTCGGGTCTCCTATTTTCTTATTCTACATGGTATCAGAGGAGGTTTTTTGAACCCCCAATCCCACCCTCCCTATTTTTTTCCCCCTTTCTTTAGGGTTTCCCCGTCCGGGGGGCGGCGGCCTCAAAGCCCCGTAGGGTTATCGCCGCCACCCCTCCGCCTCTGCCCTGCCCAGCTCCTCTCAGGCCCTCCCTCCCGGCGCTCCTCTGCTCCCGGCAGGCCCTCCCTCCCGGCGCCCCTCCCCAGCGCCCCCGCACCCTCGCCCGCGCGGCTCCCTCGCCCTCGCCTGACGGCCCTCTCTCTCCCCGACGCGGCCCGCGCCGGCTCCTTCCTGCGGACTTCCTCCCCGACGCCGCTCCCTCCCCGCGGCTCCCCGCGGCTCCCGGCCCTCCCGTCGAACCTCCCTCCTCTCGCGCGGCTCCCGGCCCTCCGGTCCGACGCGGCTCCCGCCGCGCCTCCCTCCCGCCCCGACTCCTCCTCCGGCGGCCATCCTCCCATCGCGGCCCATCCCGTCGCCGGACCTCCACTGCACGCGACGACCCTCCCGACGGATCTCCTCCCTCCGGCGCCTCCCGCTGCTCCAGCGCCTCCCGGCGCCTCCCGCTGCTCCAGCGCCTCCGGCGCCTCCCGCTGCTCCAGCGTCTCCCGGCGCCTCCCGCTTCATTTCGCGCCGGCTCCTCCTCCGGCAGCCCTCCTCCCTCTCCCGTCGCCGGCCCTCCGCGCAACCTCCCGGCCCTTCCCGGATTTTCCGGCCAGATCCGGCCAGCTCCGGCCAGATCCAGAGATTTCCGGCCAGATCCGGACAGCTCCGGCCGGCTCCGGCTTGATCCAGGCTACTCCGGCCAGATCCGGCGAGTTCCGGACTGTTCCGGGCAGATCCCGACTGCTCCGGCCAGCAACCGGCCTCCACCCGTGCCGGCCGCTCCACGCAGGTGGCCTCCTCCAACTTCCAGCGCCGTCTCCCGGCCTCCTGCACCCTCACCGGCCTCCTCCTGCGGCATCCCCGCCTCGCCGGCATCTCCCGGCACCTCCCGGCACCTCCCGGCACCCGCATCTCTCTCCGCCGGCACGTCCTTTCGCTGGCGCAGCAGCTCGACCACCTCGGATTTGGGGCCCGTTGGCGCCGCCAGTCCCGCAACAATTCTGCGGAATCCTCGCCTCCCGTCGCCGGCCCCGCAAGTGCGGTTTTCCCGGTGCTAGTTTGGATTTCCCGGCGTTTCAACGACCGGCCCCACTAGTGCGGCATTCCTGGCGCTCCGTCAACCAGCCGATCTGAGTGGTTTCTTCTGCTGCGCCCGCAACCTCATCCATCCATCATCCTGCGGAGGAGCTTCGATCGTGAGGGGGAGCAGCAGCCTTTGCAGCGTTCTTTTTATTTCGTCTGGTTTTGTAATCAAGCTGGGCATGTCCAGCTTGAGGGGGAGTGTTAGTGTCTGTTTTTCTTGCTTTCTTTTCATTATGTGTCCAAGCTAGGTACACCTAGCTTGAGGGGGAGTGTTGGAGTCTGTATCCCACATCGGATTTGAGGTCCGGTGTGGTCTTTTCCATTTGTTATAAAAGCACCCCAAGGGCTCCTTAGAGAGAATACCTTGGGGGTTCGGGTCTCCTATTTTCTTATTCTACAAAATTGGTTTCCCGCCACAGACATTTGCTCATATTTGGTGTGATAAGGCAACCATGAAGATTGTTTCCAATTTAGTCTTCCATGAACGCATGGAGCATATCGAGGTTGATTGTCTGTTTCTTCGTCATCATCTCGAGCAACACCATATTAGTTTCAGCTAAATTCCGACAGTTGATCAGCTTGCCGACATTTTCACCAAAGGCTTACCGTGAGCTTGATTGGACTCTCTTTGAATTGTTGTGCTGTGGAGCAGCTGGAGTTGGTCAGGACTGGTGTTGGAACAAGTGTGCTTCCATTTTCAAAGGGGGGCTGTCGTTCCAGTTCTAAAGAGGCCGGGGGGGCTGCTGTTCCGGTGCTTAAGAGGTCCACCTTGAGGACAAGGTGTTTTTCAAGAGGGGGCGGGGTAATGTTAGGAGTGTGGGGCTGTTCGTATATGGACGGGTTGTAACTGCCAGGGGTAGTATTGTTTTTCTCTCCTCTTTAGTTGTACTGGCTGGGTTGGTGGGGGATATTAAATACAGGTTGTTGTGCCTAAGGGTGTGGTTTTGCCAAGATCCTTGGTGAAAATTAGCCTTTGTGAATGTTGGAACACTTCCCAGAAATGACACCACCATAGATGGTGGACTTGTTGGATATTAAACCCATATTCCATGGACGGTGCCAATCATCGACTGTAGCGATGGAGGCGAGATCTTCAACGAAGGCTGCTTCAACATGCTTGGCGTTGAAAGCTTGGACGGCACCTACTGCAACAATTTGTGGACTTTTTGTTTATCTATGTTTTGATTATTTATTTTGGCGTGTGGATGTATCCCTATAAATAGGGAGAGTTGTGTGTGTTGTATTAGATTAAAAGAGAGAAGAAATAAAACATTGTGCTGCTGCTATAATTGTTTTTCTTGCGATCACCTCTAGTGATCCGCATCCGTGCTTCCGCTGCCCACGATCCTCCATCAGTGGTATTAGAGGGTTTGAAGGTGCGTTGCGTCGAGAGCGATCCGCGAAATCTGCAATTGATTATTTTTTGCAGCAGCGGAGGACTGGAGCGGTGGAGAAGAAGATGAATAGTACTTCTAACTATTCATAATCCGTGGGAGATTCATTTATTCTCAACTTGTTTTTATTTATCAAAATTGAGTTCTCCTTTTTCAATATCTACACCACTTTTGAATTAGTCAAAAGTCGGTTCTCCCTTTTCCCATTATTTGTTTTTGTCTCCCCCTCTCTCCTACCTATTCTCAAGCCGCACCTTTTTGTTCCCAATTTGTCCTTTTCTTCCTTCACCTTGCCCACCTTTGGCTCCACGCCCCTCTTGCCCCAAAACAAAATAAATTGTTCATTGTTGAACAAACGCCCCTCTTTCATACAAATAAAAAAAAAAGGTTGGCAGCCTTTGATTCAAAAATTGTTGCAGTCTGCACCATCAAAAAAAAAAAAAAAAAATCAATCTGCACTGCTGAAAGAAAAAAATATATATAGCAGGTTGCATCTCTGGAAAAAAATATACTGAGTCCTAGATATATGCATCTGTCATTTTCCCTTCTGAAAAAAAATATAGTTTGTTTTCATGGCGAATGCATAACCTATGATCCCGAAGCTGACGAAAAACAATTATGATAATTGGTGCATCCAAATGCGTGCGGTACTTGGCATCCTAGATGTCATGGACATCGTGGAGGACGGATACACCGAGCTGGAATCCAAAGCAGCGGAGGCTGCTCTACCGGATGTTCAAAAGGCCACTCTTCAGGCGGAACGAAAGCGGGACTGCAAGGCGAAATCTAACATTTATCAAGGCCTTGACGAAGCGACTTTCGAAATAATCGCCTCGTCGAAATCATCGAAGGAGATCTGGGATACTCTTCGCAAAGCATTCCAAGGCGCCGACAAAGTGAAGCGGATTCGACTTCAATCTTTGCGAGGTGAGTTCGAATCCCTATTTATGAAAACTTCTGAAACTGTTGCCGAGTATCATACTCGTGTAATGGTTGTGGTGAACCAACTGCGAAGAAATGGAGAAGATATTGATGACATGCGGGTATGTGAGAAAATTTTGCGATCCCTTGATCCAAAATTTGATTACATAGTCATTGCCCTGGAAGAAACAAAGGACCTGGAGACGTGGTGGAAGAAGCCCAACTCGAGGAGGCCGTGAATATCAAACCTATATTCCACGAGAACGTGGACAAGGAAGAAGGGGTGGATTCAACAATCGCCAACCGGACAAAAGAAACGTTCAATGCTATAATTGTAAAAAATATGGACATTATAGCAATGAATGTTGGTACAAGCAACCCATGGAGAATAACACCGAGGAGGCACATATCGTCGAAATATAAGATTTTTTTGACGAGTCCCATGTGTTGATGGCACAAACATCGACACAAAATCAAGGTATGTGGTATCTTGACTCTGGAGCTAGCAATCACATGACAGGGCAAAAACACCTGTTTACGAACCTAGATGAGCGGGTTCGAGGAGAAATTTCATTTGGCGATCTCTCGATAGTATTTGTATATGGAAGAGGTGATATTCTGATCAAGCAAAAAGACGACAATCATGCTTTCATCTCTGACGTCTACTATGTACCCGACATGAAGACCAACATCTTGAGCGTCGGACAGCTGGTGGAAAAAAGGCTTTCACATAAGCCTTCAAAATAAACAAATGGTGATTGTCGATGACAGAGGAAGGTTGATCACAAAAGTACCGATGGCGAAGAACCGCAAGTTTCTACTCATGATCCAACCCGACGTACCATGGTGTTTGGCAATGGTATGTGATGATAAAGATTGGCTATGGCATCTCAGGTTCGGGCATTTAAACTTTGAAAGTTTAAGATTATTAGGAAGTAAGAAGATGGTGAATGGGCTTCCTATCATTCGGCACCCGAATCAAATTTGTGAAAGCTGCGTTCTACGCAAACATCATAGAAACAACTTTGCAACGAAGGCCAACTGGAAAGCTGCAGCACCACTGGAGCTAGTTCACACCGACGTGTGCGGTCCATTGAATCCAAAATCAGATGGACAAAGGAGGTATTTTTTGACATTTATCGATGATTATAGCAGGAAAACATGGATATATTTCCTCAAAATGAAGTCAGAAGTGTTTGGCGTCTTCAAAGAATTTAAGGCGCTGGTTGAAAATCAAAGCAAGCATCACATACAGACTTTGCGATCTGATCGAGGTGGGGAGTACACCTCCGATGTTTTTCAAGAGTACCTCAAGCAGCATGGAATTCAACATCAGCTGACACCGGCTTACACACCCCAACTCAATGGAGGAGCCGAAAGGAAAAATCTCACCATTCTCAACATGGCAAGAGGCATGTTGATAGACAAAGGAGTGCCCATGACATTCTGGGCTGAAGCGGCTTTGTGTGCAGTGTATCTACTCAATAGATGCCCAACAAAAAAACTTGAAGCAATGACGCCGCATGAAGCCTGGAGTACTCATAAGCCAAGTGTGAGTCATCTTAGAGTTTTTGGTTCTATTGCCTACGTCAGGATCCCAGAGGCAAAACGGACAAAGCTCGAGGACAAATGTATGAAATGTGTCCTTATGGGATATGGAGACCGAGCAATGGGATATCGTTTGTATAATCCCATCACGAAGAAGATTATATTCAGTAGAGACGTTATCTTTGATGAAAAGGAGACATGGAAGTGGAATCAAGATGATGATTCCAGAGAGGTACGAGTCACTTTAGAGGATGACGAAATAGTTGAAGTACCATTGGAGGAACGAAGAACTGAAGAACCGCTGACGCCATCATTACATACTCCGACATCTGAAGACATCGAACGAGAACTCTCTCATATACGTCCTCAAAACGTTCGAAGCCTTGCAGATATATATGAGAGAACAGAACCAATTGAGGAGTATGTAAATTTGTATTGTCTCTTGACGACATTCGATTCAGTTAGCTTTGAGGAAGCTAAAACCGATGACATGTGGAAGAAAGTGATGGATGAAGAGATTCATTCCATCGACACCATTGAAGGCTACAAGCAAAAGGAAGGCTTTGACTTTGGCGAAGTCATTGCACCGGTTGGTCAGCCTCCCGGATATGATGCAAAAAATCCTGGGTCACATGGAATATGTGTTTAAGGGGGGATGTTGGATATTAAACCCATATTCCATGGACGGTGCCAAACATCGACTGTAGCGATGGAGGCTTGGAGATCTTCAACGATGGCTGCTTCAAAATGCTTGGCGTTGAAAGCTTGGACGACACCTACTGCAACAATTTGTGGACTTTTTGTTTATCTATGTTTTGATTATTTATTTTGGCATGTGGATGTATCCCTATAAATAGGGAGAGTTGTGTGTGTTGTATTAGATTAGAAGAGAGAAGAAATAAAACACTGTGCTGCTGCTATAATTGTTTTTCTTGCGATCACCTCCAGTGATCCGCATCCGTGCTTCTGCTGCCCACGATCCTCCATCAGGACTGTGAGTATATGTATCACGAAGTTCAGCCAAGGATCGATTCTTTGAAGCAACCTTTGTGAAGGTATAAGGTTCAAACCTTTGCGAAGTGGTCTTGAGGTGAAGTCCAAATGAAGACTTCCGCAAGCCTCATGTTCACATTAATCTCCTTTGGTTTTGATTCAAAAATCATCTTCGGGGGTTCATTTTTGTGTTTAGGTCTTGGTCAAGTCCTTGTTTTCTAAGCCTTTGGCACCCCTTTCTTTAGTCGTTGCCCCTTCAGCTCTTTTTTCTCCCCATTTGGGAGCCAATTGACCTATTTATAGGCAAAGTATGGCGGTTCACCCAGGTTGGACCTTCACACGCGTGAAGCACCTTCGTGGTTCATGAAAGTTGGCCTTTGATGAATTTTTCTCTGTGAAGTTGAAATTCTTCGAACTTCTTCTCGGTCTTTGTGTCAATGAGTTGGTCACTTTTTGAGCATCTACAGATTTATGTTATGTTCGAGAGAGAGGTATTTTTTCTGTGGCATGGGATGAGTTGGGATGAGTTTTTGTACAAAATCATTGTTTGGGATGATTTTTTATGAGTAAGATGTCAAGTAATGACCTTCCTTGCCATCCTTGATCCCCCCCACGCGCTCCTTTTCTTGACCCTCCAAATCGGAGGATTAGTGATAGAGTGGTTTAAAAATGAACTGTTATTATTAAAATAAGGGTAATTTTGAGAATTATGAATAACAATTTAGTTTATTTCACTCATTTTATAAGATTTTTTAAATAATAGTCAGGTAAGGCCATTCCATTTCATCATAAAACTCTCAAAACGATGGATTAGTGTATAATCCATCACACGCATGGATTATAGGCAAAGTATGGCGGTTCACCCAGGTTGGACCTTCACACGCGTGAAGCACCTTCGTGGTTCATGAAAGTTGGCCTTTGATGAATTTTTCTCTGTGAAGTTGAAATTCTTCGAACTTCTTCTCGGTCTTTGTGTCAATGAGTTGGTCACTTTTTGAGCATCTACAGATTTATGTTATGTTCGAGAGAGAGGTTTTTTTTCTGTGGCATGGGATGAGTTGGGATGAGTTTTTGTACAAAATCATTTTTTGGGATGATTTTTTATGAGTAAGATGTCAAGTAATGACCTTCCTTGCCATCCTTGATCCCCCCCACGCGCTCCTTTTCTTGACCCTCCAATTCGGAGGATTAGTGATAGAGTGGTTTAAAAATGAACTGTTATTATTAAAATAAGGGTAATTTTGAGAATTATGAATAACAATTTAGTTTATTTCACTCATTTTATAAGATTTTTTAAATAATAGTCAGGTAAGGCCATTCCATTTCATCATAAAACTCTCAAAACGATGGATTAGTGTATAATCCATCACACGCATGGATTATAGGCAAAGTATGGCGGTTCACCCAGGTTGGACCTTCACACGCGTGAAGCACCTTCGTGGTTCATGAAAGTTGGCCTTTGATGAATTTTTCTCTGTGAAGTTGAAATTCTTCGAACTTCTTCTCGGTCTTTGTGTCAATGAGTTGGTCACTTTTTGAGCATCTACAGATTTATGTTATGTTCGAGAGAGAGGTTTTTTTTCTGTGGCATGGGATGAGTTGGGATGAGTTTTTGTACAAAATCATTTTTTGGGATGATTTTTTATGAGTAAGATGTCAAGTAATGACCTTCCTTGCCATCCTTGATCCCCCCCACGCGCTCCTTTTCTTGACCCTCCAATTCGGAGGATTAGTGATAGAGTGGTTTAAAAATGAACTGTTATTATTAAAATAAGGGTAATTTTGAGAATTATGAATAACAAT
Organism: Viscum album; assembly: GCA_963277665.1. Lineage (NCBI taxonomy): Eukaryota > Viridiplantae > Streptophyta > Magnoliopsida > Santalales > Viscaceae > Viscum > Viscum album. The sequence continues at coordinate 136,039,815 of OY728137.1, forward strand.
TTAGTTTATTTCACTCATTTTATAAGTTTTTTTAAATAATAGTCAGGTAAGGCCATTCCATTTCATCATAAAACTCTCAAAACGATGGATTAGTGTATAATCCCCCCCCCCCCTTCATGTTTATTCAAATGTTTTCCAGTAACATGTTCTCTGTTTGATTTCAAGATTCTGTGCCTGTTTTGGAACAGCTCCTTTGAGACCTTCCACCACCTTGAATCATCGAGCTGCAACTCGTTTCATCCAGCACTCTTTACCTGACCTTACTCGAGGTTAGTGTTTCAATTTCATTGATGTTTCCCTTTGTTTCTTTAATGTCTTGCCTTTCTCTTTTCTTTCAAATTCCACAGAACAGCAGCAAGGCCTGAAGGATATCAGCCGGGGGCCGGTAGTTCATACTAATCATGCAAATAAAAGTGTCATGAAGAAGAGAAAGCATCAATCTGGCAAACAGTCTGTTCGGGCTGCTGCCCAGGAATTTCTTGAAAAGGCATCCCTGGAGCTGCTCGGCACTGCTAAACGTGGTCTTAGGGGTCCACTCCAGCCCGGGTCTTCAGATGATGAGTAATTGCCCACGAGCTGATTGTTTATTTTTCGTTGGTAATTTCTAATCACTCTCTTTAATGATTGTTCAATTATGATGATCTATTTCTCCATGAAAATTTTCAGCGCTTTCTAGAGCCTAGGTTAATAAATTTTAAAAACATAAAACGTTCTACCGATACAGCAGCGTTCATATTGGAGCGTTTGTAAAGTTTCACCTTAGAAAGCAATTACATTAAATACTCTGTGGTAGAGATGATAATTCGGGTTCACCGGTTGTGTTCATGTCGTTTTGGGTGTTCTGTGAAACCCATTAAACCTCAACCCTAATCCAATCCATTTAATTAAACAGGTTGACCTGACATGTCCAACCACTTGATGTCGCATGAACTCTATGACCTAATTAAATGAATTCTCATTTAGATTAAAATTAATGTAAAGAGCACGAAATATATGTTATTTACGTCGCACCTGGATCATCACGAACCGTTGATATGTTATACACATTTTGAATTATTTCAAGTTAAGTTAATTATAAGAATAAAACATATTATAAAATTAATTACTATTATATTTTTAATATTTTATATTATCATTATATTTTTAATTGGGTTACACGAGTTAGATGAGTCATAAATGTTCAACCCGAACCCAATTCTAATGTTATTCGTGTCAGATTATTCATGATTACAACCCGAATCCATTTATGTCTGACCCAAACCTATTTATGCCTGACCCAAACCTGTTTCATTCATGTCGTGCCTTGTTAGGTTATCATGTTGTGTTCAAAACTGCAATCTCTACTTGGTGGGATGGGTTTGATGCTCCTCTTGTCCTTTTCAGTTCGATTTGAATTAGTCTGAATTTCATTAGAAAGTTTGAATAATGTAAAATATTCTACTGATATAGTGGTCATATTGGATTGTTGACAAAGTTGCACTATACCATGGAGCGTTTGGTTCATCAAAATGGGGTGGTTCCAACATTGTCAATGGTTTTTGGTTTACAATCACATTAAATACGTGGTGGGTGTGGTTTGATGTCTTTATGGGCTTTTGTGACTTGATTTTTATTAGTTTGAACTAGGGATGTGAAATTTGGGATACCTGAACCTTAACCCCTTTAGTTTACCAAAACAAAAACTAGTTTATAACTTGATTATTTTTTAAATTCATTACCCTAACTCTATTATATTATATTTTTAAATATTCGTTTAACAACCGTAACCCATTTAAATGCCCATTTATAATTTCAAAATTTTAAAGTTAATCTATAAATATAAAATGAATGGATCTCAAATTAAAGAGAAGGGGGAAAATAGCCTCTAGACATCCTAAATCCACCTCCGCCCATGACTCATGACTCAAGCGTTCGTTCACCTCTGCCTTTCTTCAAAGAGAGCATTTTCATTCACTATTAGAGTAGAGTACTGATTTTCATGAGAGTCCACCTGGATTGACTTATGAGACCTAAAGCTTCTATTTCTAGAAAGCCGGCTTCGACCCTGTCATAGTCCCCAATCTCTTTTCTTTTCTTTTCTTTATTTATAGTAGTCAGTCTTGTCATATCCAACCCCATCCTTTGTACGAATCAAAGTCAAATATCTTAGAGATAGGGGCGATTCTTGATCTTGAATAGGAATCCTACAACGATAGATAGTTTGACAAAGGACACCAATTCAGAAACCACTGCTAGGGCCTACAAGCGAAATGGAAAAGGTACTTGGATCATATGCCGAGTCGAAAGCCGACGAAAAACGGAAGAGGTACCTGAAACACAAAAAAACAATTTCGATTTGACAAGTTTAGGCCCACTACCACTGAAAGCAGGTTATGATCAATAAGTACATGAGGAAGGGCAATGTGAATCGTGGCCTTTTCGAGCTTCGAATCAACACACAATACAAGATTGCCTCGCCCAACCAGTTAAATAGATGTAGATATGGAGCATATGAGGAAGAAGATGAATTAGGGGATTGAGATTAGATTGTCATGGATTATCAAAAAGACTTTCAGTTTTTTTACAGGGACAACAGCCTGGAGACATTGCTGGCCCTTCAGCTTGGACTTATGGATCTCTTCCTCAGATTGAAGCGGTGGTTTTTTGCCATAATCCTTCCATTTAAAAAGGGGATATGAGAAAAGAGAGAAGAGAATAAATTAGCTTCTTCCCTCCCTCCGGATTCAAATAGTGGATTTCTAAATTGCGTAAGAGACGAGAGAAGGTCGCTTAGAATAGAGACTTCGTTGAGCTCTTTTTCGAGCTTTGTCTGTCTCTAATGCGAATGAAGAATGCAAGAGAACAAAGTAGTCTCCTCCCAAAGGTGCCCTACGAGGGTCGGTCACCGGGGATGAAGTCAACTTGCTTCTGATTGAGCATGAGCCTGCTTTTTAGATGAATGAGTTTTTTTATTCTCTCATATAGCGCCGATCGGTGGCATCGTAGTAGTATAGTCAACTCAATCCAGTCACAGGTTCCCCTATGACTACCTTGTTACGACTTCACCCCACGAGCAAAAGGTCATGACAATAGCATGAATCGAACCAGACCATGAGCACCACAACGTACACGCATTGGCCGAACACCCATTATCCTTTGGGAGTCACTGATAGGGATAAGGAACTAATGGTACCATGAACCGAGTAACGGGATGGAGGTGCAAATCGATGCGTCGGGCTACGACCAGCAAAGGGGTGTGACGGGCGGTGTGTACAGGGCCAGGGTACAAATTCACCGCGGCATGCTGATCTGCGATCACTAGCGATTTCAACTTCATGTTCCCGATTGCAGAGAACAATCCGAACGATTGATTGCGGTATCCTCTTTGCCTTCGAACCGGGTTGGCTCAGCCGTTCAGCCATGCTTCCCATTGTCATGGACCACTACTAGTAGCACGTGTGTCGCCCCGACCATCATGCCATGCAGACTTGACTTCAGCCCACCACCTCCATCTTTTCGAGTGGCAGTCCAGAGTGATTAGCACGCCAACCCATGACTTACTCCCCCCCCCCACCGAAGTGCCAAATCAACTCAACCACAACTCCATGAATATGTCATCTCTTCAAGGTCATTCCACTATTGCTTGAAGGTCGGGTATTCTAGCATATAAAGTCCACCACCAACTCCTCCACTACTCAATTGATTTTGTATCATACCAACACTATTAGAGTAGAGTACTAACGTTGAAGAGACTATTAGAGTAGAGTACTGAGCGCACACCTTTCAAGGTGTACTTGGTGAGGACCATGAACCCCCTATGCCATGAAAGAGTGGATGGACCTGACAATATATATCAGTACCAATTTTAGACGCTGAACAATATATATCAGTACCAGCGTATAGAGACATTGGAATGACTGACATGTCTCAACAACACTGTACTAGGTAGGATTGAGCTCGTTATCGGATGATCCATTGCTATCTCACGAGACGCGTTGACGACAGCCATGCAGCACCGGTGTGAACATGAGTCCGAAGCAGACAGTACCCCATAGGCCCCATTGCTTCAGTTTCTACCAAGGGGCGATCGTTCCTACTCGAGCGGGTAAGGTGATGCACGTTGTATCGAATTAAACCTCATGCTCCACCGCTTGATCTGGCCCCCGTCAATTCCTTTGAGTTTCGGTCCGACCGTACTTCCCAGGCGGAGTGTTCCAAGCGTTCTCGAGCCCCACCAGGAGGGCTGACACTCATCGTTTACTACTAGGACTAATGGGGTATCTAATCCCGTTCGCTCCCTATGCTGTCACAACCAATCAACGTCTGTGCTGCCCAATAGTGCTGCCTTCGCTTCATCGGCGTTCCATCTTCGATCTCCGGATTTAACCCCTCCCCAACGAGACATTCCACTCTACTCGGGTGACTCCAGTGGCATTGGTGTTGAACCTAGGCTAGCCAGTCAGGCAACAGACAATCCCACCACTCGACCACCACCCACTTGCCCTTGACGCCCAGTCATTCCGAAGAACACTTGCCCCCCGTCTTACTGCGGCTGCTGGCACGGAGTTGGCTGGGGCTTCAAACCCAGTTTTGTCATGATCAATATCGCCCCAGTCGATTGAACAAGCTTTACAAGCGTATCTCGCCCGTCGGTTCACTCACATTATATTGCTGGATCGGTCGTCGAACCATTGTCCAAGATTCCCCACTGCTTCCTCCCCAAACTGGAGTCTATCTTTCTCATTCCCAGTGTGGCTGCTCATCCGTCAAGACCAGCAACACATCAATGGCTTGACCCGCTATTCATTGACCAAACTACCTAATACGACGCAGGCTCCTCAAACAGTGAAAACTTATTTATTGCTTTTTTGTTAGCTCCCACACTGTTCGGCAGATGCGCTCAAGCCCACGCGTTACGCACCCGTTCGCCCAACGTGTTCCAGGTCATGTTCCCGCTTCCATCCCCATTGTCCCCGACACTCATTGAGATACTTCATGTATCCCAGTGAGGACCTGGTGAGTATTCTGGTCAGGACATACCTCCGATTAGTACGAATAAGCTATGAGTTCAACGAACGTTCGACTTGCATGTGTTAAGCATATTGCTAGCGTTCCTTCTGAGCCAGGATCACCCTTGCGATTTGACTATGTAGTTCGATGTGGTCCCGAGTCACCAATCGAGTACCGGGTAGGCTATTGGAGTTTATGGTTGCATTGACCTTTCTATTTTGCTTGCGACTTGCACATAAGTTCCCAATTCCTTCCCGTACCCCAAGACCCACTGTCCATCTGCCTTGGCCCCAAGGCCTTTTGGGGGATTCAAAAAGGGTATACTAAGAAGACCTACCGAACCAGTCAGTCTGAAAACCTCATTCGCTGGGCCTGCTACAAATGCTTGCTATGCGCTAGCCTATCCCTAGACCTCTCGGCACTTCAACCTATGGTGCTGACCCCGTGACTTCATTGACTTCACGGACCTTTCGGTACTTTAACCTATGGTGTTGCTCGGTACTTCAACCTATGGTGGTGATTCGGTCTTCCAATCTGTCCAATACTATTAGAGTAGAGTACTGAGAAAGAGAAGAGGGAAAGTAGCCTCTAGACATCCTAAATCTGCCTCCACCCATGACTCATGACTCAAGTGTCCGTTCACCTCTGCCTTTCTTCAAGGAGAGCACTTTTATTCACTATTAGAGTAGAGTACTGACTTTCATGAGAGTCTATATGTGCCTCTTCACCTGGATTGACTTATGAGACTTGAAGCTTCTATTTCTAGAAAGCCGGCTACCCTGTCATAGTCCTCAATCTCTTTCTTTTCTTTTCTTTTCTTTCTTTATTTATAGTAGTCAGTCTTGTCACAGTCAACCCCATCCTTTGTACGAATCAAAGTCAAATATCTTAGAGATAGGGGCGATTCTTGATCTTGAATAGGAATCCTACAACGATAGATAGTTTGAAAAAGGACACTGATTCGGAAACCACTGCTAGGGACTACAAGCGAAATGGAAGAGGTACCTGTATCATATACTGAGTCGATAGCTGACGAAAAACGAAAGAGGTACCTGAAGCACAAAAAAGCAATTTCGATTCATCAAGCTTAGGCCTACTACCACCGAAAGTAGGAGATGATCAATAAGTACACGAGGAAGCAGTCCCGTCTGTGTTTGGCTTGTTCCCAGTAGTCGACCGGGACACCTACGGCTTGACACCCTACTATGATATGAGAGCTCAATACTCTTCTAATAGTCCGCTGCTGTGTGGGAATGGTGACACCGGAACAACCAAAAACACCCATCCTTCCAACCCCACCGCCGTATCCCAATGGTTGAACTGAGGTCCTAGTCATTTTTTCCATCCAAACACACGAGTACACTCGTTTCCACCAATAGCTATTGCAGGGTCCCAGTGTCCAACGACTATATCATCTGGATGATACCCTTGGCTCCCACAGACCAGGTCAGTACCATTCAAAAAATTGGATGGTTGAAGTGCGAATACGTTCAGTTCGAAGCTGGGGTTGTCTTGTTTGGACATGGTTGACGCGTTACTGGCACCGGGAAGAGTTTATATCTCCAATAGCCAAACCGGTATATAGTCGTACAACATTCTCCTCTTTTGTTCTTTCAAAATTAACTGATGGTCTCCCAACTGCTGTTGAAACGTCTCCCTGTGCTATGGTCTACTTCGTATTTCCTCTATTGGTGCATCAAATGTGGTGCTTCGTGGTTCCGCTTTGCTTCTCTGGGTGTAGGGCGAGATCGCGTCGCTTACTCCATTTGAGTGTTGGTCGCTTGATGGTGTTCCAGTTCCTAACTCCAACCCCGCTCGTGCCGTCTTGTTGGCATGTTCCTTCCGTGTGAGCCAACCACTTCACCACTCACTCGCTCCAATGCATGATGCTACCTAGCCTATCAGACCATCTGCGCTTGGATGTTCGATTTTCGTTCCTTTGTTCAGTCAGCTCCCAGGTAGTCCCAGGCATTTCCATTCGTGTTTCATGGCCCATCGTATTCGCTATCGATTCCCGCACTCGGGCTGCTGGTGCACCTACGTTCCTATGGGAACTGACAGCATTGGGTCGCCTTCGTCGTTTTGGCTTGGTCTTGCCGCTTATCCCAGCCGTTACAGTGACACCTCCCAAGCTGGTCTTCCAAATCATAGCAAGTTGCATCTCGTATTCGATCTTCGAGTTGGCTATCTACATGACATCTATTGCTCAACAAGTAGTATGGATGGTACGAAAATGAGGTTCGGCCCGAAGGACACTGTTGACGATGGATGGTTGGGTGATGCACTTCCCAGAATTTCTGAGCACCAATACCCTAACTCAATACTATTTGATGGCTGCCAGTTGATATGCCTACGTTGCCCCACTACCACGCCTTGCGAAACGGCCTTCCCGGACAAAGGAGAGATGGTGGTGATAAAGAAGGTTCAAGTACAACATAGTCGTTGGCGTTCCCATTCCAGCAGAGGCAATTCATACGGTAGCGTCAGCGAGTCACCCTTCCTGGCTATAATTGTCATAGAGAGATGGAGCGAAAAGGAAGAGGTACCTGGGTGGTTGTTGTTTGGAGTTGAGGTTGAGCATTGGTAGTGGTGGATCAATTGGAATCAGAAACATGTATAGCTGCTGGCCTATCACTATATAGGGTAGAGTACTGAGTCATTGAGAGATGGGGAATTGGGGGGGGGGGGTTTGAGCCTTATATTATAAGAATACATGAGTTGACACACTACCTATATTATACCGAATTCGGCGAACCATGAGCTGAAAGGCGTTGAAATGGGGTTGCGTTTTATCTCTACGGGACCTCCGCCACGAGCTGGGGGGGTGAAATGCCTTCTTTGAGGGCGTATGACCGATGCGCTCGGAACCTTTCACGCAGGTCAAACACCAATGATCACACTAGAAGAACAACGGTCACCCCTTGCCATCATCCATCAATTATTGGGTAGTGATGGAATGGATGGATGTTCGGTGGGGGCTCATCGGCTGGTGGAGTTCGAGGTGTACGGATGGAGCGCGCGACCAAGATATCCAGGAAGGGGATACGAGGGTGGCAAAGACCAACTGCTAGACGTTTCGAGCTCGATATATTATAGGTAGTAGGCCCCTTATAGACTATATAGAAAGGGGGTCAACGATCAATATATATAAGTACCAGACATTCCAATGGTTTGCCTCACTCTTAGAAGAATATTGAATCGAACTCATCCTGCTGAGCGGTTGAATGCCTTGAGTGTTCGCCGTGTATCGTCCATGCCCGTTGCGTGCCAGTACTCCGACTCGGTCGCTTCCTCCACATCTATTCATCTCACTATGGTGGTGGCAAACCACGCACTAGTCCACCATTGGCTCGAGGCGTTTCGGTTGGACCCCCTAGTATACACTTCCAGTGAGGTCACCGAAGGAGCCCATTCGACTCGTGATCCACAGCTGGCCATCCCCGCCCCTACTTCCCTATTTATTCGGTGAAGGGGGCATAAGTACGGGTGATAGTGGGCCTAGCGGAGTGCAATACGGTTCCCGTTCTCATCCCCCCTTCAGCCCCCAAGGGTTTGTGCTCCGGTTCCACCAGTCGAAACAACCGTTTGGCGATAAGGTTCTAAACCCTTATATATAAGTATCTACTACTTATATATAAGGGTTCTAAAGGGCCAGGAAGGCTGGAAAAACGGTCCGTACTGTATTCTAGCATATAAAAAGGACTTTATTGGTATTTAGCATATAAAGTCCACATATAAAGAATCCTCTTTTATTGTGTGTGTGTATATATATATATAGAGCAGGTCATGGTATTTCAACAACACGCCATTCGACAGTCGCTAGTCGGAGGTGCCATGAACGTGGGAAAGGGGAAGGTGGTTGTGAGATATCTTCGGAAGTGGTACTACTCGTGGATGGATGAACCCGATGGTTCGAGGTCAGATCACTGGACTATATAGAGTGAGTACGGGAGGAAGCCATGTCCAAATGTTCTAAACCCTTATATATTCAGTAGCAGAACCTGGATTTCCTTCACCGGTCGGGACATCGGGGGCGATGGGGGACCTTCTACGCCTACGACAGTTGATGGGGTGGTGGACTTTATATGTGGACTTCATATGCTAAATACCAATAAAGTCCTCTTTACTCTTTACCCTTATAAATGAAGTACACCTGCAAATGGGTCATTGGACGACATACGAGTGGATGGTTTAACATAGGACTCAAACCAAACCAGTTCCATGAGGTCATCAGGAAGACGGAATGGGGAATGAGGCATGCACTGCTGGCGTGGGTGAGCAAGCTCGGAGCGAAACGTCCAACCACCACATTATCCACCTATAGTGGGGGGTGGAAGCCAAGCACAGCTAGCGGTGACTGGGTAGGATGGATTGGGATGGAGGTGATGGGTTGATCCAGCTACCATGAAAAGGGACGTCCAAGGGTCAATCGAATGGTCAACTGCTGATGGCAGGTTTCGATCTCATACATCCATATCTCGGATATGGGAATATGTTTAGGGGGTTCAGGGACAGGTGGTTTGGTACGCTGTGTTTGGGATCGATTGGACTCTCGCTTTCCAGCTGCCCTGAGGCAGCTAGGACTCAAGTACTCTTCTAATAGTGAGTACTCTACAATAATAGTGACCCACTTTATAATATATATCAGTACCGTTTCTAGTAGAAAAGTCGACCCACTTTTTTCTCTTGGTGGTAGTAGCCACTATTATAGTAGAGTACTGACGGTTGTTGTTGTATTGGTAGTTCAACGATGGTTTGATTGAGTTGACAACTCACATATTCAACACTATTAGAGTAGGGTACACCTGGTGCCCTTCAGAAATGATGGTGTTGCATTGGTGTTCAACCCCCTGTGTGTGCGATTGGGTGGTGTGGTACACTTCATGGATGATGGCCAGTTGAGGGGTTTCAAACCTCACGAGGAGTACAGTAGAGTCTTGATAGTAGCTCGAGTAGTTAGCTAGCAAAGCACAATCGCACAGGACATACCAGGGTAGCAGCGTACATGTTGAAGGTCGTTCGAGCAATTCTTTGACCACCTTCTAGCTCCGCCTGATTTCAGAGAGGCGGAAGTCAACAAGTGTGACATGTCCTTATAACAGGCCCTTATAAAATGAATACCTGTTATAAGGACCTGTTATAAGGGCTCAGATGGGAAAAAGCACGAGTTTCCAGTGTGCGGAAGAGAGCTCGTGACTCAGTCTGCTCACCCAGCTCTTGTTTTTTGACCGGGGAGAGAAGTGAGCCTATGGTACCGCCCCGGTATGCTACTGCTACTACACCATTTCCGAAAGAAGGAAGGAAAGACCAATCGGCCTGATCCGCGCGAAGAGGGTCCTGCTTTCGGTGGTAGTAGGCCTAACAAGGTCAAGAGAGGACGAGACTGCTTCCTCGTGTACTTATTGATCATCTCCTGCTTTCGGTGGTAGTAGGCCTAAGATTGATGAATCAAAATTTCTTTTTTGTGAGGTACCTCTTCCGTTTTTCGTCGGCTTTCGACTCAGTATATGATCCAGGTACCTCTTCCATTTCGCTTGTAGTCCCTAGCAGTGGTTTCCGAATCAGTGTCCTTTGTCAAACTATCTATCGCTGTAGAATTCCTATTCAAGATCAAGAATCTCCCTATCTCTAAGATATTTGACTTTGATTCGTACAAAGGATGAGATTGACTATGACAAGACTGAATACTATAAATAAAGAAAAGAAAAGAAAAGAAAGAGACTGAGGACTATGGAAGGGTCAAAGTCGGCTTTCTAGAAATAGAAGCTTCAGGTCTCATAAGTCAATCCAGGTGAAGAGGCACATATAGACTCTCATGAAAGTCAATACTATACTCTAATAGTGAATAAAAGTGCTCTCCTTGAAGAAAGACAGAGGTGAACGGATGCTTGGGTCATGAGTCATGGGCGGAGGCAGATTTAGGATGTCTAGAGGCTACTTTCCCTCTTCTCTTTCTCAGTACTCTACTCTAATAGTGTTGGACAGATTGGAAGACCGAATCACCACCATAGGTTGAAGTACCGAGCAACACCATAGGTTGAAGTACCGAAAGGTCCGTGAATTCAATGAAGTCGCGGGGTCAGCACCATAGGTTGAAGTACCGAGAGGTCTAGAGATAGGCTAGTGCATAGCAAGCATTTGTAGCAGGCCCAACGAATGAGGTTTTTAGGCTGACTGATTCTGTAGGTCTTCTTAGTATACCCTTCTTGAATCCCCCGAAAGGCCTTGGGGCCAAGGCAGATGGACAGTGGGTCTTGGGGTACGAGAAGGAATGGGGAACTTATGTGCAAGTCGCAAGCAAAATAGAAAGGCCAATGCAACCATAAACTCCAATAGCCCACCCGGTACTCGATTGGTGACTCAGGACCACACCGAACTACATAGTCAAATCACGAGGGTGATCCTGGCCCAAAAGGAACGCTAGCGATATGCTTAACACATGCAAGTCAAACGTTCGTTGAACCCATAGCTTATTCGTACTAATCGGAGGTATGTTCTGGCCAGAATACTCACCAAGTGATCACTGGGATACATGAAGTATCCCAGTGAGTGCCTGGGACAATGGGGACGGAAGCGGGAACATGACCTGGAACACGTTGGGTGAACGGGTGCGTAACGCGTGGGCTTGAGCGCATCTGCCGAACAATGCAGGAGCTAGAAAAAAAGAAATAAATAAGTTTTCACTGTTTGAGGAGCCTGCGTCGTATTAGGTAGTTGGTCAGTGAATAGCGGGCCAAGCCATTGATGCGTTGCTGGTCTTGTCGGATGAGCAACCACACTGGGAATGAGAAGGAAGGACTCCAGTTTGGGGAGGAAGCAGTGGGGAATCTTGGACAATGGTTTGACGACCGATCCAACAATATAGCGTGAGTGAACCGACGAGCGAGATACGCTTGTAAAGCTTGTTCAATCAACTGGGGCGATAGCGATCATGACAGAAATGAGTTTGAAGCCCAGACCAACTCCGTGCCAGCAACCGCGGTAAGACGGTGTGGGGGAGTGTTCTTCGGAATGACTGGGCGTCAAGGGCAAGTGGGCCGTGGTCGAGTGGTGGGATTGTCTGTTGCGCTCCAGGCTACTCTAGATTATAAGAGGGCAGGGTCTACTACCTATATTATACCGAGGAGGACCTGGAATACTTCATGTATCCCAGTGACACAATACATGAAGTATCCCAATGTTTACTACCTATATTATACCGAGCGCGAATCAGTCCCTTTTGCGAGCACTAGTGAATCAGGAAGGTTCTAGTCATCTAACCGGCTAAGCTATTCCTAGCGTTGTATCAGTCAGTCCCATGGGATCTTTTCAGAGTCAGTTTCAGTTCAAGCAGAAGAAGAAGGAACCAACAAAAGGTGATACGGACATAGCCGTTAGAGGAAGGAAGATGTGGAACTCTTTTCTCTGAATGCCTACTACCTATATTATACTGATTCTCTTCAAATCAAAATACCCGACGATAGGTGATCAAGACCGTGGGATAAGCGCAGGTGTGTACGCAGCGATTGAGGTGAAGAAGGAAGGGATCAAGTGAAAACAAAGCAAAACACGCACTAGAGCTAACTGCATAAAACAAAAAGTCATATTCCATGGTAGTGGACCCACAGGGTTCAAAGTTCTTGATTTGAAAAAGGGGTGTCAACTGGACGAGATCCGTCAGTCTATCGCTCGGAGTGATTCCATTTTCCTGAACCTATGGGCACGATGTCGTACTCCCAATGGAGATCACAGTGAAGTTTCTTTTTGACGGATAGGAGACTAAAACTTTGCCGAATGGTGATGAAATGAGGATACACTATTAGAGTAGAGTACTGAGATCATATCAGGGTTCAGAAGATGAGAATAGCTAGAGCCTACAACAAGAACATGTACTCTTCTATATAGTATCTCCTTATAGTCAGTCGAGCCTCTCCGCCCCTCAATCTTTTGAGGTATTGATACAAAGGATCAAAAGTTCGATATAATATAGATAGTAGATTTTCCTATTTATTTGAACCTTGTAAAAAGCTAATGCGACACCCAATTCTTATTTATTTATATCAATAAATTAAGGACCAATCGACACACAAAGGGGTGAACCCACCTTGTCTAAGACGCGAATGAATGAACATTTGAAAGAGATGGTGACAAACAAGGAAATCGGCGCATTCAATATATATCAGTACCCGAACCTCTCACGCCAAACCATCGTGGTTGGAACTTGCAATATATATTAGTACCAGGAAAAAAATGACCATAATGACCCTACTATCTATGTTATACATTGATAAGGATAAAGAACTAGAACAGGCCCAGAGGAAATACAATCATTGAAGTCGTCCCTGAAAATCATCTTTGAAGTGACATAACAGACTATGACTAGACATCTCGAGGAATCCACGCTTCTCACATCTCGTAAACAACTCTACATCTTGGAAGCAAAGGCCTGGAGCAAAGGTATTGACCCCTGGTCAATCCACAATCAATCATCCAACAACAGATTCAGTAGTCGAAAAAGCAGTAGACATTATAGAAATTAAGAAGGTGCTTTCTCTTAATTCAGCATGGTCATAAAATAAGAATCAGAAGCCTTATATTATAAGAATACCTGTCTCACTATTAGAGTATAATACTTAGCTGGGTATCCATATTAGGTTAGGGAGTCAACAAATCCCAATCATAAAGGACAAGAATAAATCGGACCTTAAATTGTAGAATGCCCCAATCACACAGGTTCGTTATCCACACGAGTCGGGTCTTGCGGCTGATGTGCCATTTGATAAGAGAGGATTGACTTTTTTTGATGTTCTTTGTAAGGTAGGGGCGCGTCTGATAATATTGTGAAAAGGGCACAACTGATATTTCATAAAAGAAGTCTTTTATGAAATATCAAAAGAGGGGAGGCGGAGGAAGTAGCTCTAACGATAGGGGGGAAAGGTCAGTCACTTGACTGTAAGAACGACTGGAAGGAGAGGACTTTCAGTACTCTAATCTAAAGTATGTTTCATGAGGCCGAACTTCGAATGAGCTATACACTCTAGGAGAAAGCCGCTTTACCTACAGGGTAGTCACCGACGTTTCAAAGTCATGTCCACGCTCGCTTTAGTGAGTTAAGGTGTATGATTAGGCCTCCTACATGGTATTCCTGCCTTACATCAATTCGATAAGCTCTCACTAAGTAATTAAAGATAACTGGGAAACCATTGCACCTAATGGAGAAGATTACTGGCCTTTGAAAGAAAAATCCAAGACTTCGGTTAGCGGGGAGCGCCCCTGTCCTCTTTTCTCCCCCCCTTTCTTTTTAGAAGCCGAACCTAGTCTTTGTGTGAGTTGTAGCAGATCACGTGGCTCGAAGTACTCCTTGGATGATGTTACCCCCAAGGTTGAAGCCTAGCCCTCACGTCAAGTTACCACAGAGAGCTCCCCAATTGCAATCCCCCAACCTCTTACAGCAACCCTTATTTAATATTCCCCACCTAACAACTTGAACTTACTTACATCCAGCTAACTTTCTCACTATACCACCTATATTTCTATCATTGTACACCCCTTGAAAATCTATCTTATCCTTAAGGTGGAAGGCAGGGAATTGCATCCATTGTAGCTCCACAATGTCACAGGTCGCCTCCTCAATCATACGACCCTTCTTTCTTTTGTTCCTCTATTGGTTCCTCTTCAACCTCACTCCGAGACTCCAAACACCTCCATACCATCAGCTTGAATCCCTTCTTTGGATATTTATGGCCGCGACTAAATTTTTGTCCACAAGCATAACACAAACCCTTCATTTTCTTTTTCTCAAATTCCTTGTTGGATACATTACAAACTCCCCTATATCGAAGTGCATTATCACCTCATCACTTTTCCTTCTCACCTTCTTTCATTATTGAAACAAAATTTCTTGTATTTGTACTCCGGCTCCTCCCTTAGCTACTAAATGCATTCTTTATGTTCCACGGTTCAGGTCGTTCAATTATTCATTTGGTCAACAACTCACATTCTACTATCCTGGACAAAGGCACCAACTGTGTTTTGTTCAGTGGCTCTTGAGTCATTACAGTGTTGCAAATATCTGAGTCATTATAGTGTTACAAATCTATGATTTCAATCCTCCGATGAACAAACTCTTGCACCACTTCTCAAAGACATTTGCTAGTACTAGACCATGCCTTCCATACACAACATAGCCATCAAAACCTTCAACCCCTCTTGTGTTCGATGAATCAAGAAATATGTTTCTGCATGCATGATGTAATCAAATATTCAACATAAAAAACCGTCATCTCTACTAGTTTAGTAACAATGTGCATTTTCTCAAAATCCATAGGCTGCGCTTCCCTAACAGCCTCAACTGTCGTGGATTGCCAATCTCCACTTTCTTCTCACACTTTCATATTGCACTCACCTTCCTCGGCCATTGTTGACTTCTCTTTACTTTCTGACCGATCGTATTCACCACATGCAACTTATACAATTGCGACACCATAGCTCGTAGCTCATGTATCATAACTTCCTATTGATGGAATCCAATTTTCAACTCTGAAACATCCAACAATAGCACCTTAGCATTCATTTCAAGCGCTGTGACTCTATTTTCCATTCTTGTGGACATCTAGCAGCCAAAACTTAATCAAAATCTTGCAAACAAGAAATCTTAACATCAGAATCTCTCTTTAGATTTCTCCTCTCCAGACTCACCCCGAGGAGTTTTCCATGGCTGTGTCTATTGCGCTCACTCCATCTATCGATCAAGAACCTCTTTCGTCAAGAATTCCCTCTCTAGAATTCTTCTCAATGAAATCATCAATTGATATGTATCCAAATCCTTGAGAGAGAAAATAAAGTATTTTTTATTGCCACCAATAACAAGATCAATAATCACAGAGGAACAGTAGTAAAAGAAGAAGAAGAAATGAGAGATGAGGTTGAAGAAGCAGTCCCTGGAAGATGTTGTTCTCAAGGCCAAGGCCTAACCCTCACATTCAGCTATTGTTGAGAGCTCCTAATTACAATCCCCCCAGCCCATTACATCAACCTCTATTTAATATTCTCCACCCACCTCCTAACAACTCTTAACCTACTAATAATCAACTAACAACTTCCATTAGTATTTACCACTCTGCCCCTGGTAGTTAAGAGTCCCCACCCCCTTACCATACTATATGTATTCATATCATCTTCCCTCTTTCAATTTTTGATTTAATATTTCTTTGGATTTGTTCATTTGATACATGATCTTTTATTTCGAATGTTGGCATGTAAGTGGGTAATGGTATGACCTTTGCTTGGATGGTTGTAGAGGAATCCCGTTGAATCATTTTATGACATCGCTCCCCTTAAGAGTAGATTTACACTTATCAAATCAGTAGTACAATGAGTTCAGGTGAATCCTCTTTAGAATACAATGGTGACTTGATATTCTACCGTTTTACTCAGTGTAGAGTATCTCCTGAAAAGGATTTAGAATCAAGAGTAATGAAAAGTCTTTGTTGTTGCGCACTAACAAAGAACTTTTGATGCTTGTAGAAGACTTGCAAGGAATCTCAATCTTTAAGAGGGCTTGGAGTGCTTGGGATCAAATGGAATTGATTTTTCCATCCAACGGGGACTCCATTTTGTAGGCATTGGAGTACCCATTCAGGTAAGGTATCCTACCCTTTGGAATAGGGTGGACACATATTATGGAAAGACATGCCTTATCCAGACTAATCATGTCCGTCATATCGCACTCGATTGAATAAATTACCTAGATGGAACCCGCTAACGACTAAATGTGTCTGTTAGATCGTGCTCGTTCGGTGAACTGAGTTGACCCACTGGACGTACTCGTTCGGGTCTGAGTCCGAATCGATGCGGCCAACCGATCCATCGAAAAAATGAAGGCACTTCCAAGCACCTTGCACCGATCCAACATGTGAAGTGCAAAGTGTGCCATCACAGTGCCACATTGTGCGACCACGCACACTCGTGGATGGTGCAGTGCACCATCCCCCACACAATTTTTCCTCCTCATATTATCATTTTAAATAATTATAAAAGAGTTCCCCTTTATTAAGGATACCCCACTCCAATCCACTTTACAATGTGGGATTTCAAAAGTCTTCCTCATTTAAAAACAAAAACAAAATCCTTTTTTAAATATTTTTAAAACATAAAAAATCTAACAATCTCCCACCATTTTAAAATATTTAAAAACACCTTTTTGAAAATCAAACATCACTCTCTCTTGGAATGGACTTACAAAACTAAAAACATCTCTTGATTTGAACCTTTATACAGTAGAGACAAATCAAAGTTGAATAGAGAAACAAGTGGACACTGTATTGAACATGTAACTCCTGTTATCAGTCAGATTCATCCTATAAAAGTCCGTTCAAATTTCTTAGTTCTTCATCTACCCCTAGACACCATTATGGTCATGTGTCACTTATCCTTTCATGAATGTTTGAGAGGTAAAGTCATAAGCTCTTTAGAGCGGCGCCACTCCTACATTCATAAAGGTGAATCATAAAGTATTCCCATGTTTTAACACTTGTTTGGTATCCTTCTTCATTAAGAGTTTAAAACTCACCCTCATTTTGTCATGAGCACCAAACACCATTTTTTTGGGATGTAATATACCTTTGGTGTTTCCTTCACACATATGAGAATTTCCTATATTGAACTTATACATGTGAAGTTATCACATGTTAAGTTGAGGTCCCATCATTGGCGAATTTTTAACAAGGACTTTAAACCCATCCCTAAGGAAGTTTTTGTTGGTCTATAGTTAAGATGTCAAAATAGGCAAGAGGGGGTGAATTGAACTTTTAAAATTAATTAATGAATTTAATGGGAATATCAGAGTTACAATGTTAATGAAGCAGAAAATAAAAGAAAAAGAACATAAGAGATTTTTATAGTAGTTCAAATCTAAATGATCCTATGTCTACTCTTCACACCTCTCATGAACTAAGAGTGATGACACCCACTATAACCACTATAATAGAATCTTACAATGACTTTTTCCCATATGGAGTCACAACCTGATTACAAAGCCTTTCCCCCTGGAGGATTAAACCCAAAACACACAAGCCTTCTTATACTTGAGAGGCACTACCTAAACAACCTTTCTCCCCCCTATAGGCACAACCCAAAGCATACCTTCCTTTTTCTACCTGGAGGCACAACCCGAACAACCTGCCTTTTTCCCCTGGAGGTATAACCCAAAGCCTGACTTTTGTTTGGGAGTCACAACCAACAATACTACCTTTTAATGGGTAGTATAACCTGTTACAATTGCACACACATAAAGTGGATAAGAAGAAGTAGAACAATGGAACCAAATGAAAAGATTCAATGTTTGAGTGTCAAGGCAGCAGTGAACTCTCCGGAAGCAAAAATATCAAACAGTTAAAGTCCTGTTGAGTGTCGTAGGTGATCGTCAAAGTTTGAAGATCTTGTACAGTTCAAGAATATCCTCAACCTCTTCTCATTGATCTGGATCTTTCAAACACCATATATCGAGTTCATTTATGCACTAAAGATTCAACACCAGAAGCCCATTGCAATCCACCTTTCCCAACACATCATACAATTTCTTTATTGAATGCGCATGCAAAGCATATTCACGTGGGTTCGATAATCTATAAAATTAAATTCATGCTATACAGTGATAACACGTTAGTATAATTAATTTATCACTAACGTATAATTATAATCAACATTAAAGTCCCTCGGAAAACTCCAATAAAGTATACGAGACAAACTGTTCACATTCCAACAACATTTAATGTGGAACTCACATTTTCTCAAGAAATCAACATTAAACTTCAATCCATGTGATAAGAATTTAATAAAACAATTTAAAATCTATTCTCATGGCTTCTAAATAATTAATAAGTAATTACAAAACAAATAAAACATTAATTATATCCATAATAAACATGCAACAAATGGAAAAATGGACTGTTACGTAAAACAAAGCATATTTCCAGATTTTACAACATCTTGTAGAAAAACACAAATCCACTTAGGCAAATCCACATATGGGTTTCACATAGGATATTTATGTAGGGGATTCACAAGTGAATATATATAGTAAAATCTATATAGGAAAATACACATACCTGATTTCAAATAGGCAAAACTGAAAATTTATATACAACTTACCTTATAATTTTTCAGATTTAAAACATACCTTCAAAAGTTAAAAAACATTTTAATTGTGCTTGACTTAGAGTATTGATTAAGCATGTAACACCCCAGAATGATAAATGGTTAAATGATTAAATTATATGACTCAAGTCAATAATGTGCATCTTTCTTTTCGGGAGCCTACCTGATTAGAACTCCACAGTTAAGTGTGCTTGACTTGGAGTATTGATTAGGATGGGTGACCTTCTGGGAAGTTTCCTAGAGTGTGTGTGAGTGAGGACAAAGTACACTGGAAAGAACAAGTGTTGGCATGTGGGGGCATTCATTAGTCTAATGACTCATTCGGGCACATGGGTGGGCCCCAAGGAGGGGACCATGTGTCTGCGAGGTAATTAGCAGGCCAGGACCCGACAACCATGTTAAGGCGGGGTGTATGTACTGTCAGCAGAGCCCAATTGTTCATTGATATTAATGGAGGAACCCGACCTTAAGTGCAGTGACACTGCTTGGGTTGAGATGCAGGGTCCACAACGAGGATGTTGTGCTCTAAAGGGGGGGGGGGGGTGAATGTAACACCTAGAATGATAAATGATTAAATGAATAAATGATATGACTCATGTTAACAAGACACACCTTTCTTTTTAAGAGTCTATCTGATTAGAACTCCACAGTAAGTGTGCTTAGCCTAGAGTAGTGATCAGGATGGATGACATTTTGGTAAGTCTCATAAGGTGTGTGTGAGTGAGGACAAAACACACTAGAAAGAACATGTTTTGCCATGTGGGTACATTCATTAGTTCGATGACCCGCTTGGGCATGTGGGTGGGCCCTAGGAAGAGGACCATGTGTCTACGGGCCAACTGGGGGTACCTGGTGGGCCATGACCTGAAAGATTGGGGGAGGTGGGGTTGAATGCAACAACCCAGAATGAAAGAGTTAAATGACTAAATGATATGACTCATGTCAACAAGGTGTACATTTCTTTTTGGGAGCCCATCTAATTAGAACTCCACAATTAAGTTACCTGATTAGAACTCCACAGTTAAATGTGCTTGACCTGGAGTAGTGATCAGGATGACTGAATTTCTGAGAAGTTTTCCAAGGTGTGTTTGAGTGAGGACAAAGCACACTCGAAAGAGGTCTGTGGGGACATTTATTAGTTCGATGACCTGTTTGGGCATGTGGGTGGGCTCCATGGAGGGTACGATGTGTTTGTGAGACAATTGAGGGTACTTGACGAGCCAGGACCTGACGATCATGTTAAGGCGGAGTGTTTATGCTATCAGTAGGGCTTAGTTGTTACAAATAATACTTAATTAATATATAATTCAAATAATTAAGTCTTTTAAAGGAAATAAAACAAATAAAGTGTTGTAATTATCAAAACATAAAGTGGTTCAAGGAGTAACACACCATTCTCCTACTTTTTGATAATTAAAAAATATTATTTATTTTAATTAATACATAATTCAAATAACTAAGACTTTTAAAAGAAATAAGACATATAAATCTTTGTAATTATCAAAATATAAAGTGGTTCAAGAAGCCACTTAACATTCTCCCCCCATTTTGATAATTACAAAACAAAGTATAATTTCAAAAAACATCTCCCCTGTTTTGAAATTATCATAAAGACAAAGTTTTAGTAGAATAATTCTCTCACATTAATTCCTTTTAAATAAAAAAATATTTTAAAAATATAATGTATCCCATAACTTTTGTAAACATTCATAATTCAAAACATATATCAAGAAGCCACAAAAAATCCTTCCATTTTGAAAACATGTATCAAGAAACCACTATTCAACGAGTAGAATTTATAGATTTCATGTAAATCCGAAAATTTTAGCACATAAATACTCCCACCCCCCCTAAATTCATGCCAAGTAAATTTAAATCTTCAATACACCAAGTTCAAACTTAATTTTCTCAAACTTAGTAAAGTCTAGGGGCATAATAAAGTCTAGGGGCTTAGTAAAGATATCAGTAAGTTGGTTTTCTCTATAAATAAATTCCAGACTTATATTTCCCTTTTGAACATGATCTCTAAGAAAATGAAATTTAACATTAATGTTCTTAGTCCTAGTGTGTTGTAAGGGTTTTTTGGAAATATAAATAGTAGAATTATTATCACAAAAGATAGGAATCTTATCAAAATCAATACAAAAATAAAAAAGTGTTTACTTTATCTGTAAAGATTGAGCACAACATGATGCAAAAGATATATGTTTAGATTCGGCAGTTGAAAGAGCAACATAATTTAGTTTCTTTGTAGCCCATGAAACTAAAGATTTACAAAGTAAATGGCACATACCTGAAGTGATCTTCTTATCTATCTTGCATCCACTAAAATTAGAATCGGAATAACTTGTCAAATCAAAGTTAGTTCTAGCAGGATAAAATAAACCAAGATTTAAAGAACCTTTAATGTATCTAATGATCCTTTTAACATATTTAATGTGACTTTTCTTAGGATCACTTTGATATCTAGCACACATGCAAATTGAAAACATTAAATCTAGCCTGGAACAGTTAAATATAATAAACTTCCAATCATTCCAGTATATGTTTTAACATCAACAGATTTTCCAGATTTATCTAAATCTAATTTACAAGTAGTACTTATGGGATTATTTTCACTTTTAGAAGATTCTAAACCAAATCTCTTAACTAATTCTTTAGCATACTTAGTTTTATTTAGAAAAAATACCATCATCTCTTTATAAAATTTGTAAACCAGGGAATAATTTCAATTTACCCATCATACTCCTATCAAATTCAGTGGTCATAAAATATGAAAATTCCTTACAAACATTTTCATTTGAAGATCCAAATATAATATCATCAACATAAATTTGTATAATCAAAATATCATTATAACTTTTCTTAATAAACAAAGTAGGATCAACATTTCCTTTCTAAAAAATATTTCTCAAAAGAAAATTGGCTAGCCTTTCATACCAAGCTCGAGGAGTTTGTTTCAAACCATATAAATCCTTAGATAGTTTAAAAACACGACCATGATGATTTTCATTTTCATAACCAGGGGCTGTCTTACATACACTTATTCAAAAATATAGTCATTTAGAAGAGCAGTTTTGACATTCATTTGAAATAATTTAAAACCATGAAAAGAAGCATAAACCAATAACCTAGAAATAGGTGCAAAATATTCTTCAAAACTAATACCCCCTCTTGCGAGTATCCCTGAGCAACTGATATGGATTAATTCTTAACTATATTTCTACATTCATCAAGTTTATTTCTAAAGATCCATTTTGTTCTAATAAAATGATAATTACTTGGTAGTACAACTAAAGTCCACACATTATTCCTAGTAAACTGATTTAATTCATCTTGCATAGCTACGATCAAATTATTATCATTCAAAGCCTCGTCAATATTTTTCGGTACAAAATCATAAATAAAAGTATGATAAACAAAAACATTCATAACATATTTTTTAGTTTGAACATTTGATTCAACATTACCAATCACATAATCTATGGGATGATCTCTATGAGTATTCCATGATTTTTCATGAATAGGTTCAAAATGAGTAGAAACATTATCCCCCTCAATATGTGAATCTTTATCTTGAGGTACTTCCTCTTAAAAAATTAAAATCTCTAAGTTCTTCCTCAAGTTGTTCAATATGATCATCTATTTTATTCAAAGTCTTTTCATCAAACTTAACATGAATCGATTATTCAACAACTATGGTTCTTTTATTGGATACTCCATATGCCTTACTATTATTTGAATATCCTAATAATATACCTTCATCATATTTAGCATCAAATTTATCTAAAGTATCCTTAGAATTAAGAATAAAAACTTTACATCCAAAGACTCTAAAATAACCAAATTTAGGGTTTCTTTTCTTCCAAAGCTCATAATGAGTCTTTTTCAACAAAGGTCTTTAAATAATTCGATTAGAAACATAACATGAAGTATTCAAAAATTCATCCTAGACATATTTAGGTAGATTATACTCATTTATCATGGTCTTATCCATTTCTTAGTGTTCTATTTTTCCTCTCTACTACGTCATTTTGTTATGATGTCCCAGGGGTTGAAAATTATTAAAATATCCATTTTCTTCAGAAAATTGGATAAATTCTAGATTTTGGAATTCACCACCATGATCACTTCTAATTTAATTAATTAAATCACCTTTATCATTTTGAACTAATTTACAAAAATTAATAAACTTAGATAAAGTTCCAAATTTAAGAGTAAGAAAGTAAACCCATGTGTATCTTGTAAAATCATCAATAATAACCAAACAATATCTTTTACCTCCCAAAATTGCAGGTTTAATAGGACCAAATAAATCTAAATGAATGATATCAATATGCCTTAATGTTTGTACTTTAACTGACTTGAAACTGCTTTTGTGTTGTTTACCTTTCAAACAAGAGTCACAAACAAAGGTGTTGTCCTCTTTTAGTTTTGGTAACTGCAGAACATATTGGTTCTTAGAAAGCTTGTGCATCAACCTGAAATTAGCATGCCCAAACCTCCCATGCCATAGAATGTTATCAGCTTGTACATAATTTAAACATTTGACATTTTGATCATTTAATTCAGAAAAATTAATTGAATAAATATTATATTTTTGATTTTTATAAAACAAAACAAATTTATCCTTAAATACAATGAATTTATCATTTTGAAATTTAACCAACATTCCATCATTACATAGCTATGAAATGATTATTAAATTATGTTTTAATCCTTCAAAAAATAAAATCTTTGAAATAATAACAGACTCAGAAATTTCAACCTCACTAAAACCATTTACCTTTCCTTTTGAATTATCAGCAAACACAACATTACCTCTAACACACTTAGTGAATGAATGAAAGTTGGAAATATCACCAGTCATGTGTCTTGAGCATCCACTTTCCATATACCAAACACCCCTTTTAATGCTCCCAAAACATATTTTCTACAAAAATAGATTTAAGAAGGCTTTGGTACCTATGAAAATTTGGGCCCGATGGGATTAACATATGAATTTTTGGAAATACAAACAGATTTCAAACATTTTTCTACAGGAACTATAGGAGATAATGATTTAGAAATAGAATCCTTATTATGTCCAAGTGATTGTGGAAATCTCAAAGAATACTCATTGACATAACGACCTTTCATATGAAATCTAAAACAAGTGGTAATGGATGTACTTCCATTAGATATTTTAACAAAGGATGTCTTGTACAATTTGAGTAAATTATTATCATAACCAATACCGAATCTCCAATTGTTCATTTTATTAAAACTCATCATTTTATCAATTTTTTCCTTGCCATGAACAAAAATGTACACATTTGACTTTAAACTTTAAACTTCATTTTTGATTTGTTCATTCTCCTTAAGAATGGTATTAAAATTTCTTATTTCAAATTCATGATATTTTTATATGAAATCAACTTCACTTTTTAATTTATCATTTTCAGCAAGTTCATTTTCAGATTTTCTTTAGAAATTTTCAGATCGTTATGTGTAGAATTTTTATCATCCTGAATAGATTTCTTCAGATTTTCACTCTCCTTAAGAACAACCTTATGTTGTCTCTTAAGGTTCCTGTATAAAGAAGTAATTTTTTCAACTTTATGTCCAAGTCTATCTACTTATTTAAGTAATTATGCAAAAATAGGTTTTTCAAATTTAGATTTGGAGGATGAATAATATGTATCACTTACCTGATGTGAAGAATCCATTAAACACAAGTTTGCAATATCTTTTTTAGAACCATATTCTGCAGTAATACTTGAATTTTCTATAAAACTACTTCCAATAGCCATTAACTTCTCTTCTTTCTTATATTTCTTCCTTATATTCTTGTCCTTCTTTAGTCTTGGGCAATCAGGCTTGATATGCCCCTTTTCCTACACTCATAAAAAATTACATCTTGAGTATCATTAGAATTAAAATTACCTTTCTTCTTTTCCTTGTGATCATCTTTGGGATAGTCTTTATGAGATCTCCTTGAGTAAACTTTCTTCATTCTATATCCACCTTTTGTAACATAGGTTGTATCATTCTAGTCACTACTCTATAACTTAGAATCAGAAGAGTAAGTACTTACATTTGATTTAAAATAAATTCCCTTCTTCTTTGAATTATCTTCTTTAGAAATATTTTTCAGCTCTAACTCACATTGTAATAGTGATCCGATAAGCTCATCAAGAGTACATTCCTTAAATTCATACTTTCATGTACAACTACATTTTTAGCATGCCACTTCTTAGTAAGTTATCTAAGAACTCTTTAAAAAATAACGGGATTGTCCAGAGTCCCTCAAAAAGAACTCACACCATTTACAATACTCGTAAATCTATGAAACATTTGATTTACAATTTCATTATCTCCCATTTTAAATTATTGATATTCATCTCTCAACATACCCAATTTAGTTCTAATAAGTTTATCAGAACTAATATGTGTAACTTATAGATTTTTCCAGATGTCATGAGTAGTTTTACATGCTGAAACATGACTACACACATTCCTATTTATTGCACAGTATAAGATATTCATCACCTTGTAATTCAGAACATACTTTACTGTATTATTTCCAACCAAAAATTCATGTTTATCTTTGGGAATCTTGTATGGATTCACCCATCATCCAATGATCAATGCTAAGTTGCTTCAAGAAAGCTTCCATTTGAGATTTCATATATCCATAGTTAACGCCATCAAAATGAGGTGGGTTTTGAGGCATTTATCCATTATTCAAACTTATTCCTCCCATCTTAAATAAGATATTTTCCCTTTATGGTTAAGTTAGGAAATGGTTTTCTCAAATAATATATATATATATATATATATATAGAGAGAGATAGAGAGAGATAGAGTGAGAGAGAGAGAGACATAGGGGACCTCCTCTGGTACTAATTGTTGGTCCAAAGTTAAGATGGAAAAATTGACAAGAGGGGGGGGGGGGTGAATTGGCCTTTTAAAATTAATTAATGAAATTAAAGGGAATATCATAGTTATAATGTTAATGTAGCAAAAGAAAAAAGAAAAAAACACAAGATATTTTTTAGTAGTTCCGATCTAAATGATCCTACCTTTACTCTTCACCCCTCTCACGAATTGAGAGTGAAGATACCCATTATAACCAATATAATTGAATCTTAGAGTGAATTTTTTCCATCGGGAGTCAAAATATGATTAAAAATCCTTTCCCCCCCTAGAGGCTTAAACTTAAAACAAAATTGCCTTTTTCTACCTGGAGGGTAACTAGAATAGCCTGCCTTTTTCCCCTGGAGGTACAACCAAAAATCAAACCTGTCTTTTTCTATCTGAAGGCACAACCTGAACAACCTGCCTTTTTCTCCTAGAGGCACAACCCAAAGCCCAACTTTTGATTGTGAGTCACAACCCACAATACTAACTTTTAATGGGTATTTTAATCTGTTAGCCCGAATGGCCCGAAGACCTTCATTTTTATTGATTTTTGAAAAGCCCCCTTTCAAGGGATGAGGGGGAACCCTTACAGGTCCCGTAGGCTCAGAGATTACAAGGCCCATAGGCTTAAGAGATTACATAACCCGAAGGTCTTAGGAAATTCAACCAGACTATCTACAAGGAACTGCCCCTCCCCAGCATCTGAGTCATGATAGTAACTCTCCACCTTTGCATTGCCATCTGTATAGGCTTCCCGTGCAAGCACAGGCTGCCCTCGATAGCAAAACCATACTCTATCATTCTGAAAAATCCATTTGGCTATGCTCTGGTAAGTGCACCTGCTCTGAATCCTCTTTTGGGGCTGATCCTTTTTTTGTAGTGTGTCTGGGGAAACTGTGTAACGACCCGAATCCGGAGCCCCTCCACTGCCACCCCGTACCTGGTTCGCCACATGACTTCAAGCGCGTTTCCCCAAACTTCAGAGGCTACTGACTAGAAGCAAGGGCCTTGGTGAGTCAGTGGGGAAACTATGACCTCATTTAGTAAGGTATACATCGGAAAAACAACAGTCAATAGTGGAAGCAGTAGCAACATGCATAACAACAGAAACCAGACAACGAAAGTAATTAATACATATAGTAATGATGATAATGATGCAGCAGGTACAAGTATCTAAGGAAAATAGCAAACACAACAATGTGCTGAAATACAACTGAAACCAAGTGCGAAATAAAAACAAAGTAAACTCCTCAACATCGCGAGCCACAGCTCGGTCCCATGCTCTCCAGCTCCAGTGTAATCAAGAACCTGAAGTAGAAGGGCACTTGCCCTTATCTATACCTGCAGCAACATAGTCAGTTTGGGCCCAAAAACATGGCCCAAACAGGGTGTGAGATACAATCCCAGTAGGCAATCACCCAAAGATCTGTGCCTAACAGTCAATGAATACATGGAAGTAATAACAAGAAGCAGTAAATAGGAAAGCACAAGCAGCTAAAATCCATAATTCTAACAAATAAAGTACACAAGTAAACAACCAGCAATAATAAAGAAAACAGGTAACCCTCTGGGTATCTCTCACAGCCTAACCCCTATGGTTCAACCTATAAGTACTAGCAACCCTCTAGGAGGAACACACAGTATCACCCCTCTGGTTCAGCTATAAAAATTAATAGAATCTCTGGGGAGGCACTCACTTTCAATTCCCCCTATAGTCTCGTATCGTGCTAAAAGCTCTCTGGGGAAGCACTCAACATTTATTCCCCCTGTGGCCCGTGTCGAGGAACTACAGACTCTTTGAGGAAGCACTCAACGTCAATTCCCCCTGTGGTCTCGTATCGTAATTAAAAGACACTCTGGATAAGCCCTTCCGTCAATTCTCCCTTTGGTCTACTACTCTAGGTTCTCAAAGTCCTGAGTGGAAAAGTAAAACATGCTCAGCGCGCATGCATCCTCCAAGTAAACCTCAAGAACTACTTGACTATCAACTAAGGCTCAGCAACAATACAAAGCAATAGTCCACAATCCTACAACTAGGAATGACAACTGGAAAAACTCCTAATAAGAAAAACAAGCATGGCAAAGTAACCTGAGCACAAAATAAATTACTCTACTCACAAGCATGAACCTCTACCTAAGCAATCAAGCAAAACAGGCAAAGAAACAGGAAAAAATAGGAAACCCCCAATTCCCCGTTTAAGGGAATTGGTGTAATTTGCACAAAATATTCACATAATTTCTACGGAAAGGCACAAACCACCTACCTTGATCCCAGGAGATCGATATACGTGAACCTCGACGATAGATTCTCCTTAGAACGACGAAGATCTGAGAAAATGCACAAAAAGTTCATCCCACGATAACTTGGAAACGAGGAGGAATCAAGAAACAAGGCTAAAGCAGAATGGAGAACTCACTGTTGCACTTCCAACACAATCGATGGCGGCTAGAACGGAGGTCAGACGGAGGCACGACAGGTCGGGGAAGAATCGCGGTCGTATGACGCTCTCGGATGGATGAAACCTGAAGAAGAAGACGCTTCTATGCGTTAGGCGCGACCCCGGTCTGTTTAATGAAAAAAAATAAAATACACGGCGTGTACTTCTTGAGTACATGGTGTGTACTTCAGTTTTCCATACTCCTCTTTAACCGGCCTCCACCTCACCCTTACACACCATGTGTGTGGCCCGGACACGGCCAACACACAGCTTTGAGCGGAAAAAGAGTACATGGCGTGTACTCAGAAAGTACACGACGTGTACTTCAAAAAATTTCCAGAAACTTCAATTTTCTTAAAATCTCTAGAAAAAATAAAAATATAACTGAACGAAGATCCGTGTTCTTACAAACTTCCCCCCTTAAAGAAATTCATCCCCGAATTTCCCTAATGAGGCGGAGAAGAAGAAACCCCAAACAGCTTCGGCTACTGTGATCATAGATCGACCTCCCTCTCCCAGGTCTCATCCTGTACTCGCCCGTGCTGCCATAACACCCATACCAGAGGAACAAACTGCCCGTGGAGAACCTTCGTACTGCGATCGACAATCCGGATAGGATGCTCCTCGAATGACGCATCCGCTTCAAGCTCGAATTCCTCGGGCTGAAAGACGTGAGATGGGTTTGAAAAGTAACATTGGAGCTGAGAGACGTGGAAGAAGTCGTGCATGGCCCGATACCTCTGAGGTACCTGCAACCGATAGGCAACCGACCCAACTATCTCTAAGACCTCAAACGACCCAACGTACCGCGGTGAAATCTTACTCTGTCTCTGAATCCTCTTGTGTCCCAAAATCGGTGCGACACACAGGAAAACCTGATCACTAACCTCGAACTCTAGAGGTCGTCTCTGCTGATCAGCATAAGACTTCTGTCGAGACTGCGCTGTAGCCATCCTCTTCCGAATCAGCTCTATCTGCTCTGAAGTCTCCTGAACGAGATGAGGTCCCATCAGAGCTGCCTCTCCTGCCTCTAGCCAGTATAAGGGTGATTAACATGGACTACCTTACAGAGCCTCGTATGGTTCCATCTGAATGGTCGCCTGGAAACTATTGTTGTAGGCGAACTCCACCAGAGGAATATGCTTCTCCCAAGAACCGCCAAAGTCTAGGATACAAGATTAGAGCATATCCTCAAGCACCTGGATCGTGCGCTCGGACTGGCCATCAGTCTGGGGATGGTATGCTGTACTCAAAAGTACCTGTGTACCCAAGGCCTTATGAAGTCCCTTCCAGAACCGAGAGGTAAAGCGTGCATCCCTGTCTGAAATAATGGAGTGTGTAACTCCATGAAGACAAAAGATCTCCCGGATGTATAGTCCTCCCAGATTATCAACACTGAAGGTCTCCTTAATCGGCAAGAAGTGCGAAACCTTCGTAAGCCTGTCGACGACAACCCAAGAAGCATCGTTCCCTCGAGGCGACCTCAGAAACCCAGTCACAAAGTCCATCACGACGTCGTTCCACTTCCACTCCGGAATGGGTAGCTGCTATAAAAGGCCTGCTGGTCGCTGGTGCTCTGCCTTCACCTGCTGACAAGTAGAACATCTCATGAAAAAACCAGCAACATCCTTCTTTATACCTGGCCACCAGTATTGGCGATGAAGGTCCCGATACATCTTGGTGATGACAGGATGAACTACCCAAACTGAGGAATGAAAATCCCGCATCAGCTCCTCGCGTATGTCTGCTGGCACCCATACGCGTCCCTGGAAACGCAAGATCTCATCCTCACCCACTGTCCATCCGGGAAGAGGGTTTTCTTATGATACACTCTCCCGTAGGACTAATCCCTCTGAGTCTGATGGCTGACTCATCCATACACGATCGAGAAGTGTAGAGGTAACAGCTACAGAAGAAAGGTAAGTCTGTCCCTGTCTGTCGTGCACCTCCAGGTGGATCTCAGAGAACAGAGCCATCAGCTGCCACTCACTTCTGGCCTCCTGAACTACCTGAATCTGAGTTCTCCTACTCAACGCATAAGCCACTGTGTTGCCCTTACCCAGTGTATAGGCGAGATCGAAGTCAAAAAACTGTAGATACTCAACCCACCTGCGCTGCCTCAGATTAAGATCACACTGAGGGAAGATATACTTGAGACTTTTGTGGTCAGTGAAGACCAAAAAGTGCTCTCCCAGAAGATAGTGTCTCCAACAGTGCAAGGAATGGACAACAGCTGCTAACTCCAGATCGTGCGTCGGGTAGTTCCTCTCATGTGGCCTCAACTGCCGAGACCCGTACGCAACGACTCCACCCCCCTGCATAAGCACAGCCCCCAGCCCGATACCTGAAGCATCACAGTAAACAGTGTAGCTCTTTCATAGCTCTGGAAAGACTAGTATCGGTGCTGACGTCAACCTCCCTTTCAGATCCTGAAAGGATGACTCCCAAGAATCTGACCATAAGAACTTCGCCCCCCCTTTTTAGTCAGACCTGTCAAAGGTGCTGCTAGACGAGAAAAGTCCTGAATGAAGCGTCTGTAGTATCCAGCCAGCCCTAGGAAGCTCCGTACCTCAAAGACGTTCTTCGACTGCTCCTAGGAAACTACAGCTCTCACTTTCTCTGGGTCCATAGATACTCCTACCTCTGAGATGATGTGACCCAAGAAGTGAATCTGATCTATCCAGAAGTGGCACTTTGAGAGTTTAGCATAAAGTCGATGCTCTCTCAGTGTACTCAGAACGATCTCAAGATGTGTGTCATGGTCGTGTCGAGTGTGAGAGTACACCAAGATATCATCCACGAAGACCACAACGAAGGAGTCCAAGTAAGGATGGAACACTCGGTTCATCAGTTCCATGAAGACTGTAGGTGCGTTTGTGAGGCCGAACGGCATGACTGTATACTCGTATAGACCATACCTGTTCCTGAAGGCTGTCAGAGGTATATCGGATGGTCTAACGCGCAACTGATGATAACCGTACCTCAAGTCGATCTTCGAGAACACCCAGGCTCCTAAAAGCTGATCGAAAAGGTTGTCAATCCTTGGAAAAGGATATCAGTTCTTGACCGTTAACTAGTTCATCTTCTGATAATCCACACAAAACCGAAGGGTACCGTCTACCTTCTTCGCAAACAGGACAGGCGAACCCCAAGGAGAAGTACTGGGTCGGATGAAACCCTTATCCTGTAGCTCCTCCAACTGCTTCTTGAGCTCCTGCAACTCAGGTGTGGCCATCCTATAGGGAGGAATGGACACTGGTGTTGCTTCTGGCACGAGCTCAATAAAGAAGTCTACCTCACGCTCCGGAGGCAAACCTGAAAAGTCCTCTGGAAATACATCTTTGAAGCGATACACCATTGGAGGAAAGTCTAACCGTGGAGTCCCCTGATCATCCAGATAAAGACTGGCAATCTGGGCCGTCACCCCTCCTAGCCCAAGATGCTCGAGTCCTGCCCGACTCGCCCAAACATCCCACTCGCCTTTATGAAGAAAAGACTCACCCTCTGGTGAAACGAAACTCACTCTGTGGCGATAGCAGTCGACGACTACCTGAAAGGGAATCAACCAATCCATGCCGAGGATGACATCATAACCAGTCATCTCTAGGACATAGAGATCCCATAAGAAGCGATACCCTGCAACCTCGAGAGGGCACTCTCTACACTGGCGTACACTAGATGTCCTCGTCCCCAAGGGTATGTCTAATGTCAACGAGTCAGTAGAATAAAAGATGCAGAGTCCAAGGCTCTCCACGACAGCAACAGAGATAAAGCTATGCATAGCACCAGTATCGAAAACGGATGAAGATAAAACTGAGGATACTAAAATCGTACCTCGAACAGTAGAAGGGCCGGGATCCTGCTCTTGATAAGTCTTCTCCACGGAAAAATACTGGACTGTACCGCGGCCCTGCGCCCCTGGCTAACCACTCTGAGTTGAACCTCCCTGCTGGTGCTGAGGAACTGGTGGCTGATCGCCACGACCTCGACCTCCACCTCGTCCTGAACGGCTGGAAGAACTCTAGTTCTCCGACTGGTGAGAAACTGGTGGTACTGCTCCTGAACGAGGAGTCATGGAAGAACCCCGGTCACCAGCTGCTAGTGAGAAAACCTGATAGAAATGCTGAAGGTGACCCATTTTTCCGCAAGATCGGCACTCCACGGGGTCCCTCTGGCACTGCGGCCTCGTGTGCCCTGACCGACCACACTGGTAGCATGTCACCTGGCTGCCTGACGATGCATCTCGCTTCCTCGGATCACCACACGTAGGCTCTCTATGGCACTTATTGCTATCATCTGAAGGCAAACTAGCTCTGGAAGTAGGACCGCCCTGGATTGCAGCTCCAGAGTCTCTCTGATTGTGCTCCGCAATCAGTGCCTAGTTGACAATGGAAGTGATGGAAGTCAGCTGGAAGATGTTCACCTGTGTGCGGATCTCCCACCCAAGACCATCCTCAAACTTCCTTGCTAAGAACACCCCACTCCCATCCCGTAGGGGTGTGAAGTGCTGCAGCTCGGTGAAATGAGCGGAATAATCCATGAAAGAAAGAGTACCCTGCTCTAAGATCATGAACTCCTGAGCTCGGTCGGCCCTCAGGGTCTCCGGGTAGAAGTAGTCATAGAACACGCGCTGGAACTCCTCCCAAGCCATAGCCTGCTGTTGACCCGCCTGTGAGATCATGTCCTACCACCTCTTGGCGGAGTCTCGGAGCATGTAGGTGGCGAGCTTGACCCGCCTCTCTGGAGGCGTCTTCAGATGCTCGAAGATAGTCAGCATGGATTCCAGCCATGACTCTGCAGCCTGAGGTCCTTCTTCCCCTGAGAACGTGGGAGGATGCTGCTGCTGAAAAACCCGCGTCAAGTCTTCCATAGACGTGGTAGGAGGCGGCGCTCCCTGGAAGGCCTGCATCATTCTCATGAAACCTTCCCTGAACTGCGCATCTGTGCCTGCAACTAGTATGACAGCCGGTGCCAAGGCTGGCCCAACTGGAGGATCGGCAGGAAGTCCCTGATCAGCCATATCTGGCGTCTGATCACTACCTGACGACAGACATATGACCAGAGGACATCTCAGTGGCATAGCTCTGAAAGATCAAAAGTACACCTTATATTATAAAACGAGGACAGAGATCACAAGAGTACAAAACGGGAACAGGGGAAGAAAAACACAAAAGATTACAAAACACGACTACACGGAGTGTATAAAAAAACTACACGGCGTGTCTTCTTAAACCACTGACATGACATGTACTCCCACCCTATAAGTCGTGTACACCTCAAAATACATGGCGTGTGGACCTCAACACACGGCATGTGGTTGAAAACTATTCCCCTGCCCGAGTCTCTTCACACGGCTAACCCACACGGTCCGACTCAACGCGAGACTACACGGCGTGTTCGAAACAAACACGGTGTGTACTAGACAAGGCTTCAGCGACCCGTGTTGTTAAGAACACGGCCGTCTACATGGATGAACCTTACACGGCGTGCTCCGAACAAACATGGCGTGTATAGGCGAAGGTGACGCCGTCCCGTGTTGTTCGTGACACGGCCGGGTACCTGGACAAGGCTACACGGCATGTTCCCTCTGGACATGGCGTGTTCTACCCGAGCTTCCCCAACCCGTGTTTTTAGTGACACAGTCGGGTACACGGCTCCGAACTTAAACGGCGTGTACCTACCGTACAAGGCGTGTTCCCGAGGTTACTTTCACGACACCATGTTCTGCCCACACGGTCAGTGACACGGCCTGAAAACTACACGACGTGCATACAAAAAGTACACGCTGTGTATTTTGGGTTTTTCTGGGCAGTATCTCAGAAACTGCACAGAATTCCATAAACACTAAAAACAAGGAAAAGAGGTGCCAAATTCCGATCCGTGAGGGCCCATACTCCCCACGAATCAAATCCTGGCATCTCCTACAGTTATATACAATAGAAACAGGATCACAATCCACCAAGTTTCGATTAATGAGGGACCATAACACCTCAAGAACCAAAATTTGGAATTCATTTTAAGCAAGGAACAAAACCAACAGTTTTCTAGCATGACAGCAGAGAATCTATCAAGCATCTATCACAACAGCATGCATAATCTACACATAGTCTATCACAACAACATGCAATCACTAATGCACCCTAGATGGCATGGCAAGAATGCATGACATGTGATTTCTACAAGTTCCTATATGATGCATGAGATGGCATACCCTCATCTCATCGGGTTGCGACAGAAATAGAACCGAGGTATCAAAACAATAATAGGACAAGTCAAGTGAATCACTCTAGGTGAAATCAGATCAACCATAAAATCTCAAAACCAGAAAAACTACAATTAACGAGGTAGTATGGCTTTTCCCTGTACATGGGTTAGCTACTCCCGGGCATAGCTTAATGCCAAGTACCGAATCCTTCCTATCCCTGGATAAAGTCTCCAAATAGCAAGTAAGAGAAAAGAGCCCCTCTGATACCACTTTGTAACGACCCGAATCCGGAGCCCCTCCACTGGCGCCCCGTACCCGGTTCTCCACATGACCTCAAGCGCATTTCCCCAAATGCCAGAGGCTGACAACTAGCAGTGAGAGCCTTGGTGAGTCGGTGGTTAAACTATGCCCTCATTCAATAAGGTATACAACGGAAAAACAATAGTCAATAGCGGAAACAGTAGCAACACGCATAACAACAGAAACCAGACAATGGAAGCAATGAATACATATAGTAATGATGATAATGATGCAGTAGGTACAAGTATCTAAGGAAAATAGACAACACAATAACGTGCTAAAATACCACTGAAACCAAGTGCAAAAGAAAAACAAAGTAAACTCCTCAGTATCGCGAGCCACAGCTCGGTCCCATGCTCCCCAGCTCCAGTGCAATCAAGAACCTGAAGTAGAAGGGCGCTTGCCCTTATCTATACCTGCAGCAACATACTCTGTTTGGGCCCAAAAACAAGGCCCAAACAGGGTGTGAGATACAATCCCATTAGGCAATCACCCAAAGATCTGTGCTTAACAGTCAATGAATACATGAAAGTAATAATAAGAAGCAGTAAACAGGAAAGCACAAGAAGCTACAATCTATAGTTCTAACAAATAAAGTACACAAGTAAACAGCCAACAATAATAAAGAAAACAGGTAACCCTCTGGGTAGCTCTCACAGCCTAACCCCTATGGTTCAACATATAAGTACTAGCAACCCTCTAGGAGGCACACACAGTCTCACCCCTTTGGTTCAGCTATGAAAAGTAATAGACTCTCTGGGGAAGCACTCACCGTCAATTCCCCCTATAGTCTCGTATTGTGCTAAAGGCTCTTTGGGGAATCACTCAACGTCTATTCCCCCTGTGGCCCACGTCGAGGAACTACAGACTCTCTGAGGAAGCACTCAACATAAATTCCCTCTATGGTCTCGCATCGTAATTAAAAGACACTCTGGAGAATCCCTTCCGTCAATTCTCCCTTTGGTCTACTACTCTAGGTTCTCATAGTCCTGAGTGGAAAAGTAAAACATGCTCAGCGCGCGTGCATCGTCCAAGTAAACCTCAAAAACTACTTGGCTATCAACTAAAGCTCAACAGCAATACAAAACAACAATACACAATCCTATAACTAGGCATGGAAACTGGAAAAATGCCTAATAAGAAAAACAAGCATGGAAAAGCAACCCGAGCACAAAATAAATTACTCTACTCACAAGAATGAACCTCTACCTAAGCAATCAAGCAAAGCAGACAAAGAAACATGCAAAAACAGGAAACCCCCAATTCCCCGTTCAAGGGAATTGGTGGAATTTGCACAAAATATTCACAGACTTTCTACGGAAAGGACCAAACCACCTACCTCGATCCCAAGAGATCGATATACGTGAACCTTGATGACATATTCCCCTTAGAACGACGAAGATATGAGAAAACACACAAAATGTTCATCCCATAATAACTTGGAAACGAGGAGGAATCAAGAAACAAGGATAAAGCAGAAAAGAGAACTCACCGCTGCGCTTCCAATGCAATAGAAGGCGGCTAGAACGGAGGTCAGACGAAGGCACGACGGGTCGGGGAAGAATCGCAGTCATACGTCGCTCTTGGACAGACGAAACCTAAAGAAGAAGACGCTTCTATGCATCAGGCGCGACCCCGGTCCATTTAATGAAAAAAAAGAAAATACAAGGAATGTACTTATTGAGTACACATTGTGTACTTCAGTTTTCCATACTCCACTTTAACCAGCCTCCACCTCACCCTTACACACCGTGTGTGTGGCCTGGACACGGCAAGCACACGACTTCGAGCAGAAAAAAAGTACACGGCCTGTACTCAGAAAGTACACGGCGTGTACTTCAAAAAATTTCCAGAAACTTCAATTTTCTTAAAAACTCTAGAAAAAGGAAAAACATACCTAAACGAAGATCCGGGTTCTTACAAACTGCATGTGGCCCGAAGGCCTTGAGGTGGCCCGAGGGCCTTAAGGGTGGCCCGAAAGCCCTACTGACCCGAAGGCCTGGGTGGCCCGAAAGCCTTAAGGACTCCAAGCCCAAACCGGTGGCCCAAGGTGAATAGTTCCAACTACTACAGTACCGAACAATACCTGCTACAATGCCTGCTACAGTACCCGCATAGTGTACAGTTCTGCTATAGTACATGCACAGTGTATATTACTGTTACAGTGCCTGTTGTAGTATTGCTACAGTACCCGAAAATATACCTCTACCTGGTTTTGAACCTGGGTCTTTTGGATGCACTTAAGGATACCTCATCAACTGGGCTGAGTCTCATGTGCAGGTATTTTAATCTATTACAATTAAGCACATAGGAAGAGGATAGGAAGAAGTTGAAAAATGAAAAATGAAAAGTTACGTAAAACAAAGCATATTTCTAGATTTTACAACATCCCGTAGAAAAAAAATCCATGTTGCAAAATAAACTTGTGGGTTTTATATAGGATATTTATGTAGGGGATTCAAAAGTGAATCTATGTAGCCAAATATACATAAGTAAATACACGTACCTGATTTCACATAGGTGAATCCATAAATTTATAGACAACTTAGCTTATAAAGTTTCAGACTTAAAACTTACCTTTGAAACAACAGAATCAATTTTATCTATAGTTTAATTATATTTATATAATTTCATTATTCTTCCATAGAATCAAGAATCAACTTAATCGTACATCTACTTCCCAAGTTATAATTAAAATACAGTAGAAATATTATTCTGGAAAATTCATGAATTCAGACTGAAAAACATGCAATGACTTCAAACTAATTTTTATAGTAATAAAGATCGATTTAGAGTTTGCTTTATTCTAATTAAATATAGATAATTTTTTTATATTTCTAAAAAAATTAGAATCCCTTAATTTGGAGTTCTATAGAACAAGTTATAGTCAAAGTACAGAATATAATTTCACTCACAGTCGGTTCCACGGTAGGTTGACACGGTCAGGTGACACAGTCAGTTGACTCCCATAGTAGGTTCCACGGTCAATATATTTTGTTTATGTGGTAGGTTGACATAGTCATGTGACATGGTTAAGCATCATGGTCAGGTAACATGGTCAGTTGACTCCCACGGTTGGTTCCATAGTCAGTACATTTTGTTCATAAGGTAGGTTGACACAGTCAGGTGACGTGGTCAGTTGAATCCTATAGTAGGTTCTGCAGTTAGTAAATTTTGTTCATGTAGCAGGTTGACATGGTCAGGTGACATGGTCAGTTGACTCTCACAGTAGGTTCCAAAATTTTCCAAATTTTCAATTTCCAGACTTTACCAAATTTTACTTCCTAAATAAGTAAAATGATATTATAAGTTCTCAAATGACTTATTTTGCCTAGGAACACTTCATGAAACTTGTAGTACATGTTATAAACTTTAAAAAATTAATTTTTTAAGAAAATAAATATTATGATATGATCAAGATTAAGTATACTTTAATTAATACACAATTCAAATTATTAATACTTTTAAAGGAAATAAAAAAATAAAGCTTTGTAATTATCAAAACATAAAGTGGTTTAAGAAGCCACTCAATATTCTCTCGCTTTTTGATAATTAAAAAAAGTATAATTTCAAAAAACATCTCCCCATTTTTAGAATTATAAGAAAGATAAAGTTTTAGTAGAATAATTCTCTAAGATTAATTCCATTTAAATAAAAACATATTTTAAAAACACAATGTATCCCATAACTTTATTAAACATTCATATTTCAAAAAATATATCAAGGATCCCCCAAAAACCATTCCATTTTCAAAACATGTATCAAGAAGCCACTATTCCATGAGTATAATTTACAGATTTCAAGTAAATCTAAAAATTTCAGTACATAAATACACCCAAACTCCCCCTAAATTCATGCCAAGTAAATTTAAATCTGTAACATACCTGGTTCAAACTTGATTCTCTCAAACTTAGTAAAGTCTCAGAGCTTAGTAAATATATTAGCATTGTTTTTCTACAGAAATAAATTCCAGTATTATATTTCTCTTTTGAACATGATCTCTAAGAAAATAAAATTTAACATCAATTTTCTTAGTCCAGGTGTGTTTTAAGGGATTTTTGGAAATAGAAATAGAAAAATTACTATCACAAAAGTTAGGAATCTTATCAAAATAAAAAAAAAATCAGAAAGTGTTTTCTTTATCTATAAAGATTGATCGCAACATGATGCAATATATATGTATTCATATTCAGCAGTTAACAGAGTAATTTTTTTTGTTGCTTTGAATCCCATGAAACTAAAGATTTAACAATTAAATGGAACATACCTGAAGTGCTATTCCTATTTATCTTGCATCCACCAAAATCAGAATCAGAATAACTTGTCAAATCAAAGTTAGTTCTAGCAGGATAAAATAAACTAATATTCAAAGAACCTTTAATGTATCTAATGACCCTTTTAACAAATTTAATGCGTCTTTACTTAGGATCACTTTGATATCTAGAACACATACAAACTGAAAACATTAAATCTGGCCTAGAAGCAGTTAAATATAATAAACTGCCAATCATTTCTCTATAGATTTTAACATATTTTTTTTCCAGATTTATCTGAATCTAATTTTCAACTAGTACTCATGGGAGTATTTTCACTTTTAGAAGATTCTAAAACAAATATCTTAACTTATTATTTAGAATACTTAGATTGATTTAGAAAAATACCATAATCTCTTTGTAAAATTTGTAAACCAAGGAAGAATTTCAATTCCTCCATCATACTCATATCAAATTTAGAGGTATCTAATCTGAAAAATCCTTAAAAATATTTTCATTTTAAGATCCAAATATAATATCATCAATATAAATTTGTACAATCAAAATAAAATTAGAACTTTTCTTAATAAATGAAGTAGGATCAACCTTTACTTTATCAAAAATATTTCTCAAAAGAAATCTAGTTACTGTTTCATAAAAAGATCATAGAGTTTGTTTCAAACCATATAAAGCCTTAGATAGTTTAAAAATAATATCAGGATGATTTTCATTTTTAAAACTAAGGGGTTATCTAACATACACATCTTCAGAAATATAGCCATTTAGAAAATTAGTTTTAACATCCATTTGAAATAACTTAAAACCATGAAAAGAAGAATAAATTAATAATATCTTAATCTCTTCTAACATAGAAAAAGGTGAAAAATATTCTTCAAAATAAATAATCACCTCTTGTGAGTATCCCTGAGCAACTAATTTGGCTTTATTCTAAACTATATTTCCAGATTCATTAATTTTATTTCTAAAGATTTATTTTGTTATAATAACATGAGAATTTCTTAGTGGTAAAACTAAAGTCCACACACTATTCCTAGTAAAATGATTTAATTCATCTTGCACATATAAGATTCAATTAGTATCATCTAAAAAATTATCAATATTTTTTAGTAAAAAATCAGAAATAAAATCATGATAAGCACAAAAATTCATAATTTTTTTTCTAGTTTGAACATTTGATTCAAAATTACCTATCACATTTTCTAAAGGGATGATCTCAATGAGACTTCCATGATTTTTCATGAATAGTTTCATATTGAGAAGAAACACCCCCCCTAAATATGTGAATCTTTATCTTGAGGTACTTCCTCTTCAAAATTAATATCTCTAAGTTCTTCCTTAAATTATTTGATATTATCATCTCTTTTATTCAATGTATTTTCATCAAACTTAACATGAATCGATTCTTCAAAAAACAAGGTTATTTTATTGAATACTCTATATGAATTACTATTATTTTAATATCCTAAGAATATACCACATTAGATTTAGCATCAAATTTATCTAAAGTATCCTTAGTATTATTAATAAAAACTTTACATCCAAAGACTCTAAAATAAACAATTTTAGGTTTTCTTCCCTTCTAAAGACCATAAGGGATTTTTTCAACAAAGGTCCTAAAATAATTCTATTAGAAAAATAGAATGAAGTATTCACATCTTATACCGAAAAATATTTAGGCAGATTATACTCATTTATCATGTTCATAGCCATTTCTTGAAGTGTTTTATTTTCTCTCTCCACTACACCATTTTGTTGTGGTGTCTGAAGGGATGAAAAATTATGAAAATATCCATTTTACTCACAAAACTAGATAAATTATAGATTTTATAATTGAACACCACGATCAATTATAATTGAATTAATTTAACAACCTTTATCATTTTGAAATAATTTACAAAATTCAATAAACATAAATAAAGTTTCATATTTAAGAGTAAGAAAGTAAACCCATACGTATATTGTAAAACCATTGATAATAACCAAACCATATCTTTTTCCTCCCAAAATAGCTGGTTTAATAGGACCAAATAAATCTAAATGAATGAGATCAAGATACCTTACTATTTTTACTTCTTTAATTAACTTGAAACTACTTTTGCGTTGTTTACCTTTCAAGCAAGAGTTGCAAAAAAAGTGATGTTCTCTTTTAGTTTTGGTAATTTTAAAACAGATTGGTTCTTAGAAAACTTGTGCATCAACCTAAAATTAGC
Organism: Viscum album; assembly: GCA_963277665.1. Classification (NCBI taxonomy): domain Eukaryota; kingdom Viridiplantae; phylum Streptophyta; class Magnoliopsida; order Santalales; family Viscaceae; genus Viscum; species Viscum album. Next base: position 136,081,270 of record OY728137.1, read on the forward strand.
ATGTCCAAACCTCCTATTCCATAAAATGTTATCAGTTTGTACATCATTTAAGCATTTTAAATTTTGATCATTTAATTCAAAAAAATTAATTGAATAAATATTATCTTTTCAGTTTGAATAAAACAAAACAAATTTATCCTTAAAAACAATGTATTTATCATTTTGAAATTTAAAAAGAATTCTATCATCACATAGATGTGAAATGATTATTAAATTATGTTTTAATCCTTTAACAAATAAAATCCTTGAAATAATAACATAATAAAAAATTCCAACTTCACTAAAACCTTTTACCTTTCCTTTTAAATTATCACCAAATGTAACATTAACTCCATCACACTTATTTAATGAAATAAAGGTAGAAATATAATCAATCACATGTCTTTAGCATCTACTATCCATATACCAAATATCTGTTTTAATGCTCCCAAGGCATATTTCCTACAAAAACATATTTAAGAAAACTTTGGTACCTATGAAAATTTTGGTCTGATGGGATTAGAATATGAATTATTGGAAACCCAAATAGATTTTAAACATTTTTTTACAGGAAATATAGAATATAATTATTTATAAATAAAAGCCTCAGCATGTCCAAGAGATTATAGAAATCTCAAAGAACATTCATTAGCATAATGACCTTTCACGTGACATCTAAAACAAGTTACACCAGATGTACTTCCATTAGATATTTTAATAAGGAAATCCTTTTTCATTTTGGGTAAATTATTTTCATAACGAAGTCTGGATATCCTATTGTTAGTTTTATTAAAACTCATCATTTTATCAATGTTTTCCATGCCTTGAACAAAAATGGACGTATTTGACTTTAAAATTTCAACTTCATTTTTGAGCTATTCATTATCCCTAATAATTGTATCTAAATTTATTATTTCAAATTCATGAGATTTTGATATGAAATCAAATTCTCTTTTTAATTTATCATTTTTAGAAAGTGAATTTTTTCAGATTTTCTTTAGTAATTTCTAGATTTGTATGTGAATTTTTTTTATTACACTGGATAGATTTCTTCATATTTTCACTCTAATAAAAAACATCCTAATGTTGTCTCTTAAGGGTCTTGTATAAACTGGTAAATTTTTCACATTTTTGTTCAAGTATATCAACTTCTTTAAACAATCCCTCAATAATAGATTTTTAAGATTCAGATTCAGAGGATGAATAATAAGTAGTATCACTTACCTGATTTGAAGAGTCCATTAAATACAAGTCTGTAACATTTTTTTAGAACCAGATTCTTCAATAGTACTTGAATCCTTTGTACAAATCCATCTGATAGCCATTGCCTTATTTTATTTCTTATATTACTTTTATTCTTATCCTTCTTTAGTCTTGGTCAATTGGGCTTGATATGCACCCTTTTCCTACACTAATAAAAAATTGAATCTTGAGTATCATTAGAATTAAAATTACCTTTCTTATTTTCCCTATGATCATCTTTGGGGTAATCTTTACGAGATCTCCTTGAGTAATCTTTCTTCCTTATATATCCACCATTTGTAACATAGGCTGTATCATTCCCGTCACAACTGTGCAACTCAAAATCAGAAGAGTAAGTAGATACATTTGATTTAAAATAAATTCCTTTATTCTTTGAATTATCTTCTTCAACAAGATTTTTCATATTAAAATCATATTGTAATAGTGATCTGATAATCTCATCAAGAGTATATTCCATGAAATTATCACATTCATCTATAGCTGCCTTTTTAGCATGCTACTTCTTTGGAAGTGATCTAAGAAATCATTCAATAAGATCAAGATTATCTAGAGTCTTCCCTAAATAACTTATACCATTTAAAATACTATTAAATATATGGAACATTTGATCTACAGTTTCATCATCTCCCATTTTAAATTCTTGATATTCATCTTTCAACATATATAATTTATTTATAATAAGTTTATCAAAACCAAGATGCATAGGTTGCACAATTTTCCAGATGTCATGAGCAGTTTTACATGCTGAAACATGACTATACACAATCCTATTTAATGCACAGTATAGGATATTCATCAACTTGTAATTCAGAACATACATTACTACATAATTTCCAAACAAAGATTTAAGTTCACCTTTGGGAAGCTTGTATGTCTTCACCATGATCTTCCATTGATCAATGCTAAGTTTCTTCAAGAAAGAATCCATTCGAGATTACCAATATTCATAGCCAGTGCCATCAAAATGAGGTGGTTTTTGAGGTATTCATCCATTATTCGAATTTGTTCCTACCTTCTTAAACATGATCATTTCTCATTGATTGTTAATTAAGGAAATAGTTAGCACAAATAATATATATATATATATATAGCTAGGCTACCTCCTCTGATACCAATTGTTGGCCCGAAGTTAAGATGGAAAAATAGCCAAAAGGGGGGGGGTCAATTGTCCTTTTAAAATTAATTAATAAATTTAATGGGAATATCATAGTTATAATATGAATTCAATAGAAAATAAAAGAAAAATAATACAATATATTTTTATAGTAGTTCAGATCTAAATGATCCTATATCTACTCATCACCCCTCTCATGAATTGAGAGTGATGGCATCCACTATACCCAATATAATGGAATATTACAATGACTTTTTCCCACCTGGAGTCACAACCCAATTAAAAATCCTTTCCCCCCTAGAGGATTAAATCCAAAGCATAATTGTGTTTTTATACCTAAAGACACAATCCAAACAACCTACCTTTTTCCCTTGGAGGCACAACCCAAAGAAGACATGCCTTTTTCTACCTAGAGGCACAACCCAGATAGCCAACCTCTTCCCCTTAGAGGCACAAACCAAAGCCTGACTTTTGTTTGGGAGCCACAACCCACAATACTACCTTTTAATGGGTAGTATAAACCAATACAATGATGCACAAAGAAATAGGATAAGAAGAAGTAGAACCATAGATCCAGATGAATATATTTAGTGTTTGAGTGCCAAAGCAGCAGTGAACTATCCAACAATAAAAGGATCAAATAGTTAAAGTCTAGTTTAGAGTCATAGGTGATCATCAAAGTTTCTAGACATTGTGTAGTTAAAAAATATCCTTAACCTATTCTCATTGATCTGTATCTGTCAAACTCCATATATCAAGTTCATCTATGCACAAAATATTCAATTCTAGAAGCCCATTGCAATACATCTTTACCAATACAACATACAATTTCTTTATTGAATGCGCATGAAAAGAATACTCACGTGGTTTAATTTGATAATATTTAAAATTAAATTCATGATTTATAATGATAACATGTCATTATAATTATTACAACACTAATGTATAATTATAATCAAAATTTAAGTCCCTTGGAAAACTCTAATAAAGTATGTGAGACAAACGTTTGCATTCCAACAACATTTATTGTGGAACTAATGTTTCCCCAAGAAATGAAGGTTAAACTTCAACTCATGTGATAAGAATTTAATAAAACAATTTAAAATATATTCTAATTTCTTCTAGATAATTAATAAATAATTATGGAACAAATAAATCATTAATTATATCCATAATAAACATGAAACAAGTGGAAAAATGAAAAGTTATGTAAAATAGAGCATATTTCCAGATTTTACAACATCTTATAAAAACAAAAAATCCACATAGGAAAATAAATATATTGGTTTCACATAATATATTTATTTAGGGTATTCATAAGATAATCTATGTATCCAAATATATATAAATAAATACACACACCTCATTTCACATAGGTGAATCTGGAAATTTGTAGATAGCTTACCTTATAAAGTTTCAGACATAAAACATACCTAAAAAAATAGAATCAATTTTATCTCTAGTAAAATTATGTTTATATAATTTCATTTTATTTATATATGATTAAGAATCACCTTAATTGGACTTTTATATCTAAAGTGATCATAAAAAATAGTAGAAATATTATTCTGGAAAACTGCAGAATTCAGACCAAAAAACATACAGTGACTTCAATCTAATTTATATAGTAATAAAAATAAATTTAGAGTTTTATTTCTTATAATTAAATGTATAATTTTTTTTAGATTTAAAATACAATAAGATTAACTTAATTTAGAGTTATGTATCCCAAGTTATAGTCAAAATATAAAAGATAATTTCACTCATAGTTGGTTCCACGGTAGGCTAACACGGTCAGGTGACACAATCAGTTGACCCCCATGACAGGTTCCACAATCAATATATTTTGTTCATGAGGTAGGTTGACATAGTTAGGTGAAATGATCAGGTGATGAGGTTAGGTAACATTGTCAGTTAAATCCCATAGTAGGTTCCACGGTCATCACGTTTTGTTCATACGGTAGGTTGACATAGTTAGGTGACACAGTCAGTTGACACCCACGGTAGGTTCCATGACCAGTACATTTTTTTTCACGTGGTAGGTGGACATGGTCTTATGACACGATCATTTGACTCCCATGGTAGGTTCCAGTCTTTTCCAAATTTTCAATTTCTAGACTTTTCCAAATTTTAGTTCCAGAATAAGTAAAATGATATTATAAAGTGTCAAATGACTTATTTTTCCTAGGAAAACTTCACAAAACTTTTATCACAATTTATGAACTATAAATACTTATTTTTTTAAGAATATAAATATTATGATATGATCATGATTAAGTATACTTTAATTAATACATAGTTCAAAATGTTAATACTTTTAAAGGAAATAAAAAATAATAATTTTTTGCAATTATCAAAACATAAAGTGGTTCAAGGAGCCACTCAACATTATCCCCCTTTTTTATAATTACAAAAAAAAGTATAATTTCAAAAAAAATCCCAGTTTTTGAAATTATAAAAAATATAATGTTTTAGTAGAATAATTCTCACATATTAATTCCCTTTAAATGAAAACATATTTTAAAAACATAATGTATCCCATAAATTTCTTAAACATTCATATTTCAAAACATATATCAAGGAGACACAAAAAATTCTTCTATTTTCAAAACATGTATCAAGAAGCCACTATTCAATGAGTTGGATTTACATATTTCATATAAATATAAAAATTTAAGCACATAAATACACCGAAACTCTTACTAAATTCATGCCAAGTAAATTTAAATCTCCAATATACCAAGTTCAAACTTGATTTTCTAAAACTTAGTAAATTCCAAGGGATTAGTAAAATATCAGCAAGTTGGTTTTCTATAGAAATAAATTCTAGACTTATTTTTCCCTTTTGATCATGATCTCTAAGAAAATGAAATTTAACATTAATGTGCTTAGTTATATAGTGTTGTTGGGGATTTTTTAAAATAGAAATAGTAGAATTATTATCTCAAAAGATAGGGGAATCTTATCAAAATAAAAAAATCAGAAAGTTTTTACTTTATCCATAAAAATTGAGCACATCACGATGGAACAAATATATATTCAGATTTAGCACTTGAAAGAGAAACAAAATTTTGTTTCTTTGAATCCGATGAAACTAAATATTTACCATGTAAATGAAACATACAAGAAGTGATCTTCCTATCTAACTTGCATAAAAAAAATCAAAATCAAAATAACTTGTCAAATCAAAGTTAGTTATAGAAGGATAAAATAAAACAAGATTCAAAGAACCTTTAATGTATCTAATAATACTTTTGAAAAATTTAATATGTCTTTCCTTAGGATCACTTTGATATGTAGCACACATGCAAACTGAAAGCATTAAATCTATCCTGGAAGAAGTTAAATATAATAAACTCCCAATCATTTCTCTATAGGTTTTAACATAAATAGATTTTCTAGATTTATCTAAATATAATTTTCAAGTAGTACTCATGAGAGTATTTTCACTTTCATAAGATTCTAAAACAAATCTATGAACTAATTATTTAGTATACTTAGACTGATTTAGAAAAATACCATCATCTCTTTGTAAAATTTGTAAACTAAGGAAGAATTTCAATTCCCCCATCATACTCATCAAATCTAGAAGTCATCAAATCTAAAAAGTCCTTAAAAATATTTTCATTTGAAGATACTGATATAATATCATCAACATAAATTTGGACACTCAAAATATCATTATTAATTTTCTTAATAAATAAATTAGGATCAACCTTTACTTTCTCAAAAAATATTTCTCAAAATAAAAATGGTTAACCTTTCATACCGAGCTTGAGGACCTTGTTTCAACCCATATAAATACCTAGATAGTTTGAAAACATTATTAGTATGTTTTTCATTTTCAAAACCAGGGGGCTATCTAAAATACACTTCTTCATAAATATATCCATTTAGAAAATCAATTTTGAAATCCATTTGAAATAATTTAAAACCATAAAAATAAGCATAAGGAAATAATATCCTAATTGAATCTAACCTAGAAACAGGTGAAAAAGATTCTTCAAAATAAATACCCTCCCCTAGTGAGTGTCCCTGAGTAACTAATTTTGATATCTTCTTAACTATATTTCCATATTCATCAAGTTTATTTATAAAGATCTATTTTCTTCCAATAACATGATAATTATGTGGTGGTACTACTAAAGTCCACACATGATCCCTATTAAACTGATTTAATTCATCTTTCATATCTAAGATAAAATTAGTATCATCAAAATCCTTATTAATATTTTTTAGTACAAAATCATAAATAAAATCATAATAAGCCCAAACATTCATAATAGATTTTCTAGTTTGAACATTTGATTCAACATTACCAATCACATTTTCTATGGGACGATCTCTATGAGTATTCCACGATTTTTCACAAATAGGTTCATATTGAGAAGAAACATTCTCCCCCTCAACATGTACATCTTTATCTTGAGTTAATTCTTCTTAAAAATTAAAATCTCTATGTTCTTCCTTAGGTTTTTCAATATCATCATCTCTTTTATTAAAAGTTTTTTCATCAAACATAACATGGATTAATTATTCAACAACCATGGTTCTTTTATTATATACTCTATATTACTTAATATTATTTGAATATCCTAAGAATATACCTTCATCAGATTTTGCATCAAATTTATCTAAAGTAACCTTAGTGTTAAGAATAAGAACTTTATATCCAAAGACTCTAAAATAACCAATTATAGGTTTTCTTCCCTTACAAAAATCATAAGGAGACTTTTTAAAAAAAGGTCTTAAAATAATTCTATTAGGAAAATAACATGAAGTATTCACATCTTCTACCGATAAATATTTAGGTAGATTATACTCATTTATCATGGTCCTATCCATTTTTTGAAGTGTTCTATTTTTCCTCTCTACTATAAATTTTTTTGTGGTGTCTTAGGGGCTCAAAAATTGTGAAAATATCCACTTTCCTCAAAAAAATGGATAAATTATAGATTATGGAATTCACCACCATGATCAATTATAATTATCTTAATTAAATGAAAATTTTCATTTTAAACTAATTTAAAAAAAGTAATAAACTTAGATAAAATTTCAGATTTAAGAGTAATAAAGTAAACCCATGTGTATCATATAAAATCATCAATAATAACCAAAAAATATCTTTTATCTCCCAAAATATAAGGTTTAATAGGACCAAATAAATCAAAATTAATGAGATTAAGAGGACTTACTATTTATACTTCTTCAACTAAACTGAAACTACTTTTGTGTTGTTTACCTTTCAAGCAAGAGTCATAAACAAAGGTGATGTCCTTTTTAGTTCCCGTAGCTACAGAACAAATTGGTTCTTATATATCTTGTGCACCAACATGAAATTATCATGTACCAACCTACTATTCCATAAAATTATATTAGATTGTAAAACATTTAAACATTTTAAATTTTGATCATTTATTTCAGAAAAATTTATTGAATAAATATTATCTTTTCAGTTTGCATAAAACAAAACAGATTTATCCTTAAAAACAATACATTTACAACATTGAAATTTAACAAAAAATTCTATCATCACATAGCTATGAAATGATTGTTAAATTATGTTTTAATCATTCAAAAAATAAAAAATTTGAAATAATAACATAATCATAAATTTCAACCAGACAAAAACCTTTTACCTTTCCTTTTGAATTATTACCAAACATAACACTACCTCTATCACACTTATCAAATAAAAGGAAGATAGAAACATCACCAGTCATGTGTCTTGATCATCCACTGTCCATATTCCAAAGATCCTTTTGAATTCCTCAAAGTCATATTTCCTATAAAAACAGATTTAAGGAAGCTTTGGTACCCATGGAAATTTGGGTTCGATGGTATTAACATATGAATTTTTGGAAACCCAAAAATATTTTAAGAATTTTTTTACAAGAAATATAGAAGTTAATTATTTATAAATAAAAGCCTTAGTATGTCCAAAAGATTTTGTAAATCTCAATGAACAATCATTGACATAATGACCTTTCATATGACATCTAAAACACATGGTAGTATATGTTATTCTATTAGAGATTTTAACGAAGAAAGTCATAAAATTTTGGGTAAATTATTATCATAACCAAGACCATATCTCCTATTTTTCAATTTATTAAAACTCATCATTTTAACAAATTTTTCCCTTCCTTGAACAAAAATATACATATTTGAGTTTAAACTTTCAACTTCATTTTTGAGCTGTTCATTCTCCTTAAGAATGTTATCAGAATTTCTTATTTCTAATTCATGAGATTTTGATATGAAATCAACTTCTATTTTTAATTTATCATTTTTAGAAAGTGAATTTTAATATTTTCTTTAGAAATTTATAGATCTGTATGTGCATAATTTTTATCATGCTTGATAGATTACTTTAGATTTTCACTCTAATTAAGAACATCCTTATGTTGTATCTTAATATTCTTATACAAACCAACAATTTTTTTAAATTTATGTTCATGTATGTCAACTTATTTAATAAATTCCTCAATAGTAGTTTTTTCAGATCCATATTCTATGGATGAATAATAAGTATAATCACTTACCAAATTTGAAGAATCCATTAAACAAAAGTTTGCAACATCATTTTAGAACCAGATTCTTCAGTAGAACCTGAATCCTCTGTACAACTCCATCCATTATCCATTTCCTTCTTTTATTTATTATATTTCCTCCTTTTATTCTTTTCCTTCTTTAGTCTTGGGAAATTGGACTTGATATACCCCCTTTTCATGCACTCATAACAAATTACATCTTGAGTATCATTAGAATTAAGATTACCATTCTTATTTTCTTTGTGATCATCCTTGGGATAGTCTTTATAAGATCTCCTTAAGTAACCTTTCTTCATTCTATACCCACCTTTTGTAATACAGGATGTATCATTACTATCACTACTCTGTAACTCAGAATCAAAAGAGTAAGTAGATACATTTAATTTAAAATCAATTCCCTTCCTCTTTGAATTATCTTCTTCAACAATATTTTTCATCTCTAACTCATATTGTAATAGTTATCTAATTATCTCATCAAGGGTATATTTTTTGAAATTCTTACTTTCATCTATAGCCACCCTTTTATCATGCCACTTCTTAGGAAGTCCTTTAAGAACTCTTTCAATAAGAAAAAGATTATCCAGAGTCTCTCCTAAAGAACTCACATTTACAACACTAGTAAATCTATGGAACATTTTATTTATAGTTTCATCACCTCTCATTTTAAATTCCTAATATTCATCTCTCAATATAGCCAATTTAGTTCTAAAATTTTTATCAGAACCGAGATGTTTAAATTGAAGAATTTTATAGATGTCATGAGTAGTTTTATATACTAACACTTGAATATACACATTCCTATTTATTTCATAGTAAAAGATATTCAACACCATGTAATTTAGAACATACTTTACTAAATCATTTCTAAGAAAAGATTCAGATTCAACTTCAATCATCTCATATATATTCAATAAGACCATTCAATGATAAATTCTAAGTTGATTCAAGAAATCTTCCATTTGATATTTCCAATATACATAGTCAGTGCCATCAAGATGAGGTAGTTTTTGTGGCATCCATCCAATATTCGAATTTGTTCTTTCCATCTTAAACAAGTTCTTTTCCCTTTGATGGTTAATTCAAGAAATGGGTTGAACAAATAATATATATATATAGAGCCAGGGGAAACTCCTATGATACCAATTGTTGGTCCAAAGTTAAGATGGAAAAATAGCCAAGAGGGGCATTAATTGGCCATTTAAAATTAATTAATGAATTTAATGGGAATATCAGAGTTATAATGTTAATGCAATGGAAAATAAAAGAAAAACAACACAAGATATTTTTATAGTAGGTTGGATCTAAATGATCCTACATATACTCTTCACCCTTCTCATGATCTAAGAGTGATGGTACCCACTATAACAAATATAATGGAATCTTACAATGACTTTTTCCCTCATAGAGTCATGACCTGATTACAAATCCTTTTCCCCCTTGGAGGCTTAAACCCAAAACATACCTTCCTTTTTCTACTAGGAGGCACAAATAAAATGACCTTCCTTTTTTCCCTAGAGGCAAAACCCAAATAAGGCATTCCTTTTTCAACCTAGAGGCACGAACCAAAAAACCTACATTTTTCTCCTAGAGGCACAACCCAAAGCCCAAATTTTGTTTGGGAGTCACAAAACACAATAATAACTTTTAATGTGTAGTATAAATAGTTACAATTATGCAGATAGAAAGAGGATAATAATAATTAGAACCATAGATCCAGATGAATAGATTCAGTGTTTGAGTGTCTAGGCGGTAGTGAACTCTCCAGTAGTAAAAGGATCAAACTATTAAAGTCCAATTGAGAGTTGTAGGTGACCATTGAAGTTTTCAGACCTTGTTCAGTTCAAGAATATCCTCAACCTCTTCTCATTTATCTGGATCTATTGAACTGCATACATCAAGTTCATCTATGCACAAAATATTCAACACCATAAGCCTATCGTAATTTATCTATCCCAATGAAACATACAATTTCTTTATTTAATACACATGCAAAGCATACTCATGTGGGTTACTTCGATAATGTGTAAAATTAAATTCATTATATACTGTGATAACACATTAGTATAATTAATACAGAACTAACGTATAATTATAATCAACATTAAGGTCTCTTGGAAAACTCTAATAAAGTATGGGAGACAAACTATTCACATTCCAACAACATTTAATGTGGAACACATGTTTTCATAAGAAATCAATGTTAAAATTATACCCATATGATAATAATTTAATAATTTTGTTAAAATATATCCATATGGTTTATTAATAATTAATAAGTAATTAAAGAAAAAATAAAACTTTAATTATATCCATAATAAACATATAGAAAATGGAAAAATTAAAAGTTATGTAAAACAGATTATATTTCTAGATTTTATAACATCCTATAGAAAAAAACAAATCCACATAGGAAAATATAAATAGGGGTTTCACATAAGATATTTATGTAGGGGATTCACAAGTGAATCTATGTAGATGAATATATAAGGAAATACATGTAACTGATTTTACATAAGTGAATCAGGAAACTTGTAGACAACTTACCTTATAAGGTTTTAGAATTAGAACGTACCTTAAAAAAAAATTAGGGTTATTTTTATCTCTAGTTTAATTATATTTAGATAATTTCATTATATTTCCAAATAATCAAGAATCATCTTAATCAGACTTCTAAAAATCATGTTATCATCATAATACAATAGAAATATTATTCTAGAAAACTATAGAATTTAGATTAAAAAAAATATAGTGACTTCAATATAACTTCTGTAATAATATAGATAAATTTAGAGTTTTATTTATTCAAATTTAATGTAGATATTTTTTAATCCTTACAAAATAATAATAATCACTTAATTTTGAGTTCTATAGACCAAGTTAATACAAAAGATAATTTTACTCACAGTCAGTTCCATGGTAGGTTGACACAGTCAAGTGATACGGTTAAGTGACATGGTCAGGTGAGATGGTTAGTTGACTCCCACAGTAGGTACTATGATAAATATATTTTGTTCATGTGGTAGGTTGACATGGTCAGGTGTCACAGTCAGGTAACATAGTTAGTTGACTCCCATAGTAGGTTCCACGACTGGTACATTTTGTTCATACAATAGGTTTACATGGTCAGGTGACACTGTTAGTTGAATCCCATGGTAGGTTTCGTAGTAAATAAATTTTGTTTATTTTTTAGGTTGATGTGGTCATGTGAGATAATTAATTGACTCCCATGGTAGTCTCCATACTTTTCCAAATTTTCAATTTCTAGACTTTTCCAAACTTTGTTCCAGAATAAGTAAAATTATATTATAAGATCTTAAATGACTTATTTTTTCTTATAAACACTTCATAAAACTTGTAGTACATGTTATGAACTATAAAAAATTAATTTTTTTAAGAAAATAAATATTATGATTTGATCATGATTAAGCATACTTTAATTAATGCATAATTTAAAATTTTAAGTCTTTTAAATAAAATAAAATAAAGAATATTTTTAATTATAAAAACATAAGATGGTTCATGGATCCACTCAAAATTATCCCCCTTTTTGATAATTACAAAAAAAAGTATAATTTCAAAAAAAATACTCCTTTTTAAATTATAAAAAAGATAAATTTTTAGTAGTATAATTCTCTCATATTAATTCCCTTTAAATAAAAACATATTTTAAAAACATAATTTATCTCATAACTTTCTTAAACATTCATATTTCAAAACATATATCAAGGAGCCAAAAAAATCATTCCATTTTCAAAACATTTATCAAGAATCCACTACTCAATGAGTAGAATTTATATATTTCATGTAAATATTAAAATTTTGGCATATAAATACACCCAAACTACCCCTAAATTCATTCCAAGTAAATTTAAATCTCTAAAATAATAAGTTTAAACTTAATTTTCTCAAAATTAGTAAATTATAGGGACTTAGTAAAGATATTAACAAGTTGATTTTCTGTAGAAATAAATTCTAGAATTATATTTCCATTTTTGAACATGATCTCTAAGAAAATGAAATTTAACATCAATGTGCTTAGTCCTAGAGTTTTCTAAGTGATTTTTGGAAATATAAATAGTAGAATTATTATCATAAAAGACAGGAATCTTATAAAAAAAAGAAAGTATTTGATTTATCTATAAAAACTGAGCACAACATGATGCAACACACACACACACATATTCAGATTCGATAGTTGAAAGAGAAATAGAATTTTGTTAATTTTTAGCCCATGAAACTAAAGTTTTACCAAGTAAATGGAACATACCTAAAGTTCTCTTCCTATCTTTCTTTCATCCACCAGAATCATAATCAGAATAACTTGTAAAATCAAAGTTAGTTCTAGAAGAATAAAATAAACCAAAATTTAAAGAACCTTTAACGTATATAATAACACTTTTAATATATTTAATGTTACTTTCCTTAGGACCACTTTTATATCTAGAACACATGAAAACTGAAAACATTAAATCTGTCTTGGAAGTAGTTAAATATAATAAACTATCAATCATTCCTCTATAGATTTTAACATCATTAGATTTTCTAGATTTATCTAAATCTAATTTTCAAGTAATACTAATGGGAGTATTTTCACTATTAGAAGATTATAAACCGAATCTATTAACTAATTTTTTAGCATACTTAGACTAATTTAGCAAAATACCAGCATCACTTTGTAAAATTTGTAACCAATGAAGAATTTAAATCCCCCCATCATACTCATATCAAATTCAAAGGTCATCAAATTTAAAAACTCATTAAAATATTTTCATTTGAAGATCCAAATATAATATCATCAATATTAATTTGTACAATCAAAATATCATTATAACTATTATTAATAAACAAAGTACGATCAACCTTTATCAAAAATATTTCTCCAAAGAAAACTAGTTAGATTTTCATACCAAGCTCGAGGAGCTTATTTCAAACCATATAAAGCCTTGGATAGTTTAAAAACATGATTATTATGCTTTTAATTTTCAAAACTAGAGGACTATCTCACACACTCTTCTTAAAAAATATATCCATTTAGAAAAGAAGTTTTGATATCCATTTGAAATAATTTAAAACCATGACAAGAAGAATAATGAAATAATATCTTAATTGATTATAACCTAGAAATAGGTGCAAAAGATACTTCAAAATCAATAACCTTCTCTTGCAAGTATTCTTGAGAAACTAATCTGGCTTTATTCATAACTATATTTCTATATTCATCAAGTTTATTTCTAAAGATCCATTTTGTTTCAATAACATGAGAATCACTTGGTGGTATAACTAAAGTTCACAAACTATTCTTGTTAAATTATTTTAATTCATATTGAATATTTAATATCCAATTAGTATCATCCAAATACTCATCAATATTTTTTGATACAAAATTGAAAATAAAATCATGATAAGAACAAACATTCATAAAATATTTTCTATTTTGAACATTTGATTCAACATTACCTATCACATTTTCTATAAGATGATCTCTATGAGTCATCTATGATTTTTCATGAATAGGTTTAGATTGAAAATAAACATTCCCCCCCTTAATATGTGAATCTTTATCTTGAGGCACTTCCTCTTCAAAATTAAAATCTCTAAGTTCTTACTCAAGTTGTTCAATATCATCATCTATTTTATTCAAAGCCTTTTCATCAAACTTAATATGAATCGAGTCTTCAACAAACATGGTTCTTTTATTGTATACTCTATATGACTTATTATTATTTTAATATCCTAAGAACATACCTTCATAAAATTTAGCATCAAATTTATCTAAAGTATCCATAGTATTAAGAATATAAAAATTTACATCCAAAGACTCTAAAATAATCAATTTTATATTTTCTTCCCTTTCAAAGATCATAAGGATTATTTTTCAATAAATGGATTAAAATAATTCTATTAGAAACATAACTTGAATTATTCATATATTATTCACAAAAATACTTATGTATTTTATACTTATTTATCATGGTCCTAGCCATTTCCTAAAGTGTTCAATTTTTCTTCTCTACCACAACATTTTGTTATGGTGTCCTAGGGGCTGAAAAATCATGAAAATATCTAGTTTCCTCACAAAATTGGATAAATTACAGATTTTGGAATTCACCACCATGATCAATTCTAATTTAATTAATTTAATTACCTTTATCATTTTGAACTAATTTACAAAAGTAATAAACTTAGGTAAAGTTTTAGATTTAAGAAGAAAGTAAACCCATGTGTATCTTGCAAAATCAGCAATAATAACCAAACAATATCTTTTACCTCCTAAACTAGCTGCTTTAATAGGAAAAAATAAATCTAAATGAATGAGATCAAGAGGCACTATTATTTTTACTTCTTTAACTGACTTGAAATTGATTTTGTACTGTTTACCTTTCAAGAAAGTCACAGACAATGATGTTGTCCTCTTTTAGTTCTAATAACTATAGAATAAATTTTTTCTTAGATAGCTTGTGCATTAACCTGAAATTAAAATGTCCTAACTTCCTATGCCCTAAAATGTTATCAGTAAGTACAAAATTTAAACATTTGAAATTTCAATCATTTAACTCATAAAAATTAATTAAACAAATATTATATTCTCGGTTTACATAAAACAAAACATATTTATCCTTAAAAAATGCATTTTTCATCTTGAAATTTAACAAACATTCCATCCTCACATAGATGTAAAATTATTTTTAAATTATGTTTTAATCCTTCAACAATTAAAACCTTTTAAATAATAATATAATCAGAAATTACAACCTCACAAAACCTTTTATATTTCCTTTTTAATTATCACCAAATGTAACCTTACCTTCATCACACTTATTGAATGAAAGAAAGTTGGAAATATCATCAGTGATGTGTATTGATAATCCATTGTCCGTATACCAAACATCCTTTTTTAATTCTCCCAAGACATATTCTCTTCAAAAATATAATTGAGAAAGATTTGGTACTTAAGAAAATTTGGGTCTGATGGGATTAACATATGAATTTTTGAAAACCCAAATAGATTTCAAAGATTTGTTTAGAGGAAATATAGAAGATAATTAATTTGAAATAAAATCTTTAGTATGTACAAGAGATTGTGGAAATCTCAGAGAACACTTATTAGCATAATGAAATTTCATGTGACATCTAAAACAAGTGGCAATATATGAACTTCCATTAGATCTTTTAATAAAGGAAGTATTGTAAATTTTGGGTAAATTATTATCATAACCAATACCAGATCTCATATTGTTCATTTTATTAAAACTTATCATTTTATAAAAGTTTTCCCTACCTTGTATAGAAATGGATATATTTGAATTTAAACTTTCAACTTCTTTTTTGAGCTTCTCATTATCCTAAAGAATGGTAAATTTTATTATTTCAAATTCATGAGATTTTGATATGAAATCAACTTATCTTTTTAATTTATCATTTCCATAAAGTTCATTTTTTTGATTTTATTTAGTAATTCCTAGATATGTATATGCAGATTTTTTATCATCCTAGTTATATTTCTTCATATTTTCACTCTCCTTAAGGAAATCCTTATGTTGTCTCTTAAGGTTATTGTATAAACTAGTAACTTTTTCAAATTTTTGTTTAAGTTTATCAACTTATTTAAGTATTTTCTCAAAAATATCTTTCTCAGATTCAGATTCATAGGATGAATAATAAGTAATATCACTTACTTGATTTGAAGAATCTATTAAGCACAAGTTTGTAACATCTTTTTTAGAACTAAATTCTTCAGTAATACTTGAATCCTCTATAAAAATCCATTAAAAAAGAATTTAATTATTTTATTTCTTATATTTATTCCTTTTATTATTAACCTTATTTAGTCTTGGTAAATAAGGCTTTATATACCCCCTTTTCCTACACTCATAACAAATTATATCTTGAGTATCATTATAATTAAAATTACCTTTCTTTTTTTCATTGTGATCATCCTTGGTATAGACTTTATGAGATACCCTTGAGTAACCTGTCTTCCTTCTATATCAAGATTTGATAATATAGGTTGTATTATTCCTTTCACTACTCTATAACTCAAAATTAGAAGAGTAAGTAGATACATTTGATTTACATTCAATTCCATTCTTCTTAGAATTATCTTCTTCAATAGTTTTATTCATCTCTAACTCATATTGTAATAGTGATCTGATATGCTCATTAAGAGTATATTCCTTGAAATTATTACTTTTATCTATAACTACCTTTTCAGCATTCCAATTATTAGGAAGTTCTCTAATAACTCTTTCAATAAGAACAATATTATCCTAATTCTCTCCTAAAGAACTCATAGCATTTATAATACTAGTAAATATATGGAGCATTTGATTTAAAATTTCATCATCTCTGATTTTAAATTCTTGATATTCATCTCTCAAAATAACCAATTTAGTTTTAATAAGTTTATTAGAACCAAGATGTGTAACTTATAGAATTTTCTAGATGTCATGAGTAGTAAACATACTGAAACATGACTATACACATTCATATTTACTGTATAATGTAAGATATTCATCACCTTGTAATTGAAAACATAATTTACCGCATCATTTCCAACCAAAGATTTAGGTTCACATTCAGGAAGATTGTATGGATTCTATATGATCTTATAATGATCAATGCTAAGTTTCTTCAAGAAAGATTCCATTTGATATTTCCAATATCTATAGTCAGTTCCATCAAAATGATGTGGTTTTTGAGGTATCCATCCATCATTCGAACTTGTTCATTCCATCTTAATCAAGATCTTTCCCCCTTGATGATTAAGTTAGGAAATGGTTAGCACAAATAGTATATATATATATATATCGGGTACCTCATCTAATACCAATTGTTGGTCTAGAGTTAAGATGAAAAAAATAGCCAAGAGGAGGGTGAATTGGCCTTTTAAAATTAATTAATGAATTTAATAAGAATATCAGAGTCCTATTGTCAATGTAGAAGAAAATAAAATAAAAATAACATAATATATTTTTATAGTGGTTAGTATCTAAATTATTCTATCTCTACTCTTCACCTCTCTCATAAACTAAGAGTGATGACACCCACTATAACCAATATAATGGTATCTTATAGCGACTTTCCCCACCTGGAGTCATAACATAATTACAAAGCCTTTTTACCATTAGAGGCTTAAAAGTAGAATAGAACTGACTTTTTATATAGAGAGGAACAACCCAAACAACCTTCCTTTTTTTCCTGGAGGAACAACCCAAAGTAGACCTACCTTTTTCTACCTAGAGGCATAACCTGAACAACCTGCCTTTTTCTCCTGGAGGCACAACCCAAAGCCCAACTTTTGTTTGGGAGGAACAACCCAAAATACTAACTTTTAATGGGTAATATAACCTATTAAAATTATATACATAGAAAGAGGATAGTAAGAAGTAGAACCATAGATCCATATGAACAGATTCAGTGTTTGAGTGTCAAGGCAACAATGAAGTCTCCATCTGTAAAAGAATCAAACAGCTAAAGTCCAATTGAGAGTCATAGGAGATCATGATTTTTTTTTGACCTTGTACAAGTAAATAATATCCTCAACCTATTATCATTTATTTGGATATGTTTAAATCCATATATCAAGCTCATTTATGCACAAAATATTTAACACCAGATGTCTATTGCAATTCATCTTTCCCAATACAACATAAATCTTTTTGTTGAATTCGCATGTAAATAATACTCATGTGGGTCACTTAGATAATATGTAAAATTAAATTCATGATATATAGTGATAATATGTTAGTATAATTAATATACAAATAACTTATAATTATAATCAATATTAAATCCCCTTGGAAATCTCCAATAAAGCATGTGAGAAAAACTGTTCACATTCCAACAACATTTAATGTGGAACTCACATTTTCCCAAGAAATCAACGTTAAAATTCAAACCATGTGATAATAATTTAATAATTTTTTTTGAATATATTATAATGGATTCTAAATAATTAATAAGTAATTATAGGATAAATAAAATATTAATTATATCTATAATAAACATGCAACAAATGGAAGAATTAAAATTTATGTAAAACATAACATATTTCTAGATTTTACAACATTATGTAGAAAATCACAAATCTATATAGAAAAATCCACATACGGTTTTCACATTGGATATTTATGTAGGGTATTCACAAGTGAAACTATTTATCCAAATATAAATAAGGAAATATACATACCTGATTTCACATAGATGAATCTGGAAATTTGTAGAAAATGTACCTTATAAAGTTTCAGACTTAAAACATACCTTCAAAAGAGAAGAATCTATTTTATCTCTAGCTGAATTATATTTATACAATTTCATTATATTTTCATAGAATCTATAATCAACTTAATCATACTTCTACTTCTCAATTTATCATTAAAATACAGTAGAAATATTAATCTAGAAAACAACAGAATCAGACTGAAAAAATACAGTGAATTCAATCTAATTTATGTAGTAATATTGATTGATTAATAGTTTTATTTATTATAATTAAATGTAGATAATTTTTTAATCTTTAAAACTCAACAAGAATAAATTAATTTTGTTTTCTTTAGCCCATGTTATAGTTAAAATACAGAAGATAATTTCACTCATGGTTGGTTCCAAGGTAGGTTGAAACAGTCAGGTGACACAATTAGGTGACATGGTAGGTTGATAGCCATGGTAAGTTACATGGTTAATATATTTTGTTTATGTGGTAGGTTAAAAAAATTAAGGGTCATGGTCAGTTAACATGGTCATTTTACTCCCACAGTAGGTTCCACGGTGAGTAAATTTTGTTTATGTAGTAGGTCGACATAGTCAGGTGACATAGTCAGTTGACTCCCATGGTAGGTTCCATGGTCAATGCATTTTTTTATGTGGTAAGTTGAAATAGTCAAGGGAAATGTTCAGTTGAATCCCATGGTTGGTTCTATAATTTTCAAAATTTGAGTTCTTAAATAAGTAAAATGACATTATAAGGTCTCAAATGACTTATTTTTCCCAGGAACACTTCATGAAACTTATAGTGCATGTTATGAACTATAAAAAATTAAATTTTTTTAAGAAAATAAATATTATTATATGAAAATGATTTAGAATACTTTAATTAAAATATAATTCAAATTATTAATACTTTTAAAGGAAATAAAAAAATAAATCTTTGTAATTCTCAAATCATAAAGTGGTTCAAGTATCCACTCAACATTCTCCACCTTTTTGATAAATAAAAAACAAAGTATAATTTCAAAAAACATCTTCCTCCTTTTGAAATTATAAAAAATATAAATTTTTAGTAGAATAATTCTCTCATATCAATTCCCTTTAAATAAAAACATATTTAAAAATATAATGTATTCCATAAAATTATTAAACATTCATATTTCAAAACATATATCAAGGATACACTAAAAATAAATTCATTTTCAAAAATTGTATCGAGAAGTCACTATTCAATGAGTATAATTTACAGATTTCATATAAATATGAAGACTTCAGTATATTAATATATCCAAACTTCACATAAATTCATTCCAAGTAAATTTAAATCACCAACATACCAAGTTCAAAATTTATTTTCTCAAAATTAGTAAAGTCTAGTAGTTTAGTAAAGATATCATCAAGTTGGTTTTCTATAGAAATATATTTTAGACTTATATTTACCTTTTGAAAATGATCTATAAGAAAATTAAATTTAACATCAATGTGATTAGTCTGAGAATGTTGTAAGGGATTTTTGGAAATAGAAATAAGTCCTAACCCCCTCCCTCCAAAGATAACCCTCTTGGACTGGAAATGAAGAAAGGGAGATAATGACCTCCGAGTCCCACCTCCATTAGGCCCTAGGGTGGCGACTGGAACCAAGGGTATAAATATCTCATAACATGGGAGGCATTACCCTTTATAAGAAACAAGATCAGGAGATAAGATGTATCAACCTCAAAACATCTCCAAGAAATGTATATATAAAGGAAAACCAAAACCATCCCATGTGAATTTTTAAAACAAAACTGCTATTAATACAAAGAAAATATCCAAAGTAAATACCCAAAATTAATGCTAAGCAGTGACATAATAACTTTCCCAAATTCCAAGCTAGTAACACCAAGCACGGTCCCCATAGTCCTCCTAGAAACTTGAAATCAATTTTATAACGTATGGTGAGCATACAAGTATACTCAGTAGGAAAACAAAAGTATCTCATGCACAAGTGGGAGAAGCATACTAATGCTCCTATGAGAAAACAGAAGAACCAACAACACCTAACAAAGTATTCTAACCATCCCCACCTCACCAAGGCACACACACTAAGTAAAGCAAGTCAAGTAAAGTAATATAGTAAGCACATCAATGATATAGTACCCCACACCACTTTTCCATTGATTAGCTACTCTCACGGCCTAATGAAAAGCGTCCTAGTTATCCCACCTCTTTTGAAAGAACCACGTCACAACCCGCCTGCACACACATGGGGCTCACAACCACATCTCACCCACAGACACCTGAGCCACATACCACATCACATAATGCTTGCACACACCTGGGCCTCACAACTACGTCTCTCCCACAAACATCTGGTCCACATACCACATCACATCCCATATCATCCCGAAGACACCTCAGAAGCATAACACATCTCATCCTGAAGACACTTGGGAAATATAACTTGCCCATACACACCTGGGCCTCATGAACCACAACCTGCCTGAAGAATCTTGGGCTATCACCGCCTGTAAGAGGGATAAGGGAAGAGAGGGTAACCAACCATCCATCCTCCCATTGGGATATTTGGGAAAGACACCCTCCCCCATGATAATGGGGGTGTTTGTCACATAGTGATCAACTAGGATGGAGTGTGAATAGAAAACAAAATGAAATAAAGGTATACATATATAGTATCAAACACTCAAGCCCAACCTATGGGTTCTCAAAAAACAATCAACCACTTCATAACACTTCTAACTTTTCTGTTACCTCTAAATACATTTATTATCAATGGTCACTTACAAAGTTGATAAAAGGAAACCGCTTTACAACAAGCCACAAACATGAATCATACCCCCTTCCAATTCAATTAACCATTTCTCATTATTTATTAAATTATTCATTTATTCATTCCATCACTACCTGGGCAACTACCAAAAAAAAATAGGAAACACAAACAAAGACATCCCAGAAGGAAAAAATCCATGTAAACTAAAGTAGTATCACATTCCTCTCCATTTACACCCATTAATGCTGTAACAATGTACTGATCCTGAGACATGGGGTGAAGCTACTCATGGAAAAACTCTAGGTGAACTACCTATACCAACCATTTCCACCATCATTCTTGAAAGTCATCCTTCTCAATCCAACCTATCAATATAAACAATATAAACATAGCACAACATGATAGAATCCCCACTGTACAACACTACCCATCAATTACAAAATCAATAAATATCTCAACCTAAGATTCCATTACACGACCAGAACCACCCCACACATGGCTGTACCCTCAACAGTAGCACAAAACAACCATACAAGGCACAATTTTCAGATTTAACAAGGCTCTTGTTCTTTAATTCCACCTTTTAATTCAGGGGTGATCACAGAACAAGTTCGATCCTGGGTAATCCATTTATTTAACTGAATATACGTGGTTAATAAATTTCATATATACATTCATCAAACACATGATAAAAAATAATCTATCACATGTGTGCAAACAAGGACCACCAACAACCATGATTTTTAGTAAGAAAATATCCCATACAACTCACAATATTGATCAAAATATCAGTAAAACAATACGATCATCATCACTTTCCCCAACCCCTACTATTAGTTTAAAACCAATTAAATTATCTTTATTAAATTTGGATTCAAATATCTTTACATGGGAAACATTCATAAAACTACCCCATATGACACACATTCAAGAGAGATGAAGGAATCCCTACCTTGAATAATATACGATCAACACCTCCTTATTGCGCCAAGATAGGGGGTGCACATGCAGTTAGAAGAAGCCTTTAAGGAAACAAGATCCAGGGCCACAAAAAAAATTCATGAATCCTCAGGTAAAAATGTTTCGGGGTGCCTCGATATCAATACAATGAGAAACGTACAAGGAAGAAATGATATTGGATTTAGAAAGGCCAGATCCTATATCAATGAAGAAACAGTTTTAAAATCCATTAAAGTGGGATCTTGACCAAGACCACACGGTTGGCTATTTAAAAGCCTCATGATTTTAGAGGAGTCAAATATATTATTTATTCACTTTAAAACGGCCTCAAAATCACTTAAATATGGCATTGAATTCATTTTACATCAAAGGAAACGTTAAAGGGGAGAAACTGGATAAATTGGGAAGAATCTAAAATTTTGACAAACTATCAAAAATGACTCAAAATTAGGTGAGTCACCATCGTGATTCACCGGTGGATGATTCACCATTGGGTGATTCCTTATTGGATGACTCACTTTCAGATGAGTCACTGTCGCGAGTCACCGCTGGAAACCTACCGGTGTGAGTCACCATTACGAGTCACCGTTGGGAGAGTCACCATCGGGAGTGACCTATAGTGACCTACCAGTGTGAGTCACTATTGCGACTCACCATTGGATGATTCACCATCGCAAGTCACCGCTGGCGAACTACCAGCGCTAGTCACCGTTGCGACTCACCATCACAACTTACCGTAACTTACCGTCGCAACTTACCATTCCTAACTCACCAGTCCTGACCCATGATTGCAATTTAATATTGTGAGTCACTGACATGACTCAGAGTTGGGATGACCTACCATTGGAAAAACTAGAATTTTGGAAAACTCCTAAAGTGAGTCACAATTACCTCCCAGAACACCTTAAAGACCAAATTTTCATAAAGTAATGGACTGGAGAGGTCTGGGCCATTACATCAGATACCTATTAAACTATTCTCACCCTCTAGAATTCAAACCAAACCTAGAAGAAATAGGGGTCTGAGAAACCACCCCATGAGATACCTCTCAAGGATCTTGCTACACTTGAAGCACCATTATTGACATCAAGGTTCAATGATAAACCACCCTATGTTGTTTGAAAGATGGAGTGAAACCTCAAAATCCAAGAACACCTCCTCTGACATCTACTACTCCAACTGACTAGAAGACACACCACAATAGATCAAAAACCACACTTTCTGAACACACGAATCAAAGAATCCTGTCCTCCATGTCAAGATACTATTCACTCTGGGTAGCACTGACTCGCTGGCACGAGTTTAATTGCATCACAATTAATGCTTCTTGATTAGGAATACAATATTCCCATTTTCACATTTCAGGACTTTATCACACACTATGGAACAAGGAAAAAACTCATCTCATAACAAACAAGGTTCAAACATTACATTACAAAGTAAAACAGAGCAAGGAAAAACTTAAAACAACTTTGGGTACTAGGCACGCATCTACGCTTCTTGCTCCCAAGTACTCTCCTCTAGGAAACTATGCCTCCACAACATGAAAAACAAAGGAATTATCCATCCATGAAGCACCTTCTCTTGATGATCTTGGATCTCCACTAGCTGCTCCATGTATGTCACGTCATCTTAGATATCCAACTCCCCACAGTATATGACTTGGGAGTCATCATGAAGATACTAGTGAAGATGAGAGATGTGTAAGAAGTTGTAGACCCTCTCAAACTGTGGTGGAATAGCTAATTGGTATTCCAAATTTTCAACTCACCCCAACACCTTGAAGGGTCTGATGAACCTGAGATAAAGCTTTCTCCCTCTGCCAAACCTTTTCTACCCACATCAATGGGAAACTTTCAAGAACACGTGGTCCCCAACCTTTAACTCTAAGGGCCTCCTTCTGCAATCGGTATATGAATTATTACGGTCCTGCGCTGCCTTCATCCTCTCATGAAGAAGCTAAAATGTCTCTGTCATGCTTTACACCACATCCAGATTAAGAACAACCATCTCTCCAACCTCTTTCCACACAAAGGTAAATGACACAGTCTTATGTACAAAGCTTCAAATGGAGCCATTCCAATGGAAGAGTGATAGATATTATTATAAGAAAAATTGAACAAGGGTAAGTGTCACACCCAAGATTTCCTAAAGTCCATGATGCATTCTCGTAGCATATCTTTTAGCATCTATATAGTTTATTCTATCTACCCATCTTTCTGAGGGTGAAAAGTAGTACTGATACGTAATTGAGTGCCAAAATCACGATTCAATCCCCTCCAAACTCATGAGGTAAAACGTGTATCACGATCTGAGATAATGGATCTCATAACTCCATGTAGCCATACCACCTCATCCACATACCTCTTTGCCAAGACATCCACTACGCCTGATTCCTTAATCACTAAGAAGTGATCTGATTTTGTTAGTCGATCTACTACTACCCAGATAGCTTCATAGCCTCACTAATATCTCAGTAACCCTATGAAGAAATCCATTGAGATATCATCCCACTTCCACTTAGGGATATCTAATGACTACAACAAACCACTGGGAATACGGTGCCCATCCTTCACCTATTGTCACACTAAGAACTTCACCACAAACTCTGCCACTACCCGTTTCATCCTGGGCCACCAAAACTGCATCCTCAAGCCATTGTACATCTTAGAAACTCCTAGGTGTACTAATAAGGGTGATCTATGAAACTCATGGAGGACTCCCTCATACATTTCCACCGGAAAAAATAGCCTTCCATAGAACAACATCCAATTCTGACCATCCTCTGACTATCCCTCTGGAGCATCACCATGGTCAACATGATCGTGTGTCACCTATGCCTTTGAGCCTCCCCACTGAGACTCCTCCACCTATTGCATCAGAGAAGATTGCAGTGTCATATGAAACAAACAACCTATGCCACTATCCATTCCTGCATCTAAGTGAAAGGCTTCCAAATCCTCTATCACCTTCCAAGTATCCATAGATTCCCAAACTACCTCCTTCTATGACTTCCTGCTAAAGGCATCAACAACAACATTTTTATTTCCTAAGGTGTAGGAGATCTAAAAATAATAGTCTTGAAGAAACTCCATCCACCTCCACTTCTATAAGTTCAGATCTCACTTGGAAAAGATATACCTCAAACTCTTATGATCCATGAAGAGCACAAAACACTCCCCAATAAGGTAATGCCGCCACAACTTTAGTTCAAACACAACCACTATCAACTCCAGATCATGGGTGGCATAGTTACATTTGTGGGGACTTAAATACCAATACCCTTAAGAGATAACTCTCCATTGCTACATTATCATGCATCCCAATCCCAGACGAGAAGTATCACAAAGCACCTTGAACATCACCCCTTCTTTTGGAAACCAGAGCATTGGAGCATTGACTAAATTCCTCTTTATATAGACGAACATTTCCCAACATTGTTTACTCCACACAAAATCCTGGTCCTTTCTGGTCAGAGCTGTCAATGGAGTTGCAAATCAATAGAAATAGGGTACAAATATCTAGTAAGATCCCACTCAATCGAGTAAACTAAAAACCTATACAACATTCATGGGTGAGGCACAAGAAACAACTAATTTGACCTTTGATGGGTCCACTGCTGCACCCTGATGGGACACCACATGCTTAAGGAAATGCACCACTCTTGTCCAAAACAAGTAGTTAGAAAGATTTCCATAGATTTAGTGGTGTCTAAGGACCTACAAGATAGTCCTGAGATGCTCGTTATGCTCCTCCTATGACTTTGAGTAGATCAAGATTTCATCGATGAATATGATGATGAACCGGTCCAGGAACTCACAAAAGATGGAGTTCATAAGCCTCATGAATATGGATGGTGTTCTTATAACACTGAATGACATGACTATGAACTTGAAGTGCCCATACCTGAATTTGAAAGTAGAATTTGGGATATCACCCTCCTTCAATATAAACTGATAATATCCAAACCACAGATCAATATTAGAAAACCAAATCACCCCTCTCTTCTGGTCAAAAACACCATCTATCCTCGGGAGAGGGTAACGGTTCTTGACCATTACCTAGTTCAACCTTCAGTAGTCTAAGAAAAACCTCAGAACACTATCTGCCTTCTTTGTGAAAAACATTAGGGTGCCCCATGGTGACACACTGAGCTGAATAAATCCTTTCTTCATCATATAATCTATTTGAATCCTTAAATCTTGTAACTTAAAAGGTTCCATCCGATAAGGAACCATAACAATCAGAGAATCACTGGGCTAGAGGTCTATTCCAAACTCGACATCACATTGAGGGGGTAAAGTCACAAAATCCTTAGGAAAAACATCTGAGAACTCCCCAAAAACCCTAGGGAATTCAGTTTCCACTACTCCCACTGACATCTCATCCAATAAGAAAAGAAGATGCTCTATACGCTGACTACCCACCTGAAAGCTCCACTCACCTATGAAAGAAACACATTGACCATCCATGAATAAAAACACGACTCTTCTATAGAAGCAATAAATAACGACATGCACAGAATACAACCAGTTGATACCAATAATAATATATTATGGTTTCATATGTAGCAAGAAAATATCCCCACGGGACTGATTCAGTCCCATCATTAGTCTACATCCCCGAAACACATCAAACAAGTTGGTCTAACCTTCAACTGGTGTAATCATTACTAGGGGAACAAGAAGACTCTCTACTTCTAGTCCCATAGAATGGGCTAGACTGGGTGAAAAAAATTAGTTCAACTCTATTGAATCAAACAAATCACAAGCATGAGTAATAAGCAAGATGATCATACCTCAAATGATCTTTTCCCCTGCTAGAATTGATACCTCTACTATGTGTAACTGACTACACCTAGCTCCTATTCCCCTCTGGTGATGACCACCCCCATGACTGCACCTAGGTCAAGGTCCTTGAGGAACACCCTAAGGCTAGCCTCTACCCGATCCGTCTCCCCTCGGTGGAGCATGATCCTACTATCCCTGCTTCTTAAATGTCCCAAACAGAAACTACTACTGATTATGGCATGAAACCTATCCACCTACACCATAATGAGATCAAACATCTATTGAAAAATGATTCTGAATATGCGCATAGACTCCACATATGAAACACATCGACCCCAATAAAATAGGAAATACATGAGGACTATAAGGTCAAAACAAAAATTGTTGAGCTCGACTCCCCACTGGTCGAAACCTCAAAGGCCCTGGTGCCTGAGACCTTATGCTGGTAACCCTTCCTTTAAAAGAACTCTATCGGTTCCCCTATCATGATAGACCTCCTTGTGAGTGCATCTGCTCAATCAAACCCTCCTCCTTCTGGACCTCTAACTATGTTGGAAATTTAAAGGGTGTAACCACGTACTATATAGAAGGATGAAGTGCCTCCTCTAGGCGTCTCACATGAGACTCCTCATTCAGAAATAGATTTGGGGAAAAACTAAGAAGATACTTGAACTTAATCCCCAAATATCTTACCGATATACTCCCCTACTAGAGGGAGAGTAACTCTTGCCTCTTCTCAGCCTTCATGGTCGATGAAAGAAATTCGGCTCAGAACTCCTTGAAATCGAACCACAAAACATCATCCTCCTTCCTCTCCCCCAGGTATAGCATCCACCACTGATATGAAACTCCCTATATCTGGCTCAATACTAAAGGAACCCAGTACTCTCTCAGAAAGGTGATTTTAATATCCTTGAGATAGATCTATGTCTCCACATCTAAAACACTACCCTCATACTTTTCCAAGGACTTCTGCTGGAAAGAACATAATGTTCTTTTCCATTGGTCATCCTCCTCCACTGGATCAACCCTCCGCCGATCAATCGGATCGGCCTGTTGAGCCTTGACTGCCCAAGACACACATGGAAAATGACCATGTTCCATAACTGAAAAAAGTAAATAAGGAAATCCTAATCCTGAGTAGTATGGAATTTTACTTAAGGTTCATTTTAACTCATTACTTATTTCAAATTCCCTAAAACTTCTAATTCCAATAGGAAATACAAGTCATTATGATGCATGTACCTTTTCTAGGGTCTTTATCCTATAAATGCTGTTGCCTCACTTGGTCATTCGATAGGCTTAGAGTCCTTGCATCGGATCATGGGGGGCCCTAAAATCCCATGTCCTAGCCAGTCTTCCCTGGCCTATGTCATGCACCAAGATCACCCAACACTATTTCTCTACCAACCCATGCTATAATCAATTTTCCTAACTCTAAAATTCATCATATCTCTCAACCATCACCTCTGATACCATTCTATCATGACCCCCTCTCTCCAAATATGCCCCTCCTGGACTAGAAATGAAGAAAGAGAGATAATGAACCCCGAGTCCCACCTCCAATAGACCTAGGGGTGGTGAATAGCACCAAGGGTAAAAATATCTCACAATATGGGATACATTACTCTTTATAAGAGACAATATTGGGATATAAGATTTATCAACCTCAAAACAACTCCAAGATATATATATATATATATATATATATATATATAATAAAACAAAAACCATACCACATGAATGTTTAAAAAAATTTCTACAAATACCAAGAAAATCTCGAAAGTAAATACCCAAAAGTAAAGCTAAGCAGTGACACATTGACTATCCCAAAGTATGAGCTAGTAATGCCCAAAACGGTCCCTACAGTCCTCCTAGAAACTTGAAAGTATTTCTATAATGTAGAGTGAGAATAAAAGTATACTCAGTAGGAAAACTAAAGTCTCTCATGCACAATTGGGAGAAGCATACTAATGCTCCCATGAGAAAACAAAAGAACCAACAACACCTAACAAGGTATTCTAACCATCCATGCCTCACCAAGGCATGATCACTAAGTAACACAAGTCAAGTAAAGTAATATAGTAAGCACATCGATTATAGGGTACCCTGTACCACTTTCCCACTAATTAGATACTCTCACACCTTAATGAAAAACATCCTGGCACTCCCACATCTTCAAAAATAACCACGTCACAACCTACCCATACACACTTAGGTCTCACAACCACATCTATCCCACAAACACATGGTCCAAATACCACATCACATCCCGCTCTCACACACCTAGTCTTTACAACTATGTCTCACCCGCAGACACTTGCTCCACATATCACATCACATCCCATCTCATCTTGAAAACACATGGGAAACACAACTCGCCCGCGCACACCTGGGCCTTACAAAACACAACCTGCCTGAAGAATCTTGGGCTATCACTACCTAGAAGAGGGAGAAAGTAAGAGTGGGTGTCTATCCATCCATCCTCCCACCGAGATGTTTGGGAAAGACACCCTCCCCTGTGACAATGGGGGTGTTTGGAGCATAGTTCTCAATTAGGGTGGAGTGTGTATAGAAAAAAGGAAATAAAGGTATAAATATATAGTATCAAACACTTAAGCCCAACCTATGGGTTCTTAAATAAACAATAAACCACTCCATAACACTACCAACTTTGCTACTACCTCTAAATACATTTATTAGCGATGGTCATTGTTGGGACCACTTTGTGTATGAAGATTGTATTTGTTGTCAATAGTTGTAAATGATGGTCAAAATGAGGAAGGAGACAAAGAAAGACTCCAAAGTTAATGAAGATCAGCTGAAGTGAGGATGCTTGGATAATTATTATGAAATCATAAAATTGAATGTCATCCTTGGGAAATTCTTCATGAAGTTAATTTAGACAATTTTTGATCTGATCCTTAGTTCAAAGCATGTGTATCAAAATAAGGTTTGTTTGTGAAATATAGTTCATGCGTGCAATATTGGCTTGGATTTTTTATGCGCAAACAGAGTTCCAAGACAAACACATGAAAATATAGAAAAGGCTTGGAGTACGTGGAAAATTAGGAAAAGTGTGTGAAAAAATGAGGTTGTGCGAAAGATTGGTTTTGCGTGCAATATGGAATACAGTTTAGAATTTTGCGCACAAATGGCGTTTTGAAATCAAAATGAAGAAAAATGGAAAAGGCAGAGAGTGAGCGGAAAATTGGGCAGAGTGCGTGAAAAAAAATGTTGCATGAAAGATTGGTTTTATGTGCAATATGGAATGCGGTGAGGAATTTTGTGCTCAATTGGTGTATTGTGATTAGAATGTCAAAAAATGAAAAAGTCAAGAGGAGTGCGAAAAATCAGAGATTCTTGCACAATGTGTGCAAAACATCAGACTTGTGTGTGTAAAATTGGTTGGGTGCAAAATGTGGGTTTGATGTTTTTTGTGCAATAGAGGCTTCATGTTCAGAATGATGAAAAATGGAAAAGTCATCAGGTGTGTAAAAAATCCAGGCAGTGTGCAAAAATAAAAGAAGTTGCATGTAATAGAAAGAAGTGAGAGACAGTTTTACATGCAGGAAGGGGTTTTACGTGTAGGAAGGGCCTTTACGCGCAAGGTCAAAAATGCCTATAAATATGAGGTGAACCCTTCTAATTTTTAAGGGCTTGACACTTAGAAAAATCCCAAGATCTGATGCGTGGGAAAATTAAAGTATAGAGTAGTTCATGAAAATAAGAAGTGCTGTATGAAAAAGGAAGTGCTGTGCGAAAAGTGAATTACTGCGTGAAAAAGAAGAGTTGCGCAAAAAGAATTTTTCGTGCCAAAAGGTGTTTTTACGCACAAGGCTTGAATTTTACACGCAAGACACCTATAAGGGTGCGCTAAAAATTTGAGGGTACCACAGAACTTTAACAAGTGTTATGCACTCTTGAAGTGTCTTGTGAAGAAGGAGAACCGCACCCTCTATGCGATGAAGAATCCACAAACAAGCAAATAGTTTTCTCAAACCCTACTATGTTTTCTGAAGTAGATCTTGTGAGTACACAACCGATGAATAGTCACCCTTGTAGTGCTTCGAGAAGATAGATCAACAAACCATCCTTAGTTCTGTGAAGAAGCATCACACATCCTCTGTGTGAAGAAGAAGATCCATGGAGCTCTCTTCTTGTACGAAGGTGAACACTCTCAGATATCATGATTTATATACACTATTTATAGGGGTGTTGTTGCTTGTGTGATGAGGAGACAGATGTGCAACTAAAATCATATCCGCAAAATGGAAGTAGGAAGTATACCAACACACTCTTGTGTTGATATTGATAACAGAAGAAAGAATATAAGACACTACTGCACTATTAAATATTATACTATGTTAGTCAGAAGGAAGAGAAGAAGAAGAAGAGAGTGGACAATCTATATTCAATTATTCAGGCTATAACAACTGTGATAAATCTAAGATGAACTGGTCTTTATTGTTCTGATAATCACAAAGGGAGTTTGTGATTCTAGCAGGTAGAAGAAGAAATCTCAGTGCAGCTGGTTTTGTATTGAAGAATAAGGGGAAGAAGAGTGTGCACCTTCTAGGTTTTCTACAGAGAAATAAGTGGGTGTTTACTTACATGCTGCTAGGCAAGTAACAAGTTAAGAGAGGAAGAACAAAGTAGAACTGTGACATCCAACAGGTCACAATAGATGAAAGACTCTATTGGTGTTGCAAACCCTTATCAACGTAGATAAGAGTCTGTCTATACTGGGAGTATAAATAACTAGTGAGTGTAAGGGCATATCCTACTCATTTCAAGTAGGAAGAGGATTGTTTCCCTTCCCCCTCCGAGTATAGGGACTCACATAGGGAAGCAATTATCTCTTTCCCTCCTCTAAGTTTAGGGAGAAACACTGACAAGAGGATTGTTTTCCTAGTCAACCCACTGTAACAACATATCACATTATAGTGGAGAATCAATGCACTGGTCATTCCCATTCATGGAAAGGACGTAGATGCTCTTATTGAGTAGTGAACCTTGTGAAAATATCATGTGCATATTTTTACTGCTTTCTATTATTGCATGATATATGGAAAAGACAATAAGAGAATCAAGATCCTAACAGGTCAGGAGGTACAAGGATAAAAAGTTGGAATTGGTTTTAAAAGTCCCCAACCCTGATTCACCCCCCTCTCAGTGTTAGGATTATCCCAAACTGGTCCTCTCAATTGGTATTAGAGGGATAGGTTCACATCTGTTGGATTATTCATTATGAAGTTATTCTCTTTTGAAGACTTGAGATTCTTTCTCGATTCAACAATGAAGTGCAGTTTTGATGAAGAGTCAGTAATCTCTGATCAGAATTCTATATCTACCAAAACCATGATGAATAGGAAAAAGAAGGAGAATAGAAAGTTGAAGAATAAGTCCCTCTTATCTAAATAAGAGGATGCATCTGGTTCTCCATATCCGGATGACATTGAAGACACACCAGACTAGGAAAGTAATAATAGGGTGGCTTAAGTCCCCACCAAGAAGATGGAAAACCTTCCTACCTCAAATGATCAAGAGGTATGTGTTAGTATATTTAGAAATTATTCTCAGTATAAAAATGCTAGCACAAGTGATGATGATCAATCTACAACCTCTCAAGAAATATCAGTTGATAGATTAATAATGATTCAGCATGGTATCCCAAAATAAAGTACATCACTAGTTTGTGGAGTATTTCAATGCATGCTGAAAAATATCACTCAGTTGTAAGAAGAAACTGATGTTTTGGAGAAAGGATTTGAAGCCAAAATTGTTGAGTGTTTAAAGATGTCGAGACAGGTTAGAGCCTTTGAAGCAACAAAGATGGAATTTGAATTAAGTTCTTCAAATTGGCTCAAAGACGTTGAAGAAAGAGAGGGAGTCATCAAGACTCTAGAAGATAAGATCCATGAACTTAAAGATGAGTTGAAAAGGAGCAATAAATCAAGGAGGTATATTTGGAAGAAGACTCTAAGAAGATTAAATAACTTGACTCATTATTACAAAACAAATTAAAGATGCATGAAGATGAAGTTAAAATATTGAAGAAGGCTTGTGAAGATAAGATGAGTATGATTGAAGACCAAAAATTCATCCTCAATATGAAATGTCTAGAGTTGGAAGCTCAGTTGACCAATCTTTAGAAGACACATATTAAGTCTCCACAAAATAAGTAAATTGTTTTTGTTAGTACTCAATGTTCATTGGAGGATTATACTGTAAAAATATCTCCAACATGTGATAAGAAGATCATGAATTCCCTCATTGATCCATTACAAGAAGTTGATAAAGTAAAGGTATCATCCATACCAACTTGTACTAATGTTTCTAAAATTTCTTATACAAAAAGTATAGGTTGGAGGAAAAAGTATAAACAAGTATGGATGAAGAAGAGTGAGAAGAAACCTACCACCATGGCTAGGGTGGATAGGGGAAAGAGTGTGGAAGATAGATCCCAAAGAAATCACAAAATACCAAGAAGAAGACTCACCAACCTTATCAAGAAGATGGTAAGAAGTAAGGTTTGTTGGTCAATGATGGTGCTGTAACATATTTGGGAAATGTGGACTGGATTGTTGGTACACTCCCTTAAATATAAAATCACAGAGAAATCCCATATCAAGGGGTAGAAATCCAGAGAAGAAGAATCAACATCCACAGATCCATAAGAATCTATATAATGGAAACAGATTTGGAATGTTAGATAACATCTGTGATGTATGCAATAGGAGTGGTCACATGAATGGTGGATGTTCATTTCAACAGATACCCAAAGCTGATAAGAAAATAAGATCGCAAGAGTTGGCTATGAAAGAAAAAGCATCCTTGGGAAGTAGTCAAAAGAATGTTGGAAAAGTGAACACTTCCAAGAAGACTCTATGGAGGAAAGTTGAGAAGTCCTTGGATTCTAAATCCAAGAAGGTGAAGGGTAGTGCATCCAATAGAAATACTAAGAAGGATTCCACTTAGAAGAAGCCATATAGAAGATCCAATCTTGATGCCTCAGTCCTTAATGATATATTGGTGGTTTGGCCAGAATATTTGGAAAGAATGAGAAAGATGGAAGATGCACTGGATAAGGCTAGTGCTAAAAACAAAAAAAAGATTCTACATAAAGACAAAAGACTTCTGTGTGTGAGGTGTAACAAGGCTGGTCACACTGTTAGAAGATGCTTTGAATTTACTCCATCCCAATGAGAATTTCTCAAGAAGATTAATGTTGCACCAGGAGATTCTATTGCTTTGAAATCTCTTCAAGAGAGAAGAATCACACACAATGAAATGGAAGATGTACTAAGACCCACACCATTAAAATTAGCATTGAAGATTAGTTTTGAAAGTGTGAATAATGGATCATCTTGGTTGAGAAAATCATCTCAACCTTCTTGTTCACATTGATGGACCAAGTAGGATCCACCTTATTCCCTAAAATATTTGTGTATGGTATTTGTTCTTATTTTATAGGTAATTGAAGGTGAATCAAGATCTCAGGGGGAGAACCTGAGATTCAGTGATTAGAAGTTTTCCCTTGAGGGGGAGACACATAAAGAAGATGCCAGAGTCATTATCACAATCAGTATCAACATCAGTTGGTATAAAATTCAATTACTATGAATATTGTCTGAAGATCATATCATTGGAAAAGGTATGTTATTTATAAATCTCTCATCCTTGGTTACTCAAAATAAATATCATTCTACAAAGGGGGAGTAACAAAGATAATCAGTGATATAAGAGGAGTGGAAGTTCCCTAAGGCCACTTATTATTCTAATTGAACTTGAATGTTTTTGATCCATTTGTTGAAGTAAGTGCATGAGTTTCAGTTTGATTATTTTATATCACACTTATTATCTATAGCATGGAATGAAAGTGGAAGTCCCTTGAAGACAAGTGTATGAGTTCTCATCTCATGAGGTGTCATATTCAGTGGGTAATAGACAACTTTGTTGTCTAAATCAAATCCTCTTGTTTTCAACACCGAGCATTGCTCAAGTAGACTTAGAGTGAAATGATTGATGGCACATTGCTTAAGTATGAAATGATACCCTATTTTCCATGAACTTTTTATTTATTGTCAATAAGGGGGATAGAAGTGAAATGAAAGTTTTGAGGAAAGAAAGAAGTTAGGGGAGAGAGAATATTCTCATTTTGACATTGATACATTTATTTTAGGATAAGTCTTAAGGTATTAACAACAAAATACAAATGGGGATATTTTTGGGACTACTTTGTGTATGAAGATTGTCTTTATTGTCAATAGTTTTCAATTCTAGTCAAAATGAGGAAGGAGATGAAGAAAGACTCCAAAGTTAATGGAGATCAGCTAAAGTGAAGATTCCTAGAGAATTGTTATGCAATAATAGCCTTGAATGTCATCTTCAAGAAATTTTCTGTGAAGTTAATTCAGACAATTGTTGAGCTGATTCTTAGTTCAAAGCACGTGTATCAAAGGTGATACATTGTGTACAACAATAAAGAATAGTGATAAAATTAGAAGATGCATTGCTGGTATGTATTTTACAAATATCATAAGTTATAGGACCTTATGATACAAGCCTTATGAAGGAAAGGGGGATAAATGATGATGCCAGTCATATACAGTTTTGATTGTAAGGAAAGATGTTGTTGGAGTTAGTGATGAAAGAAGAAGAGTTGTTGAAGACGCCACATCATAGAGAAGAATCATGAAGGTTATGGCCAAAACATATATTAAAGGTGGCACTGTTTTCCAGTTTTTTCCAAAATTTTGGTAAAATATGGTGCACGAAAGATTAGGTTTGTGCATGAAAAATCAGGTTTGTACGCAAAATATTGTTCATGTGTGCAATATTGGCTTGGATTTTTATGCACAAGCGGAGTTCCTAGACCGGCACATGAAAATATGGAAAAGGAATGGAGTGCACAGAAAATTGAGAAAAGTGAGTAAAAAATGAGGTTGTGTGAAAGATTTGTTTTGCACGCAATATGGAATTCAGTTTATAATTTTGCACGCAAATGGTGTTTTGGAATCATAATTAAGAAAAATGGAAAGGGTAGGGAGTGCGTGAAAAATTGGGCAGAGTGTGTGAAACGAAATGTTGTGAAAAAGATTGGGTTTGCACACAATATGGAGCATGGTGTGGAATTTTTCATGCAATTGGTGTATTGTGATTAGAATGTCAAAAAATGAAAAATTCAAGAGGAGAAAAAAAAATCGGATATGATCGCACAATGTGTGCGAAACATCAGACTTGTGTGCGTAAAATTGGTTGGGCACAAAATGTGGGTTTGATGTTTTTCATGCAAGAGAGGCTTCATTTTCAGAATGATGAAAAATGGAAAATTCATGAGGTGCGTGTTAAATCCAGGTGGTGCATGAAAATAATGGAAGTTGCGCATAATAGAAAGAAGTGAGAGATAATTTTACGCACAGGAAGGGGTTTTACGTGCAGGAAGGGCTTTTAACCGCATGGTCAAAAAATGCCTATAAATATGAGGTGACCACCTCTCATTTTTTAAGGGCTTGACACTTATAAAAATCCCAAGCTTTGACGCATGGTAAAAATAAATTATAGAGTAGTGCGCGAAAATAATAAGTGCTGCGCAAAAAAGAAAGTGCTGCGCAAAAAGCGAATTTCTGCGTGAAAAAGAAGAGTTGTGCGAAAAGGCTTTTTCACCCCAAAATGTGTTTTTATGCACAAGGTTTGAATTTTACACACAAGATACCTATAAGGGTGTTCTAAAAATTTGAGGGTATCGTAGGCCTTTAAAAAGTGTTATGTACTCTTTAAGTGTCTTGCGAAGAAGGAGAACTGCACCCTCTGTGCAAAGAAGAATCCACAAACAAGCGACTGGTTTTCTCAAACCCTCATGGTGTTTTGTGAAAAAGATCTCATGAGTACATGTAAAACCCCACCCCTACCTCATTGGATTAAGGAGGTAGTGAGGGCTACTTGGCCTTAAGCGACGTTCCCAAGGCACCAAAGGCTGGAAATGAATGACGAGGGCTTCAAAATCAAGATGGGGAACGATTTCCCTTAAGAAAAAACCAACCAAAACATCCACTAACAGCCACTGTATGATGCATATCAATTCAATTACCCAACCATGCATTCCCAAAAGACAATCAAGTTGTTCCACAACAAAAATCAAAACCAATACAACTAGACATGTCCACACAACATCAGAGTACACTGTGGAAACTAAACAACCAAACACCACAAGCCATGACACCACCACAGTTCCATGCCAAGCTCCAAGCTCCAAGCTCCACTAAGGGATCACAATGATCCACTAAAGGAGGATGATGCTTTAACTTTTCCCATGTCTCGGTACACAACATCTGCAAAGACACCAACATGCCAAAGCAGGGGGTGAGTACTAAAACTCAGTAGGATTTACCCAAATGACTTCCCTACACATGCCACTAGGATAAAAACGTTAGTACATTTATACAAAATAGTTTATATAAATTAAATCACAAGTGAAACCGTTTTCATAAGCCAAAAATGCCCTTACCAAGCCATCACACCCAAACCAAGCAACCAAGGGAAATCCAACCAAACAAGCCACAACCATTCCAACATTTACCCATTAGCACCAATTCCATCTTACAAAGCAATGCACAATAAAAAAACCATACAACCAAACAACCAAATGGTGGAGCTTCTATCCAACCCATTCACCCATTCACACTAAGTTACACTTCCCATCCACTTATCCTTGATGGTGGCCCTTCCGTCCACTATCCATCCCTTTTTTATAGAGGTACTTCTCACCACTTCCACATAACATTCAAAATAGCCAATGCCAAGCATATAACCCACCAAGGTCACAACCACATGCAATCAACCAATTCCATTGCACATCAATCCACTTCAATAAATCAATCATTTATTGAAAACCATTTTCCATGTCAAAAAACATTTCAATAAAACAACCCTCTGACTGAAAACCATTTCCATCAATAATTTTCACAAATCAACCATAGCATCCCATTTTAAAATCTCAATTTTAAAATCCATAACAACAAAATTTCACCACAAAACCCTCTTTTTCCCAAAAACCCCCAAAACATCACCCAAGGGATTTCCAACCAATTTCGCATAACAATTCACAATTAATTTTCAGCACAACAATTAATTTTAACAAGGAACTACTAGTTCTAACCAAGTGGAGTCGAGAGAGAAGCCACCTACCTTTAGGGTTCCTGAGAAATCGAACCACAAGCCACCACACCTCAAATCCAGAAAATGCACCACCGAAACCTCTCTAGACCCCCTTTACCTAACATCCACAAGCCTTAATATTAACATCCAAGGCAACCAAAACCCTAGATATACAAACAAAAAGTGCAGATCTATAAAATCGCGAAAGAGAAGGATGTAGATCTAGAGGAAAACAAAAGAGAAACA
The DNA here is from genome assembly GCA_963277665.1 of Viscum album. NCBI lineage: Eukaryota > Viridiplantae > Streptophyta > Magnoliopsida > Santalales > Viscaceae > Viscum > Viscum album. The sequence goes on from OY728137.1 coordinate 136,120,312, forward strand.
AGAGGAGAGACTTACCTAAAAGAAACCACCTTCAAAATGCCTTGAAACCCCTTTGAAACGCTTCCAAATCGAGTGGGAGATCACCCTTAACCCCTGAGAACCCAAAATAACAAGTGAGGATCGAGTGGGAGGGAGATTGGAGTGAAATAGGTTAAGCCCGAGGGAGCCTGGAACTTATAACCCTATTTTTAAGTGGCCTCACGGTTAGCCCACACGATTTGGAAAACCATGCGCTAACCATGCCCATGCTACTGTCTCAGCAGCAAGGGTCCACATGGTTTCCTCGCACGGTTTGGCAAACCGTGCGTAGGCCATGTGAAGCCTACTGTCTCCCCTACATGGTTTCCTGGAGAACCCACACGGTTTCCACTAACCATGCTCAAACCGTACACCCCTTTAAAAGCCTCCAAAATCATCCAAAACCATTCCAAACTCTCCCAACCTCTTCCCAACTCATACCATGCACTTTAAACACATAAAAATACATAAAAAAGGCCATATACCTCAAACTGGGGGTGCTATAGTACACAACCAGTGAATACTCACCCTTGTAGTGCTTCGAGAAGATAGATCAACAAACCATCCTTGGTTCTGTGAAGAAGCATCACACATCCTCTGCATGAAGAAGAAGATCCCTAGAGCTCTCTGCTTGCACAAAGGTGAACACTCTCTGATTGCACGATTTATATACACTATTTGCAGGTGTGTTGTTGCTTGTGTGATGAGGATCCAGATGTGAAACTAAACTCATATCCGCACAATGGAAGTAGAAAGTATACCAACACACTCTTCTGTTGGTATTGATAATAAAAGATAGAGTATAAGACACTACTTTAATATTCAATATTATACTGTTTCAGTCAAAAGGAATAGAAGAAGAAGAAGAGAGTGGACAATCTATATTCAATTATTCAGGCCATAAAAACTGTGATGATGCTAAGATGAGCTGATCTTAATTTTTCTAATAATAAAAAAGGGAGTTTGTGATTCTAGCAGGTAGAAGCATAAATATCAGTGCTACTATTTTTGCACTGAAGAATAAGGGGAATAAGATTGTGAAACTTTTAGGTTTTCTGGAGAGGAAGAAGTGGGTGTTTACTTGCATGATTCTAGGAAAGTAACAAGTTAAGAGAGGAAGAAAAAAGTATCACTGTGACATCTAACATGTCACAATAGATGGAAGACTATATTGGTGTTTCAAAACCTTATAAATATAGGTAAGAGGTTGTCTATACTGGCATTATAAAGAACCAGTGAGTGTAAGGGCATATCCCACTCATTGCAAGTTGGAAGAGGATTGTTTCCCTTCCCCATCCGAGTGTAGGGAATCACACTGGGAAGTGATTATCTTCTTCCCTACTCCAAGTGTAGGGAGCCACACTGACTAGAGGATTGTTTTCCTAGTCAACCCACTGTAAAAAAATATCACATTATAGTGGAGAATCTATGCACTGGTCATTCCCATTCATGGAAAGGATGTAGCTACTCTTATTGAGTAGTGAACCTTGTGAAAATATCATGTGCATATTTTTACTACTTTCTATTATTGCATGTGATAGGGAAAAGACAATAAGATAATCAAGATCCCAACAGGTCAGGAGGTACAAGGATAAAAAGTTGGAATTGATTTAAAAAGTCCCCGACCCTGATTCACCCCCTCTCAGTGTCAGGATTATCCCAAACTGGCCCTCTCAATTGGTATCAGAGGGATAGACTCACCTATATTGGATTATCTATTATGAATTTATTCTCTTTTGAAGACTTGATATTCTTTCTTGATTCAACAATGAAGTGCAGTTTTGATGAAGAGTCAGTTATCTATGAGCAGAATTATATATCTACCAAAACCATGATGAACAGAAAAAAGAAAAAGAAGAGAAAGTTGAAGAAGAAGTCCCTCTTATCTAAAGAAGAGGAAGCATCTGGTTCTCCATATCTGGATGACATTGAAGACACACCGGACTTGGAAAGTAATGATAAGGGGTCTCAAGTACCTACCAAGAAGATGGAAAACCTTCCTACCTCAACTGATAAAGAGGTATGTGTTAGTATATTTATAAAATATTCTCAGGATGAAAATGATAGCACAAGTAGTGATGATCAATCTACAACCTCTCAAGAAATATCAGTTGATAGATTAATAATGATTCTGCATGTTATCCCTATATAAAGTACATCCCTGGTTTGTGGAGTATTTCAATGCATGCTGAAAAATATCACTCAGTTGGAAGAAGAAACTGATGTTTTGGAGGAAGAATTTCAAGAAAAAATTGTTGAGTATTTAATGATCTCGAGATAGGTTGGATCCTTTGAAGCAACAAAGATGAAATTTGAATGAAGTTCTTCAAAGTGTGTCAAAGATGTTGAAGAAAGATAGGGAGTCAACAAGACTCTAGAGGAGAAGATCCATGCACTTGAAGATGAGTTGAAAAGGAGCAATGAAGTCAAGGAGGTATATTTGGAAGAAGACTCTAAGAAGATCAAAGAACATGACTCTTTGTTAAAAAACAAAGTAAAGATGCATGAATATGAAGTTGAAAGATTGAATAAGTCTTGTGAAGATAATATGACTATGATTGAAGACCAAAAAGTCATCCTCAATATGAGATGTCTAGAGTTGGAAGCTCAGTTGACCAGTCTTGAGAAGACACATATTGAGTCTCCACAAAAGAAGGAAATAGTTGCAACTAGTACTCAATGTTCACTGGAGGATTATAATGTCAAAATATCTCCAACATGTGATAATAAGATCATTACTTCCCTCATTGATCCATCACAAGTAGCTGAGATAGAAAATGTATCATCCATACCAACTTGTACTAATGTTTCTAAAATTGCTTGTACAAAAAGTGAAGGTTGGAGGAAAAATTATAAACAAGTATGGATAAAAAAAAGTGAGAAGAAACCTACCAATATGGCTATGGTGTATAGGGGAAAGAGTGTGGAATATATATCCCCAAATAAATCACAACATACCAAGAAAAAGACTCACCAAACTTATCAAGAAAATGGCAAGAAGTCAAGGTTTGTTGGTCAATGCTGGTGCTGCAACTGATTTGGGCATTGTGCACTGGATTGTTGGTACAATCCCTTAAATATAAAAGCATAGAGAAATCCCATATCAAGGGGTAAAAATATAGAGAAGAAGAAGTAACATCCATAGATCCAGAAGCATCTATATACTACAAACAGATTAGGAATGTTAGATAACATCTGGGATGTATGCAATAGGAGTGGTCACAAGAATGGTGCATGCTCATTTCAACAGATACCCAAAGCTGATAAGAAAAGAAGATCGTAAGAGTTGGTTATGAAAGAAAAATCATCCTTGGGAAGTAGTCAGAAGAATGTTGGAAAAGCAAACACTCTCAAGAAGACTCTAAGGAGGAAATTTGATAAGACCTTGGATTCTAAATCCAATAAGGTGAAGGGTTGTGTATCCAAAAGAACTACTAAGAAGGATTCCACTCAGATGAAGCCATGTAGAAGATCCAATCTTGATTCCTCAGTCCCAAATGATATATTGGTGGTTTGGATAGAATATTTGTAAAGAATGAGAAAGATGGAAGATTTACTGGCTAAGGCGAGTGCTAAAAACAAAAATAAGATTCTACATGAAGACAAAGAAGTTCTGTGTGTGAGGTGTAACAAGGCTGGTCACACTATTAGAAGATGATTTGAATTTACTCTAGTCTAATGAGAATTCCTCAAGAAGATTAGTGTTGCACCGGGAGATTCTAGTGCTTTGAAATCCCTTCAAGAGAGAAAACTCACACACAATGAAATGGAAGATGTACTAAGACCCACACAATTACAATCATCATTGAATATCAGTTGTGAAAGTGTGAATAATGGATCATCTTGGTTAAGAAAATCATCTCAACCTTCTTGTTCACATTGATGGAGCCAGAAGGATCCACCTTATTCCCTTAAATATTTGTGTATTGTATTTGTTCTTATATTACAGGGAATTGAAGGTGAAGCAATCTCTCAGGGGGAGAACCTGAGATTTAGTGATTATAAGTGTTCCCTTGAGGGGGAGACACATGAAGAAGATTCCAGAGTCATTGTCACAATTAGTATCAACATCAGTTGGTATAAAATTAAATTACTCTAAAGATTGTCTGAAGATCATTTCATTGGAAAAGGTATGTTATTTCTAAATATCTCATCCTTGGTTACTCAAAATAAATATCATTCTACAAAGGGGGAGTAACAAATATAATCAATGACATAAGAAGAGTGAAAGTTTCCCAAGGCCACTTATTCTTCTAATTCCAATTGAATGTTTTTGATCCATTTGTTGAAGTAATTGAAGGAGTTTCAGGTTGATTATTTTATATCACACTTATTATCCAAAGCCTGGAATGAAAGTGGAAGTCCCTTGAAGACAAGTGTATGAGTTCTCATCTCACGAGGTATCATATTTAGTGGGTAATGGACAAATTTGTTGTCTAAATCAAATCCTCTTGTTTTCTAAACCGAGCATTGCTCAAGTAGAGTTAGAGTGAAATGATTGATGGGACATTTCTTAAGTATGAAATGATACCCAATATGCCATTAACTTTGTATTTCATGTCAATAAGGGGGAGATAAGTGAAATGAAAGTCTAGGGGAAAGAAAGAAGTTAGGGGAGTGAAAAGATTCTCATTTAGACATTGACACATTCATTTTAGGATAATTCTTAAGGTATTAACAACAAAATACAAAGGGGGATATTGTTGGGACCACTTTGTGTATGAAGATTGTCTATGTTGTCAATAGTTGTCAATGCTAGTCAAAATGATGTAGGAGATGAAGAAAGACTCCAAAGTTAATGGAGACCAGCTAAAGTGAGGATTCTTGGAGAATTGTTATGCAATCATAGAATTGAATGTCATCCTCCTGCAATTCTCTATGAAGTAAATTCAGACAATTATTGAGATGATCCTTAGTTCAAAGCACGTGTATAAAAGGTGATACATTGTGTACAACAATGAAGAATGATGATAAAATAAGATGATGAATTTATGATTTGTATTTCATAAATATCATAAGTTATAAGAACTTTTGATACAATCATTATGAAGGAAAGGGGGAGAAACGATGATGCCAGTCATATACAGTTTTGATTGGAAGGAAAGATGCTGGTGGAGTTAGTGATTAAAGCAGAAGAGTTAATGAAGATTCCACATCATAGAGAAGAAGAATGAAGGTTATGGACAAAGCATATATTGAAGGTGGTGTTGTTTTCCAGTGTTTGCCAAAATTTTGGTAAAATATGGTGTGCAGAAGATCAGGTTTGTGCACGAAAAATCAGTTTTGTTAGAGAAAGATTTTTCATGCACACAATATTAGCTTGGATTTTTATGCACAAACGGAGTTCCAAGACCGACACATGAAAATATGGAAACGGCATAGAATGCTCGTAAAATTGGGAAAAGTGCGCAAAAAAATGAGGTTGTGCTAAAGATTGGTTTTGTGCGCAATATGGAATGTGGTTTATAATTTTGTGCACAAATGGTGTTTTGAAATCAGAACGAAGAAAAATGGAAAAGGCAGGGAGTGCGCGAAAAATTAGGCAGAGTGTGTGAAAAAAAGGTTGTGCGGAAGATTGGTTTTGTACGCAATATGGGATGTAGTGTGTAATTTTGCGCGCAATTGGTGTATTGTGATTAGAATGTCAAAAAATGAAAAATTCAATAGGAGTATGAAAAATCCGAGATGCTCGCACAATGTGCGCAAAACGTCAGACTTGTGTGCCTAAAATTTGTTGGGCGCAAAATGTGGTTTTGATGTTTTTTTTGTGAAAGAGAGGATTCATGTTAAGAATTATTAAAAATGGAAAAGTCATGAGGTGCACCAAAAATCCAGGCGGTGCGTGAAAATAAAGGAAGTTGCGCGTAATAGAAAGAAGTGAGAGACAGTTTTACGCGTAGGAAGGGGTTTTACGTGCAGGAAGGGATTTTACGCGCAGGGTCAAAAATGCCTATAAATATGAGGTGACCCCTCTCATTTGTTAAGGGATTGACACTTAGACAAATCCCAAGCTCTGACACATGGGAAAATTAAAGTATAGAGTAGTGCGTGAAAATAAGAATTACTGTGCGAAAAAGGAAGTGCTGCGCGAAAAGTGAATTTCTGTGCGAAAAAGAATTGTTGCGCGAAAAGACTTTTTCGTGCCAAAAGGTGTTTTTATGCACAAGGTTTGAATTTTATGTGCAAAACACCTATAAGGGTGAGATAAAAATTTGAGGGTACCACAGGACTTTAACAAGTGTTATGCACTCATGAAGTGTCTTGTGAAGAAGGAGAATCACACCCTCTGTGCGAAGAAGAAGCGATAAAAAAGCGACTGGTTTTCTCAAACCCTCACAGTGTTTTGTGAACCATATCTCGTGAGTACACAATTAGTGAATAATCACCCTTATAGTGCTTCAAGAAGATAGATCAACGAACCATCCTTGGTTCTGTGAAGAAGCATTACACGTCCTCTGCGTGAAGAAGAAGATCCGTGGAGCTCTCTGCTTGAACGAAGGTGAACACTCTCTGATTTCATGATTTATATACACTATTTGCAGGGGTGTTATTGCTTGTGTGATGAGGAGACAGATGTGCAACTAAACTCATATCCGCACAATGGAAGTAGGAAGTATACCAACATACTCTTCTGTTGATATTGATAACAGAAGAAAGAATATAAGACACTACTGCACTATTCAATATTATACTCTGTCAGTTAGAAGGAAGAGAAGAAGAAGAAGAGAGTGGACAATCTATATACAATTATTCAGGCCATAACAACTGTGATGATGCTAAGATGAGCTGATATTCATTGTTCTGATAATCACAAAGGGAGTTTGTGATTCTAGCAGGTAGAAGTAGAAATCTCAGTGCAGCTGGTTTTGCATTGAAGAATAAGGGGAAGAAGAGTGTGAACCTTATAGGTTTTCTACAGAGAAAGAAGTGGGTGTTTACTTACATTCTGCTAGGCAAGTAAAAAGTTAAGATAGGAATAACAAAGTAGCACTGTGACATCTAACAGGTCACAACAGATGGAAGACTCTATTGGTGTTGCAAACCCTTATCAACATAGATAAGATACTATCTATACTGGCAGTATAAAGAACCAGTGAGTGTAAGGGCATATCCTACTCATTGAAAGTTGGAATAGGATTGTTTCCATTCCCCCTCCGAGTGTAGGGACTCACATTGGGAAGCAATTATCTCCTTCCCTCCTCTAAGTGTAGGGAGAAACACTGACAAGAGAATTGTTTTCCTAGTCAACCCACTGTAACAACATATCACATTATAGTGGAGAATCAATGCACTGGTCATTCCCATGCATGGAAAGGACGTAGCTGCTCTTATTGAGTAGTGAACCTTTTGAAAATATCATGTACATATTTTTACTGCTTTCTATTCTTGCATGCAATAAGGAAAAGACAATAAGAGAATCTAGATCCTAACAGGTCAGGAGGTACTAGGATAAAAAGTTGGAATTGGTTTAAAAAGTCCCCAACCATGATTCACCCCCCTCTCAGTGTTAGGCTTATCCCAAACTGGTCCACTCAATTGGTATTAGAGGGACATGTTCACCTCTATTGGATTTTCTATTGTGAAGTTATTCTATTTTAAAGACTTGAGATTCTTTCCTGAGTCAACAATGAAGTGTAGTTTTGATGAAGAGTCAATTATCTCTGAGCAGAATTCTATATCTACCAAATCCATGATGAACAAGAAAAATAAGGATAAGAGAAAGTTGAGGAAGAATCCCCTATTATCTAAAGAAGAGGAAGCATATGGTTCTCCATATCTAGATGACATTGAAGACACACCATACATGGAAAGTAATGATAAGGTGGATTAAGTCCCCACCAAGAAGATGGAAAACCTTCCTACCTCGACTGATCAAGAGGTATGTGTTAGTATATTTAGAAATTATTCTTAGGATGAAAATTCTAGCACAAGCGGGGATGATCAATCTACAACCTATCAAGAAATATCAGTTGATAGATTAAGAATGATTCTGCATGGTATCCCTAAATAAAGTAAATCCCTAGTTTGTGAAGTATTTCAATGCATGCCGAAAGATATCATTCAGCTGGAAGAAGAAATAGATGTTTTGGAGAAAGGATTTCAAGAAAAAATTGTTGAGTGTTTAAAGCTCTTGAGACTGGTTGGAGCCTTTGAAGCAAAAAAGATAGAATTTGAATTAAGTTCTTCAAAGTGGGTCAAAGATGTTGAAGAAAGAGATGGAGTTAACAAGACTCTAGAAGATAAGGTCCATGCACTTGAAGATGAGTTGAAAAGGAACAATGAAGTCAAGGAGGTATATTTGGAAGAAGACTCTAAGAAGATCAAAGAACTTGACTCTTTGTTACAAAACAAAGTAAAGATGCATGAAGATGAAGTTGAAAGATTGAATAATTCTTGTGAAGATAAGAGGAATATGATTGAAAACCAAAAAGTCATCCTCAATATGAGATGTCTATAGTTGGATGCTCAATTGACCAATCTTGAGAAGACACATATTGAGTCTCCACAAAAGAAGGAAATAGTTGCTTCTAGTACTCAATGTTCATAGGAGGATTCTACAGTCAAAATATCTCCAAAACGTGATAATAATATCATGACTTCCCTCATTGATCCATCACAAGTAGCTGATAAAGTAAAGGTATCATCCATACCAACTTGTACTAATGTTTCTAAAATTGCTTGTACAAAATGTGAAGGTTGGAGGAAAAAGTATAAACAAGTATTTATAAAGAAAAGTGAGAAGAAACCTACCACCATGGCTATGGTGGATAGGGGAAAGAGTGTGGAAGATATATCCCCAAAGAAATCACAAAATACCAAGAAGAAGACTCACCAACCTTATCAAGAAGATGGCAAGAAGTCAAGGTTTGTTTGTCAATGCTGGTGCTGCAACAGATTTGGGAATTTTTCATTGGATCATTGGTACAATCCCTTAAATATAAAAGCACAGAGAAAGCCCATATCAAGGGGTAGAAATGCAGAGAAGAATAAGCAATATCCACAGATCCAGAAGCATCTATATACTGCAAATAGATTTGGAATGTTAGATAACATCTGGGATGTATGCAATAGGAGTGGTCACATGAATGGTACATGTTCATTTCAAGAGGTACCCAAAGCTGATAAGAAAAAAATATCGCAAGATGTGGCTATGAAAGAAAAAACATCCTTGGGAAGTAGTCAGAAGAATGTTAGAAAAGCGAACACTCCCAAGAAGACTCTAAGGAGGAAAGTTGAGAACTCCTTGGATTCTAAATCCAAGAAGGTGAAGGGTGGTGCATCCAAAAGAACTACTAAGTAGGATTCCACTTAGAAGAATCTATACAGAAGGTCAAATCTAGATGCCTCAGTCCCTAATGATATATTGTTGGTTTGTCCAAAATATTTAGAAATAATGAGAAAGATGGAAGATGCACTGGCTAAGGATAGTTCTGAAAACAAAAAGATGATTCTACATGAAGGCAAATAAGTTCTATGTGTGAGGTGTAACAAGGCTGGTCACACTGTTAGAAGATGCTTTGAATTTACTCCAGTCTAATGAGAATTCCTCAAGAAGATTAATGTTTCACAGGGAGATTCTAGTGCTTTGAAATCGCTTCAAGTGAGAATACTCACACACAATGAAATGAAAGATGTATTAAGACCCACATAATTACAATTAGCATTAAATATCAGTTGTGAAAGTGTGAATAATGGAACATCTTGGTTGATAAAATCATCTCAACCTTCTCGTTCACATTGATGGAGCAAGAAGGATCCACCTTATTCCCTTAAATATTTGTGTATTGTATTTGTTCTTATATTATAGGGAATTGAAGGTGAAGTAAGATCTCAGGGGGAGAACCAGAGATTCAGTGATTAGAAGTGTTCCCTTGAGGGGGAGACACATGAATAAGATGCTAGAGTCATTATCAGAATCAGTATCAACATCAGTTGGTATAAAATTCAATTACTCTGAAGATTGTCTGAAGATTGTCTGAAGATCATGTCATTGTAAAAGGTATGTTATTTATAAATCTCTCATCCTTGTTTACTCAAAATAAATATCATTCTACAAAGGGGGAGTAACAAAGATAATCAGTGACATAATAAGAGTGAAAGTTCCCCAAGGACACTTATTCTTCTAATTGCACTTGAATTTTTTTGATCCATTTGTTGAAGTAAGTGCAAGAGTTTTTGGTTGATTATTTTATATCACACTTATTATCCAAAGACTGGAATCAAAGTAGAAGTCCCTTGAAGACAAGTGTATGAGTTCTCATCTCATGAGGTGTCATATTCAGTGGGTAATGGAAAACTTTGTTGTCTAAATCAAATCCTCTTGTTTTCTACACCGAGCATTGCCCAAGTAGAGTTAGAGTGAAATGATTGATGAAACATTTCTTAAGTATGAAATGATACCCTATCTGCCATGAACTTTGTATTTATTGTCAATAAGTGGTAGAGAAGTGAAATGAAAGTCTAGGGGAAATAAAAAAAGTTAGGAGAGAGAGAAGATTCTCATTTTGACATTGACACATTCATTTCAGGAGAAGTCTTAAGGTATTGACAACAAAATACAAAGGGGGAGATTGTTGGGACCACTTTTTGTATGAATATTGTCTTTGTTGTCAATAGTTGTCAATGCTAGTCAAAATGAGTAAGGAGATGAAGAAGGACTCCAAAGTTAATGGAGACCGGCTGAAGTGAGGATGCTTGGAGAATTGCTATGCAATCGTAGCATTTAATGTCATCCTCGTGCAATTCTCCATGAATTAAATTATAACGATTGTTGAGCTGATCCTTAATTCAAATCATGCGTATCAAAGGTGATACATTGTGTACCACAATGAATAACGATGATAAAATCAGACGATGAATTATTGATATGTATTTCACAAATATCATAAGTTAGAAGAAAGTGTGATACAAGTCTTATGAAGGAAAGGTGGAGAAACGATGATTCCAGTCATATAAAATTTTGATTGGAAGGAAAGATGATGGTAGAGTTCGTGATGAAAGCAAAAGAGTTATTAAAGACGCCACATCATAGAGAAGAAGCATGAAGGTTATGGCCGAATCATATATTGAAGGTTGCGTGGTTTTCCAGTATTGGCCAAAATTTTGGTAAAATATGGTGCGCGAAAATTAGGTTTGTGCATGAAAAATTAGGTTTTTTTGTGAAATATTGTTCATGCATGCAATATTGGCTTGGATTTTTATGCGCAAACAGAGTTCCAAGACCGGCACATGAAAATATGGAAAAGGCATGGAATGCGTAGAAAATTGGGAAAAGTGCACGAAAAAATGAGGTTGCAAGAAAGATTGTTTTTTCACGCAATATGGAATGCGGTTTAGAATTTTGTGTGCAAATGGTGTTTTGAAATCATAACTAAGAAAAATGGAAAAGGCGGGGAGTGTGTGAAAAATTGGGTAGAGTGCGTGTGAAAAAATTTTGCGTGAAAGATTGGTTTTACGCGAAATATGGAACGTGGTGTGGAATTTTGTGCACAATTGGTGTATTGTGATTAGAATGTTGAAAAATGAAAAATTCCAGAGGAGCGCAAAAAATTGGAGATGCTCGCACAATGTGTACGAAACATCAGACTTATGTGCGTAAAATTGGTTGGGTGCAAAATGTGGGTTTGATGTTTTTCGTGCAAGAGAGGCTTCATGTTCATAATGATGAAAAATGGAAAAGTCATGAGGTGCGTGAAAAATCTAGGCAGTGCATGAAAAAAAAGGAAGTTACACAAAATAGAAAGAAGTGAGAGACAGTTTTACGCGTCGGAAGGGGTTTTACGTGCAGGAAGGGCTTTTACGCCCAGGGTCAAAAATGCCTATAAATATGAGGTGATCCCCTCTCATTTGTTAAGGGCTCGACACTTATACAAATACCAAGCTCTAACATGTGGGAAAATTAAAGTATAGAGTAGTGTGTGAAAAGAAGAAGTGCTGTGAAAAAAAGGAAGTGCTACGCGAAAATTGAATTTCTATGCGAAAAAGAAGAGTTGCGCGAAAAGACTTTTTCTTGCCAAAAGGTGTTTTTACGCGCAAGGTTTGAATTTTATGCGCAAGACACCTATAAGGGTGCGCTAAAAGTTTGAGGGTACCATAGGCCTTTAACAAGTGTTATGCACTCTTGAAGTGTCTTACGAAGAAGGAGAACCACACCATCTGTGTGAAGAAGAAGCCACAAACAAGCTATTGGTTTTCTCAAACCCTCACTTTGTTTTGTGAAGGAGATCTCATGAGTACAAAACTGGTGAATACTCACCCTTGTAGTTATTTGTGAAGATAGATCAATGAACCATCCTTGGTTCTGTGAAGAACCATCATGCGTCCTCTACATGAAGAAGAAGATCCGTGGAGCTATCTACTTGCACGAAGGTGAACACTCTTTGATAGCATGTTTTATATACACTATTTGTAGAGGTGTTGTTGCTTGTGTGATGAGGTGCCAGATGTGAAAATAAACTCATATCTGCATAATGAAAGTAGGGGGTATACCAACACACTCCTTTGTTGGTATTGATAATAGAATAAAGAGTATAAGACACTGCTGCACTATTCAATATTATACTGTGTCAGTTAGAAGGAAGAGAAGAAAAAGAATAGAGTGGACAATCTATATTCAATTATTCAGGAAAAAAAAAACTATGATGATGCTAATATGAGATGATCTTCATTGTTCTGATAATCAAAAAGGGAGTTTGTGATTCTATCAGGCAGAAGTAGAAATCTCAGTGCAGCTGGTTTTGCACTGAAGAATAAGGGGAAGAAGAGTGTTAAACTTTTAGGTTTTCTACAGAGGAAGAAGTGGGTGTTTACTTGCATGCTGCTAGGCATGTAACAAGTTAAGAGGGGAAGAATAAAGTAGCACTGTGACATCCCATAGGTCACAATATATGGAAGAATCTATTGGTGTTTCAAACCCTTATCAACATTGATAAGAGACTATCAATACTGGCAGTATAAAGAACCAGCGAGTGTAAGGGTATATCTTACTTGTTGCAAGTTGGAAGAGGATTGTTTCCCTTCCTCCTCTGAGTGTAGGGACTCAAACTGATAAGTGATTATCTCCTTCCCTCCTCCAAGTGTAGGGATCCACACTGACTAGAGGATTGTTTTCCTAGTCAACCCACTGTAACAACATATCTCATTATAGTAGAGAATCCATGCACTAGTCATTCCCATGCATTACAAGGACGTAGCTTCTATTTTTGAGCAGTGAACCTTGTGAAAATATCATGTGCATATTTTTACTACTTTCTATTATTGCATGTGATAGGGAAAAGACAATAAGAGAATCAAGATCCTAACAGGTCAGGAGTTACAAGGATAAAATGTTGGAATTGGTTTAAAAAGTCCCCAACCTTGATTCACCCCCCTCTCAATGTTAGGCTTATCCCAAACTGGTCCTCTCAATTGGTATCATAGGGATAAGTTCACCTCTATTGGATTCTCTATTGTGAATTTATTCTCTTTTTAAGGCTTTAGATTCTTTCCTGAGTCAACAATGAAGTGCAGTTTTGATGAAAAGTCAGTTATCTCTAATCAGAATTCTCTATCTACCAAAACAATGATGAACTGGAAAATGAAGGAGAAGAGAAAGTTGAAGAAGAAGTCCCTCTTATTTAAATAAGAGGAAGAATCTGGTTCTCTAAATCTGGATGATAATGAAGACACACCAGACTTGGAAAGTAATGATAAGGTGGCTCATGTCCCCACCAATAATATGGAAAACCTTCTTACCTCAACTGATCAAGAGGTATGTGTTAGTATATTTATAAATTATTCTCAGGATGAAAATTCTATCACAAGCGGTGATGATCAATCTACAAATTTTCAAGAAATATCAGTTGATAGATTAAGAATGATTATGCATGGTATCCCTAAAGAAAGTACATCCTTGGTTTGTGGAGTATTTCAATGCATGCCGAAAAATATCACTCAGTTGGAAGAAGAAACTGATGTTTTGGAGAAAGGCTTTCAAGAAAAAATTGTTGAGTGTTTAAAGCTCTCAAGACAGGTTGGATCCTTTGAAGAAAAAAATATGGAATTTGAATTAAGTTCTTCAAATTGGCTCAAAGATATTGAAGAAAGAGAGGGATTCAACAAGACTCTAGAAGAGAATATCCAAGCACTTGAAGATGAGTTGAAAAGAAGCAATGAAGTCAAGAAGAAATATTTGGAAGAAGACTATAAGAATATCAAAGAACTTGACTCTTTGTTACAAAACAAAGTAAAGATGCATAAAGATGAAGTTGAAATATTTAATAAGTCTTGTGAAGATAAGATGACTATGATTGAAGACCAAAAAGTCATCCTCAATATGAGATGTCTAGAGTTGGAAGCTCAGTTGACCAATCTTGAGAAGACACATATTGAGTCTCCACAAAAGAAGGAAATAGTTGATGCTAGTAATCAATGCTCACTGGAGGATTCTACTGTTAAAAGATCTCCAACTTGTGATAAGAATATCATGACTTCCATCATTGATCCATCACAAGTAGCTGAGAAAGTAAATGTATCATCCATACCAACTTGTACTAATGTTTCTAAAATTTCTTGTACAAAAAGTGCAGGTTGCAGGAAAAAGTCTAAACAAGTATGGATGAAGAAAAGTGAGAATAAACCTACCACCATGGCTAGGGTGGATTGTGTAAAGATTGTGGAAGATAGATTCAAAAAATAAATTACAACATACCAAGAAGAAGACTCAAAAACCTTATCAAGAAGATGAAAATAAGTCAAGGTTTGTTGGTTAATGCTGGTGCTGCAACAGATTTGGGCATTGTGTACTGGATTGTTGGTACAATCCCTTAAATATAAAAGCATAGAGAAATTCCATCTCGAGGAGTAGAAATCTAGAGAATAAGAAGAAACATCCATAGATCCAGAAGTATCTATATACTGCAAACATATTTGGAATGTTAGATAACATCTATGATGTATGAAATAGGAGTGGTCACATGAATGGTGCATGTTCATTTCAATAGGTACCCAAAGCTGATAAGAAAAGAAGATGACAAGAGTTGGCTATGAAATGAAAAGAATCCTTGGGAAGTAGTTAGAATAATGTTGGAAAATGGAACACTCCCAAGAATACTCTAAGGAGGAAAGTTGAGAAGTCCTTGGATTCTAAATCCAAGAAGGTGAAGGGTGGTGCATCCAAAAGTACTACTAAGAAGGATGCCACTCAAAAGAAGCCATGTAGAAGATCCAATATTGATGTCTCAGTCCCTAATGATATATTGGTTGTTTGGCCAAAATATTTGGAAAGAATGAGAAAGATGGAAGATGCACTGGCTAAGGATATTGCTAAAAAAAGATTCTACATGAAGACAAATAAGTTCTATGTGTGAGGTGTAACAAGGCTAGTCACACTATTAGAAGATGATTTGAATTTACTCAAGCCCAATGAGAATTCCTCAAGAAGATTAATGTTGCACCGGGATATTCTAGTTCTTTGAAATCCCTTCAAGAGAGAAGACTCACAAACAACAAAATGGAAGATGTACTAAGACCCACATAATTACAATCATCATTGAAGATCAGTTGTGAAAGTGTGAATAATGGATCATCTTGGTTGAGAAAATCATCTCAACCTTCTTTTTCACATTGATGGAGCATGAAGGATCCACATTATTCCCTTAAATATTTTTGTATTGTATTTGTTCTTATATTACAGGGAATTGAAGTTGAATCAAGATCTCAAGGGGAAAACCTGAGATTCAGTGATTAGAAGTGTTCCCTTGAGGGGGAGACACATGAAGAAGATTCTAGAGTCATTATCACAATTAGTATCAACATTAGTTGGTATAAAATTCAATTACTCTAAAGATTTTATGAATATCATGTAATTGGAAAAGGTGTGTTATTTATAAATCTCTCATCCTTGGTTACTCAAAATAAATATCATTCTACAAAGGGGGAGTAACAAAGATAATCAGTGACATAAGAAGAGTGAAAGTTCCCCAAGGGCACTTATCCTTCTAATTATACTTGAATGTTTTTGATCCATTTGTTGAAGTAAGTGCAGGAGTTTCAGGTAGATTATTTTATATCACACTTGTTATCCAAAGCCTGGAATGAAAGTGGAAGTCCCTTGAAGACTAGTGTATGAATTCTCATCTCCTGAAGTGTCATATTCAGTGGGTAATCGAATTTTTTTTTGTCTAAATCAAATCCTCTTGTTTTCTACCCCAAGCATTTCTCAAGTAGACTTAGAGTGAAATGATTTATGGAACATTTCTTAAGTATGAAATGATACCCTATATTCTAGGAACTTTGTATTTCTTGTCAATAAGGGGAAGAGAAGTGAAATGAAAGTCTAGGGGAAAGAAAAAAGTTAGGGGGAGAGAGAAGATTATCATTTTGAAATTGACACATCCATTTCAGGATAAGTATTAAGGTATTGACAAAAATAAAATAAAAAGGGGGAGATTGTTGGGACCACTTTGTGTATGAATATTGTCTTTGTTGTCAATAGTTGTCAATGTTAGTCAAAATGAGAAAGGATATGGAGAAAGACTCCAAAGTTAATGGAGACCGGCTGGAGTGAGGATACTTGGAGAATTTTTATGCAACCATATCATTGAATTTCATCCTCGTGCAATTCTCCATGAAGTAAATTCAGATGATTGTTAATCTTTTCCTTAGTTTAAACCACATGTATCAAAGTTGATACATTGTGTTCAATAATGAAGAATGGTGATAAAATCAGATGATTCATTGCTGATATTTATTTCAAAAATATCATAAGTTAGAATAAATTGTGATACAAGGCTTATGAAGGGAAGGGGGAGAAACAATGATATCGGTCATATAAAGTTTTTATTGGAAGGAAAGATGCTGGTGGAGTTCATGATAAAAGTAGAAGAGTTATTAAAGATGCCACATCATAGAGAAGAAGTATGAAGGTTATGACCAAAGCATATATTTATGGTGGCGCTGTTTTCCAATGTTTTCCAAAATTTTGGTAAAATATGGTGCGCGAAAGATCCGGTTTGTGAATAAAAAATATGGTTTGTTCATGAATGATTGTTCATGCGTGCAATATTGGCTTGGAATTTTATGCGCAAACGGAGTTCCAAGACCGACACATGAAAATATGGAAAAGGCATGGAGTGTGTGGAAAATTGGGAAAAGTGCATGAAAAAATGAGGTTGCGTGAAAGATTGGTTTTGTGCGCAATATGTAATGCAGTTTAGAATTTTGTGTGAAAATGGTGTTTTGAAATTAGAATGAAGAAAAATGGAAAAGGTAGGGAGTGCGTGAAAAATTGGGCAGAGTGTGCAAAAAAAATGTTGTGTGAAAGATTGGTTTTGCACGCAATATGGAACACGACATGGAATTTTGGGAATAATTGGTGTATCATGATTAGAATGTCAAAAAATGAAAAAGTCAATAGGAGCGTGAAAATTGGAGATGCTCACACAATGTGTGTGAAACATCAGACTTGTGTGTGTAAAATTGGTTGGGTGAAAAATGTGGGTTTGATGTTTTTTTCACAAGAGAGGCTTCATGTTCAGAATGATGAAAAATGGAAAAGTCATGAGGTGCGCAAAAAATCCAGGCGGTGCACAAAAATAAAGGAAGTTGCGCGTAATATAAATAAGTGAGAGACAATTTTACGTGTAGGAAGGGGTTTTATGTGCAGGAAGGGATTTTATGCCCAGGGTTAAAAATGCCTATAAATATGAGGTGACCCCTCTCATTTTTTAAGGGCTTGACACTTAGAAAAATCCTGACCTCTGACGCATAGAAAAATTAAAGTATAGAGTAGTGTGAAAAAATAAGAAGTGCTGCACGAAAAAGGAAGTGTTGCGCAAAAACTGAAGTTCTACATGAAAAAGAAGAGTTGTGCGAAATGTCTTTTTCACGCCAAAAGGTATTTTTATGTGAAAGGTTTTAATTTTCTGTGCAAGCCACCTATAATGGTTCACTAAAAGTTTGAGGTACCATAGGCCTTTAACAAGTGTTATGGACTCTTGAAGTGTCTTGCGAAGAAGGAGTACTGCACCCTCTGTGCAAAGAAGAAACCAAAAACAAGCAACTGGTTTTCTCAAACCCTCGTTGTGTTTCAGGAAGGATATCCCATGAGTACACAACCGGTGAATAATCACCCTTGTAGTGCTTCGCAAAGATAGATCAACGAACTATCCTTGGTTTTGTGAAGAAGCATCACGTGTCCTCTGTGTGAAGAAGAAGATTTGTGGAGCTCTCTTCTTACACGAAGGTGAACACTCTTTGATTGCATGATTTATATACATTTTTTGTAGGGGTGTTGTTTCTTATGTGATGAGGAGCCAGATGTGCCACTAAACTCATATCCGTACAAAGGATGTAGAAAGTATACCGACACACTCTTGTGTTCGTATTGATAATAAAATAAAGAGTATAAGACACTACTGCACTATTCAATATTATATTGTGCCAGTCAGAAGGAAGAGAAGAAGAAAAAGAGAGTGGCCAATCTTTATTCAATTATTCAGGCCATAACAACTGTGATGATACTGAGTTGATCTGATCTTTATTATTATGATAATTACAAAGGGAGTTTTTAATTCTAGCAGGTAGAAGCAGAAATCTCAGTGCAACTGGTTTTGCACTGAAGAAGAATGAGAAGAAGAGTGTGTAACTTTCAGGTTTGCTCCAGAGGAAGAAGTGGGTGTTTACATGCAAGATGCTAGGCAAGTAACAAGTTAAGAGAGGAAGAACAAAGTAGCACTGTGACATCCCACAGGTCTCAATATATAGAAGAATATATTGGTGTTAAAAACCCTTATCAACAAAGATAAGAGACTATCTATACTGGTAGTATAAAGAACTAGTGTGTGTAAGGGAATATCCTACTCATTGCAAGTTGGAAGAGGATTTTTTTCCTTCCCTCTCTAAGTGTAGGGACTTACACTGGGAAGAGATGATCTCCTTCCCTCCTCCAAGTGTAGTGATCCACACTGACTAGAGGATTGTTTTCCTAGTCAACCCACTGTAAAAACATATCAAATTATAGCGGAGAATCCATGCACTAGTCATTCCCATGCATCTAAATGATGTAGCTGCTCTTATTGAGTAGTGAACCTTGTAAAAATATCATGTGCATATTTTTACTGCTTTCTATTATTACATGAGACATGGAAAAGAAAATAAGAGAATCAAGATCCTAATAAGTCAAAGGTACAGGGATAAAAAGTTGGAATTGGTTTAAAAAGTCCTGAACACTGATTCACCCCCCTCTCAGTGTTAGGATTATCCCAAACTGGTCCTCTTATTCACTTCCAAATTTGATAAAAGGAATCCAATTTAAAATAATACACAAACAAAAATCACACCCCAACCAATTTAATTAACTAACTCTCATTCTTCATTAAAATATTAATTTATTCATTCCATCACTACACAGGAAACTACCAAACACAAGACACAATAGGCAACACAAAAAAATTCATCCCAGTAGGAAAAAATCTATATAAACTAAAGTAGTATCACATTCCTCTCTGTTTAACACCCATTCATGCTATAACAAGGTACCGATCCTAAGACACAGGGTTAAACTACTCATGGAAAAACTCTGGGCGAACTACCCATACCAACCACTACCCTCATTATTCTTCAAATTCATCCCGCTCAATCCATACTCTCAACAAATCAAACCCCCAACTCATAGCCACACCCAACAACACAACTCACCAAAAACACCTTGGCATCTCCACTGCATAACAACACCACACCCATCATATCCAGTAATATAAACATATCACAACCCGATGGAAGCCTCGCTACACAACACTGCCCATAAATTCCACCATCAATCAATCTCTCAACCTGAGATTCTGTTACACCACCTGAACCACCCCACACACATTCGTACCATCAATAGTAGCACCAAAAAAATATAAAAGGAAAAATTTATAGATTTAACAAAGCTCTCATTCTTTAATTCCACTTTTTAATTCAGTGGTGATCACAAAACAAGTTCGATCCCGGGGAATCCATTTAGTTAACTGAATATATGTGGTTAATCAATTACATATATAATTCCATTCAATACATGATAAAAAATAATCCATAATAGCTGATAAAACAAATACCACCAAAGACTATGATTTTTAGTTGTTATATAGCCCACATAACTCACAATTTTGATCAAAATATTAGTAAAACAATACGATCATCATCACTTTCCCCAAACCCTGCTATTGGTTTGAAACTGATTCAATTATATTTATTAAATTTGGATTCAAATATCTTTACATGGGAAATTTTTTTACATCCACCCAACATGATACACAATCAACATAGATGAAGGGATCCTTACCTTGAAGAACAAATGATCAATACCTCCTTATTACGCCAAGACATGGGGTGCACATGCAGCAGGAAGAAGCCTCAAGGGAAACATGATCCAAGGACACATCACAAACACATAAATCCTTAGGGAAGAAAGTTTTGGGGAACCTTGATATTAAGAGAATGGTCAACATACAAGGAATAAAGGATCTCTTCTTTAGAAAGGATAGATCCTATATCAATGGAGGAACAATTTTAAAAGCCATTAAAGTTGGATCCTGACCAAGACCATGCAGTTCGACCATTTAAAAGAATTAGGATTTTAGAGGAGTCCAATATATTATTTAGGCACTTTGAAACAGCTTCAAAACCACTTAAATATGACATTAAATTCATTTTACATCAAAGGAAATGTTAAAGGGGAGAAACTGAAAAAACTGGGAAGATTTTGAAATTTTAAAAAACTTTCATAAATAACTCACCATTAGGAGAGTCACCATTAAGAGTCACTGGTGGATGAGTCACCATTGGGTGACTCACTGTTGGATGAATCACTGTTGAACAAGTCACTGTTGGATGAGTCACCATCACAAGTCACCGCTGGCGACCTATCGATGCGATTCACTATTGCGACTCACCATTGGATGAGTCACCATCGCGAGTCACTAGTGCGAGTCACCACTGTGACTCACCATCGCAACCTATCATCACAACTTATCATTCCTGACTCACTGGTCTTGACCCACCATTGAGAGTCATTGTTGTGAGTCACCGACACGACTCATCGTTGGGATGACCTATCATTGGAAAAACTAGAATTTTAAAAAACTCCTAAAATGAGTCATTGTTACCTCCCATAACACCTTAAAGATTGATTTTTCCCAAAGTAATAGATTGGATAGGTCCAAACCATTATAAAATAGCATAATTATTATAACAAAATGTATGAATCTTATAAAAAAATCATAAAGTGTTTACTTTATCCATAAATATTGATCACAACATGAGAAAAAAAAAATATATTTAGATTTTATAGATAAAAGAGAAACATAATTTTGTTTCTTTTAATCCGATGAAACTAAATATTTACCAAGTAAATGACACCTACCTAAAGTTCTCTTCCTATCTATCTTGTATCCACCAAAATTAGAATTGGAATAACTTTTCAAATCAAATTTAGTTCTATCAAGATAAAATATGCCAATATTCAGATAACTTTTAATGAAACTAATGATCCTTTTATAAGATGTAATGTCAATTTCCTTAGGATCACTTTGATATCTAGAACACATGAAAACTAAAAACATTAAATCTGGCCTAGAAGTAGTTAAATATAATAAACTACCAATCATTACTCTATAGGTTTTAACATCAATAGATTTTCCAAATTTATATAAATATAATTTTAAAGAAGTACTCATGAGATTATTTTCACTTTTAGAAGATTCTAAACCAAATATCTTATCTAATTATTTTTCATACTTAGATTGATTTAGAAAAATACCATCATCTCTTTGTAAAATTTTTAAACCAAGGAAGAATTTAAATTCTCCCATCATACTCATATCAAATTCAGAGGTCATCAAATCTGAAAATTCCTTACAAATATTTTCATTTGAAGATCCAAATATAATATCATCAAAATGAATTTTTACAATCAAAATATCATTATAACTTTTCTTAATAAAAAAATAAGGATAAACCTTTACTTTTAAAAAAATATTTCTCAAAATAAAATAGGTAATTATTTCATTCCAATATTGAGGAGCTTGTTTTATACCATATAAATAATTAGAAAATTTAAAAACATAATCATGATGCTTTTCATTTTCGAAACCAGAGTTTTGTCTCATATATAATTCTTCAGAAATATATCCATTTAGAAAAGAAGTTTTGAAATCCAATTGAAATAATTTAAAACCATGAAAAGAAGCATAATCCAATATATCCAAATTGTTTCTAACCTAGAAAAAAGTGAAAAATATTCTTCAAAATCAATACCTTCCCCTTTTTAGTATCCTTGAGAAACTAATATAGATTTATTCTTAACTATATTTCTAGAATCATCAAGTTTATTTCTAAAGATCTTTTTTGTTCCAATAACATCAAAATTACTTAGTGGTATAACTAAAGTCCACACATTATTCCTAGTAAATTGATTTAATTCATCTTTCATAGATAATATCCAATTAGTATAATCAAAATCCTCATCAATATTTTTTGGTATAAAATCATAATTAAAATCATGATAAGCACAAACATTCATAACATATTTTCTAGTTTGAACATTTGATTCAACATTACCAATCGAATTTTATATGGGATGGTATCTATGAGTATTCAATGATTTTTCATGAATAGGTTCAGATTGATAAGAAACATTCTCCCCATAAATATGCACATCATTATCCTGTGGTATTTTCTCTTCAAAATTAAAATATCTAAGTTCTTCCACAAGTTGTTTAATATCACCATCTATTTTATTCAAATTATTTTCATCAAACTTAACATGATATAACTCTTTAACAACTATAGTTCTTTTATTGTATACTCTATATGAATTACTATTATTTGAATATCTTAATAATATACCTTCATCATATTTAACAGCAAATTTTTCTAATGTATCTTTATTATTAAGAATAAAAACTTTACATCTAATGACTTCAAAATAATCAATTTTAGGTTTTATTCCCTTGCAAAGCTTATAAGCAGTATTTTTCAATAAAGGTATTAAAATAATTCTATTAAAAATATAACATGAAGTATTCATAGATTCTTCCTAGAAATATTTAGGCAGATTATGCTCATTTATCATGGTCCTATCCATTTTTCTTAGTGTTCCATTTTCCCTCTCCACTACACCATTTTTTTGTGTTATCTTATGGGATGAAAAATTATAAAAATATCTATTATTCTCACAAAACTAGATAAATTATAGTTTCTTTAATTCAAAACATGATCAATTCTAATTGACTTAATTAAATGAATTTTATCATTTTGAACTAATTTAAAAAATGTAGTAAACATAGATAAAGTTTCATATTTAAGAGTAAGAAAGTAAACCCATGTGTATCTTGTAAAATCATTAATAATAATAAAAATATCTTTTACCTCCCAAATTAGCAGGTTCAATAGGACCAAATAAAAATAAATGAATGATATTAAGAGGAATTAATTTTTTTACTTCTTTAACTGACTTGAAACTTCTTTTTTTGTTGTTTATATTTTAAGAAAGAGTTACAAACAAAGGTGCTATCCTATTTTAGATTCAGTAACTATAGAAAATATTGGTTCTTAGACATCTTGTGCATCAACCTAACATTATCATGTCCCAACCTCGCATGCTATGCATTTTTTTTTCCAATTTTTACATCATTTGAACATTTGAAATTTTTATTATTTAATTCATCAAAATTAATTGAATAAATTTTATCTTTTTGGTTTGTATAAAATGAAATAGATTTATCCTTAAAAACAATGAATTTATCATCTTGAATTTTAAAAAACATTCCATCATCACATAGTTTTGAAATTATTATTAAATTATGTTTTAATCATTATATAAATAAATCCTTTGAAATAATATCAGAATGATAAATTCCAACCTCACAAAAACCTTTTACCTTTCCCTTTGAATTATCACCAAACATAACATTACCTCCACCACACTTTCTAAATGAAAGAAATTTGGAAATAACAACAGTAATGTGTCTTGAGAATCTACTTTCCATATACCCAACATCTATTTTAATTCTCCCAAGACATATTTCTTACAAAAATAGATTTAATAAAGCTTTGGTACCCATTAAAATTTGGGTCTGATGGGATCAAAATATGAATTTTTTGAAACTCAAATAGATTTCAAAAAAAAATTTATAGGAAATTTAGAAGATAATGATTTAAAAATAAAATAATTAGTATATTCAAGATATTTTGGAAATCTAAAAGAACACTCATTAGAATATTGAAATTTCACTTGACATCTAAAATAGGTGTCCGTAGTTATACTTCCATTAGAAAATTTAAAAAATAAAGTCTTGTACATTTTGGGTAAATTATTTTCATAACCAAGACTGGATCTCCTATTATTCATTTTATTAAAACTCATCATTTTATCAATGTTTTTTCTACCTTGAATAAAATTGTACATATTTTAATTCAAAATTCCAACTTCATTTTGAGTTATTAATTCTATTTAATAATGGTATCAAAATTTCTTATTTCAAAATTTATGAGATTTTTCTATGAAATCAACTTATCTTTTTAATTTATCATTTTCATCAAGTGATTTTTTAATATTTTATTTAGAAATTTCTAGATTTGTATGTGAATTTTTTTTATCATCCTGGATAGATTTATTTAGATTTTTAATCTCCTTTAGAATATCCTTACACTTTCTCTTAAGGTTTTTATATAAACTAGTAAATTTTTTAACTTTATGTTCAATTCAATCAACTTATTTAAGAAATTACTCAGTAGTTGGTTTTTCAGATTAAGATTCAGAGGATGAATAATAAGTTTTATCACTTTCTTGAATTGAATAAGCCTTTAAACACAAGTTTGCAACATCTTTTTCAGAATCATATTCGTTATCAGTACTTGAATCCTTTGTACAACTCCATCCATTATCCATTTCCTTATTTTCTTTATTATATTGCTTCCTTTTATTCTTTTCATTATTTAGTCCTGGGCAATTGATATTTATATGACCGCTTTTCCTACACTCATAGAAAATTATATATTGAGTATCATTAGAATTAAAATTAACATTCTTCTTTTCCTTGTGATCATCCTTAGGATAATATTTATAAGATCTCCTTGAGTAACCTTTCTTCATTTTATATCCACCTTTTGTAACATAGTATGTATATATCCTATCACTACTATGTAACTCCAAATCAAAAGAGTAAGTAGATACATTTGATTTAAAATAAATTTCCTTCTTCTTTGAATTATCTTCTCCAACAAGATTTTTCAGCTCCAACTCATATTGTAACAGTGATCTAATAAGCTCATCAAGTGCATATTCCTCAAAATACTTACTTTCATTTATAACTACCTTTTTAGCATGCTACTTATATGGAAGTTTTCTAAGAAATATTTAAAAAATAACAATATTATATATATTCTCTCACAAATAATTATTACCATTTACAATACTAGCAAATATACAGAACATTTGATTTATAGTTTCATCATATCCCATTTTAAATTATTGATATTCATCTCTCAACATACCTAATTTAGTTCTAATAAGTTTATTAGAACCAAGATTCACAAATTATATAATTTTCTAGATGTCATGAGTAGTTTTACATGCTAAAACATGAAAATATACATTCATATTTATTGTAGAGTATAAGATATTAATCACCTTATAATTCAGAACATACTTTACCATATCATTTCGAACCAAAAAATCAGGTTTAGATTCAGGTAGCTTATATGTATTCTCTATGATCATTAAATGATCAATGATAAGTTTCTTAAAAAAGCTTCCATTTGAGATTTCCAATATCTATAGTCAATTCCATCAAAATAAAGTGGTTTTTAGGGTATCCATCCATCATTAAAACTTGTTCCTTCCATCTTAAACAAGATCTTTTCCCCTTGATGGTTAAGTCAGGAAATGATTAGCACAGATAATATATATATATATATATATATATATATGGTACCTCCTCTATTTCTAATTGTTGGTCAGGAGTTAAGATGAAAAAATATCCAAGAGGAGGGTGAGCTGGCCTTTTAAAATTAATTAATGAATTTTATGGGAATATTAGAGTTACAATTTTAGTGCAGTGGAAGATAAAAGAAAAATAAAATGAGATATTTTTATAATAGGTCGTATCTAAATGATCTTACATATACTCTTCAACCCTATCACAAACAGAGAGTGATAACACCCACTATAACCAATATAATGGAATCTTCCAATGACCTTTTCTCTCCTGAAGTCACAACCCGATTACAAATCCTTTTTCCCCCTGGAGGCTTAAAACCAAAAAATTATCTACCTTTTTCTACATGGAGGAACAACCCAAAAAACCTACCTTTTTCCTATGGATGCACAACCCAAAGTTTTCCTACCTTTTTCTACTCGGAGGCATAACCCGAACTGCCTTCCTTTTTCCATTGGAGGCATAACCCAAAGCCTGAATTTGTTTTGGGTGTAAAAATCCACAATACTAAATTTTAATGGGTAATATAACCTTTTACAATTATGTACATAGAAACATGATATGAATAAGTAGAACCACATATCTAGTTGAATAGATTCAATGTTTGAGTGTCAAGGCAGTAGTGAACTCTCAAACTGTAAAAGGATCAAACAGTTAAAGTCCAATTGAGAGTTGTAGGTGATTATTAATGTTTTCAAACCTTGTATAGTTCAAGAATATCCTAAAACTCTTCTCATTGATTTGGATCTATATAATTTCATATATCAAGTTCATATATTCATAAAATATTCAACACCATAAGTCTGTTACATTCATATTTCCCAATACAACATAAAATTTCTTTATTTAATGTGCATGCAAAGCATACTTATAACACCCCAATAAATTAAAATATATTTTTTAAATAAATTTTATATATTATATATCTTGTAATGCATGAAACATTGATTTATCTTATGTTCCATACAAGAGAAACTTTCTTCTATAACTTGCGTTATATGCAAGATTGAGTTTTACCAAACAACAATATATTATTAAAATATTATTATTTAATATAATAAGATATAACCTAGCTGTTAAATTATCAGTTATGAATAATATTAACTAACTTATAAAAATATATTTTTTACAAAAATATTAGATAAATTCATTGGTTACCAATAAATTAGAAACAAAAATATAAACCTATTAAAGGAAATATATTTATTTTATGCTCCCAAAGGAATTTTGTCTTAATAAATTAAATTAATTAAAATTAGTAAATTATATTAATGAAATATATATTTTATATATTCAATAAAATATTTTTGATATTCACCCAATAGATTTTATAAGCATAAAATAAGAAGAAACCCAATTTTATGCATAAAAACCTATATTTTTCTAAAGGTAGTTTTACCGCCTTTTAATGGAGAACCTATTTTAAATCTAATTTTTGTCACTTTTGGAAATTTTATATGAAAAAATAAACTTCTTATTTGAAATAGGGATATAAAAATTTACTTTGGTTGAATTTTTGGTATTTTTTTAATAAGTTTTATTTTTGTAGGAATAGTGAAAAACATTGCATTGTAGATAAAAAACTAACTTTTCATTTAAATAATTATTATGTTTTACATTGATTTTTAAAGTCAAAATAGATCAATTATACATATATTAATACAATTTAGGTTATTTTAATCATTTTTATTGAATAACTAATTTTTGACCAAAATCAACCTTAGGCTGAAATTATAACCTTTTTAATCCACGGGGGTAAGAATATGATATTTATAATATTTTATTTAAAGATAAGTTAAAAATGTCATACTCATGTTTTTAATAAGTATTAAATTTTTAATAAATGATTATAAAGAAGATAAATTTGACTATAAATATAAATTTAAAAGATAATAAATTTATCGTCATCATTATAATTTATTTTTAATTTTTAGAGAAGAAATAATTTAATTAAAGTCTTTCATAATAATGGTGCAGTAATTGTTTAATTAATGGAAATATCAAATAAATGATATTAAAAATATTAAAATAAATATAATTTGATATAATTAATGACATAAAATTATTTTATAGATAACTTAGATATGTTAGTGATATATTATAATTCCTGGTTCAAAGTTATCATGTTGTTATGATATTTAAAAAAAACCAATAATGAATAGTATAAAAATTGACATAAATGTCAATTTAAAATAAATAATATTTTATTAAATGATATAAAATACATTAAAATATAAAATTCAGTAAAATAAATATAATAAGGTTAAATATTTCATAAATGATCCATTCGAGGTTCGTTTTTCATTTTATAGTAACTATATTAACCCTAAAGAGTAAAAAAGCCAAGTTGTCACGGTAAGAGTTAAAGGGTTTAACTAAGGGTTAAAGCCAAAAGATAAGATTAATATTGTGAAATAAACATGTATAGAAATAATTTTTTGAGAGTATTTCAACCCATACTCATCTTATATTCTAAATAACTCACTTTGGAGCTATTGGAAATCAAAAATCAATTTATATTAATTTAAATTTTTAAAGGATTCCAAGAGTGCCCCTCCCCTCTCTTATAAAAATGCACCCCATCCATCACTTCCTCACACAAAATTGAGCCTTCTATCTCAACCAAAAACTAACCATTTCTCCTCCTAAAACTATTATTTAAATTTGAGGTTTTAGTCTTCTAAAAAGACCAACCCTAGTGTCTCTAAGAGGAGATCCAAAGGAAGTCCACCGAAGAAGAGATAATTTTTTTTACCAATTCATTTAAGTTCATTTCTTCTTATACATACTCTTCCTATATTTTTTACATAATAAAGTAATAAATCCAGTATAATATACATTATGATATGTTATTATGATTAAGGTATATCCATATTCCTCCTTTTATCCATCCTATGAAAAATAATATCACCATGCGTGCGTACGTATGACTTACCGTCTCCATGCTGTGTGATTAGCCACTAAATGAGGCTAATATTCATTGGTAATATATATAATATTCATGTTCTTTATTATTCATAAATACCATTTTAGTGCATTTTACACTTTGAACATCATTTAACATTATGATTGTAATACCTTCTTAAAATGCACTATTATGTGGTACATTTTTGAACATCATTTAAAGTACCAAATGATTCATCTGATTATACATATTTTAATTTGATAATTGATCTACACTCCAATATGAACATGTTTCATTCAGGGATCAATGGAGAATTCATGGAGGATGATGGAGATATTTGGCAATGAAAGGAAGCAAATCTGGAGAAGGCAGATTGGACATCAGCCCACTGATGAGACTGTGGGGCCCAACATACAGGCCCAATTAATCCCAAATTTCGTGGGATGCTAGAATACATGTATAGGAACAAATCACTCTTCAGGAGTTAATGCGGATTCTGTCACGACCCGCCCTCGGGGTCCGTGCCGTGACTACCCCAAGCCCGCCTTCCATAGGCTAGGGTCTGACGACTAGCACCAAGGCGTAAATCCCGGTAAAAAGGGAAGGCATTACCTTTGTAAAGTAAACAAACACCACAGAGTAAGCAAGCAGAAAGTAAACACTAAGTAAAAACAGAGTACAACTGAAAGTGCGGAAAAGTAAATGGGCCAGTATACAAACCCAAACTGAAAGTAAAGTACAACTCGAAAGGGAAAACAACAACTGAAAAGTAAAAGCCGCTACTCCGAGCTGTCCACAGGAAATCCCTCCTGAAGGGTGGGTACAGATAGCTCCACGGGTCCCGTCGTCCGCTCCGAACACGTCCCGCCCAGTGGTCCACCTCCAGGTACCATCCTGCTCTGCAAGCCTCAGCCAAGATCAACGCTGTCCGTCGTCTGCAACCAACACAACGTAGTGCGGTCATAGCCCGTGCAGGGGTGAGTATAAGCTACTCAGTAGGGACCCCGAGACCCCTGAAGGTCTCTCAAAATCCACAAAGGATAAATCACGAAGAAAGGTATAATCACGAAGTAACAACCGACAATGCTTAGGTATATGCCCATACATATACCTAAGTCATCAATTCCAACACGCTCCATCCTCCGAGCCCAAGTACAACTCAGTCCACACAGGAAAGTAAACGTATTCCACACAGGAAAGCAAAACGTAATCCACACAGGATAGCACAACACAATCCACACAGGAAAGCAACAGGATTCAGCTCACACAGGTATACTTCTTCAAAAGACGATAAAGATGATCTCTGATCTATCTAAGTCATCGGACCCACGAAGGATTGATAGGTAACTAACCCCCGCAAAAGACCCACACAGGATCGGGCCCACATAGGACCTATAGGCACTGGTTCACACAGGACCGTTGAGCGCAAAGACCCACACAGGATCGGACCCACACAGGATCGGGCCCACACAGGACCTGTAGCACTGATCCACGTAGGATCGCTGAGTGCTGTAGTCGTCATCGTCGAATCCACACAGGATCTCTGTACTGTCGTCGTTGTAGTCACAGTAGCAGTAGCAGTAGCAGTAGTAGTCACAGAAACAGTCGCAGCCAGCACTAGGGTTCCCGCACATAGCAAGCTCGTACAGGAGGGTCCGCTCCATGAGCCGAGAGGCTGATACATCAACTGTCACAAAGTCCAGAGTTGATGTATCCGAAAGTTCCGTATCGTCAACAGGAACTCAACGCAACAGACGGCGCGTCGATCGGACGCCCGGTCTGAGAGTTATTGGCTTTTTCGTCCCCAGGGCTCGGTTGGTTTTTAAGGCAAAACCAACCCGACCGTACTCCACCTGCGTCCAAACTTCGGGCGGCGTATTCCAAAAGATCCGTCTCACTAAGAGGAACACAACATAGCTAACGACACGTCAATCGGACGTCCGTAGCTCAAGATATGAGTGTTTCCGCTCCGAAGGCCCGGTTGGTTTCGTGTACGAACCAACCCGGCCGAACTCAAAGTATTACGAAACCCTGAGTGTAATATACCGAAACGACCGTCTCGATCCAAGGATCGCGTAGCCGCTGACGGTTCGTCAATAGAAGGTCCGTGGCTCAAGTTATGGCCAAACGACCGAAGACGACACAAAAACGGGGAATCCGGGTCCGGGCCGACCCGGCCCGACCCCCCCTTGGGTCGGCCCGAACCGGGTCGACCCGACCTGGCCCGGCTGGCGGCGGTCCGGTGCGGCGGCGCGGCTTGGCGCCGCTGGTGTCACGCGCGGGGGGCATGGACCCCACTTTTTGAAGATGGCGGCGCGACTTTTAGCCGCGCCTTTGGAGAACCGGCCCCCCCTCGTGGGGGCCTGCTTTGAGGGAAACTGGGGGGCCGCCTGCCCCCCTCAAGGAAACCGCCCCCCCCCCCCCCCCAAATAAATGGGGGGGCTTTTGAGTTGACCGGGGGAATTAAATTCCCCTGGTCTTTGACCTTCCGGCCGGCCCACCTGGCCGGCCGGTTTTTCTTCAACGGGACCGGCAAGCCGGTCCCCTTCCGGTTTCCGACACCGGCGGCCCGGCGAGCCGCCGGTCCTCTCGTCCCGCCGCGGTGTTCGTCGTCCGGCGCGGTCGGACGACACCACGCCCCTCCGCCGCGGCCCCGCTCCGGCCGCGGCGTCTTCGGTTCCCTTCGACGCGGCGCGACGACATCGCGTTCATGATAATCCATCCTTGGCGCGACGCGACGGCGTCGCGTAAATAAGCCGGGCAATTCCCGCGTGGTGCGACGGCACCACGCCTTCTCGTTCATCACAAGATTATACAAATAACCAAGAACAAAGGAGGGGGAATTCGGCCGTGTTTATGCGGTCTGACCCCCCTCCTCTCGTTAGATGATAACTCTTAAATATTTAATCATAAAAATATCATTCTAGAACCAAGAATGAGAGTAAGGAAATAAACCACAACAAAACCCTACCTTGGGTTCAAGTTCGAATATCGTCAACGACCCACGGAAGACAACGTCGCGGAGGTCGGGCGTCGTGGTAAACATTCGTCAAATCCGATGACGAAGAGGTACGTCGATGGTAAATCTTCGTAAGTCGAAGAAGGAAGTCCGAGGAGGAAGCGGCGTTCCCTTTCGTTGACACGGAAAACGCCGTCGATCTTCAGAAACAACGGGCTACGAAGATGAGAGGAGCGGCGTTCTTCGTCGGAGCTCGAAGGTTCTTCGCGTTCTTCGTCAAGGTTGAAGAAGAAGAAGGAGCTCCCAAAATCCTCTCAAGAAGGCTAGAGAGTTCTAACCCAACAAAATAAGATAGAGTCTTATTTTATTCACAAACTTAACAAATTGAATTTCAAAGGTTTGAAATTCAAATAAAAATAACTCCAAATTAATTAACAAGTTGTCATGTCATTTAAAGAGGGGTTAAAGGAGTTTTGAGAGGAGATGGAAGGTTGGGTTTCGTGTGGGCCCCACCACACTTAATCCTCCCAAGGGAGGTTAAGTGGATGTGGGCCCCACCTTTAACTTCCTTTGAGAGGAGTTAACCAACAAGTAAGAAAAATAAAAAGTGTTCCACAATTTTATTCAACTTTTTATAACTCTCCCAAAAACTAACTTTCGTCCCGCATTAAACGCAACTTCGGAAAAGGTCTCCTTAAGCGAATATCGGCGCTGCGAGTTCATCAGTGTCCTCGGATTTCAATTCCGAGCACCGGATTAAAAGTTAGAAATTCCCGCTCGTTCGTTCACTGAACGTACCCGATCCAAATTTCGGAAATTGATTCTGGGCACTCCGGGCCTCAGAATCAGGTGCCGTCAGAAATCGCGCTCTTGTAAAATTCCAAAGAAAATTAAGAAAAAATTTCCCTTGAATTTTACGGGTCTTTAAATTACTCCCACCTCAGGGCTTTACGTCCCCGTAAAGATACATCAAAAACTAGGGAAACAAATGAGGGTACTGAGCACGCATCTAAGCCTCCCGCTCCCATGTGCTCTCCTGGAGGTTCCCGTGCTGCCATCTGATGCACACAAGAGGAATCGATCGCCCACGTAGGACCTGCTCCTGTCGATCCTCTATCTCCACCGGGACCTCCGTAAAAGTCGCCCCATCGTCAACGTTAAGCTCCCCATGGTCAATGATGTGTGTCGGGTCGTGCACGTATCTCCTCAGCTGAGACACGTGGAAGACGTCGTGCACCCGGTGCAACTGAGGTGGTAGATCCAGGCGATAAGCCACCTCACCAATCCTGCTGAGGACCTGGAAGGGTCCGATGAAGCGTGGAGATAACTTGCCACCTCGGCCAAATCTCCGAATACCACGTTGAGGTGAGACCCGCAAGAAGACGTGGTCACCATCCTCGAACTCTAGTGGCCTCCACCTCCTGTCAGCGTATGACTTCTGCCAGCTCTGAGCTGTCCTCATCCGCTCCTGGATGACCTGGACCTTCTCTTTCGTAGCCTGGACCATCTCCGGTCCCACCAGTGCTGACTCCCCAGGGTCTGTCCAGCACAAAGGAGATCTACAAGGTCGGTCGTACAACGCCTCGTACGGTGCCATCCCGATGGTGGAGTGGTAGCTGTTGTTGTACGCAAACTCCACCAAGGGTAGGTGGTCCTCCCAGCTATGACCAAAGTCGAGGACACATGCACGGGGCATGTCCTCGAGAGTCTGAATGGTCCTCTCCGTCTGACCATCCGTCTGAGGGTGAAAGGCTCTGCTCAGACGTAGCTGCGTCCCGAACGCCTCCTGTAACCCCTTCCAAAGCCGGTAAGTAAAGCGAGCATCTCGATCGGAGACGATAGATGATGGAACACCGTGGAGCCGCACAATCTCCTGAACGTAGAGACGTCCCAAGCTCTCCACTGAGCCCTGCTCTCTGATGGGTAAGAAGTGTGCCGACTTGGTGAGTCGGTCAACAATCACCCAGATGGATTCGTGACCTCTGGAAGTGCGTGGAAGTCCAGTCACTAAGTCCATAGATATGCCGTCCCACTTCCACTCCGGGACCTCCAAGGGCTGTACCAAGCCTGTTGGTACCTGATGCTCTGCCTTCACCTGCTGGCAGGTGAGGCATCAAGAAACGAACTCTGCCACTGCCTTCTTCATGCCTGGCCACCAGTGCTGTCGTCTGAGGTCCTGGTACATCTTCGCCACTCCAGGATGTACCGCCAAAGGAGAAGTGTGAAACTCTCTCAGCACTTCCTCTCGCAAAGCGACTGATAACATGGTACGTCCTCTGAAAAGGATGTCGTGCTCTGCTCCAAGGGAGAAACCATCAGGTGCCTGTCCCGAGGATATCTGTGCATGCCGTGTCTCACAGTCAGCGTCCTCACGCTGTGCCTCTCTGACCCACTGCAGTAGTGGAGGGGTGACTGTGAGAGACTGGAGGAAGGCTGATCCATCTCTATCCACGAAGGATATCTGCAAAGAGGCTAGCTGCTCCGTCGCCTCCTCGAGTAGCTGAATGCCCGTCCTCCTACTGAGGGCATCGACTACTACGTTCCCCTTCCCAGGAGTATAGACTATCTCAAAGTCATAGTCTTGGAGGAACTCGAGCCATCGCCGCTGTCTCAGGTTCAGGTCCTTCTGCGAGAAGATATACCTGAGACTCTGATGATCGGAAAAGACTGTAAAGCGCTCGCCCATCAGATAGTGTCACCAAGTCTTCAGAGCGAAGACCACTGCTTCTAACTCCAGGTCATGGGTAGCATAGTTCTGCTCATGCGGCCTCAACTGACGTGATCCATAGGCGATCACTACCCGCTCCTGCATCAGAACACATCCGAGTCCGGTCCCGGATGCATCGCAGTAGACTACGTACCCTACTCCCTCCTCAGGCAACCTCAAGATAGGTGCGCTGGTCAATCTCTGTCTTAGCTCCTGGAAGCTCTGCTGACATCTGTCTGACCACACGAAGGGTTTCCCCTTCTTCGTCAAAGCTGTGAGTGGTTCCGCAACTCTAGAGAAGTCTGGCACGAATCTCCGATAGTATCCAGCTAGTCCCAAGAAACTCCGAACCTCAGTCACGCTCCTGGGTGGCTCCCATGCTAACACAGCCTCGATCTTCGCAGGATCCACTGCAACTCCCGCCTCAGAGATAACGTGTCCCAAGAAGTGGACCTCACGTATCCAGAACTGGCACTTCGAGAGCTTACCATAAAGATGGTGCTCTCGGAGTGTGTCTAGTACAACTCGCAAGTGATAGGCGTGCTTCTCCTCAGTCGTAGAGTAAATCAGAATGTCGTCGATGAAGACTACGATAAACCGATCAAGGTATGGCTGAAAGATCCTGTTCATGAGGGACATGAACACTACTGGAGCATTGGTTATGCCGAAAGGCATAACCAAGAACTCATAGTGGCTATACCGACATCTGAAGACCGTCTTCTGCACATCCTCGTCTCTGACTCTGAGCTGATGATAGCCTGACCTGAGGTCAATCTTCGAGAACCACCGTGCTCCCTTGAGATGATCAAAGAGGTCATAAATCCTCGGTAGCAGATACTTGTTCCTCACTGTCACTTGGTTCAGGCGATGATAGTCAACACAAAGCCGCAGGCTCCCGTCCGCCTTTTTGGCGAACAATATCGGGGAAGCCCAGGGTGAAACACTGGGTCGGATGAACCCCTTGCCCTGCAAGTCCTCCAACTGTACCCGTAGCTCTCGAAGCTCGGTGGGGGCCATCCGATATGCTGGAGTGGATATCGGGCCTGTCCCGGGGTACAAGTCAATATAAAAGTCTACCTCTCTGCGAGGAGGTATCCCTGGAACGTCGTCGGAAAAAACGTCCGCAAACTGATCCACCACTGCAGGAAAACCAGGACTCCGCACGTCAACTGCTCCAAGGATGAGGCTAGCCATCTGATGAGTGATGGGCTGTCCTCTCCTCCGCGGAAGTCCATCTTGTGCTGCTAAGGCTCCCTTCTCGCCGGTGAAGGTGAACCTGCTCCCGTCGGTGCGTACACATTGCACCTTGCGCCTAAAACAGTCAATCTGCGCATGGACCGTAGATAGCCAATCCATGCCCAAGATGACATCGTAAGGCCTCGACGCTGCTACAAGAAGATCCCAGCCGAAGCTCTCGCCTCCTAGAGTAAGCTCACACTGCCGGCACTAGTGCGTAATCGTCGAGTCTGCTCCCGTAGGAGTCTCTAGCCGTAAGGATCGATCCAACGGCTCTGTCGGAATCTCCGAGCTCCGAACAGGGGCAGTGGCTATGAAAGAGTGACTCGCTCCTGTGTCTATAAGAACTGCAGCAAGGGTTGAATAGACACAGATAGTACCTCGAATCATCTCGGGTGCGCCATGGTCGTAGGCCTCTACTGCCTGGAGCTGTGCCTGTCTCAGCCCGCCAGCTCCCTGTGGTCGGGGTGGACCTCCTGGTGGTGGTGGTGGCAGAGCCTCAAAGCGTCGCCCACCACCGGATGCTCGTCCAGCTCCTCTGCCTCGTCCTCCTCCTCCATGCGGACCGCCACGGTCGACCCTCTGCCTCTGCCTCGGTGGTCCCTCAACTGTCTGCTGCTCCTCGTCATGATGGGTCGGGCAGTCACGAGCCATGTGGCCCTGCCTGCCGCACGAGTAGCACTGTCTGCCTCTCGAAAGACTGGATCCTCGCTGTGTGCCCCGAACTGCTGAGCCAGTGTCCTGAGGTCGTCTGCCTGAGGGTCTGGTCTGTCTGGACCCCTGAGTCATCCGTCGGCTGCCTGCTGCAGATGACTCTGCCACGTGTCGCCCTGCGGTGGGTCTCGGTGCTGGTGTAGACTCAGCAAGGAAGCTCTCGATCAAAAGGGCCCGCTCCAGTACTCCTGTATGAGTCGGTATGCTGAGGGAGATCAGCGATGCTCTGATCTCGTGTCTCAAACCCTGCTCGAAGGTCCGGGCCTAGAAGAATGGGTCCCGTACCATGTCAGTCGAGTAGCGCGAGAGATCAGTAAATCTCGCTGAGTACTGAGCGACCGTCATGCTGCCCTGCCGCAGCTGAAGAATCTCCTGGATACGCACCGCACGAAGGGTGGCTGGGACGAACTCTAAGCAGAAGTGACTCTCATAGTCCGTCCAAAGTAGAGATGCCTCATCGTGCACCTGGAGCATCAAGCTCCACCATCGTCCTGCTGCTGCGTGTAGTAGGCTCGCAGCGATGATCACCATGAGGTCTGCTGGTGTCCTCACTAGCCTAAACACACGTACCACTGCCTCCAGCCAGTCCTCGGCTGCCTGGGGGTCCGTCTCCCCATGAAACCTGGGCGGTCGCTGGTGCTGAAACTCATGCAGTGCGCTGAGGCGACGTGCATCGTCAGCGGCTGGTGTTGGAAGCATCGGGGGCTCGGAGGGTAGAGCTACCGCTGGTGCCACTGCTGACAAAGGGCCCTGCACCGAAGCCTCGTCGCTCGGTGGGCTGTCGTCACACTCGACTCTCGGAACCCTAGCTGGCTGCCATCGTGGGGCCATCCTGAAAAGGAAACATGTGCGCCACAGTCAGAACAGTATACCTGGTGAGCTGATATAAAGTAATCACAAAGAAAACTTTGAAACACACACGCAATCAATGTTTTCGTGCATTAAGTCGGAAATCAGAAGTCAGGGTCCTGGTGTACGGATACGTCGGCCGCCGCACCAACACTGGACTCCCTGGACTGAGAACCACACTCAATACGCTAAAAATTATTGCTTTACATAGAAAAGATCAGAGTTCGCGGTAGAACTGAACTCCTCTGATACCAATTTGTCACGACCCGCCCTCGGGGTCCGTGCCGTGACTACCCCAAGCCCGCCTTCCATAGGCCAGGGGCTGGCGACTAGCACCAAGGCGTAAATCCCGGTAAAAAGGGAAGGCATTGCCTTTGTAAAGTAAACAAACACCACAGAGTAAGCAAGCGGAAAGTAAACACTAAGTAAAAACAGAGTACAACTGAAAGTGCGGAAAAGTAAATGGGCCAGTATACAAACCCAAACTAAAAGTAAAGTACAACTCGAAAGGGAAAATAGCAACTGAAAAGTAAAAGCCGCTACTCCGAGCTGTCCACTGGAAATCCCTCCTGAAGGGTGGGTACAGATAGCTCCACTGCTCCACGGGTCCCGTCGTCCGCTCCGAACACGTCCCGCCCAGTGGTCCACCTCCAGGTACCGTCCTGCTTTGCAAGCCTCAGCCAAGATCAACGCTGTCCGTCATCTGCAACCAACACAACGTATTGCGGGCATAGCCCGTGCAGGGGTGAGTATAAGCTACTCAGTAGGGACCCCGAGACCCCTGAAGGTCTCTCAAAATCCACAAAGGATAAATCAAGAAGAAAGGTATAATCACGAAGTAACAACCGACACTGCTTAGGTATATGCCCATACATATACCTAAGTCATCAATTCCAACACGCTCCATCCTCCGAGCCCAAGTACAACTCAGTCCACACAGGAAAGTAAACGTATTCCACACAGGAAAGCAAAACGTAATCCACACAGGATAGCACAACACAATCCACACAGGAAAGCAACAGGATTCAGCTCACACAGGTATACTTCTTCGAAAGACGATAAAGATGATCTCTGATCCATCTAAGTCGTCGGACCCACGAAGGATCGATAGGTAACTAACCCCCGCAAAAGACCCACACAGGATCGGGCCCACATAGGACCTGTAGGCGCTGGTTCACACAGGACCGCTGAGCGCAAAGACCCACACAGGATCGGACCCACACAGGATCGGGCCCACACAGGACCTGTAGCACTGATCCACGTAGGATCGCTAAGTGCTGTAGTCGTCGTCGTCGAATCCACACAGGATCTCTGTACTGTCGTCGTCGCAGTCACAGTAGCAGTAGCAGTAGCAGTAGTAGTCACAGTAACAGTCGCAACCAGCACTAGGGTTCCCGCACACAACAAGCTCGTACAGGAGGGTCCGCTCCACGAGCCGAGAGGCTGATACATCAACTGTCACAAAGTCCAGAGTTGATGTATCCGAAAGTTCCGTATCGTCAACAGGAACTGAACGCAATAGACGGCGCGTCGATCGGACGCCCGGTCTGAGAGTTATTGGCTTTTTCGTCCCCGGGGCCCGGTTGGTTTTTAAGGCAAAACCAACCCGACCGTACTCCACCCGCGTCCAAACCTCGGGCGGAGTATGCCAAAAGATCCATCTCACTAAGAGGAACACAACATAGCTGACGGCACGTCAATCGGACGTCCGTAGCTCAAGATATGAGCGTTTCCGCTCCGAAGGCCCGGTTGGTTTCGTGTACGAACCAACCCGGCCGAACTCAAAGTATTCCGAAACCCTGAGTGTAATATACCGAAACGGCCGTCTCGATCCAAGGATCGCGTAGCCACTGACGGTTTGTCAATCGGAGGTCCGTGGCTCAAGTTATGGCCAAAAGACCAAAGACGACATGAAAACGGGGGGTCCGGGTCCGGGCCGACCCGGCCCGACCCCCCTGGGTCGGCCAAAACCGGGTCGACCCAACCCGGGTCTGACCCGGCCCGGCCAGCGGCGGTCCGGCGCGGCGTCGCGGCCCGGCCGGCGGCGGCGCGGCCTGGCGCCGCTGGTGTCACGCGCGCGGGGCATGGCCCCCGCTTTTTCAAGATGGCGGCGCGACTTTTAGCCGCGACTTTGGAGAATCGGCCCCCCCTAGTGGGGGCCTGCTTTGAGGGAAACCGGGGGGCCGCCTGCCCCCCTCAAGGAAACCGCCCCCCCCCCCCCCCCCCAAATAAATGGGGGGGCTTTTGAGTTGACCGGGGGAATTAAATTCCCCCGGTCTTTGACCTTCCGGCCGGTCCACCTGGCCGGCCGGTTTTTCTTCAACGGGACCGGCAAGCCGGTCCCCTTCCAGTTTCCGATGCCGGCGGCCCGGCGAGCCGCCGGTCCTCTCGTCCCGCTGCGGCCCGGAACCGGCCGCGGTGTTCGTCGTCCGGCGTGGTGCGACGGCACCGCGCCCCTCCGCCGCGACCCCGCTCCGGCCGCGGCGTCTTCGATTCCCTTCGACGCGGCGCGACGGCGTCGCGTTCATGATAATCCATTCTCGACACGACGCGACGGCGTCGCGTAAATAAGCCGGGCGATTCCCGCGTGGTGCGACGGCACCACGCCTTCTCGTTCATCACAAGATTATACAAATAACCAAGAACAAAGGAGGGGGAATTCGGCCGTGTTTGTGCGGTCCGACCCCCCCTCCTCTCGTTAGATGATAACTCTTAAATATTTAATCATAAAAATATCATTCTATAACCAAGAACGAGAGTAAGAAAATAAACCACAACAAACCCCTACCTTGGGTTCAAGTTCGAAGATCGTCAACGACCCGCGGAAGACAACGTCATGGAGGTCGGGCGTCGCGGTAAACGTTCGTCAAATCCGATGACGAAGAGGTACGTCGATGGAAAATCTTCGTAAGTCGACGAAGGAAGTCCGAGGAGGAAGCGACGTTCCCTTTCATTGACACGGAAAACGTCGTTGATCTTCGGAAACAACGGGCTACGAAGATGAGAGGAGCGGCGTTCTTCGTCGGAGCTCGAAGGTTCTTCGCGTTCTTCGTCAAGGTTGAAGAAGAAGAAGGAGCTCCCAAAATCCTCTCAAGAAGGCTAGAGAGTTCTAACCCAACAAAATAAGATAGAGTCTTATTTTATTCACAAACTTAACAAATTGAATTTCAAAGGTTTGAAATTCAAATAAAAATAACTCCAAATTAATTAACAAGTTGTCATGTCATTTAAAGAGGGGTTAAAGGAGTTTTGAGAGGAGATGGAAGGTTGGGTTTCGTGTGGGCCCCGCCACACTTAATCCTCCCAAGGGAGGTTAAGTGGATGTGGGCCCCACCTTTAACTTCCTTTGAGAGGAGTTAACCAACAAGTAAGAAAAATAAAAAGTGTTCCACAATTTTATTCAACTTTTTATAACTCTCCCAAAAACTAACTTTCGTCCCGCATTAAACGCAACTTCAGAAAAGGTCTCCTTAAGCGAATATCGGCGCTGCGAGTTCATCGGTGTCCTCGGATTTCAATTCCGAGCACCGGATTAAAAGTTAGAAATTCCTGCTCGTTCGTTCACTGAACGTACCCGAGCCAAATTTCGGAAATTGATTCCGGGCACTCCGGGCCTCGGAATCTGGTGCCGTCAGAAACCGCGCTCTTGTAAAATTCCAAAGAAAATTAAGAAAAAATTTCCCTTGAATTTTACGGGTCTTTACATTACTTCCACCTCAGGGCTTTACGTCCCTGTAAAGATACATCAAAAACTAGGGAAACAAATGAGGGTACTGAGCACGCATCTGAGCCTCCCGCTCCCATGTGCTCTCCTGGAGGTTCCCGTGCTTCCATCTGATGCGTACAAGAGGAATCAATCGCCCACGTAGGACCCGCTCCTGTCGATCCTCTATCTCCACCGGGACCTCCATAAAAGTCGCCCCATCGTCAACGTTAAGCTCCCCATGGTCAATGATGTGCGTCGGGTCGTGCACGTATCTCCTCAGCTGAGACACGTAGAAGACGTCGTGCACCCGGTGCAACTGAGGTGGTAGAGCCAGGCGATAAGCCACCTCACCAATCCTGCTGAGGACCTGGAAGGGTCCGATGAAGCGCGGAGATAACTTTCCGCCTCGGCCAAATCTCCGAATACCACGTTGAGGTGAGACCCGCAAGAAGACGTGGTCACCATCCTCAAACTCTAGTGGCCTCCACCTCCTGTCAGCGTATGACTTCTTCCGGCTCTGAGCTGTCCTCATCCGCTCCTGGATGACCTGGACCTTCTATGTCGTAGCCTGGACCATCTCCGGTCCCACCAGTGCTGACTCCCCAGGGTCTGTCCAGCACAAAGGAGATCTACAAGGTCGGCCGTACAACGCCTTGTACGGTTCCATCCCGATGGTGGAGTGGTAGCTGTTGTTGTACGCAAAATCCACCAAGGGTAGGTGGTCCTCCCAGCTACGACCAAAGTCGAGGACACATGCACAGAGCATGTCCTCGAGAGTCTGAATGGTCCTCTCCGTCTGACCATCCGTCTGAGGGTGAAAGGCTGTGCTCAGACGTAGCTGCGTCCCGAACGCCTCCTGTAACCCCTTCCAAAGCCGGGAAGTAAAGCGAGCATCTCGATCGGATACGATAGATGATGGCACACCGTGGAGCCGCACAATCTCCTGAACATAGAGACGTCCCAAGCTCTCCACTAAGCCCTGCTCTCTGATGGGTAATAAGTGTACCGAATTGGTGAGTCGGTCAACAATCACCCAGATGGAGTCGTGACCTCTGGAAGTGCGTGGAAGTCCAGTCAAGAATTCCATAGATATGCCATCCCACTTCCACTCTGGGACCTCCAAGGGCTGTACCAAGCCTGCTGGTACCTGATGCTCTGCCCTCACCTGCTGGCAGGTGAGGCATCGAGAAACGAACTCTGCTACTGCCTTCTTCATGCCTGGACACCAGTGCTGTCGTCTGAGGTCCTGGTACATTTTCGCCACTCCAGGATGTACCGCCAAAGGAGAAGTGTGAAACTCTCTCAGCACTTCCTCTCGCAAAGTGACTGGTACCATGGTACGTCCTATGGAAATGATGTCGTGCTCTGCTCCAAGGGAGAAACCATCAGGTGCCTGTCCCGAGGATATCTGTGCACGCCGTGTCCCACAGTCAGCGTCCTCACGCTGTGCCTCTCTGACCCGCTGCAGTAGTGGAGGGGTGACTGTGAGAGACTGGAGGAAGGCTGATCCATCTCTATCCACGAAGGATATCTGCAAAGAGGCTAGCTGCTCCGTCGCCTCCTCGAGTATCTGAATGCCCGTCCTCCTACTGAGGGCATCGACTACTACGTTCCCCTTCCCAGGAGTATAGACTATCTCAAAGTCATAGTCCTGGAGGAACTCGAGCCATCGCCGCTGTCTCAGGTTCAGGTCCTTCTGCGAGAAGATATACCTGAGTCTCTGATGATCGGAAAAGACTGTAAAGCGCTCGCCCATCAGATAGTGTCGCCAAGTCTTCAGAGCGAAGACCACTGCTGGTAACTCCAGGTCATTTGTAGCATAGTTCTACTCATGCGGCCTCAACTGACGTGATCCATAGGCGATCACTGCCCGCTCCTGCATCATAACACATCCGAGTCTGGTCCCGGATGCATCGCAGTAGACTACGTACCCTACTTCCTCCTCAGGCAACCTCAAGATAGGTGCGCTGGTCAATCTCTGTCTTAGCTCCTGGAAGCTCTGCTGACATCTGTCTGACCGCACGAAGGGTTTCCCCTTCTTCTTCAAAGCTGTGAGTGGTGCCGCAACTCTAGAGAAGTCTAGCACGAATCTCCGATAGTATCCAGCTAGTCCCAAGAAACTCCGAACCTCAGTCACGCTCCTAGGTGGCTCCCATGCTAACACAGCCTCGATCTTTGCAGGATCCACTGCAACTCCCGCCTCAGAGATAACGTGTCCCAAGAAGTGGACCTCACGTATCCAGAACTGGCACTTCGAGAGCTTACCATAAAGCTGGTGCTCTCGGAGTGTGTCTAGTACAACTCGCAAGTGATAGGCGTGCTCCTCCTCAGTCGTAGAGTAAATCAGAATGTCGTCGATGAAGACTACGACAAACCGATCAAGGTATGGCTGAAAGATCCTATTCATGAGGGCCATGAACACTGCTGGAGAATTGGTTACGCCGAAAGGCATTACCAAGAACTCATAGTGGCCATACCGACATCTGAAGGCCGTCTTCTGCACATCCTCATTTCTGACTCTGAGCTGATGATAGCCTGACCTGAGGTCTATCTTCGAGAACCACCGTGCTCCCTTGAGATGATCAAAGAGGTCATCAATCCTCGGTAGCGGATACTTGTTCCTCACTTTCACCTGGTTCATGCGACGATAGTCAACACAAATCCGCAGGCTCCCGTCCGCCTTTTTGGCGAACAATATTGGGGAAGCCCAGGGTGAAACACTGGGTCAGATGAACCCCTTGCCCTGCAAGTCCTCCAACTGTACCCGTAGCTCTCGAAGCTCGGTGGGGGCCATCCGATATGCTGGAGTGGATATCGGGGCTATCCCGGGGTACAAGTCAATATAAAAGTCTATCTCTCTGCGAGGAGGTAGCCCTGGAACGTCGTCGGGAAAAACGTTCGCAAACTGATCCACCACTGTAGGAAAACCCGGACTCCGCACGTCAACTGCTCCAAGGATGAGGCTAGCCATATGATGAGTGATGGGCTATCCTCTCCTCCGCGGAAGTCCATCTTGTGCTGCTAAGGCTCCCTTCTCGCCGGTGAAGGTGAACCTGCTCCCGTCGGTGCGTACACATCGCACCTTGCGCCTAAAACAGTCAATCTGCACATGGACCGTAGATAGCCAATCCATGCCCAAGATGACATCGTAAGGCCTCGACGCTGCTACAAGAAGATCCCAGCCGAAGCTCTCTCCTCCTAGAGTAAGCTCACACTGCCAGCACCAGTGCGTAATCGTCGAGTCTGCTCCCGTAGGAGTCTCTAGCCGTAAGGATCGAGCCAACGGCTCTGTCGGAATCTCCGAGCTCTGAACAAGGGCAGTGGCTATGAAAGAGTGACTCGCTCCTGTGTCTATAAGAACTGCATCAAGGGTGGAATAGACACAGATAGTACCTCAAATCATCTCGGGTGCGCCGTGGTCGTAGGCCTTTGCTGCCTGGAGCTGTGCCTGTCTCTGCCCACCAGCTCCCTGTGGTCGGGGTGGACCTCCTGGTGGTGGTGGTGGTAGAGCCTCAAAGCGTCGCCCACCACCGGCTGCTCGTCCAGCTCCTCTGCCTCGTCCGCCTCCTCCCTGAGGACCGCCACGGTCGACCCTATTCCTCTGCCTCGGTGGTCCCTCAACTATCTTCTGCTCCTCAGCACGGCGGGTCGGGCAGTCACGAGCCATGTGGCCCTGCCCGCCGCACGAGTAGCACTGTCTGCCTCTCGAAAGACTGGATCCTCGCTGTGTGCCCCGAACTGCTGAGCCAGTGTCCTGAGGTCGTCTGCCTGAGGGTCTGGTCTGTCTGGACCCCTGAGTCATCCGTCGGCTGCCCGCTGCAGATGACTCTGCCACGTGCCGCCCTGCGGTGGGTCT
Organism: Viscum album; assembly: GCA_963277665.1. Taxonomy (NCBI): domain Eukaryota; kingdom Viridiplantae; phylum Streptophyta; class Magnoliopsida; order Santalales; family Viscaceae; genus Viscum; species Viscum album. The sequence goes on from OY728137.1 coordinate 136,165,223, forward strand.
CGATGCTGGTGTAGACTTTGCAAGGAAGCTCTCGATCAAAAGGGCCCGCTCCAGTACTCCTGTCTGAGTCGGTATACTGAGGGAGATCAGCGATGCTCTGATCTCGTGTCTCAAACCCTGCTCGAAGGTCCAGGCCCAGAAGAATGGGTCCCGTACCATGTCAGTCGAGTAGCGCGAGAGATCAGTAAATCTCGCTGAGTACTGAGCGACCGTCATGCTGCCCTACCGCAGCTGAAGAAGCTCCTGGATACGCACCGCACGAAGGGTGGCTGGGACGAAATCCGAGCGGAAGAGACTCTCAAAGTCCATCCAAAGTAGAGATGCCTCATCGTGCACCTGGAGCATCAAGCTCCACCATTTTCCTGCTGCTGCGTGTAGTAGGCTCGCAGCGAGGATCACCATGAGGTCTGCTGGTGTCCTCACTAGCCTAAACACACGTACCACTGCCTCCAGCCAGTCCTCGGCTGCCTGGGGGTCCGTCTCCCCATGAAACCTGGGCGGTCGCTAGCGCTGAAACTCATGCAGTGCGCTGAGGCGACGTGCATCGTCAGCGGCTGGTGCTGGAAGCATCGGGGGCTCGGCGGGTAGAGCTACCGCCGGTGCCACTGCTGACAAAGGGCCCTGCACCGAAGCCTCATCGCTCGGTGGGCTGTCGTCACACTCGACTCTCGGAACCCTAGCTGGCTGCCGTCGTGGGGCCATCCTGAAAAGGAAACATGTGCGCCACGGTCAGAATAGTATACCTGGTGAGCTGATATAAAGTAATCACAAAGAAAACTTTGAAACACACACGCAATCAATGTTTTAGTGCATTAAGTCAGAAATCAGAAGTCAGGGTCCTGGTGTACGGATACGTCGGCCGCCGCACCAACACTGGACTCCCTGGACTGAGAACCACACTCAATACGCTAAACATTATTGCTTCACATAGAAAAGATCAGAGTTCGCGGTAGAACCGAACTCCTCTGATACCAATTTGTCACGACCCGCCCTCGGGGTCCGTGCCGTGACTACCCCAAGCCCGCCTTCCATAGGCCAGGGGCTGGCGACTAGCACCAAGGCGTAAATCCTGGTAAAAAGGGAAGACATTGCCTTTGTAAAGTAAACAAACACCATAGAGTAAGCAAGCGGAAAGTAAACACTAAGTAAAAACAGAGTACAACTGAAAGTGCGGAAAAGTAAATGGGCCAGTATACAAACCCAAACTGAAAGTAAAGTACAACTCGAAAGGGAAAACAACAACTGAAAAGTAAAAGCCGCTACTCCGAGCTGTCCACTGGAAATCCCTCCTGAAGGGTGGGTACAGATTGCTCCACTGCTCCACGGGTCCCGTCGTCTGCTCCGAACACGTCCCGCCCAGTGGTCCACCTCCAAGTACCGTCCTGCTCTGCAAGCCTCAGCCAAGATCAACGCTGTCCGTCGTCTGCAACCAACACAACGTATTATGGGCATAGCCCGTGCAGGGGTGAGTATAAGCTACTCAGTAGGGACCCCGAGACCCCTGAAGGTCTCTCAAAATCCACAAAGGATAAATCACGAAGAAAGGTATAATCACGAAGTAACAACCGACACTGCTTAGGTATATGCCCATACATATACCAAAGTCATCAATTCCAACACGCTCCATCCTACGAGCCCAAGTACAACTCAGTCCACACAGGAAAGTAAACGTATTCCACACAGGAAAGCAAAACGTAATCCACAAAGGATAGCACAACACAATCCACACAGGAAAGCAACAGGATTCAGCTCACACAGGTATACTTCTTCGAAAGACGATAAAGATGATCTCTGATCCATCTAAGTCATCGGACCCACGAAGGATCGATAGGTAACTAACCCCCGCAAAAGACCCACACAGGATCGGGCCCACATAGGACCTGTAGGCGCTGGTTCACACAGGACCGCTGAGCGCAAAGACCCACACAGGATCGGACCCACACAGGATCGGGCCCACACAGGACCTGTAGCACTGATCCACGTAGGATCGCTGAGTGCTGTAGTCGTCGTCGTCGAATCCACACAGGATCTCTGTATTGTCGTCGTCGCAGTCACAGTAGCAGTAGCAGTAGCAGTAGTAGTCACAGTAACAGTCGCAGCCAGCACTAGGGTTCCCGCACACAACAAGCTCGTACAGGAGGGTCCGCTCCACGAGCCGAGAGGCTGATACATCAACTATCACAAAGTCCAGAGTTGATGTATCCGAAAGTTTCGTATCGTCAACAGGAACTGAACGCAACAGACGGCGCGTCGATCGGACGCCCGGTCTGAGAGTTATTGGCTTTTTTGTCCCCGGGTCCCGGTTGGTTTTTAAGGAAAAACCAACCCGGCCGTACTCCACCTACGTCCAAACCTCAGGCGGAGTATGCCAAAAGATCCGTCTCACTAAGAGGAACACAACATAGCTGACGGCACGTCAATCGGACGTCCGTAGCTCAAGATATGAGCGTTTCCGCTCCGAAGGCCCGGTTGGTTTCGTGTACGAACCAACCCGGCCGAACTCAAAGTATTCCGAAACCCTAAGTGTAATATATCGAAACGACCGTATCGATCCAAGGATCGCGTAGCCACTGACGGTTCGTCAATCGGAGGTCTGTGGCTCAAGTTATGGCCAAAAGACCAAAGACGACACGAAAACGGGGGGGTCCAGGTCCGGGCCGACCCGACCCGGGTCTGACCCGGCCTGGCCGGCGGCGGTCCGGCGCGGCGTCGCGGCCCGGCCGGCGGCGGCGCGGCCAGGCACCGCTGGTGTCACGCGCGGGGGGCATGGTCCCCGCTTTTTCAAGATGGCGGCGGGACTTTTAGCCGCGACTTTGGAGAACCGGCCCCCCCTAGTGGGGGCCTGCTTTGAGGGAAACCGGGGGGCCGCCTGCCCCCCTTAAGGAAACCACCCCCCCCCCCCCCCCCAAATAAATGGGGGGGCTTTTGAGTTGACCGGGGGAATTAAATTCCCCCGGTCTTTGACCTTCCGGCCGGCCCACCTGGCCGGCCGGTTTTTCTTCAACGGGACCGGCAAGCCGGTCCGCTTCCGGTTTCCGACGCCGGCAGCCCGGCGAGCCGCCGGTCCTCTCGTCCCGCTGCGGCCCGGAACCGGCCGCGGTGTTCGTCGTCCGGCGCGGTGCGACGACACCGCACCCCTCCGCCGCGACCCCGCTCCGGCCGCGGCGTCTTCGGTTCCCTTCGACGCGGCGCGACGGCGTCGCGTTCATGATAATCCATCCTCGGCGCGACGCAACGGCGTCGCGTAAATAAGCCGGGCGATTCCCGCGTGGTGCGACGACACCACGCCTTCTCGTTCATCACAAGATTATACAAATAACCAAGAACAAAGGAGGGGGAATTCGACCGTGTTTGTGCGGTCCGACCCCCCCTCCTCTCGTTAGATGATAACTCTTAAATATTTAATCATAAAAATATCATTCTAGAACCAAGAACGAGAGTAAGGAAATAAACCACAACAAACCCCTACCTTGGGTTCAAGTTCGAAGATCGTCAACGACCCGCGGAAGACAACGTCGCGGAGGTCGGGCGTCGCGGTAAACGTTCGTCAAATCCGATGACGAAGAGGTACGTCGATGGAAAATCTTCGTAAGTCAACGAAGGAAGTCCGAGGAGGAAGCGGCGTTCCCTTTCGTTGACACGGAAAACGTCGTCGATCTTCGGAAACAACGGGCTACAAAGATGAGAGGAGCGACGTTCTTCGTCGGAGCTCGAAGGTTCTTCGCGTTCTTCGTCAAGGTTGAAGAAGAAGAAGGAGCTCCCAAAATCCTCTCAAGAAGTCTAGAGAGTTCTAACCCAAAAAAATAAGATAGAGTCTTATTTTATTCACAAACTTAACAAATTGAATTTCAAAGGTTTGAAATTCAAATAAAAATAACTCCAAATTAATTAACAAGTTGTCATGTCATTTAAAGAGGGGTTAAAAGAGTTTTGAGAGGAGGTGGAAGGTTGGGTTTCGCGTGGGCCCCACAACACTTAATCCTCCCAAGGGAGGTTAAGTGGATGTGGGCCCCACCTTTAACTTCCTTTGAGAGGAGTTAACCAACAAGTAAGAAAAATAAAAAGTGTTCCACAATTTTATTCAACTTTTTATAACTCTCCCAAAAACTAACTTTCGTCCCGCATTAAACGCAACTTCGGAAAAGGTCTCCTTAAGCGAATATTGGCGCTGCGAGTTCATCGGTGTCCTCGGATTTCAATTCCGAGCACCGGATTAAAAGTTAGAAATTCCCGCTCGTTCGTTCACTGAACGTACCCGAGCCAAACTTCGGAAATTGATTCCGGGCACTCCGGGCCTCGGAATCAGGTGCCGTCAGAAACCGCACTCTTGTAAAATTACAAAGAAAATTAAGAAAAAATTTCCTTTGAATTTTACGGGTCTTTACAGATTCGGCCTCCATGGTGGCCATTTAGGCGGCCCAAGTTAGAGATACAATTCTGGGCCAGATTCTGCGGCCCAGAAAAACAGCCCACTAATTTGATCATATCTCGGAATACACAACTCCAAATCGGCCCATATTTTACAGAAGGTTAGAAGAAATCCTGAGCTCCATTGTCTTCTTCTATGTCCCACTCTGATTCGGCCTTCTAAAAGGTCTTCCAGACGCGTCTGTTCGGTGGATGAAAACTGGCTGCCACCTCGGATCAAACGTGGAAAAGTCCAAATTCCACAAGATTTCCACCACCTATAGCCTACCAAAATTAATTAAGATGCTTTGTACTGTTGGTGGATCGAACCAAGGCTCCCAAAATGCCTATTTAAGGTAGTGGTGGTGAAGGATTTTAGAATCTTGGATACTTTGTTCAATTGTAATGTTATGCTGCATTTTTGTTGCCTCAAATTTGTCTTTCACATGTAAGTTGTTCAATTCACCTTAGTTTCTTAATAAAAGTTATTCTTCTAATCTTATTATATTGTTCTTCATATCACTTTGATACTGTTGGATCAAGGTGTGAATTTATTCACACCAAACCTTGTGAAATTATTCACACAACGGTGGAGTGATCATTTTATTTTTGTTGTTTTCTTTACTTCTCCATTTCCTCCCTCATGAGTCTACTTTCCGCTTCCATTGAAACCATGAGATCAATGGAGGGCTAACCCACTTATGGGTTTATCCAAGGGAGTAGCAAGGGGCTGGATTGGATGTTATTTATCACCTAATTAATGTATAATCACTTCTTTAATTGAGATTTTTATTTGATGATTTTTAAACTCCATCGTCCTTGTTGAATTTAAGGCCACACACTTCAAGTACTAATACGATCCTTTACCTTGAAGTGCTCAAAACTTTGATCCTTCAAGTGTATAGGTGATTAGTATTAGAGGTTTTAGGCATTAAACCAGTAAGTGATGATGTTGTTTTATCTCCTTAAATGAACCCATCTCAAATTTAAGAAATTGAAATCATTAAAAAGAAAATACGTCCAATCCACCCCGAGCGATAACCTAGGATCAACTCATTCTTTTAAATTGAATTCACTTAAATCTATTAGATATATTTAAAACCCATCCAAAATCAATCCAATTTGGCCACTTCATATCCAAAAATCCATCCCTTAGGTTGTGTATCTTAGGTATCTTCTTAGGTCTCTGTGGAATCGACAACCCAAGCTACACTACAAGGACCGTTCTACCCTTCTTCTCTTGGGTAAATTTGGGCGTGAACCAAATTTTGGCGCCGTTGCCGGGGACCAAGTAAGTACCTTAGATCCAAAAAAAACCTTCTTTCCTCACCTCCATTATTCTACTCTCACCCAAGATCTCTTATCTTGTCCCTTTTTCGTTTTTTTAGGCGCATGTCCGCCTACACCCGCGATTTCTCGAACAGACTAGTTAGGGTGGAAAGTCCTAGGATAGGGGAGTCAAGTGCACCTAGGGGATTGTTTAAATCAGATTCAAATATACTTGAAACCCCAAAGTCAGAACTTGAAACAAGTCCAATGGAGGGTCATCCACAAAATCAAATTGTAAACCTTGGGGGGAATCAAATGGGAAACCAAAACCAAGAAGCTCCAAACTTAGGGAATGTAGTTGATCAAACCATGAACGACTACCTCACTCCAGCTTGGACCAATGCCCCCTCATGCATTAGACACAATTCCATAGGATACACCAACTACATATTCAAACCCCATGTCCTAAACCACCTTCCAACCTTTCATGGGATGGAGTCATAAATGCCATACCTTCATGTCAAAGAGTTCAACGACATTGTTGAAACCATGTGTCCCCCACATCAACTAGAATCTGCTAAGATGAGGCTCTTTCCCTTTTCATTAAAGGATCGAGCTAAAAATTGGCTAAACAACTTGAGACCTGCATTAATCCACTCTTGGGACCAACTACAAAGAGAATTCTACAAAAAATACTTCCCTCATCACAAAACAATTGCACTTAAAAAGAGCATCCAAATTTTTTTTGAAAAAGAGGGAGAGTCATTTTATGAAACATGGGAGAGGTTCAAAGACACCCTAAACATGGTTCCACACCATGGGTTTTCCATACCTGAACAAGTGAGAATTTTCTATGAAGGGTTGGGTCCGGGTAATAAACAATTCATTGACTTGATGTGTAATGGAACTTTTAAAAACAAGGCCCCAAATGATGCTTACGAGTATCTGGAAAGTCTGGATGAACAAAACCAAACTTATGGAACTTCACCTTATTCTGAAAAGCCACAAAGAACCACTGGAATTCATACACTTAGAGAAGAGGAAAGCCTTAGGGCTAAACTCGCAGCACTCTCTAGGAAGGTTGAAGATATAGACCTTAGGAAAGTCCATGAAATCCAAAATGTAGACCTTGTTTGCACAATTTGTGACAAACATGACCATAAAACAGACAACTGCCCAACCATTCCATCCATCAAGGATGTTCTTCTAGGAGGACCCCCAGTGGAAGTCAATGCCCTAAACTTTCAAAAGCCCCAATACCAAAACACCTTCAATCCAAGGTACAATGACCACCCAGGCTTCCGATGGAAGGATAACCAACAACATAGCCAACCACAAGGACAAAATCCTTACCCCCATCAGAACTACCAAACCCATAACCAGTTCTAAACCCAACCTATCCAATACCAACAGCCACCGGTCCATTTTCAACAAACCATCCCACCTCCAAAATATCCCCCTGGGATAAACCAACCTACTCAAGCACCAACCCAAACTGTTCCACAAAGCCTACTAGAACAACCGTGAAAACAAATGGAGAGGATGAACTCAGAAGTATCTTCCCTAAAACAAGAACTTCAAACCATCAAAACTGGAAAGGCACCCATGCCTACTCAGGCGGTGCCATCCTCAACTTCAAGGGGAGAGTCAAGTTGTGCTCAAACAACTCATGAACAACTAAAGGTTGTGACTGTTTTAAGAAGTGGGAAATCAATTCAGAAACCTGAACAACTAATTCAGAACCCACCTGAAGATTCAAACTTGGATGAAAATTTAAATGAACCACAAGATCAAACTGAGGAAACTGATAACATTTTCAAAGAAACAACTCTTCAACAAAAAACCTCACAACCTGCACCATTTCCCCAATGAATGAGGGGGAAATCCAAGCCTGAACTGAGTGAAACGTTGAGGGAAATATTTTCACAAGTCAAGTTGAACATACCCCTTCTCGATTCCATCCAAACTATACCTGCCTACTCAAAGTACCTTAAGGACTTGTGCACTTTTAAAAGAAAATTTTCACATAAAAACTAAGTCCTTTTGGCTGCTAATGTGAGTACCACCATTCAAGGGACCATTCCTCCTAAGTTGAAAGACCCAGGTTGCCCTTACATCAATGTTGAACTAGGAGAAAGCAAAGTTTTCAAGGCCTTGTGTGACCTAGGTGCTAGTGTCAATCTCATCCCATATGCTGTGTACTGCCAGTTAGGCCTAGAAGAACTCCAACCCACATCTATCACACTTCAGCTTGCTGATCGTAGCATTAGGGTTCCAAAGGGGATTTTAAAGGACGTTCTGGTAAAGGTTGAAAACTTCATCTACCCTGCTGATTTCATTGTCCTTGACAACCATCCAAATTTAGGAAATAAGGAACAAACCCCAATCATCCTTGGTCGTCCTTTCCTTGCAACAATCAACTCTGTTATCCGAGTCCGAAATGGGAACATGACCATCACCTTTGGGAACATGAGTCTAGACTTGAACATCTATAATGCAAGCTCACAAATAGGGGATGAAGAGGACATTCATGAAGTAAACATGATAGGAAGCATTGATAATGAATCCATAGAACATCAAGGAATATTTGATGAATGTTTAAGTCAGAATGAGATTGATTTCCTTTGTTCATATGAAGGACGTTTATCTCCTTGGCTTGAATCATTTTCAAATTGCTCTTATGATGAAGTCTTAAGTCCAAAAATCAGTGAAACCTTTCAAGAAACCAATTTCATAGAGACCCCTCTAAATTCCTTCCCTAAATCTGATCAAGCCAATCTAGTAGCTGAAACTTCTACATGTGAGGAATCAATCCTATCTGAACCTCTAAAAAAAGAAATTGATCTTGATCCAATGTCCCAAACTTCTGCTGAAATTCTGAACCAACCTGATCTTGAATTGAAGGAACTTCCTGCTGCACTAAAGTATGCCTTCCTAGGGGAAAATCAAACACATCCTATTGTCATTTCTTCTTATCTTGAAGCCAATCATGAGAGGATGCTTCTAGATGTCCTTAGGAAGCATAAGAAAGCCATTGGTTGGACCCTTTCTGATATTCCTGGGATTAGCCCACTTATCGGGACTCATAGGATTGTTCTCGAATCTGATTCAAAGCCATGTCGTCAACCTCAACGGCGACTCAATCCTAATCTCATGGAGGTAGTAAGGAAAGAACTTCTGAAATTATTGAAAGCTGGTATCATATATCCCATAGCTGAGAGTGAATGGGTGAGCCCAATCCAAGTGGTTCCAAAAAAGGCTGGAATCACAGTGATAACCAATGAGGATGGAGAGATTCTTCCAACAAGGGTGAGTAGTGGATGGAGGGTCTGCATTGACTATAGGAAACTAAACTCATTCACCAAGAAGGACCATTTTACCTTACTATTCATTGACCAAGTCCTTGAGAGAGTGGCAGGTCATGCCTTCTACTGTTTCTTAGATGGGTACTCGGGGTACAATCAAATTGAGGTCTCCCTAGAGGATCAAGGGAAGACTACATTCACATGTCCTTTCGGTACCTTTGCCTTCAAACACATGCCCTTCGGGTTATGCAATGCCCCTGGAACCTTCCAGCGGTGCATGATGGGAATCTTCTCAGACATGGTAGGGGATTTTCTTGAGGTCTTCATGGATGACTTCTCTATGTTTGGGGATACTTTTGAGGGATGTCTACAGAATGTGGAGAGAGTCTTGTCAAGATGTGAAGAAAAAAATCTGGTCCTAAACTGGGAAAAATGTCATTTCATGGTTAAAGAGGGACTTGTTCTAGGCCATCTGGTCTCTAGTAGGGGGATTGAAGTTGATAAAGCAAAGGTTGACATCATTCGTCACCTTCCATCACCCAAAACTGTCAAGGAAGTGAGGTCTTTCTTAGGACATGCTGGTTTCTATAGAAGATTCATCAAGGACTTTAGTTCAATATCCCGTCCCCTTTGTGCTCTCTTAGTAAAAGGATTCTCCATTTGTTTGGACAGAAAGCTGTGAGGGTTCATTCTCAACCCTCAAATCCTCTCTCACCTCTCCTCCCATTATGAAATCTCCAAATTGGAACCTTCCTTTTGAACTTATGTGTGATGCCAGTGAATTTGCTGTTGGAGCTGTGTTAGGACAACGTTGTGATAAAACTCCTTATGTCATTGCTTATGAAAGAAAATCCTTAAATGATGCCCAAATAAACTACACCACCACTGAAAAGGAGTTACTTGCTATTGTGTTTTCCTTAGATAAGTTTAGGTCCTACCTCTTAGGATCACCCATCACTGTGTTCACTGACCATTCTGCACTAAAATACCTCTTCCAAAAACAAGATGCTAAGGCTAGACTGATTAGGTGGGTCCTTCTCTTACAAGAATTTGACCTCACAATCAAGGATAAAAAGGGAGTTGAAAATTTTGTAGCTGATCACCTCTCTAGGATGGAATTCAAAGACAACTCAAATCACCTTTCTGTGTCTGATTCGTTTCTTGATGAACACCTATACTCTGTGAGTGACTGCCCTTGGTATGCTGACATAGCAAATTTATTATTGACATGAGTCATTCCAAAATTCTTAGGGACTCAAGCTCGAAGGAAATTCCTTTCTGATGTTAGACAATATGTGTTTGATGATCCATACCTCTATAAGTTCTGCCCTGACCAAGTCATTAGGAGGTGTGTTCCAGAATCTGAACAAGAGTCTATCCTTAAATTCTGTCACAGTGAGGCATGTGGAGGTCACTTTTCCTCTAAGAAAACATCTTCTAAGATTCTTCAATGTGGTCTTTTCTGGCCCACCCTCTCAAGGGACTCCTACACATTTTGTCAAAGCTGTCCTAGGTGTCAACAAGTAGGGTCCATCACAAAAAGGAATCAAATGCCACTCACTCCCATCTTAGTGGTTGAAATATTTGAATGTTGGGGAATTGATTTCATGGGTCCCTTCCCAAACTCTCGGGGATACCTCTACATACTCTTAGCTGTTGATTATGTCTCAAAATGGGTTGAGGCCATTCCCACTAAGTCCAATGATCATCAAGTTGTGATTCGATTTCTAAAAGAGAACATATTTTCAAGATTTGGAATTCCTAGGGCTATAATCAGTGATCGAGGAACCCATTTCTGAAATCGCCCATTCGCTTCACTCATGTCTAAGTATGGTATTTCTCATAAAGTTTCCACTGCATACCATCCTCAAACCAATGGTCAAGCTGAGTTAGAGAATAGGGAGATTAAGCAAATTCTTGAAAAAACTGTCAACCCCTCTAGGAAAGATTGGTCTGAGAAACTCTTAGATGCTCTTTGGGCCTATAGAACTGCATATAAAACCATTTTAGGAATGTCCCCATATAGGTTGGTTTATGGTAAAGCATGCCATTTTCCAGTGGAGATTGAACATAAGGCCTTTTGGGCAATTAAGAAAATGGATTATGATCTCTCATTGGCCGGAACAAAAAGGAAATTAGATCTCAATGAACTGGAGGAACTAAGGATGGAGGATTATGAAAATTCAAGGATCAATAAAGATAGAGTTCAAGCCTACCAATCTAGGAATATCAAGGTCAAACATTTTGAACCGGGAAAACTTGTGCTCTTGTATAGTTCAAAACTTCATTTACATCCGGGAAAGTTAAGGTCTAGATGGTCAGGACCTTTCATAGTGCATCATGTATTCCCCCATGGGGCAGTAGAGATTCAAGATCCCACAAGTGGTCACATTTTCAAGGTCAATGGTCAAAGGTTAAAAACATTCGTTGAATCATTCAATAAACAGGAAATAGATGTTGAGTTAATTGATCCAATCTATGAACCAGGAAAAAATTGATAAATTTGGGATCTATGTCAGGCTAACGACGTTAAACAAAGCGCTGCACGGGAGGCAACCCGTGGTTTTTATGTTTCCAATCTTTCTGAATCATCTTTATTTTTCAAATTAGATTACTTAATCATTTTTATATTTAAAAATAACAAAATAGACTTTTGACCTGTTCTTCTATTATGAGTATGGATGGGTACGAAAGAGGAGCACTATATTCATCCGTGTCACGTGGTGTGATCCTTGAGTAATACCTTACCCAGAAATTTAAAAAAGAAGACAATGTATCATCCGTTTATTTTGTTTTTATTATTCAATAGGTTAAGAAAAAAAATAAAAATATAATAATACAAAAAAAAAAAATTTCCACGTCATAGGCTGTGGGGCAAACCCCGTCATAACCGGCGAAGCCGCGGGGACTCGAACCCGGGACCGAAGGGAGACAGGGGCGCGCGCTTACCACTGACCTGCGGCTTCTTGTTCTACCTTATTCTATAATTTTTATATATATTCTTATATTTTACTTCCTTTATTATATAAATATATATATATATTGTTTGTTTTTGTTTGTTTTGTTTGTTTTGTTTGTTTTGTTTTTTCCTTTTTCCACTAGGGAACTTTGCAAGCGACATGGATATCAAAGGAATAAATTCGAGCGGCAAGAAATTTAAACTTCAACCACCAGGTGACTTCATTCCATAATCCTCATTTTCAATTTCCTTTTTAAATTTTTATTCCCTGCCTTTACTCCTAATTTTTCATTTCTTCAAACACTAGGGACAGTGTTGTTTTAAGTTGGGGGGGAGATAAAATAAAAAAAATGCTTTTGTGTCAAAAACAAAAATTGAATGATTTGAAAAAAAAAGTAAATGGAAGGAAAAATTCCTTTAACTTTGAACATGGTAATACAAATTACACACTTTGAAACTGAATATCAAATAATTTAGCATGCCCTGATTCTGATTTTAATCCTTGTATAATTTCATGAGCATAAATTTTGGAAAGTGTGGCTGTCCAATGTGATATTTCATCGTTTATATTTTCATCCAAATAAAAAAAATGCCACAATGCACGTCCTCTAGACTGTGGGGTACTAATTTGAATGTTTGGGGTCCCATAATAAATAGCATAGGATGGTTTTATTTTCATGAATAATATGAGTATTCAAAAAAAAAAAATTTAAAAATAAAAAAATAAAAAATAAAAATAAAAATTTGCGTGTAGAGCAATGGATTGATAAAATGCGAGGCTTTCGGCACTTGGGGATCGTGACTCCAGAGTTGTCTAGCCCTGAGTTTTTCAATCTATCTCTATTTATGGTAATATGACTTTGTTTTTGATTAAGTTAACTCGAGACGATGCCCGAGTATGTGGGTTTCACTTGGTGCCCTAAGGCCTTTGAGTCTGGGAGTCATCGGCAAAGTCTTGCTACATGGGTTAATTTGATTATTTGCAATCTCAATTACTATAACAATATTGCAAAAAAAAAATCAAAAAAAAAAGGGGGATGAAGAATACTCATATTAGGATTAAATGTGATTCCACCTAGCGCTTCCATGATTTTCCCCTTGAATGAAAATGAACCCCCATATCTATTGTGATTCACAACACATCATTACACCTAATTGAGTTGGATGAAGAATGATGATGGATTTGATCAAAGGAATGGGCTTGGGATTGGGATCTGCTTATGAAACTATCTCGTATTAAAATATTTTTATGGGTTTCATGATTGTTTGGTATAAGGTTTTTTGGTGATCATTGTGTATTAAAATGTTTTTGGAAAAGAGAATTTGAATTTCATTTTTGATGAGATATATTTTGCTCGGGACTAGCAAAACTCAAGTTGGGGGGTGTGATTAGCCACTAAATGAGGCTAATATTCATTGGTAATATATATAATATTCATGTTCTTTATTATTCATAAACACCATTTTAGTGCATTTTACACTTTGAACATCATTTAACATTATGATTGTAATACCTTCTTAAAATGCACTATTATGTGGTACATTTTTGAACATCATTTAAAGTACCAAATGATTCATCTGATTATACATATTTTAATTTGATAATTGATCTACACTCCAATATTAACATGTTTCATTCAGGGATCAATGGAGAATTCATGGAGGATGATGAAGATATTTGGCAATGAAATGAAGCAATTCTGGAGAAGGCAGATTGGACATCAGCCCACTGATGAGACTGTGGGGCCCAACATACAGGCCCAATTAATCCCATATTTCGTGGTATGCTAGAATACATGTATAGGAACAAATCACTCTTCAGTAGTTAATGATGATTCGGCCTCCATGGTGGTCATTTAGGCGTACCAAGTTAGAGATACAATTCTGAACCAGATTCTGCGGCCCAGAAAAACAGACCACTAATTTGATCATATCTCGTAATAAACAACTCCAAATAGGCCCATATTTTACAGGAGCTTAGAAGACATCCGGAGCTCCATTTTCTTCTTCTATGGACCACTCTGATTCGGCCTTCTAGAAGGTCTTCCAGACGCGTCTGTTCAGTGGATGAAAACTGGATGCCACCTCGGGTCAAACGTGGAAAAGTCCAAATTCCACAAGATTTCTACCACCTATTGTAAGGGTTGGTGTCCTCAGAACCAACTGTTTTGTATTTTGATTAGATAAATGTTCACTTATTATATATTGTTCATTGTTCTGCATGACTATAATATAATAATGTCCTGAAATATTTGTTGCATTAATAAGGTCATAGCAGATCCCCGCTATGATGAGAACCTTGAAATGCTATAACAATATTCTTAAATAAAGTTCTGCGGTTGGATGACATACTATGATAGGACACATAGTATACAGACCGTCATGTGCGAGTACTCATAAGAAGACGAGACTCTCTCTCATGGAGTTCGCACTTGGTAATCTCCAAGATGGGAGATTATGAGAACAGACCCACCAGTAGTAATTCCGCATGTCTTGGTGTCATCGGATATTGCTATCTACGAGCGTGTGTAATGGTCCTTAGACTGTAAGATTATCATTAACTCATGTCATGACTCGCGCACTTAGATTTACTGACGAAAACCGTCATGCAGACAGTTGGCGGGAAGTAGGGTACGTTGGGTGCGTCACGAGTGACATGTTGTTAATGGATAAGTCAAGGAAGGATTTGTCCCTTCCATTTATGGAAGTTGATATCTCGGCCCTTTGATTGAAATAGAACTGTCGCATTAAATTCCATGGCGATGGTGTAAACGATGAGTTTATTTCAGGTAGTCAAAGAACGACATATCAAGCATATAGGTTTATGACACTGCCATGAAACCTGCTTGATGAGATATTGAGACAAAGGGATTAAATTACACAGTAAGCGTTCGTATGAGGTGATACGTCAATGCGGCGTCAACTTCTTTCTCTTGGGTGCCTTGACCCGTTGCTAGACAGTAATCTTGGACTTTAGGCAAGCCCGCCTAATGCCAACGAGAAAGAGGCCTAGAGGGTCACACACTAAGTGTATCCAAGTATCTCAAGTTGAATAAAGATTATTCTCGTACGTGGTTTAATAATTATTCAAGGAAGCCTAAGTTGTTTTAAATGATGGAGGAAAAAGAAAATAAAACAAGTACACGTCGTGTATTATTATTACATGCCTTGTAGTTTTATTTTGGAAAGGAAATGAATAAATGAAAACAAGATATACACGCCGTGTACATTTAATGTACACGCCGTGTAGTTTTCAATGAAAAACAAGTACACGCCGTGTATTTATTAATACACACCGTGTAGTTTTTTTTAGTTGGGATTTTGAGGATATAATATTGTTTTAAATGATATTTATTATAATCAGCATGGGCGCATGTCAAGGAATTATTTATTCGACATGGGGTTTTAAATAAAGAGTCAATGAAATAAATAAAATGCGTAACGCGTTTATTTATTGTCATAACTCTATAACCCCACACACCCGATTATAAATATCCTCACAACCCCAACTCTTTTCTGACACAAGAGAATCGTTGTGCACAACATCTCTGGAGAATTATTTCAAGGCCGAAAGAACCTCTTCCTCCAAGAACGCTCTCAAGACCGAGAGAGATCCTCTTCCATCGGATCAAGACAATCTAAGGTGGACAACGCAAGCAAAGGCTTCTCCACGCTAGCACCCGGAGAATCTTTTGGCGACGTCCAGAGATACGAGGTACACGTGTGGATCACCACTAGAGGGAGTCTACACTTGGCTTCTGCGACGCAACGACGGATCACATCGACAACGTGATTGAGAACATCAACGAAGAAAGAACACCCAAAAGGTATTTGTTTATAATTAATTAAATTAATTATAATCACCATGTAACAATCCTTGTTTGTGGTTCCGGGAAAAACCATCTTCTTTGTCTTTTTCTGTGATTCGATCCATGGAGACTGGCATTTATCGTCGTATTGATCCCGGATTGATCATTGCTAATGACAAAAAGCCAAGTGGGCACATCCACCCACGCGCTTCCGCTGCGCCCGGAACCTTCAAATGGTATCAGAGGGAGGTTACAACGTTGATTATAGTTATTTAATTTTCGTTGATAATTTACGCATTCATATTTGATTCAATTCGAAAAAAATCGTTCTATAAATCTGAATTAACGAGATCTATTCTTCCTCCTTCATTTCTTGATTCATATCACATAAACGACCTTTTAATTTTAATTTTGATTAAAATAAAAATGAGGAACTCATCCGGAGGAGCCGCTCTTTCTGTATGTACAACACGGGATTACACGGTGTGTAATTAAAACTACACGCCGTGTACTTAGGTTCAACGAACCGGCACTAGTCCGCCAAACCACACCGTGTGAATTGATTATGCCTAAGTTTTAATCACGCCTTGTTGACCAGAATAGAACGGCGCGTGGAAACCGGAATACACGACGTGTATGTTGGAACAACACGCCGTGTAGTCCGTTCCGACCCAGGTGAAACCGTGTACAAAGATAAGTCGCGTACCGCGTATACGGGATCTCCAGGCCGGTTACCGCGTAACAAGGAAGTACACGCCGTGTATGATTCATCTACATGCCATGTACTCTAAAATTTCCAAAGTACAGAAAAACACGCCAAAGCCCCGGCGTGTACTTTGGACAAAGGGTGAAAAGAAAAATACACGCCGTGTAATTATAAACTACACGCCGTGTACTTTCCAGAAATGGAATTTCACCAGGTTTCCTCCAATGTACAAAGACCCGTACAAGGAATATGGATGAGAAGAATCTCAAGGAAATTCAGAAAGGAATTTAAGATAAAGAATTGATTAATTATAAGATCATAATTAATTGAATTCGAGCGCGTCTTATCTTAAATAAAAGTAAGATTAAAAGAATTTGAATTCTAAATATGCGTAAATGTCGTTGCATACTATGGATGATCATGAGCTAGACCAAAGACCCTTTGTATGTGTATGGTTTCATTTAAATTTATTTAATTTAAATTTGTTGGCCTGCGAGCCTTCTTCCAATAAAATGTAGGGCCTGCGTGCCCATGGTTTCTTTAATGTAAACCCATGTAATGGAGGATCTCCCAAGCCAGAGGAGACGGTTCAAATCCCGAATCCGAGGCGAAACCGACACAAGAAGATACAAAGGTGGACAGGTGGGAGCTGCAAAACACGAACCATCAGGTTCAAGGTGTTTTCCCTAGGTCAGGGTAAGCTTATCAAAACTGCTAGATAAGCTAACCAAATAGAAGCTCATGATCATGCCATCTTATTTTATTTCTGTCTGATTGCATGGTTTATATATTATGCATGTGTTGTCGCGATCACATAATTAATAAAACGAACAAGCATGCAAAGATGGAATAAAATAAAAACCGGTCTATGCGTATACATTATCGGAACATGGTTAATAACTTAAGAAAGCATCACTTAATATTAACAAGCATGTGATAATTCAAAGATACGCATAAAGAATAAAATCCCTCAAATACCATATTAAGTCAGACCAAGCCTTCCGTTACTTGATTAAGGGCAAGACTCAATAAAACTATGTGTTTGACCAACCCTTGTTGGGACACATACTTTTATAAAGGAAGCCCTTATGAAAGGTTTCGGGTTGACTTAACCATATTACATCAAGATAAGTATCAATTTCTAGACTTGATGTAATATTGGAGGCAAGAGTTGAGGAAATCCAAGTCAGGATTTCAGGATTGGGGAGTCCACTCAACAGATCAAGGAACTGTAAGCTCACAGTTGGCAAAGACCTTCCTACCTAAATACCTTTAAATAGTTTGACCAACCCTTGTTGGGGTTATGCGAAGGGAAATATGGATCCTTGCCATTAGAATGTCAAAGTAACTGGACATTCCGAGTTCAATGGTGAGGGCCATTGGGAATTGATAAAATAGTGTGAGACTTAATAAAATTTATTATTTCTCATAAAATGTAATCAAGAAAGTACTGATGAATCTGCTCTTTTAAATTGTAGAATCAAAATGACAAACACATCAACCACATTTTCTCTACGATCAATTCTGGATAAAGACAACATCCTCACCGGCAGTAACTTTCAGGAATGGTTTAGGCGCCTTCGAGTTATCCTACGCCATGAACGGAAGTTTTATGTGCTGGAGTCCTCACTTCCTGATTCTCCTGCCCCAGGGGAAAGTGATGAAGATTTCCTAGTCTATGATCAACATTTGAACGATGATCTCGACGTTCAATGTTTGATGTTGTCATCTATGTCTAGTGAGCTCATGAAGTCTCATGAAGACATGGATGCCTATAGCATGCTCGAGCACCTCCGTGGTTTATACCAGGAGAGAGCAAGACAGGAAAGGTTTGAGATCTCCAAGGCTCTGTTTCAGAGCAAGCTTGGAGAGGGTGCCCCAGCTGGGCCTCATGTAGTCAAGCTCATTGGCTACATTGAGCGCTTGGAGGTTCTAGGGTTTAAACTCCCTGAAGAACTGGGTACCGATCTCATTCTCGCATCACTCCCCCAGAGCTTCTCAAACTTTGTTGTTAATTTCAACATGAACAATATTGAGAAGTCTCTATCTGATCTTCTTATCCTTATTCGCCAAGTGGACAATGACATGAAGCGTGAAAATCCTTCTGTCCTTATGGTGAATAAAAGGAAAGGGAAGGAGAAGAGCTTTAAGCCCAAAGCTTCTTCAAGGCCTTCCAAGAAAAGGAAGATCAAAGGGGAGGCAAAGGAACAGGATGCTGTTTGTTTCGCATGTGGCAAGAAGGGTCACTGGAAGAAAAACTGCACCCAGCCAAGGAAGAAAGGGGAAGCTTCAGGTGCGTTTGTTATCGAATGCAATCTATCTGTTTCTACTAATTGGGTATTAGATACTGCTTGTGGTGCTCACATCTATATCCAAATACAGGAACCAAGTAGATTCAGGAAGATTGATCGAGGGGAGATAGATTTACGAGCAGCCAACGGAGCCAGACTTGCTGCTGTAGCTGTCGGGGACTACCACCTCACATTGCCTACCGGGATGGTCTTGGTTTTTAAAGGATGTTATTATGTACCCTCTGTAACCAAAAACATTATTTCAGTATCCAGATTAGATACTGATGGATTCATATTCAAGTTTGGAAATGAATGTTGCTACTTTTATAAAGATAGCATTTGTTTTGGTAGGGCACATTTATATAACGACCTTTATGTGTTAGACTACACAAACCAAGTAATGGCAATTGATAACAAAGTTAATTTACATGACTCATACCACACCCAACTTTGGCATCACCGGCTAGGTCATGTCAATGAGAAACGTTTGACAAAATTACATCAAGATGGGTATTTAGATTCTTTCGAACTAAAACCACTTGGTGTATGTCATGCGTGTCTACAAGGCAAAATGACCAAAGCCCCATTTAGTGGGAAAGGTGAAAGAGCTAAAGAGCTTCTAGAATTAGTTCACACAGATGTGTGTGGACCATTTCCAATTGAAGCAAGGGGTGGGTTCTCATACTTCATAGCTTTTACTGATGATTTTAGTAGATATGGATATATCTATTTAATGAGGTATAAGTCAGATTCTTTTGATCGGTTCAAAGAATACAAGAATGAAGTTGAGAACCAGCTTGGTAAGAAGATTAAGAAACTCCGCTCAGACAGAGGAGGAGAATATCTTAATCAAGACTTCATTGATTTCTTACGGGAGTTTGGGATTCTATCTCAACTCACTCCTCCTTACACACCGCAGTGGAATGGTGTAAGTGAAAGGAGGAACCACACCCTGTTGGACATGGTGAGATCAATGATGAGTCATGCGAGTCTTCCATTATCCTTTTGGGGATATGCATTACAAACCGCTGCACACATACTAAACCAAGTACCAACTAAATTGATAAATGGTATTCCATACGAGTTATGGAGTGGACGCAAAGCCATGTTATCGAATTTACACGTGTGGGGTAGCGAAGCATTTGTTAAGGCCTCTTCAGGTAACAAACTTGCACCCTGAGGCACAAAGTGTATCTTTATAGGATATCCCAAGGAAACAAGGGGATATTACCTATACAACCCCTCAGAAAAAAAGGTTACAGTGGCAAGACACGCCATATTCCTTGAGAGGGAGCACATCTACAGAAGAGATAGTGGGAGCGAGATAGACTTCGATGAAGTCGAGGCTCAAGATACACATGAGTTGGTACAAGAACAGATTCCACAAAGCCCCGTGGAAGAACAATCTGTTCCAGAGACACAAGAACTGCGTAGGAGCACGAGAGAGGTGAGAGAACCAGAACGATATGGTTTTCTTGTCACTGAGGATGGTGACTCATTATTGGTTGACAATGATGATCCTCTTACCTACAAGGAAGCAGTTGAAGGCACAAACGTTGCCAAGTGGCAAGAAGCCATGAATTTTGAAATGGATTCCATGTACCAAAACCAAGTCTGGATTTTGGTAGATCCTCCAGTTGATGTAAAGCCTATTGGTAATAAATGGGTATTCAAGAAGAAACTGGACATGGAGGGGCAAGTCAGCACCTACAAGGCACGACTGGTTGCAAAAGGTTTTAGACAGCGTCAAGGAATTGACTATGATGAAACCTTTTCACCGGTTGCAATGCTGAAGTCTATCAGAATCCTATTGGCCATTGCTACTTACCATGACTATGAAATTTGTCAAATGGATGTCAAAACAGCTTTCCTTAACGGGAACCTCCAGGAAGATGTCTACATGACACAACCTGAAGGGTTTGTGACTTCAAAGGATGCCAACAAGGTATGCAAGTTGCAAAAATCCATTTATGGATTAAAGAAAGCATCAAGGTCATGGAACATTCGTTTTGATGAAGCTGTTACAGAATTTGGCTTTGTTAAGAACGAATGTGAGCCTTGTGTCTACAAAAGGTTTAGTGGAAGTGCAATCGTTTTCCTAATAGTATATGTCGATGACATATTGCTAATTGGAAACGAAGTACCTGTCTTACAGTCAGTTAAGGCATGGTTGAATAAATTCTTCTCCATGAAAGACTTGGGCGAGGCGGTATATATTCTTGGGATCAAGATCCATCGTGATAGATCCAAGAAAATGATGGGCCTAAGTCAAAGTACATACATTGACAAGATACTGAAGAGATTCAGTATGGAACAGTCCAAGAGGGGATTGTTGCCAGTGTCACATGGCATTCATCTTTCCAAGAAAATGTGTCCTCAGACACATGATGAAAGAAAGAGAATGGCAAGGATCCCTTACGCATCCGCGATTGGGTTAGTCATGTATGCTATGCTATGTACGAGGCTAGATGTTGCTTATGCATTAAGTGCGGTAGGCAGATATCAAGCTGATCCAGGAGACCGCCATTGGATGGCAGTCAAGACTATCCTTAAGTATCTGAGGCGTACTAAGGATATGTTCTTGGTTTATGGAGGAGATGAGGAACTAGTCATCAGAGGACATGTAGATGCTAGTTTCCAGACTGATCAAGATGACATGAAGTCGCAGACTGGATACATCTTCAGTTTGAATGGAGGTGCAGTGAGCTGGAAGAGCTCAAAACAAAGTGTGGTGGCAGATTCTACAGCAGAGTCCGAGTATATCGCAGCTTCTGAGGCAGCTAAAGAAGCAGTATGGATGCGAATCTTCGTCCAAGAGCTGGATGTTGTACCGAGAAGTAAAGATCCTATCACACTCTATTGTGATAATACTACAGTGGTGGCACTTGCAAAAGAGCCAAGGTCACATCAGCGGACAAAGCACATACTTCGAAAGTATCATCTCTTGAGGGATTTTTCTCAGAGAGGTGAAGTTGCAGTGAGCAGTATTTTCACGGAAGAAAACGTGGCAAACCCATTGACTAAAGCCTTGAATCAGCAGAAACATGATCATCATGTGAGGTCTAGCGGACTAAAAGTCGTAGGCAGTTGGCTCTAGTCCAAGTGGGAGTTTGTAAGGGTTGGTGTCCTCAGAACCAACTGTTTTGTACTTTGATTACATAAATGTTCACTTATTATATATTGTTCATTTTTCTGCATGACTATAATATAATAATGTCCTGAAATATTTGTTGCATTAATAAGGTTATAGCAGATCCCCGCTATGATGAGAACCTTGAAATGCTATAACAATATTCTTAAAAAAAGTTCTGCGGTTGGATGACATACTATGATAGGACACATAGTATACAGACCGTCATGTGCGAGTACTCATAAGAAGACGAGACTCTCTCTCATGGAGTTCGCACTTGGTAATCTCCAAGATGGGAGATTATGAGAACAGACCCGCCAGTAGTAATTCCGCATGTCTTGGTGTCATCGGATATTGCTATCTATGAGCGTGTGTAATGGTCCTTAGACTGGAAGATTATCATTAACTCATGTCATGACTCGCGCACTTAGATTTACTGACGAAAACTGTCACACAGACAGTTGGCGGGAAGTAGGGTACGTTGGGTGCGTCACGAGTGACATGTTGTTAATGGATAAGTCAAGGAAGGATTTTTCCCTTCCATTTATGGAAGTTGATATCTCGGCCCTTTGATTGAAATAGAACTGTCACATTAAATTCCATGGCCATGGTGTAAACGATGAGTTTATTTCAGGTAGTCAAAGAACGACATATCAAGCATATAGGTTTATGACACTGCCATGAAACCTGCTTGATGAGATATTGAGACAAAGGGATTAAATTACACAGTAAGCGTTCGTATGAGGTGATACGTCAATGCGGCGTCAACTTCTTTCTCTTGGGTGCCTTGACCCGTTGCTAGACAGTAATCTTGGACTTTAGGCAAGCCCGCCTAATGCCAACGAGAAAGAGGCCTAGAGGGTCACACACTAAGTGTATCCAAGTATCTCAAGTTGAATAAAGATTATTCTTGTACGTGGTTTAATAATTATTCAAGGAAGCCTAAGTTGTTTTAAATGATGGAGGAAAAAGAAAATAAAACAAGTACACGTCGTGTATTATTATTACATGCCTTGTAGTTTTATTTTGGAAAGGAAATGAATAAATGAAAACAAGATATACACACCATGTACATTTAATGTACATGCTGTGTAGTTTTCAATGAAAAACAAGTACACGCCGTGTATTTATTAATACACACCGTGTAGTTTTTTTTAGTTGGGATTTTGAGGATATAATATTGTTTTAAATGATATTTATTATAATCAGCATGGGCGCATGTCAAGGAATTATTTATTCGACATGGGGTTTTAAATAAAGAGTCAATGAAATAAATAAAACACGTAACGCGTTTATTTATTGTCATAACTCTATAACCCCACACACCCGATTATAAATATCCTCACAACCCCAACTCTTTTCTGACACAAGAGAATCGTTGTGCACAACATCTCTGGAGAATTCTTTCAAGGCCGAAAGAACCTCTTCCTCCAAGAACGCTCTCAAGACCGAGAGAGATCCTCTTCTATCGGATCAAGACAATCTAAGGCGGACAACGCAAGCAAAGGCTTCTCCACGCTAGCACCCGGAGAATCTTTTGGCGACGTCCAGAGATACGAGGTACACATGTGGATCACCGCTAGAGGGAGTCTACACTTGGCTTCTGCGACGCAACGACGGATCACATCGACAACGTGATTGAGAACATCAACGAAGAAAGAACACCCAAAAGGTATTTCTTTATAATTAATTAAATTAATTATAATCACCCTGTAACGATCCTTGTTTGTGGTTCCGGGAAAAACCATCTTCTTTGTCTTTTTCTGTGATTCGATCCGTGGAGACTGGCGTTTATCGTCGTATTGATCCCGGATTGATCATTGATAATGACAAAAAGCCAAGTGGGCACATCCACCCACGCGCTTCCGCTGCTTAAGATGCTTTGTACTGTTGGTGGCTCGACCCAAGGCTCCCAAAATGCCTATTTAAGGCAGTGGTGGTGAAGGATTTTAGAATCTTGGATACTTTGTTCAATTGTAATGTTATGCTGCATTTTTGTTGCCTCAAATTTGTCTTTCACATGTAAGTTGTTCAATTCACCTTAGTTTATTAATAAAAGTTCTTCTTCTAATCTTATTCTATTGTTCTTCATATCACTTTGATACTGTTGGATCAAGGTTTGAATTTATTCACACCAAACCTTGTGAAATTATTCACACAACGGTGGAGTGATCATTTTAT